>CM040994.1:14618787-14668607 GCA_022985145.1 Pangasius djambal
AAATTTGAGTATTTTTCTATGTTATGTTCATGTTTATGTTCATAAACTTTTTATTTAATAAAATATGTTTTCATAGTTTGTGTTGTCCCTTATTATCAATGCAAAATGGTCACTAACTAAAGAGGATTTATGCTGATATTGCCCAAAAACCCTATTTTGTTCAGGCGTTTCCAAACTTTTGGAGGGCAGTGTATATAGACAGACCTCCAGACCCCCATATATCAGCACACATACAGGCACCTCAAACAAGATGCTTACAGGTAAATCAATAGCTCTCATTACGCAGGTGAAAAACAGCATCTCTCTGATGCTTTGCCCTTCGTCACCCCCCTCCAGCTGGGAAATCACTGACACAAAGGAGAAGCACAATGTTGTTCAGTCAGGAATGCTTACATGGCAAATTCCACCTTAACTCGGATCCTGTGTTGCCTGGTATACGGTACACACTAACCGCTATGCTAACTCAGCCCCTGTGCCCTACAGCCTTACAGGGGAAGTGAGCCTGTTTTCTATGTTTGTAATACACCCACACATCAGCAGTGACAGGATGGCTGAAAGCTCAGTGTAGTGCTGTCGAGAAACGTTACTATAGACTGACAGGGAAGAAGAAGCTTCCTTTTGGCCAACATCAGGATGAAACATAAAACACTGGGGTCTTGTGTGTCTGTCCATTGCATGAAAAGGATGTGTGTTTGTGTGTGAGTGTGTGTACCTGTGTTATGTTACAGCTGATTGCATTAATGAAGCACTCACAAGCCAGGTTTCCATCCAAGTGACTTAAAAGTGCATTAGTTAAGATTAAGTTTGGAGCTAGTGATTAATTGGGTGAAGTTCAACATTAGAATGTTTTTTTTTTTTTTTTTAATTCTTCAATCCACCCCTCCTGTCTCCCGTTCTCACCCATGTGCACAAAATTTCTCTAGCTTGGAAAGCACTAACAAGGTTAATTTTAGATTCACTACATTTTTTTGTCATTACGTTTCCTGGAAACACAGCATGTTCACAGTAGCAGAATGTGACTGCACTGAGCACTTCAATTTAAAGCCTTTATTTGTCCCATACAAAGTGCTATACAGTGTATAATTCCTGCGGTGAAATTCTTAATTGCAATTTTCTGAGCTGACTATTTTCTGAGCTCACAAAGAGCAAAGCCACATAAGACACACAACAGTGCAGGATAATACGGAACAATGTGAGGACAATGACAATAAATATCCTTCTACAGAATACACATTGCCATCTGCAAGTGCATCTGATATCGCACACACCAAATCAGTACATTCATGTACATAACGTGTATAGTGCAGGTATGGAATGAATGATATGTTAGAGCAATCCATAGGTGCAGATGGGTGTGAATGTGTGTCCATAAGACAGAAATGAAGGAGATTATTCCTCGTCAGGGGTCCCATTCAGTGCTCCTCCTGAAATGCTCCGTGCTGGTTCTCCTGCTGTGGTGGATTTCTTTGTGAGTACAATGGTTTGTGCCAGTGACAGGTTGAAGATGGTGGTGGATACTGGGGCTAGCTGGTCAGCGCAGGTCTTGAAGACACATTCTTGGATACCATCTGGGTTTTCCGAATATTGACTCTCATGAAGGCTGACCCGACATCATTTCTGTGACTCTTACTGTGCTTTCTCCTTTGGCAACAGCAACATTGTCAATGAATGAACTCCATTCCACTGCTTTAACTTGGTGGCTGGTGCTAGCGCAATCACTAATGCTAGATCCTCTGCCAGAGACATTTCAGCCCTCAACCGAGCCGAGTTTGGGCCTTGTAGTGATCATTCTCAGCACTTTCAACATGCTCCTGGTGTCACGCTGTTGGAAGGGAAACTCCAGCTTGTCCTGTAGCTCTGTTTAGCCTCCTTTACTGCTTTCCTCAATGCACAGGATGCTTTCTTGTACTTGTTCATCTTCTCAAAAATGAGCATGATGTTCTAGTGTGCAAGCCTTGAGTGCAACAGGAACTGCTTTATTGATCCACGTTTTCTGACCTTGACCACCCTCATCACCAAAGCTTCCTGTTTGAGCCTTTTTTTTATATTTTGGCATGAGGAAAATGGCGTTGTGGTCTGACTTGCTGAATGAAGGTAGCTTTATAGCCATGGATTCCACCATGTTTTCCTTTCTGAACAGATTGAGATGGGTTGGAGTTAAGGGGCACTAGGGCACAGGAAGCCCATTTAAACACAGACAATCAATCCTGGCCAGACTGCAGTTTTCCATATGGGTTTTCTAAGGCATGTAAAACATCTGTGCTGATGCCATTGCTTAAACAATTCTTTTGATCATATTTTCATATTTTCCAGGTTAATTGTACTAGTAAGAAAATTGCTTATAAGGTTGCTTATTGCACCTTTAAATTGTTCTGTGTTGAAAATGTTGCGAGAAACTACAGTGAGAACATGTTTGACAGGAAAACCTCTGCAATTATGCATAAGTTTTGTGTCATGCAGCATCATTTATCACAATGTTGTGCTGAAATCCAAAATAACACCAAAAAAAATTTACTCTCTTAATATTAAATGTATATGGCTAGGAAGATTTTGCAATTATGAATTAATTTACAGTAATACATAATATATTATTATCATTATCTATATCTGAACTATGCTAGTCTGAATCATGGAGAATGCGAGAGGTTAAATACACACATGCTGCTTTAAACAGGATTTGAGTAAAATTCATGATCCTCAAATCATATAAGATGGATTAAAGAGAAGATGGGACTCTTTAATTATAGAAAATAATGTGACTTATTTATTTGAGCTGTAGAACACAAAATAGACAGTGTCTTGTAATTTCACATGCCGTGTCATTGATTTGCTGAGACAGTAGAATTACATGGTCTATATATCATTGGTCTATATATTCTTTCTGTTCTGTTTGTGTTACCTACACTTGGTAAGGGAAAAAGGCAGGAAAGTGTGCGGTATACATGATACTTTCTGACGTAACTTTTTTTTTTTTTTTTTAACAGACAAAGCAGAATTTCTATAGGAAGTGATATCTGTCACCATTTCCTCTTCCAGTTCCCATGGCGATGAACACCATGTGCTCATGTTGGCATTTGTTTCTGTTCTAGTCCTGTCTCCTCCTTGTGCTGTCATTAGTTTGTTGCCTGACTGTGTTCACCTGTTTTGTGTTTAGCTATATTTAGTTTGTCTGCTTATACTTTGTTGGTCTTGTTAAAAAGCCTTGGTTTTCTAATTCGAATGAATTTTCAAGATTCACATTTTCTGATTATGGATTATCCCGATTTGACTTTGCCTGCCTTTGTTTTGTCTGTATTTTAGACTTGGACATTTATGTCTTGCCTTTATTTAAAGTAATTTTTTTTGGTTATTTAGTGGAAACAAACTGAAAACATAGCTACATACACACAGTGACAGTGGTTCATGGGAGCAAGAAATCTGTAACTGAAGAAGAAGTGTCTGATGGAGTCACCTTGACACTTGGGTGCCAAAGGCTCAAAAGAATTAGGGGCTCAGAAGAAGATAAATGATTAGGTGTACTGCATGACAAAAGCTGACACGTTTCCTGGGAAGCTTTTATTTTTTGAAAAAGCTTAGCACAATTTATTCAGGTCAGTAAGTTGATCTGATTAACTGACTGCAGCAGGACCCTGAAGTGCCTCCCACAGCCACATACCCACATGGCTTAACTGTTTGTGTGAAAATATTCGATTGTGTATGAATGTAGCTAAATCATGCTTTGTCTATATCTAACAAACCTGTTTGTGTGCATGGTGTCCTGCGATGAACTGGCATACCATTCATTCAGCCTATGTTCCTGTGATAGACTGTGCATGATTATTAATATTATTATTATTACAAATAATTTAATATGTTCAATATCAACATTGGATAAAAATTAAAACAGTGACCTAGACATTTAGTAACACACTAGCATATGAGAGACAGAAGCTTGATCTGCCATGCCTGTACATCAGAAAGTCCTCTTTCCCTAATCTAATCCCACATAATCCCCCATTAATATTTTTTTTCCCCTACTCTCACATCCACAAGACACTGCCTTTCACTTGAATTAAACTTTCAGCGTTTTTCACCAAATTAGTTTTCAGTACATTGCTGGAATAATGTTGGACATCCCAGACTCTCATTTTTATGATTGGATCTGGATTTCATTATTTACTTCAGTAGTGTTTTTCCAAGCAGATATGATAGAAGTAAACTGGGGAAGTGCTCACACATTAGCAATCACAGCTGTAAAAAAAAAAAATGTGGAAAAAAATAATGTTGGTCATATGTACTTTCCATATTGATGCAGATTTATGGTGATAAAGACAGTCGTTCACAGCTAGCACTGAAGAAGCTATAGGGGCTTACCATCCCTGTGCAATGCTTTTATAAAGAAAATTCTGCTGCTTCCTGGAGAGCCAGGTTATAACTGTACTGACAAAGTGCCATGTTGTTGCTGGCTAGAGTTCTGTAAATGTTTCATGATGTTTCTTCTCTAAGACAAAAAAGGAAAGCCCAGGAAAACACAGCCCATCAATAACTATCATGGCCTGCGTGTTCTTGTATTACTTTTTCCCACTGACCTGAATAGAGAAGACCACAAGTCGTCATGTTTTTTTTTTTTAAGTGTTAACATATTAAGGAGATATTAAGATTTTTTCTAAACTAAAACACAACTGAAATTACCATTGGGAATGTCGTTTTGGCCCACTGTACGACTTGGACTCTAGTTTGTGTATTCCTGTCCTCTTACTGGTAGGATTTTCCAGGAAGCATTTTGCTTACTGCATTTAGCAATTCCATTAGATCAGTGCTTCAGACTGAGGGATAACCATATGAAGGACATTCATTATTTAGTCTATGGTGCTTTTTGGTCACTCGGGTCATTACATTTTCTTGTTGTCAGGTATTAGCAAGTCAAGAGAACATGATTCATGAATAATCTTTAAAGTAATTTCGCCAGTCATCCAAGGGGCTTCATTCATTTTACTTAGTGGTGGGAAATTCCTTGTTATTGAAACTCTTGAGTATGACTCATACATATGATATAAAAATCCTTAAGGTAAGGGTTCTCAATTTTTTGGCCACTAACCCCATTTAAAGGGCTCAAAATTCTCAGTTATGTTACAAAATTCTTAGATGTTATATCCAACCAAGAAAGCTTCATTGCTTAGATTCACCCAACGGCACTGAACCCTGTTATCTATAAATAGCTGCTAATAAATGGTTGAGTTTTTTTTTTTTTTGTTTAGTTAGGTTCATGTATTGCTTTGACATAATATTTTTATGAGCATAGAGTCCATTTTAGACCAAAAGCAACTCTCCCCACTTGCATTGCTTTCTATACTTTCTTTTCCTAAGATTTTTTTTTTACTTCTATGCTCCGTGGCATTTAGAACTTTCACAGAGTTTTAACCGACACCAGAGCATACACTGCTGCTGTAGGCTACAGACTGAAATATTGTCTATGTTCTGTTTTGATTATCGATATATAATATATCATGGAGGTATGACCTGATATGAAATTGTCAAATTGCCGTTATGATGGCAATGTAAGTAAGTCCATAATTAGTTGATAAACTCCATGTCTGCCTTTTGGCCTTTTCTTTCACTGTTTAGTAGTCATTTCATGCTCCCAACCTTCTGTGTGCTTGACCTTTTATGGAGTTTTGTGGGCGTCACTAAATGTAAGTGAGCTGTTTGGAATGCATTGTGTATTTTATGGGTGATCAACTTATGAACACAAGTATAAAGAAAGTCAGTGTTTCTGAAGCTTTTCTAAATCCAGCGGAAAATTTTACTTCGGTTTGACTTTTATTTACACACAACTTTACATAAAGACTGATAAATGAGGCCCAATGCACTAAAATTATGTCAATACCCAGATCAGTCACTGGGAAGAGTATTAGCCATTAGCTGGTTGCTTGGCATCAGCTCAGCCTGAGAATGGGTCAATGTTGCGAAGTGCTGAAGTATACAGAAATGTGCTTTCTTCAACTCTGTAATAAGCAGATGAGTAGACTCCCATTTCAGATGGACATTCACATGCAAACGTCTACACAATCTAGTATGTGAGCTAAAACATCTAATCAGGAGGCCAACCTAATCCTATAAGACCTAATCTTAAACCTAAAATTAGCTACCTGGACATATTATTATATATGTATATATTTATTATATTATCATCGAAATATTTCTGTCCTCCTATTCAGGCCAAACTCAGTAATTTGAATGAACATAAATATGAACAATAGAACACTTTATGAATAAATAAAAGTGAGTGGAAATCTATCTATATGTACAGGTCTTCCTATTTTTATGACTTGTGCACGAGTCATATTTAAGGACAAAAAGCACATTAACTATCAATGGTTATAATTTTTTTTTTCTTTTTAAATAATCTCACATTTTTATTCATTTATTATAAGCCTTAGATTATGTAGACTGTCCACTGAGTCTAAGTGAATGAGCTGTTACTATAGAAGAGATAACATATCAGAGACCATATAAAGAGAGAGATTATTAATATAAGTCTTTAAATTGCAGCCGGGAATACTGGCAGAGCTGCTGTCATAGGAAATTATTCAAAACCTTCTGACTAATCAGATTTGAGAATTCAAATGTTCTGTGATATAACAGAGAATAACACAGGGTTGGAAAACTCGGCTTATTAATTTTTAGGGTCCGAGCACTGATGGTGCTTGAACCCTATTGTAATTATGTTTTTTTCCCCCTTCTTCTTCTGCCTCAAAACAAATCGTACAGACATGAAAACTTGCTCAGCTGATAGTACTCCCTCCTGAGAAGTGAGATGGACTTGTGTTGACCTTTATAAATAAATATGGCTGCCACATGTGAATAAATTCTAATGAGGTGGAGCCTAATTTACTCAAACAGCTGTAACTCATGGTTGTGAAATTTGAAAGTTTGGGGCATGTTCATACATAGGCGGAGAGCTGAAGTCAGAATGTTTAGCAGAAACAGTAAGTCTGTTTGAGCTGAAATTTGGTATATGTGCTAATCTGTAAGTTGTTTTTTTTTTTATGATGACCTAATTGCTTGAAAAGCGTGGCCGCCATTGGCCAATCAGCTTTCAGTAGGCATTTGACAAGGTTAGCATTGAGCTATCATCATGAAACTTGAATGGTAGGTTTGGGTAGGGACCCAGTATTATCTGATGCAATCTCACTTAAATTGGCCACTTGGGGGCATATCTATTGGAAAATAAGCTTCAAAGTGAAAATTCTTTTTTAGCTCTGCCCAATTAAATTTGTGATAATTTGCATAATATCAGAAACATACTTTTGCAAACTAGTCTAGTCAGAAACATACTTTTGCAATCTAGTGGCCTATCTTCACAATTGTGATGTCGAAGTCCTCCACAGAGTGTGAACTTCAATAATTATCAAAAACATATTGACATTTGTAAACAATATGGCTGTCAATCAGATCTAATGCTTGCAACCCATAGATTGACACTTGCAGCTATATTTTAAGCATTAAATTTGAAGAATATTGATGTCAGATGTTTATTAACTTAATCATGTCTAAAGAAAACACATAATAAACATGTCAGTTGGACTAAAATATTGCTGCCAATGACTGATTTAGATTTCTTTCAAGGAGCGAAAAGAGCCACAAAAATCTTTCCGATTGCGCCAGGATCTCTAGGGGCACTGGACAAAACAACCAGGCTGAACTTGAAGTGTTCTACTCTTTCAAACTGCTTTGCATAACCTACTTTACCTTGTAAAACCTAATCTCCATGCCTTGGTCAGGGTCTCTTTGTTCCTGAATATAATCAAAATGACCTTTTGATTATACACTTCTGTGAAGAGATCAAATGGAATATAGCTGAAACAAGTTTTTTTTTTTTTTTTTCAAAAATCAACCAATGAAGAGCCACAGGAACACCCTTTAATATCCCTCAGTCGTGACAGTCTTGCTTAGGCCAGAGGTTGGAGTTTGGCCCATGACTAGATAGATATCATCACTTTGCTCTGGTGCAATACTTTCAGCTGTGGGCGGCTACATGGGTACCTTTCTGAATGCAGGCTCCTGAGACCAGACAATCCAGATAAATACAGGTTCAGAGATTATAGCCCTTTTATGTTTCAGTTTCCTTATAGAAATCTCTTGTTCCTGGGAGAAAGTACAAGAAGACATGGTTTGCCAAGTTTGGAGTGGAAGAACTCGAGTGGTCTGTACAGTGTCCTTCAAAGCCTTCAGAGAAGAGTGGAGGTTATTTTAACAGAAAGGGGGACGAATTCTGGAATGGGGTGTTCGAAAAGAGCACACGAGTGTTATGGTCAGGTGTCCACAAACCTTTGGCCATATAGTGTACGTTTTGACACTATCTAAGACAGGTTATTTTTTTGCAATAAAAACCATATATATTGAGAGATACTTACTGCCAAGCTGTCCTAATATTATCTGTAAATGCATGAGTTGACTCATCTGCAGTTGGTTTTAGATTAACTGTATATCACATACTAGTGAGTAAACAAAATGTATATACTAGGAACATCAGTTCACTAAAAGTTTAAATTTTACTTTGCATGACTGCCAGTATAGAACAGTTTTGCCAGCATATCAGCCTGTCTAGATGGTATTTTCGCAACACCTTCTTTCATTAGTCTGTGGCTATTGCCATGTACTCATGTGCTTTTCAGTGTGTCAAATAGGGTTGAGACATTAACCATGATGGAGCATGCTTACTGCCCAATATATTATAAATTCGCAAAGCAATTAATTTTCCTTTACACAGAGAGAGAGAGAGAGAGAGAGAGAGAGAGAGACAGAGAGAGAGAGAGAGAGAGAGAGAGAGAGGTGTGCACCAGCTGTGCGTGGTAAACAAACAGCTAACTCGCACAGCAGATTAGCAGTGAACATATCTGATAACTCATGATGCATTCTTGCAGTCAAATCTGAGCCTTTGCCAAACACAGGGTTTTTGCTTTGTATTGGGGAAAGCATTTAATCCTACACCGTGCTTCTCTAGAAGCAGTGTTGGGTGGAAAGACGAAATAAATTCCTAGAGAAACAGCCTATAAAAAATATAAAATTAGTTAAATATTAGACAATATTTGACATTATGTTATAATTCTACTAATACAGTTCAGTAATCCCTTTAAATGTTTTGTAAATAGTTTTTGCAACCATCACATAGCATAGTTTAAAAGAAACAGTTCCACTTTGTCCAATACACAGCTAATGGACATTCTAGTTAAATAAATGGCGTGGCTTATTAGCTTTCCATTGGTCAT
The DNA here is from genome assembly GCA_022985145.1 of Pangasius djambal. NCBI lineage: Eukaryota > Metazoa > Chordata > Actinopteri > Siluriformes > Pangasiidae > Pangasius > Pangasius djambal. Next base: position 14,628,039 of record CM040994.1, read on the forward strand.
TTAGATGTGACCTGGTCTGGGTAGACAGATGAATATACCCACATTCCATATACAAAAAGGTAAAATATGTGAAATGTGGAGATATGTATCTTCCATCAGAAAGTGATGAAATGGTACCGCGTGCCGTGCCAAAAACAGAGGATCTTGTCCCTGAAAGCTCTTGATATCAATCTGATGTTGGTTCTTCTCTTGTGTTGTCTTTTAGTATTACACAGTAAAGTAAAGGCTTTTACAAGTTGTGTTCCAGTGCTAGTAGGAGCTATAAAAACACCAGATATTGCAATCAATACTAACAAGTGTGTTAAAAACGCTGCTGCAAATCTAGCAACTGTCCTAATTACTGACCCACAACTGTGATCTCAAGTGGAGGTGTCATTGTTGTGAAGCATCTGGTATCTGCTGGTTGTGTTTTCACACAGGGATTACTGCATCCCCAGTGGTTCAAATCAAAATTGGTAACCAAGTGTGTACCCAGGAATATATTGAGTGGATTTTTCTGTCCCTGGGCTATGGACATACTGTAAGTGTCCTTTGTGTAGTACTCAGACTTGGATTTTTTTTGCATTTCAGACAACTAAGTGTTTACTAGCTATTAAACTTTATTTCAGTAGTGACTGGAAGTTCACTGTGCCAGGCAGCAGAGATGGCTGCAGGTGCAGGTAAAAAAGCTTTAGTTTTACTGGCAAATCCAAAGCACTAGGGAGAAACGTAGTCATAAATACAGGCAAAGCTCAGGTGATGAGGAAACAGACTAGGGTAGACAAGAGCAAAAATTGAGAACGAGGAAACAAAATGAGGATCAAGAACAAGATAAACAAACATGATAGCAAGGCTATCATGATAGATAAGATAGATAGATAGATAGATAGATAGATATACAGGTCAGATACAGGTCAAGCGCTTCAGTTAATGTTCACATAAAACATCAGAATGGGGAAAAATGTGATCTCTGTGGCTTTAACAGTGGCATGGTTGTTGGTACCAGAGGGGCTGGTTTGAACTTCTGATCTCCTGTTATCTTCACGCACAAGTCTCTAGTGTTTACACAGAATGGTGTGAAAAACAAAAAACATCCTGTGAGCAGAGGGTCTGCAGACTGAAACACCTTGATGATGAGAGAGATCAGAGGAGAATGACTAGACTGGTCTGAGCTGACAGGAAGTCTGTAGTAACTCAAACACTCTACAACCATGGTGAGAAGAAAAGCATCTCCGAACACACAACACATCAAACCTTGAGGTGGATGAGCTACAAGAGTAGAAGACCACATCAAGTTCCACTCCTGTCAACCACGAACAAGAATCTGGGTACAAACTCACCGAAACTGGACAGTTAAAGACTGAAAAAAGACCAGGTGATTTATTTTCTAATCTTCAACTGTCCAGTTTGGTTGAGCCTGTGCCCATGATAGCCTCAGATTCCTGTTCTTGGCTGACAGGAGTGGAACCCGATGTGGTCTTCTGCTGTTGTAGCCCATCCACCTCAAGGGTCGATGTTTTGTGCATGCGGAAAGGCTTTTCTACTCATCATGGTTGTAAAGAGTGATTATTTGAATTACTTTATCCTTCCTGACAGCTCGAACCATTCTGGCCATTTCCCTCTGACCTCTGTTATCAAGAAGGTGTTTACTCAGTGCTTTTTGTTTTGTGTAAATACACACACACACACACACACACACACACACACACAGGTGTGTGTCTGTATGTGTGTATAACTGAGTCCAGGTGTGCATGATCAGTATGGTGGTGACTGTGAACATGACAGAGTTGGTGTGTGTTGGCTGTTATAGTCCATCAGCATGTAGCTTATGCTGTGTCTTAAGTATATTTAATTTGTATGTATTAATTTCATTGTAATTTCCTCTAATTGGCTTAAACCAGCATGTTATTAAATGTTAGAAAAAAGACTGGAAGAAATAAATATCCTCTCTTTGGTCCTCAACTGTAGTTATATATACATGTATACATTTTTATTAAAATTGATTGCAATTGTAATTTTCAGTTCAGCTCCCAAAAAAAGCAATGTTTCTGCTACACTTATTTCTAAATCAAATCAGAGACCCTTATTTCATTTATAATTATAGATATATAGATACATACTTACTCTGGATGTGACCACCATTTATGTGGCTTTTGCCTCTGAGCAGAAGATCTATTGGAGCAATTTATCTTTATTACTAAAAAATATGAAGTCATTGTGGTGCTAGTACAATGTGCTCTGCCTGATGTAGTGGAATTTTTATTTTTCAGTTTGAACTAAATAGTTGGGTACGCTGTAGGCAGACAAAACACAGTGTGAAGTTAATAAAATGATTAAATGGTGTGTGTGTGTGTGTGTGTGTGTGTGTGTGAGAACATACACTTCTACAGAGACTTAGCATGACAGAGAGGGTGAGATTCTCTAATGAGCATTAATCAGGCTGCCATCTAGTGTTGTACAGATTTAGTACAGTTTTAATGACCAAATCAATCACCGAAGAGAAGAGAAGAGAAGAGAAGAGAAGAGAAGAGAAGAGAAGAGAAGAGAAGAGAAGAGAAGAGAAGAGAAGAGAAAGAAAACAAACTCCCCATAAACCAAAACAAACAAGCAAAAAATAAAACAAAGCAAAATGAAACAAATCAAAACAAAACAAAAAACAAAAAAGAAAGAAGGGAAAAGAAAAAAAGAATACCCCAAAACAACCAAACCACACCACAACAAAAGAAAGGCAAAAAAACAAACAAACCAAAAATTTAAGTGAAGTGACGTGTAGCCAAGTATGGTGACCCACACTTGGAATTTGTGCTCTGCATTTAACCCATCCAAGTGCACACACACACAGTAGTGAACACACACACACACACACCGTGAACACACACCCGGAGCACTGGGCGGCCTTTTTTGCTGTGGCGCCCGGGGAGCAGTTGGGGGTTCGGTGCCTTGCTCAAGGGTCTCACCTCAGTCGTGGTATTGAGGGTGGAAGAGAGCGCTGGTCATTTATGTAGGTAATAAGGTTATAATAAGGTTGAAATCCATTTTACCCCCTTCATTGTGCTAAGTATATGCATGGCTGAGATGAACAGCGCACTGTGCCATCCTGTCCATCACACAGCTCCTGTGAATCACACTAATCAGAAGCACAAAAGCACAGCAGCTTAGTGGTTAGCATGTTGGGGGTTCAAATTCCGCATCCGCCGTGGTGCCCGGAGCTTGCGTCTTCTACCTGTGCTTCGGGGATTTCCTCCTGGTTTCCTCCCCAGTCCAAAGACATGTGTTGTAGGCTGATTGGCGCTTCCAAATTGTCTGTAGTGTGTGTGTGTGTGTGTGTGTGTGTGCAATTGTGCCCTGCAATGAGTTGGCACCCCATCCAGGGTGTTCCCTGCCTTGTGCCCCGAGTTTCCTGGGATAACCTCCAGGCTCCCCAGTGACCCTGTGTAGCATAGGTCGTACAGAAAATGGATGGATGGATGGACTGTGAATGTAGCAAATCAAATGTTATGTATAGTGCAGTGAGTGAGGGCAAGACACAAATGTGAAAACCTGGCACAAGAAAAAAAGAAACAAAAAAAAAAAGACTTACACAAAAAGAGGAAAACAAATCTCTGAACTTAATGATACAAAAACACACAAAAAGACTTTGCAAAGAAATACCGAAACAGCAGGGTATAAATAGACAAACTAACTAAGGGCTAAACACAGAATAGGTGCACACATTAGGGAAGGAAACCAATGACATGACAGGACAAAAACCAAAATAAAGGCACATGTCAAAACAAAAAAGAGCACATGGAGAATGAATGACGAGCGCAAGTAATACTGACCGTGTTAGGAAGCACGCCGTGCATGTTATGTTTTATTTTATAGCATTCTTCTGCTGCATAGTTATTTTATACTTATAAACAGCGCTGACTGTCATTTTTCCTGACCCTGAAATGAAAGTGCATCAGATTGCAATGATTTATGGGCAAGTCTTTTTCATACAAAGTCTACATTCATATTGACTCACTTACTTGCCCCACCAAGGGCTCATCTAACAAAATTCCCTTAAGCTAGTACATTAATGGAATGGCCATTAAGGGTGGCATCATGGATTCTCCTGAGAGGGAAAGGAGAGGCTGAGTTGATGAGGACAATGTGGCAAGTGACTTTGAATCTCTCATCTGATGATCATTGAACAAACTTTGGTTCAGCTAATAATATAGTGGAGCACATTTAAGATGGCACTGGTGATTCCCCAAAGGGAAAACGGCAATGGTGATTTTGGGCCAAAGTGACAACCTGCACCTAAATAGACAAAATAGAGCATAAATGCAATGTACTGACTTTGACATTTTGTGTGTTTGTGTGTGTGTGTGTGTGTTTTTAATCTAGATCCAGTTAAATTTAGTTCAATCATTATTACCATGGTAGCCACATGCAGCAGGCAGTAGTAATGAAAAGAGAAAATTGTACAAAAAGCTAGAAATTTGAAAGGCATACAACCCTTGGTGAACACCTGATGAAAGCAGAATAAAATTGGGGTCTTTCCCCAGAGAATGAGCATGGTTGGCCTTGTGCCGTCATGGCCACTGCTGCTGCTGGATTCTATAACGAATGCTAATATGATGATCTATTTTCCATAATTAAAATGTAATCATTTCTCAAACCGTGCTGTTAATTTTGGCCATCCTCTTTGTTTCTATGATGGCTAGTGGTGAGATTAAAATCTAATATCTAAAATCTAATATCTGCCAATTGCTTGACAGTGAAACTATTAGAGGTGAGCATAATAAGAATGATGTGTGATAAACTATTACACACCCTTTAAGGCAGACAGACAGCTGCATTCATGATTGCAAATTTTTCTTTTTCTTTTTTTTTTTTTTTTAAACTCTTGTTTCAGTAAGTCAGTAATGCCTGACTGTGTTCATGCCATGTTTCTTGCGTACTGCAACTGTTTTATTGGTTCCTCAGTTGAACATTATGAGTGGCATTATAACAATGTCACTCTGAAGTCTTTTTTCTCATTTTCAGGTACTGTATGTTTAGAGTAGATCCCTCATAAAAAAAAGCACTTTTAATGCTGTTCTGAATTATTAACAGCAGCTAGATTCCTGTCAGCACCCCTTCAAGTGCTTTTCTTGGAAATTACAGCAGCACTTCCAAACAAACATTAAATATTAAACCAAAGCCTTTGTGGGTGGATTACAAATCACATGATGTCATCAAAGCAACTAAATGAACGAGATAAAGACAGTGCCTTTCCTGTCGGCTAAATCTGATTGTTCTATGGTCGAAAAAGGCATTAAGTAGGATTACTAAACAGAAGACTTGCTGCTTGATTTAATCTTATTTAAACCCAAACCACTTGGGTCTTCTCTCCTGAAGAAGTGATGTTGATAGTAGCATTCGTGGTGATGAAACAGCAACTGAATTTTGTCCTGATTAGTGTAACTTTATATATTCTATATTCATATTCAAATTATTATTTTATAACAATTTGTTTATCAGTTATTTCCAAAAGTGCACTCCTGGGCAAAAAAAAAATCTATATATATAAATGAGCCAAGCTCAAAATGGCAAAATATTAAGCTTTTAATGGTGTTAACAACAAATCCTTGGTCAGGAAATTAGCAAGAATTAAACAAATAGATAAAGGAAGTTAGTATGGGAAGCTTGTCCCTTTAATTATTGTAAATGTTTAAGCCTTGTGACCCTTGATGGGCTGCATCAGGTGTGGCAGATAACCAAATAATGACTAATATTTAAAAAAAAAAAATCCCAGAAGATATTTTTGGAAAATTTTGTACACACAGACATGTGTTAGCTTGAATTTTACATCAAACAGTTTAATCATTATCATGATTTTACCTTTGCATACAAGAAGATTATATAAGTGAATTTCCCTGTTTCTAACTTTTCCCCCAAACAGTTCACTGCAGCTAAAGTAAACGAGAAAATGGTGGCACAGGAGCTCTCTCAGGAGTGTACTGTACCTACTCATTTGGTTTTTTTTAATCCATTTATATGGAGCATCTGTGAATGAGTACAAGTGTCTGTGAATGAGGTGTTGAGACATACATGTACACACATACACACATATTAGGATAATGCTCCAGAAATCCTGGAAAATGTCAGGTTTGAGAGTGAATGAATCTGGGAAAAACCATTCCAGCAGTGCAGCGTAATACCAGTGTTGTTGATCCACAAGAAGGAAGAGTCTCTAGGTCAGGGGTTGTCAAATGATGAACCATAGTCCAGATGCGGACCCAGCCAAACATTTCAGTGGACCAGCACTTGAAAAAAACACTGTAGGAAAGCTGATAAAGTTGTGGGAAAAAAAAACGGACAGTTTTCTAAACATGAACCAGAGCAGATGCTCTGTTGCAGCTTATCACATGCATTTAAATAGTAAATTAGGTTTTTTAAATTATTTTATTTGTTTATTTACTCTTTATGGTCTGTTTATGGTCTGTACACTTAAAGACGAGCGGACAGGGAATTATGCATTTATTATTCCTGCTTTAAGTTCAAAACATCTGTTGAGCGACTGTGGCGCTAGTCAAAAATGGTAACCAAATCATATCTGATTTAGATTAATGTGTCTTATTTATAGCCACGAACTAATCATTAATGGTTAAGGATTAAAAGTCAACATTTAGTCAACATTGTTGGTAGCTAATCCAGGCCTGTTCTTGTGCGTAAGTGCCAAAGTGTATTTGAAGGCTGGACACGTAGGCACCGGTGATAAAGCTGATCAGATACTAATGTTTTCATGCCAACTATAAGTATAATTAAGTTAAAATTAGGGTTTCAGGATTGAGAGAGTGCCAATGATTAGCATTCTCTCACTTATCATTTGAAATTGTCCTCAAAATGTACACATTCCATAATGAAAACTACATACAGCCGGGGAAGAGGAAGTAACTAAAACACTACATACAGTAAATCACTGAATTTATTTCTAATCCTTTCTTTTTCTGTCTCTTTTTTTCTGCCTCAGTGATCTGCAGCTTCCGCGGCTCTCTGGCTCATGGCCTGATTCTAGAGATTGGAGAAACTGTTCAGATCCTGGAGAAGTGTGAAGGTAAGTTAGTTTCTAACTAACAGGAAGAAAAACATTTTGTACAGTGTACTTTTCAGGACTTTAGCCTAGTTTCTGAGGAGATTTCACATTAATGAGCTATTTTCTTAGATCTTCAGTTATGTGCAGACCAGAATTAGGCAAGCTCTTTGAATCCAGGGCCACATAAAAATGTAAAACAGTGCGCTATTAAAGTGTGCTATTAAAGCTGCTTGTCAACTTTGCAACAAATTTTTACCATTTTTGTTTAGATTCCTGCTGGCTTCTTCAGTGCTTGAAAGAAAAAACGTACATTATGCTAATAAGGTTTGGAAACCTCTCGCATGAAACATTGTTAACATAGCAAACATATATATATATATATATATATATATATATATATATATATATATATATAAAAGGAGAATATATTATATTATATATTAATATATTATATTATTTGAACCCTGCAACTTTCATAACAATTAAACACTCGTTCCAAAAAAAAAATTCACTGGTGAACACTCATTCACTGTATTCAATATAAAATTAAAGCTGATTGCAGCTAAACAGAATTGCAGAAAGATGTTACAACAGATCAAGTTTCGTATTGATTTTCCTAGAGCAGTTGTTCACAACCAACACATTTTGTTGATGAGGGCAAGCCAGACAAATATACAGGGCATGAGTGTAGCAGATCCATGGTTTGAAACCAATAATTTCAATTGAACAGTGATTTTTTTTGTTGTTTATACCGCAGCACTTTTTAATTCTCAGATTAAAGGTGTTCTATAACAGCACGACATGGACAGTAGTTCTATTAGTATATATTAATATGCTTGTTCTATCGTATCAAGTTACATAGGGACTTGTATGGTGGACGCTCCACATAAAAAGATTAAAAACCAAACAAGCAAACAAATTTGTAATTGGTGATATGGTGAAATTTTTTGTGATTTAGATGTTTATTTATCATTTTTGGAAGAAGTCTCAACACTTTGTAACAGTCAGTAGTAAAGCTGTAACTTTAAGACTTCAGGATGGATGGATGACAAACAAAAGAGAGGCTGGCGAGGTAAGTCATTACAGGAACGGACTTGTTTCGTGGATGTCCTACAACATTAAACGTAATTATAAATGGATAAAATGAATGATGTGTCATTCTTTAAGAAATACAAAAAAAAATGTTAACGTTGACAAATTGCTGTGATATTAGAGCAGTAAAGCACGTTGGGATGTGCTATTATTATACTTATATAACTATAATTATCACCCCATCACACCACCCTGTGATTGATGATTTTCCAAGAACAGCACTCCTTTTAAGCTTTTATTCCTTATTTAATGTATTTAAGCTGGTCATTTAGTGGTGCAGTAGTAGATGGCACACACCTATTTTCATGAATTACTGCCATGGCAGAGATTGATTCTGTCAGTTAAGGTTCTGAATTATGTCCAGAAGTTTGAGGGAGACACTTAAACCTCAACTGTTCAGTGTTGTGTTTAGATTGTGATTTGAGCCCTAATTGTAAATTGCTTTGGATTAAAAAAATCCAAATCTACAGAATCTTCTTAACATTGGAGGGTGGACAGGGTTGGTTGCTTTTTTCCTGTGTCACAGAAGATAGTACAAATATAAATGCTATACTACTCTAGGTTTTATGCCCCTCTGGGTTTTTTGAAAGAGACACGGGTCGGTGGCCGTATGTTGGTGCTTAAAGGTCAGTCATAAAGAACGCTCATTCTGTTCCGCTGTCATTGTTCATGGCTTCAGTCTGACATTTGAGGGCCTCGAGGCCCAGGATGAGCGATGGCACTGGAACTTGCAGTTTGCTGCCCTGGATGTCTTTCAGTGATGTGTTGCCTCGTAATTGGGAGAGAAATATGTTGCAGTCTGTGCACTTCTTATGGGCTTCAGGAGATTTTTTCACCCTTTCACTTGTGTGAATAAAATACAATGGTATCATATCCGTGGTTGGCAGTGGAACAGTCTGTAGTACATACATACACTATATGGCCAAAAGTTTGTGGACACCTGAACATAACACTCATATGTACTTTCTGAACATCCCCTTCCAGATTTAATTCTCACTTTGTTGCTATAACAGCCTCCACTCTTCTGGAAAAACTTGAAGCATGGCTGTGGGGATTTCTGCTCATTCAGCCACAATTATTAGTGAGGTCAGGCACTGATGTGGGGCGAGGAGATACAGTCAGCTTTACAATTCATCCCAAAGGTGTTCAGAGGGATTGAGGTCCGGGCTCTTTGCAGGACACTTGAGTTCTTCCACTCCAACTATAGCAAACCATGTCTTCATGGACCTTGCTTTGTGCACAGGGGCAATAACCTCAGTAGCCTAGAGAAAGAAAAAAAAACTATTTGCTATTTGCTTTCTCAAACCAAAAGTTTATAATATGTTTTTATTCAATGCGTTATCTCGGATACTTTTTTTTTTTAAATAAAAGGATAATTACTATGGCCATGTAGTCCTCTATGTAGGAATGTACAGCTAAGTCCGGAAGTATTTGGACAATGACAGAGTTTGTGTTTTTGCCTTTATACACCACCACAATGGATTTGAAATAAAACAATCAAGATGTGATCGAAGTTTAGACTTTCCATTTACAGCCATTTTAAGCAAAGTACTTCAATTTTCAGGGGCTCAGAGGTATTTGTACAAAGTGACATAATTGTAAATATAACCATAATTTTAATACTTGGATGAAAATCCTTTGCAGTCAATAACTGCATGAAGTCTGGAGCCCATGTTCTCAAAACTCAAATTCTGAGTTTCCTCCCTGGAGATGCTTTGCCAGGCCTTCACTGCAGCCACCTTCATTTACTGCTTGTTTGTGGGTCTTTCTGCCTTCAGACCTCCTATCTCTGCGAGCAGAGAGGGTTAGAGGGTAGACTACTTCTGTCAGCAGTCACATCATCAATAAACACCAGTGAGCTTGTTCTATTGGCAGCCATACATGCCCATGCCCATGCCATAACACTGCCTACACCATGTTTGACACATGATGTGATATACTTTGGATCACGAGCTGTTCCTTTCTCTCACCATACTTTTTTCTTCCCATCATTCTGGTACAAGTTAATCTTGGTTTCATCAGTCCAAAGAATCTTAGTCCAGAACATGGGAGGCTTTTTTTTAGATGTTTTCTGGTAAAGTTTAATCTGGCTTTCCTGTTTGTGAGTGTTACCAATGTTTTGCACCTTGTTGTAAACCCTCTGTATTTATATTCATGAAGGTGTGTCTTGATTGTAGATTTTGACAATGATACGCCTACCTTCTCCAGAGTATTCTTGACATCTGTTGATGTTATGAAGGCGTTTTTCTTCACCAAGGAAAGGATTCTGTGATCATCCACTTTAGTTGTCTTCCGTAGTCTTCCAGGCCTTTCGATGTTGTTGAGCTCACCAGTGCTTTCTTTCTTTTTAAGAATGTACCCAGCTATTGATTTGGCCACACCTAAGGTTTTTTTTCCTGTCTCTCTTATAGATTTATGTTGTTTTTTCAGCCTAATGATGGCCTCCTTCACTTGCATTGACATCTCCTTGGACTTCATATTGGTAGCTCCAGTCAAACAGCTGCCAAATGCCAACTCAATATGTGATCTCAACTCTAGACCTTTTATCTGCTTCATTTGTCTTGAAGTAATGAGAGAATGGACTGCACCTGGTCAATTAAGTTCTTGTCAGTCAATTGTCCAAATACCTTTGAGCCCCTGAAAATGGAGGTACTTTACTGAAAATGGCTGTAATTCCTAAATGGTAAATGCCATATTTTTGTGGAACCTCTTAAAATAAAGCTGAAAGTCTACACTTTGATCACATCTTGATTGTTTTATTTCAAATCCATTGTGGTGGAGTATAAAGGCAAAGTCACACTCTGTCATTGTCCAAATACTTCCAGACCTAACTGTATATACTCAGTTGTGTCTGTATTAATGCAGTTAACTGCAGTTAATGCTAGCTAACTGGCTCACTATACTGTGTTACATTATGTTAGCTACCATTTTTCGGTCTAGTCCATTAGGATTCCAGGCAACCAAAACATTGAACTGGGCAAAAATGATTTTACTTGCCTAGTGGCCTAGCTAATGATCTGTCACCCCTACTTAATCCTCACCTGCTGAGCTCCCGTAATATAGTTTGATGGAAATTTAAATGATCACCTGCCATAATGGTGATAGTGCAGTAATGATATAGTTTTACATTCATATTACAGTTCACATTCATGTTATCTTTTCATAATACAGTTTGACATTCTTGATACAGAAATGGTTTTATTTCAAATTTGTAAAATATGGTAATTTAAGATATGTTAATTTGTAATAATGTAAATTAAGAAACAGACACAGTGAAAACTTTTAAAAAACACATTTTCATGATACAAATATTAGGATCTATATAATAAGATATAAATTAATTAGAATTATTGCACTCTATAGTTATATTAATAGTTAGTAGTATATTATTAGTTATTTGTTATATTACATATTACATACCGGCCAGGCAACCAACCCCAACCATTGGGGTTGCGTGCAACAGTGCGAGCTCAGTGCCGGTCCCAAGCCCGGATAAAACTGGGGAGGGTTGCATCAGGAAGGGCATCCGGCGTAAAAACTGTGCCAAATCAAATGCATGGACCAATGATCTGCTGTGGTGACCCTTAATGGGAGCAGCTGAAAGAGGAACAACAAAAACATACTTCAAGTACAGATGAGTGCAAATGTTTGCATACCCTTAGGACAAAACGGGAAAAAAAACAGACAAGAAATTGAAGTTAACCAAAAAGACATGAGTAGTTAGTATATGGAGTGTGAAGGCAAGCAAAGCAGCAAACACGTAGAGCAATGCAGTAAACGTAGAAAACACATACATGTTTTCTAACACTACTATAGAACTGTCGATTGAATTAGATTTGGGACTCATGAAACAGTGACACCAGGATCGACCATACAGTCAGATGTTTCATTACTGTGAATGTAAGTTGGTTATGGCTGGATGAATAAAAAGTGCCTGCAGTTCGACGGATAAGTTCTGGGTCAGTAGGTGAGATAAGCACATGGTATGGAACAATCAGGGCTCTGATTGCAGGGATAAGGAGTTCACTGAGCAGATCGATCATTTCCCTGCTGCTCTATGCTTCTGGAGTAATGGATGCTTGGGAAATCGAAGCATTTGAAACCTTTTAGACTGATCTGGTATTTGTTTGTATGACAGGGGATGGCTGGATAACTGGACTACTCTGGGAGGAAATTTTTTTTTTTTTCGCAATCATCTCTGTGGGGAACAAAAATGGTCACTGTCTATTTATGGATTGGACTCTTATGGATCAGTCTGTGCAATTTCCTGCTGTAAAAATCATTCAGATATTTTAGCTTTTATAAAAGTTTTCACTGAGTTTCTGGTTTCCACTAAAAGGCTTGAAACTGAAGAGTCAAAGTGCTGAAAGGAGAGGTAAACAGAAAAAGCATGCGCCATCCCTCAGGTCCAGAAAGGGTGAGAGAATACAAAACCGCACTTTTGCTACTATTGTAACTGCAATTAACAGCTGAGACTTGACAGCACAAGTCCTTCTGCTGAAACCCTGTTGGGGGAAAGACATATTTCATAAGGTGTCAGTCACACTTAACTCAGTTGTGCGGTTAGCTGGCGTTCACCACAGTATTGTGATAGTTAACGTTATTGCTGCCAGCTAGTGTGCATCTACACAACAGCACTGGGTCTCTGAACCAGCAATAGAAGGTCTTAGCAACCATGTTTGCTAGCTAGCAAATGTTTTACTAGCCAAGAATGATTGAAATTTTAAAGTGGAACTTTTTCAGCTTTGTCAAAATGCTAATTAACACTAACTGGTATTGGTTAAGCACAACACAGTTAGTATACTAGTATTAATACTTATAATTTATTCTGAACCAAAAACTCAAAAGCATGTAATATATTGTGCAGTTCTATGGTTAGTGACGTTCACCTCAGATTTGTGATAGTCATTCAATATTGTTGTCTCCAGCTAATGTGCACGTACACAGCAGAGCTTATTAAGTTTCTAAACCAGAATGCAGTAGCAACGTCGGAAGAATTCTGCACAAAAATGTAATACTAGCAAAGAGTGAATGAAGGTTTAGGGGGAACAGCTTGTTAGCACTGTCAAAATGCTAAGCACTAGCCAGTTTTATTTTACCACAATAAATTTAACATGCTAATATTAATAATTACTTTCTTACAGGTTTATAAGAAACCCGAACAGTTAACGACAAAGTCTGTATTCAATTGTCCAGAACCGATTAAAGACAGGGAAACAAGCATTTACACCTTTTGGCTTTATTCGGAGGATTTGGTGGATGATGGATTTTTTTGGTGAATGTGCAGTAATACACAGTAAACAGTGGAAAAAAAACCCATAACAGTACATTTTCAATGTAATCCTTTTACAAAGCGGTCGTCTAATGTCCACATGGCTGACCATTTCTGTTCTGCTCTCAGAGTGAACAGTGACCAACACAGGAGAACAAAAAAAAACAAAACAAAAAAAACATACTTAATCATTTTCTAATTATCATTACCATTAACATTACTTGTACAGTGTTCAATCTGACATTTCATTGTAGGCATATTTAATCTGTTTAAAAAAAAAATGAAGACGCTGTTTTGACCATTTTTGGCCAAAATATTTCAGTGGCATCTCTAATAAATATGGTTAACCAATGTTAATGATACACTTGTCTAATGTTAGCAGTTGAACATACTCTGATAGATTTTATTTCATATTAATGAACTCCATTAACCTTGACAGAAAGCGAGGGCGTCTGCGCGAATTCAGTTGAGAGCATGCTTCCAGGTGGTGTCTGTTAATATCGGAGCGTACGAAACCCCTGCGCAAATCATTCCGGAGTCACATATTGATTGGATCATGTCTCGTTTTATTGGAAAAAGACAGCTCTTTTTGCATATTATGAGTGATAACACATACTAGCATACTCTAGTGTTATATTGCAGAGCTCTAAAGTAAAAGGTGTAAAGGTTAGCAGGTCTGGTAATATAATATAATCGGAGTAAATCATTGGTCATTGTGGCAGTTTGAGATCGTGTAAAGATGATTAAATCGTTACATCGCACAAGCGTAGTTGATAGGCATACACTTAATTTTGGGGTAATTTCCTACCCAGTCACAAGCCATGCGCTATGAACGCTAACAAAGACGGACTGTAGATGATTAACACAGCAGGTGCAGTGTCTCCATTTGGGACAGATGGCCACAGGTGCATACCATTCAGCCAGCCGCTCATGAATATTTTATGCTGCTGTTGTAGCCGATCATTAGCAAGTAGCTGCATCAAAATGTTAAGTCGTCAGCAGAGCGGGAATGGATCTGTGTTACATGTCAAAGTTATTATAGGACATCTGGAATGAGCAATTTTCTAGTGAATTTAACCTTTGTCTTCTCTTTCTCTTTCACACACATTTCATTTTTTATACCATTGTCTTTTTCTGCATATTGTTCTGGATCAAGGCTTGTATTACTCATTATACACAGGGTGCCAAGCACATCCTGATTTCAATTCATAAACAGAGTTCTCAAAATGATTTGTTGAGTCTGTTGAATAATGCATTTTTGAATAATAAATATAAACTGAGTAAAAGTTTGCATTATAATTTGATAAATACAGAGACGATAGTTTCATACTAAACAGTAAATCAGATTATGCAGGCGCTATTCTTTCTCTGAGCCCACAGCTCATGGCACATGATTATAAGAGACTCAGTGTCTGAGCGGTTGGATGGTTTCTTCCAGACAAAGACAGACCCAGCCACCGACCATAGATCGGAGTGGAGAAATCGATACATAAGATTGAACAGCACCATAAGCCTATGGCTGAATTAGATTTGGAATGAGTCCTTTGGCGTGCTCTATAGCCATGCTGTATTGGATGAGGCGTGTTTTATGGCTTCTTTTGCGAGGTTTGAGATGGAACATCATAGACCTGCGATTGAGAGGAAAATGAGATTGAATATGACATGCTTGCCACAGCAGCCTGTTTTATGTCTCTGTATTTCTTATTCTTCGAGTCTCTTGTTGTGAGCGTGTTAATGTCATACACCACTTGCCTTTGAACCTTAATACACAGTGTAACGTTACATACATCCTCACATAGTGCTTTAGGTACAGCAATGAAACATTTCTGTGCTGTGTAATCAAATACATGAAGTGCTCTTTGAACTGGTAATAAAGACATGATGATTTGACAGTACTGATCTTGTGTTACAAAGAATGAAAAGCTTAGGCCATAAACAATATCTTGTTCTACTGAGAAGCATGCTGTGCTCACTTTTCCATTTTTCCTGCGGATGTCAGAAGTATTGGATGTAGTTGGTGGCTCAGTTTTCTTCACGTCCATATCTTTTTTTTTTTTTTTTGTGGTTGCTCTAAGCCTGTATCATCTGTACAATCTAAGCAGTCATCTGCTGTCTCTGAGTGTATTAGCCACTGCTTTTGGTTGTATAGACAGTTCGAGACATTCTTCCCTGCTCATGGAAATGAATGTGTAATACAGTGCCTTTCTGCATTTTAGAATTATGCCCAAAAAGTTCTACCTTGGTCCCATCAGACAATAACACATTCTGCCACATGGTTTGGTAAAATTTGAGTGGGCTTGGATGTTTTTTTTTCCCTGAGAAAGGGGTTCCATCTAGCTACCCTTCTCCATAGCCCAGACGTGAAAAACATGAGGCATTGTTGTCACATTCAGGGAGTGACCAGTACTTGGGAGATATTCCTTTAATGTTGTTGTGGGACTCTCTGAGGCCTCCCTGATAAGGTTTCATCTTTTGTCATATTTGGAGGGATGTCCTGCTCTTGGTAATGTCACTGGTGCCCCATTTTCTGTACTTGCTGAAGCTAGCCTTCATGGTGTTATGGAAATTCTTTTGTACCCATCTCCTGATGAATAACTTTTGACAATGAGATCCTGTACTTGCTTTATAAGCTTTTCGCAGACCATGGTCCCAGCAGTTGGATGAAACCAAGAAGATGTAGAGAAAATCCTACGGAAACAGCTGATCTTTATTTGGGATTGATCAGAATCACTTCATTGATTACAGGTGTTTCATAAATACTATTGCTGACTACTGCTAACTACAATTCTGCGCACAGTCACATGCCCAATTATAAAAGGGCGTACACACCTTTACAACCAGGTTAATGTAAGTTTTCTCTTTTTCTTTTTTGCCCTAAAATGTTAAAAATTGTTTTTCACTTGAATTTTGTTGGTTGCTATATCAAATTAAAGGTGGAAAAAGATCTGACAAAATTGATCTTGGTTTAAATTTTTTTTTACACAACAAAAACCTTCCATTTTAACAGGGTGCATATACTTTTTATGTCCACTGTAAGATGTACCATAAATAGAGCAAAACAAGATATGAATTCATAATTATTCATAATAATGGCCACTTGGTTATATGGCATGATGGCAGTTGATGCAATAAACTTAAGCAAAAATGATTACTTTCATTATGGCTTTTTGGCTTTTCTTTAAGTTGTAGTAAAATCCACAGACAGATATTGGCATGCAGAAGTCAAACCCATGCCAAGATAGGGTTAGCATGTGAAAACAAGAAACCATTTATTCATTTGTCTTCAGAAACTGGTCAGGATCACAGTGGAACCCATAGTGGAGCCTGTCCCACTTTTTTTTTTTTTTTTTCATTTGCCTGCATTTATAAGAGATAGATGTTTTCACTGCTAAAAGGTGAACATGATTTAATAAGCGTTTCTGAAGCTTCTTCTAGAGCTACTGTTAATCAGAATTTTACACAGTTTTAGTCCATTACGTGATATAAAATGGCTTTAAAATAGGAGTGAGAACAGGATTAATATTAAAATGATTGCAGATCTACCTCACCTCTTAATTAGATCCCATGAGTACCTAGACTCTTCTCTGTAAGTGGAAGTAAGTATGAAGGAGCAAGAGGAAATAATGAGGAACAGGGTGGAATCCAGAACATATCCTGGCAACACAGGGCATGGGGAGAGAATGCTTCCCGGATGGGAAGACAGTTCAGCGCAGAACAAGAAACTAGAACATGAAACACAAAAACGTGTCAACCGTGGAACTGCATAGTTTGGAATTGCAGTATAGCATTCAAGATTTTTCAGAGCAAAGCTTCAGTGTGAGCAAGCAAGAGACAGGAGGTTAAACCAATGATATCACTTTAAAGTGGTCTTCTGATGGACACAACGAGCACCTAAGACTTCCGTAGTCATGTGTATCTTGTGCATTCTGGTATAATCTTTATTCTTCATCTTCAATAACTTCTTTATCCTGGTCAGGGTTGTGGTGGATCCAGAGCCTATCCTGGGAGCACTGGGTGTGAGGCAGGAATTCACCCTGGATGTGACGCCAGTCTATTTCTGGGCACCACGCCACACACATTCACACACTTATTCACACTTAGGGCAATAGCCAGTCCACCTACTGTCATGGTTTTGAGAGGTGGGATAAAGTCAGAGAACCTGCAGGAAATCCAAAAGGACACAGGAAGAATAGGCAAAGCTCTATACAGACAGTAGCCTGAGCTCAGGATCGAAACCTGGAGCTGTAACGCAACCTGCCACACCACCAAAGCCACACTTCTTGTATAATATTATATATTTCAAATATCCATTTCATTATAGACTCCTTCAGAAAGTGGTTCCAATTTCTGCCAATTAAAATGGTAGACCATTTGTCTGTTTTAATGGTCTAGCAACACAGAATAGGTCAGCTGTTTGGCCATGTGAATGGTTCTGTTGTTCTATGGATATATCGTCTTGCTGGATGTGTATCGATGTTAACTACAGTTATGGAGATCAATAACCTGAAAGTCAGACTTGAATTGATCCAATTTACCCACTTATTTCCATAAATCAACATTTAACCCTTTCATGTTTAGTGTCCACACTCATGGGCAGTCAATTTAAGGCTCGTTTTTTATATTTTAGTTAAATATAAGAATTTGTGTAAATTAATGTAAATAAACCAGATATGCATATAAATAATGTATGCATGCATGGGGTAATTTCCAGCCAAGGTCTGGACAGAAGATTCTTGTCCAATACTCAGTGAAAAAAACATGACATTACTTTATATGTATACGAGTCACCATAATGGCATTAATGCATTTTGCCTTTCCTTGTGCTTAAGCCATTAAAAAAAAATTCTAAAACTTTTTTAATTTGTCTGCATTTATAAGTGATAAATGGTTTCACTGCTAAAGGCTGAACATGATTTAATAAGAGCTTCTGAAGCTTTTTCTATAGCTACTGTTAATCCGAATGAATATTACACATTTTTAGTCCATTATATGATATGAAATGGCTTTAAAATGGGATTGAGATATTGCAGATCTACCTTACCTCTTAATTAGATCCCATAAGTACCTAGACTCTTCTCTGTAAGTGGAAGTATGAAGGAGCAAGAGGAAATAATCATTTGACACTGAATTATTATCTACCTTAAATATACAGGCAAATACTCCATTAATAATGATAAGATTAATAGACTTGAGTATATCTTAATGGAAATGATGATAATAATAATAATAATAATAATAATAATAATAATAATAATAGTTGTTGGTGTTGCTCTTGTGGTATTTATTTATTTATTTATTTGTTGTTTGATTGGTTATTTTGTTGTTGTTGTTGATGATGTTGATGAAGAAAGCTGTCCACTGCTCTTTTCGAGGGTCAGCTCAAAATTGTATTACACCTCACTGCCATTAGGCAAAGATAAGCCTGGTGATTTAGCACCTCCAATGAGTGTTAAGGTATTATGGCGGATGTAGGAAACTGTATGCCTTTTTATCTCCTCTTTTCCCTCTTCACACATTAGCCACAATATCTGGCCCAGCTTGGCCGATGGCACTGTGTGTAGATTCCTAAAACACATTTTGTCTTTTTGTTTCAGGATGGTTTCGAGGATTCTCCACCAGGAAACCTAATGTCAAGGTAAACAGAATGATCCTCCTACTCTCCGAATGAATTTGCTTCCTTGTGTAACTTGTGATTTTTCATGTGTTTTCACAAGTTAGCTTCA
This sequence comes from Pangasius djambal, assembly GCA_022985145.1. Taxonomy (NCBI): domain Eukaryota; kingdom Metazoa; phylum Chordata; class Actinopteri; order Siluriformes; family Pangasiidae; genus Pangasius; species Pangasius djambal. The sequence goes on from CM040994.1 coordinate 14,647,150, forward strand.
GATCTTCACAAATGCAAGTTGCTAAAAATGCTGTGATAGAATGGCATAACATGAATTATGTATCATGTAACTTTAGAAGTGGAGTCCTTTAGTTTCATTCCCCCTATCAGGTTTGTCTGTAGAAATATATATTTACTTGAGTATATATTTTTTCTTCAGTATATATCCTATTTTTTAATACATTTGTGGTTAATTTATTTAACTGCTAATTTTTCACATGTTAAAATGTGAGTTGATGTGAGCAACTGCCAAATCAGGTCCCTTGCAAGTAAATCTTACTTAGCCACTTAGATACAGTATGACTCTTAAAGGTGTCATGATTCTTACAAAACATATCTGAAATGTGCCAAGGATTATTGTTCCCTTTTATTAGTTGAAAACAAAAGTGAATTTTACAAATTGCCTGGGGGCTCGAGGTCAGAAATGAGCTTACAGTCCACAAACTAGTGTTTATGGTTTTGTAGTGTGACATTGTAACACTGCTTCCCAGATTTTTAAAATATTTAAAGGCATATTTAAATACTGCCACTCTCTTGCTCATCTGAGACTGACAAACCCACTTAATCTCATTTGTATGACACATTTATTCACAGCCTCAGATGAAAAAGAAAGCTGTTAAACACTCTTTCCCAGTAACAGTCAGGATGTTTACTGAAAGGGAGCTGGCAGCTTGATTCTCATTCGCAAGATTTTTCCAAGTTGGTTCATTTTATGTAAAACCATTTAACACATTTAACACAGACCATTTAACAATAATGAAATGTCAAAATGTCTGATAATATCAAAGTATACCGTGGCCTGTAGAGTTATGGTTCTGTGGTAGTAACCAGAAGGTTGTGAGTTCAAAACCCAAGATTGCAACAGAGCCACATTTGGACCCTCAAGGAAGGCTCTTATTATTTTTGCTTCTTCTTCTTTTCTTCTTCTTCCCAGTTCTATGCCTGCATTGTAGTATAAAGAGCTTTTTAACTGCCTGGCCTGTGTCAAGATGGCTCCATAATGAGCTGTTGTGTTATGTATTGTACACTTATGGGCCTCATTTATCAAGCTGGATATGAATGGATTTATTCATAAATTGTTTGGGCGTTTACACAAGAAATTTGGTATTCATGAAAATCCTGTAAATTTGGAAAAACACTCATCACATTCTCGTGCCCAAGAGTGTGTGTAAATCTACACACAGAAAGTCTAACTAATGTAAACCTTGACTTATCTGGAATATACTGTCGAGTTTAAATTGCTAATTTTTGTTATGTTTACAGCATTTAGCAGATGCCCTTACCCAGAGTGACTTTATAGAAGTGCTTTGGAGTCTCTGTCAAAAACACATCCTCATGCTAGTTCACAAAGAGTACCATTGAGACGATTTTTGAAAGCCAGTCATTTTATAATAGTGGCATTAATTAAAGAATATGAAAAATAAAGAAATTGAGTGAACACAAACCCATAAATTAAGACAAATAAAATTAATCATTCAAAGAAATGAGAAAAGAAATGTACAATCAGAGAATGGGCCGATCTGTCATAAGCCATAAACAAATCAGCTGATGAAAGATTTAGCGCATGCTTATTATTATTAATATTATATATTATTAAATATTTGATTGACATAGAAGTGAGTCAAAATAACTTCCACTTCTTTCTTTCAGCCTTCGTTCATTTGTACTCCCATCTGTCTGTGAACTTTTATGGAGATTTGTGGGCGTCACTACATACAAATAAGCTGTGTTGGGAATGCGCTTTGCACTTTGTGAGTGATCAACTTACACATGCGAGTACGAAGAAAATCAGCGTTTCTGAAACTTTCGTAAATTTTGCAGACAAACATTAGACAAACATTTACACACACCTTTAGTAAAAGATTGATAAAGAAGGCCCAATGTGTCTACCTTTTGAAAATATTGTAAGAAAATGTGAAAATGGTTTTGAATTGATTTCGCGAAGCTATTTAGCCTTTTCTCATCATTAATAGCACTAGCTTTTTAGGTCTGTCGTTGTATGCATCTTTATAAGGGAAAGTATGCATGGGCTAATAATAACTACTAAATTTTCACATTACAACAATCTCTTATCAGGATAGCCTGATAAAAAGGTATTATAGCAGATATAATTCAAAATGTGATATACATACATAACTGTTTATCAAGAAGGTTTCTGACAGATGACTGAAAGTATTAAATCCTTGAATTCTAACATTGTTGTGCAGTTTGTAAAATGGATACTTTTTCAAATCAAATTGGGCTAAATGACATTTTGTAGAAAGCAAAAACTTTCCATGGTTTTATAATTTTGCAACCATTATAACACTTTAGAGTGTTTGCAATGAAATTATAATATTTACAAACTGACAGCCATCTTAGTATTAGCTAACTGACTAGCACTGTGTCAGCAAATTCAGACTCAAGCCTAACATATAATACATTTTGTAGTTTCAAGTTCATTCTTTCATTCTGGATCTGGAGCCTATCCTGGGAACACTGGGTATAAAGGAGGGAAAACACCTTGTATACACACAGTCATACTCTTATTAACACCTAAAGGAAATTTAGCATAGCCAGTCCATCCCCTGGCATGTTTTTGGAAGGAGGAAACTGGAGAACCCAGAGGAAACCCATATGGACATATGGAGAGCATGCAAAACTGTACACAGACATTAACCTGAGCTCAGGATCGTACCAGGGATCCTGGACCTGTGAGGTGGCAAACATACCCGCTGTGTCAGCATGGAAGCCAATTCAAGTTTAGGTTTTTGAATTAGATAAGTAGCTACTGCCCTTTAAACTCTTCCATTCATGCCATGTACTCACTGTTGATCTATGCTGCAAATAAAAAAGTCTGATTATTTACGCTGAAAGTGAATTAGACTTTAGAATAGTTGTACAAACCTTATTAGAGTTTTGTGGAACTTTTATCCAGTAAACCATTAACTAAAAAGCATACCTGCAGGGGTGTGTTTAAATTTAGCTGAATAAGAAACATTTTAAGTCAGCTTCTTCCCAAAGGCAACTTTGAATTACTGGTGCAATAACAATACTGTGTATATTTTTCTAATAGCATGTATTTCAACTTATTGCTATTATGTCTACTGAGGTGTTTATGCACACTTGCTTGAAAACAGTAATAAAGAGTTGAAAGTAACTTAGGCACATAGTATGTTTCTCATTCACTCACTCACATTTCCACATTTCTGTGGAAATTCTGTTTAGACAGTAACTGCTTTATCCTGATCAGGGTCATCCCGGGAACACTGGGAGTGAGGCAGGAATACACCTGAGATGAGACACTAGTACATTGCAGCGCATCATCCACACATATTTACACTCATTCACAGCTTGGGGCAATTTATTCACATACTGGCATGTTTTTGGGAAGAGGGAGGAAACCGGAAGACCTGGAGGAAGCTCACACAAACATGGGGAGAACACACCCTGGAGCTGTGAGGTGGCAATGCCATCTACTGCACTGCCCTCATTTTGTGTTTCTGTTTCATTCAGTAATTACCATTTTGGGTGAAGTATTTCCTCAGAATGTGTTAGCGTTTCCAATATGTCACTAACATATGGCCTTTCAGAATTTGATTCTTGCTTTGCTTTGGTATGCTAGAGCCTTACTGCTATCTTTTTTTGTTTAAAAGAAAACACACCTGGTTTCATGTTACGCAGATGTGAGGTGCAATATTGCAGATGTGAGGTGCAATAATTCTCACTGAGGTTGTTGTATGCAGAAGGACATTCCTTGCAACCACAAACTCCAGGTATAGGATAAGAAGTCAAGCATTATGTACTTTTTCATGCTTTCACTGACCTAATTAGACACGGGCAGAGCTAAAGCCAACGTGAGGTGAGGACACAGCACGCTCTGCTAAGCTCTTCCAGTAAACAAGAGGGCTGGGGAGTGTGGAAAAGGGGTTTAACGTAACTCAAATCATATTTGTCATGGCTGGTTCCATCTGCCGCATAGAGGTACGGCCAGGTATTAGCTGAGAGCAACATGTTGTTGGGATTATGTTTAGTTCTTTCTCTGGGCTGAAAGAATCCCTACCTTGAACAACTTTATGTATTAATTCCCCTAAAATTGTAAGTCTGTTTTGTGAAATATACTGAAAAATTAGAAAATATGAGAAACTCCAACTGAAACTATAATTTATAAGTATACATTTTAGTATAAGTAAAAGTGCATGTTTTTTGGTAATTGTCAATAATGATACTGAAATGAGTAACATACTTAGTAATGTTAGGCAATCAGGGATAATCAGTTTAAGATGGTGTTTAAACGGTGTCAATATCTTTCACATAGAGCGTGAGGCATCAGCGAGTGTGGTAATTAAAAATGACTGCAAGGTGCCATTAGAAAAGTGTAGATGTTAGCGAGTCAGGGGAAATGAAATATTCATGTCACAGTGCTCAGTGCTCACTGAACTGAACTGCTCTCATGCATAACAGCTTTTCTGCATGCTAATTTCACTGCTCCACATTCATGAAAACCATGGTGGCACTTTGAACACAATTTTACCTGGGTGATACTGCCCATGTGCTCTCTATTAATGATACTGTTTAAATGCCATAAAAGGTTTTATCATGTTGCTTGTATGGGAAGAAGATGCTGTAGTTTCTCCTCTTGATATTTTCGCAGAGCACATTTTTCTTTGATTATTATTCATGAAATACATCTAGTCATAATCATTGTCATAATGTCATGTGGTATCGGACACTGGTATCCGAGAATTTTTTTATGAGTACGAAAAATGAGCACAGTATTGAACTAACATGTAGTATCAGTATCATATAATATCACATCCTTAATATGTGTTCAAATTGGGACTCATCTGGTCCAAGTATTACCATCAATCTTTCATGTAGAGATATAGCAAAATTGAGAGTATGAACCAATCCACCTTTCCGAAATAAAGGAGTCTAATTTTGTGAAACACTGACACTCGGTCCAGATATTATCATCAAGCATTTATATAGAATTTCTATATTTATATAGAAATGCTCGCACTTACAGAATAAAAGATGTCATGTCTAGCCATGTAACCAAAGATTGACATTTTTGGGCAAAGTTCACCCCAGAGGGGATAGTGCTATGCCTCCAATGACCTTTAAAAACAAATACTTTCATAATACACAGAGGGCCTTTGTCTGAATCCCTTAAGGTACAGTTAGGTCTGGAAGTATTTGGACTGTGACAGAGTTTTTGTGATTTTGCCTTTTAAGCAAAGCAAAGTATTTCCATTTTCAGGGGCTCAAAGGTATTTGGACAATTGACTGATAAGAACTTAATTGACCAGGTGTGGTCCATTCCCTCATTACTTCAAGACAAATGAAGCAGATAAAAAGCCTGGAGTTAATATCAGGTATTGAGTTGGCAGTTGGCAGCTGTTCGAATGGAGCTACCAATATGAGGTACAAGCAGATCTCAATGCAAGTGAAGAAGGCCATCATTAGGCTGAAAAAACAACATAAATCTATAAGAGAGATAGCAAAAACCTTAAATCAACAGTTGGGTACATTCTTAAAAAGAAATAAAGCACTGGTGAGCTCAACAACATCGAAAGGCCTAGAAGACCATGGAAGACAACTAAAGTGGATGATCACAGAATCCTTTCAACAGAAGATCCTTGATCAACAGAAGTCAAGAATACTCTGGAGAAGGTAGGCGTATCATTGTCAAAATCTACAATCAAGAGATGCCTTCATGAATGTAAATACAGAGGGTTACAACATGGTGCAAAACACTGGTAACATTCAAGAACAGGAAAGCCAGATTAGACTTTACCAGAAAACATCTAAAAAAGCCTCCCATGTTCTGGAATAAGATTCTTTGGACTGATGAAACCAAGATTAACTTGTACCAGAATGATGGGAAGAGAAAAGTATGGCTAAAGAAAGGAACAGCTCATGATCCAAAGTATACCACATCATGGTGGAGGCAGTGTTATGGCATGCACATGTATGGCTACCAATGGAATAGGCTCACTGGTGTTTATTGATGATGTGACTGCTGACAGAAGTAGCAAGATGAATTCTGAGGTGTATAGGGCTATACTCTCTGCTCACAGCCAAATGCTACAAAACTGATAGGACGCCACTTCACAGTGCAGGTGGATACTGACCCTAAACATACTGCGAAAACAACTCAAGACTTTTTGAAGGCAAAGAAATGGAATATTCTTCAATGGCCAAGTCAGTCGCCTGATCTCAACCCAATAGAGCATGCTTTTCACTTACTGAAGACAAGACTGAAGGCAGAAAAACCCACAAACAAGCAGCAACTGAAGGTGGCTGCAGTGAAGGCCTGGCAAAGCATCTTTCCAGGGAGGAAACTCAGAATTTGAGTTTTGAGGACATGGGCTCCAGACTTCAGGCAATCATTGACTGCAAAGGATTTTCATCCAAGTATTAAATTTATGGTTATATTTACAATTATGTCACTTTGTCCAAATACCTTTGAGCCCCTGAAAATGGAGGTACTTCGTTTGTAATTCCTAAATGATAAATGCCATATTTTTGTGGAACCTCTTAAAATAAAGCTTCAAATATTTTATAATATATTTCAAATCCATTGTGGTGGTGTATAAAGGCAAAATCACAAAAACTCCATCATTGTCCAAATACCTCTGGACCTGACTGTAGCATACAGCTTTGCCTCATGAGACCTTGAGGCAAAACATCCCAAAAACTGGTCCAGAAAAAATAATCACGTTCAATAGAGATGATTTGATGGCATTTTTTCCCCATGGCAGCTAGGGGCTTTGCTTTTTAACTGCCACCGGGCTGGTATTAAAAAGCAAATGTCATGATTTTGCAGGGAGAAGATAAATGAGAAAGGCTCATGGGAAGTATTAGAGAGAAAATGTAAAAAGTTACAGTATATTGATGTGCCTTTGAGGAGAACTTACTGCTTGCTGTAAATAGGAATCTGTTAGCATTGTACACCTCATTCCACGTCTCTTAGTCCATTTACACTTAATCATTTGTCAGATGATTCCAAACGTGGCAGTATCCTATTCAAGCATTTAGCTGAACAATTGAAGGTTTACAACAATAATAAAAAGATGAACAATGGTTCTGAACTCAGCAACCTACTGCAGCCAGCTACACCGGTTGAATGTAAGTTTGATCTTAAATCACGGTGTAATGTTGGTTGTAAAACATACATCGACAGAAGATAATTTAAAACTAGCACAATGTAGTATTTTGGTTGTGCCACAGACACTTAAGGTGAGTATTAGTGCATTGTTTTTTAGTGCATTGCTGGTGAGAAATGATAGTAGCATTATATAGCTTTGAAAGCTAACTAGTTAAATGCAAAATAATGCATTAATGAATTTGAAATACAGTAGTTTGATTTACATATTATGCGCTAGACTTTATACTAGCTTCATTGGCAGATTAGTAAAGCAAGCTAACTGTACTAGCTATGTACACTCACCAGAGGTACCAGTGACCTCTGCTACATCCTTCCAAGTTTTTTTTCTTCATAATGTCTCTATGTGCCTTTAATAAGAGGTCATATATGACAGGATAAGATTAATCTATGGTTATAAGTTTTTCTTCCATTTTTGTTGCTCAAACAGCAAATAGAAACAAATTGCTGGTAAGAATTAAAGTGGGGAACTGAAGAAATGTTTGACCATATGCAACATAGGATTGGTCCTAGGAATTATTCAAATTATTCGAATCGTTTAGATTTGTTACTTCACCATATCATACTATTATAATAGTTTTGTTTATGGCAGATGTTGAACCTAAACTGAAAAAAATGGAATATGTAGTTGGTCAGATTTAAGAGAACATATTATGCATAGTTTACATAAAAATATTTAAGTTTCTCATCAAAATGTGATTTCATTGCTTATATTAAATTAATTTAAACAAGTTTCTAATTACTAGATTGAATTATGTAGAGTGAGTGTAACCAGTTCACGTAGCATTAACATAAACCAATTACATTATGAAATCTCATGTGGATGTCAGCACTAACAGGAACTGTAACTTTACTATTAAACTGATACAATTACTCCATGTGGTACAGTAGTTCAGTGGTAATGTGACTGTTGCAGGATGCTAACAACCTGGCTTTGATCATCAGGCCAGGTGAGTGTGTGGGGTTAATACGTAATGCAAATATACATTTTTTCGTAGTTTGTAAAGTCGAACATAATAGCGATATATATTTAAACTTTATATTTAAAGATAGAATTTTTTTACGTTCTCCTGGTGCAACCAGCTGCAAGTACTTGCACAGAGCTACCCCTGACCAATACACAGTTAAGTATGCTCTCTATAGACCACAAATGAAGCAGTGATTTTGTAAGATTATATGCACTGATTTTCTCAAAACTAAATTTCCCTGCCAATTCTAACCCTTGCCAAGGTACAGGTGTGCCACTCTGCATGCCACCTTACACATTCCACCAGGTGAAAGCTTGGAGGCATGATGTGAAATCCTGAATTTGCCTGTGTGTACAGTGCCATGTGGCAGCACTTCAAAGCGCCATGCTGGACGTGCCCGCCATCCCCACTAATGTCAGCTTCCCGTGCCAGCCAACGCTAATCTACTCTAGAGGACACAAGGCTGGCATGTGGCCCATTATTAGCATGCCAAGCCCACACTAAGCAAACTGTAGGGCCAGACATTCAGTGTCATCACCTGTGTGGACATGAATATGCTATATGGAATTTTAGATACGTGTCTGTCCAAAAATTTTAGGACATTTAAAAAAAATCAGGGCAAAAACTCTTCAAAGGAGCGTCAGCTGATCAGTCAGTCAGGGAGAGTCTAAAGCACACACTTGCTAGGTCAGCATTTACTTTACAAATTTGTTTCCATAATCTTTTATCAAACCTTTTTCTTATTGATATGCTGAGTCTTCCACTTTTTTGCAATGTTTAGGCATTTTTGAATTTCTGCCTTTTCTATCCATTATAACTAAATTTAAACTTTGCATTAAAAAAAAACATTTGGATGGAAACACTACATATATAGTTTGGGTTATGTCCTATCCCTACCTCATCTGATTTTTTTGACAGCTAATTTTCAGGTTAATGTTGTAAATAAACCAATATCGTACCATATTTAAAGATTTAAAGCTCTAAGGGCCATGTTCACACTGAGTTACATATAGTTACACAAAATAGCCTATATCCGACATACACATTATGATTTCATGACCTTGATTTAGCGTCTCATGGGTACATTAGGTTGGGCTTACAATTAACCATCGGTACACAATATAAAAAAATAAAATGCAAAATAATATGTTGTGCTGGATTAAGTGCTAGTTTATAAATTGATGGTGAAAGCCATATTTTTTAATTACACCAAAAGTCTAGTGATTAACATGACAAATACAACTAGGACTGAACAACATAGTATTGGCAATATACCAGACTCTTATTACATGCTTATTTCAATATGGTCTGATTTTTGTGGGATCCCTACTGGATTTCAAGGGGTTAAAATGCATATTACTTGGCGGGTCAGTGGCACAGTGGGCAGCTAAGCAGTGGGTACTGGTCCCTGGTACGAGCCTGAGCTTGGGTTTCTTCCAGTTCTCTGCAATCTCCCAAAAACATGCCAGTAGGTAAATTAGATACTCTAGATTGCTCCTAAGTGTGAATGTGTCTGACATCCCATCCAGGGTGTATATCCTTGTCTTGCACCTAGTGCTCCCAGCATAAGCTCCGGATCCACCGCAACCCTGACCAGGATAAAGCAGTTAATGAAGATGAATGAATTAATCAATACACTTGAATTTCTGCTATCTACTGCACAACATGCAATGCAAGTCTTATATGGACTTTATAATTTAAGTTTAGGTTTTGTTTGATGATTATAGAAATGTTATGTGTGTGTCCTGTGAGTCCTACAGACAATCTAGGCTTTAGATGTCCTCTGTTGTAGGTTATCTCATGAGAATTTTCCATATGGCTTTTCAGTTTGCTGACAACAGCAGGGTTTGTCTTCTAAAAGCAGTGAACAAATTAGAAAGGCTTAAATCATCTAGTTAACATAACATGTTCATTCTGGACACTTTAATGCAAGTAGAGCATATTTCTTATGCATAATTAAAGCCTGGACAGCTGGGTGAAGCCTTAGCGTACATTATTGTGAAAAAAAGGCACAGTTTACATCATTTTTTCAGGCTTTTAGAAAGTATTAAAAGACAACACCAAACTATGACAATGTGGTAGAGTTTGAAAACCTTTCAAATAGTGAAATTTTGACGTTTTCAAAACTACTGACGTTCCTGAATTTGACTTTATTGTGAACTTTATTTAGAATTTAGAAAATTCTAAAACAAAAAAAGGAAATGTGCCATATCCTGACTTCAATATTCAAGATCTAGATCACTATTTAAATTTAAGCAAATATGTGATATTGACCTCGTTAACTCCTTTGTACAAAAGGTCAGATTTTCCATGAGCCTTATCCCCACGTGTTCACAGGACGCACTGATGGATTTGATCTAAAATGGATCATCAGTTTTTACACAAACTTGTGGAGTGTGTGTCAGCTCGAGGGCACACTGTCATTAACGCAAAAAGGGGACATGCCAGCTACTAAGAAACTGAAATTTTGTGTTAAATTGAAAAAGAATGCCAAACAGAAGCATTTTCACTAGTGGTTTATATATTTATATATATATATATATATATATACATATATACACACACACACGCACAGTATACAATATACACTCACCGTCCACTTTAATAGGAACACCTGTACACCTGCTCATTCCGATGTCATTAACTGAAGCTCTTGACCTGTATCTGTATGATTTTTTGCATTGTGCTGCTGCCACATGATTGACTGGTTGGATAACTGCATAAATATGCAGGTGTTCTGGTGTTCCTAAAAAAGTGAATGGTGAGAATATAAATTCAGTGTTGCTACATTAATATTATTATATGAATGAGGATCTTGTGGACTGAAGAGCTACCAGTGTTCAACCGTTTTGGCTCTTCTCCTTGCAAGACCCTTTAGCCTATGAGTTACAAATGATGGAATTAGAAGAAAGTAGAAGTCTATATTCAACTGTGTGTGGCCTGATGAGTAAGATTTTCCACATGGAATTTTCCTAGGCAGTAAGATCATGGGCAGATTTACCGTCTGGCCAAACATGGTAAACATCTGGGTGTACTACTTTTGAAAGTATGGTAGAATCACAAATTATAAATTATAGCTCACAAGAACGGTTGAGATAACATTAACATCAATCCTGTCTATTATAATATGCAAATATGCCATAACTACAGCAATATAACTTCTGCTACAGAATCAGCTGTGCATTTTAAAATGAAGTTAAATACATGTAATTTAATAATAAACCCAAAATTATACAAACAGCAAGTTAATATTACTGTAATGCATGTTTTAGCATAGTGGAAAATCAGCAAGCTGCATATTCCTCTTTGTAACAGGGATCTGCTGAAGAGAGTTTGTCAAAATAAGTTTATCAAGTCAAGCTTATAGCCCTTCTGGGCACCAAAGTTAACTTTCTTGTTTTATCTAATTGCTATTGTCCTATTTTCAGACAAAATGACAAGAAATTACTTCTCAGGCTGGCAGAAAAATAAGCAGCTCTCAAATTAGCATAGATACTATACAATAAGGTAAACAATAGGCCTGTGTTTGATTGACAAGTGAGCAATGCGTCCTGTCAGCAGTCTGAACAATACATGTTAAGCAAAGGGAGTTGGGCTGATGATGAAATGGCTGGCAAAATGACAAAATCACATGACATATGATGAGAAGTAACATTTAACCCAAAGCATTTTATTTATATATATATATATATATATATATATATATATATATATATATGTATGTATGTATCTGCATAGGGGTTTCAAGAAAAATATGAAATTTAGTACAGATTGAAAACCAAGCTCAGTACTGAATTATAATCAGTTATTTATTACAATTATTTAGCATATTGAGGAACAAAGTTGTTTCATTTTATCATTTATCACTTTGAATCAACAGAAAACTCTTTTTTTTTTGTGTGTGTGTGTGTGTGTGTGGATTTTTTTACATTGGATTTTTGTGCAGTTGAAGTAGACTTTAAGCAAGGGTGTTTACAACTAGAGGACCACGGTCTTTCATGTTAGTTTCTTATTCGGACAATGGTAAGCAAAGAATCTAATGTAACTGGACCTTCATAAATTTTAATTGAATATCCCCTGCTGTAATAATATATTATAATCAAGACTTATTAAACCTTCCTCAGCAGCCATCATGATTTGGCTCCGTTTGATTAGAGGCATCTTGACAGGGTCTAATGCCAAATTCACTGAGTTTAAAAAAAAAAAAAACAAAAAACAAAAAACTATAGTCTCATATACCTTTTTTTCAGGGTCTGGCCTCCTTTCAGACACAGCAAACAAGAAAGATGGGCTCAGCTTGCTCAAACCGAAGGACTCCAAATTGATTAATCACCTATTCTATGCTACATTTTACCTAAAAAGGGATGCCTTTTTTCTTTTTTAACCACTCAAGCCATTTTTTTTTTTTTTTTTTTTTTTTGCTGAAGGTTTCTATTCTGGTTTCTTCAGCTAGGCTCTAGAGATGAATTCCAGCCTATTAGAGCAGATCATTACTCTTTACGGTAGCAGAAATGCAACCCGCTACCACACATGGAGAGGGATCAAGTGGAGAGTTAGAGAGGTAGCGAGAAACCTGACAGGCTGTTAGTCACACATAGCTCAGCTATTAATCAACATCAGTGTGAGTTAAGGACTTAAAAAAGATCTTACATTTGTAAAATCTTAGACAGCGCTGCAATGTCCAGCTTATTTTCATTATAAAGGAAGAGTGCTTTTTGGTACTTAATCTACCATGTTACAATGATGCCTGTGCTGTGACCTGTCTAGGAAACTCTCATTAGATTTTCACTTTTCCACCATGTACAGACTTTTAACAGGGTATGTTATGTTATCATTTTGATGTGATTTTATAGCAATATAGGTAAGTAGTTGAAAAACACAATAAAAAGAAGTGACTGTTAAATAATTGGTTTGATTATGGTAGAAGCTCTGGATGCATTTTCCTGATTAGACACAGCACTTTTTTTTTTTTTTTAACTGAGTCAAAATGCATTCATGATCGTTTTTGATTGCTTTTTGTTTACCTGCTCACTGAGGGCGGATTCTTCTGTTCTTTATTGCTTAATTAATTACTTACTGAAGTTTTTTCTTATTTCTCCTTGGCAAAGGAGACATGATGCCATGTACAACAAGCCTGGTTCCCCTGGGTCCCTTAGCACTTACTAGGGATGAATAGAATGTGTTCTAAATAAGATATGAATATGCGGTGCACAAAAGTCAAAAAGTCATGTTCATTAACATGAACGTATATTCATTCGTCCTTAGTAAATGAGTGCTCAGGGTGATAGGTGGTTTAAATTAGTCTACAAATTTGTTTACATTTTGGGAAATAGAAGCAACTATATCATGGGCATGTACAAAGAAAAAAAAAAATTGCGTGAGTGGGATTAAAGAAACAGTCCTGTGCACATATCTAGTTGAAAGTATTTATGAAGTGGAGTGATGTAGCTGTGGTTGAGGAACTGTCACAGCCAGAATTCACACACCATGCTGACAGAGCTGGCATTCCAGTGTTTTTCAGTGTTTCCAAGGGCATAGTGGTAGGGTTCTGGTTTAGGCCACACCCAAATCTGAATTATAGATACAGATAGTGGCATTGTGTTACACCCCTACCAGCCACTGTGTCACTGTTTATCATAATTCATTTCATTTTCATATCTGCCAAATAAACAAATAAATTTATTTATTCTTCCTCACAGTGGATCTGGAATCCACCCCGGGTACACCAGCACAATGTATGGGCCACTACAGGGCATCACACATATTTTTGCTTACTCATCTGTGAGTAAGCAACCCACCTATCATCATAGTTTTTGAGAGATGGGAAAGAACTGCATGGACTGCGCTTAGAACCCTGGAGCTGGGAACACTACTTGCTGTGCACCAAATAACCACCTTATAATTTTAACTATAATTCCTAGTTCTGTCACCTTTTTTATACACTTTATAATATAACATAAAAGAAAATGGTGCGTAGGACGAAGCCTGTGTAACAGTAATTGTATTTACTGAATTGTTCCTCCTCCTCAAAGAAAAAGTGAAAACAATTGTATGCCGGGACATCAACAAGGCCTTTACAGACTGTTTATGTACTATCAAATTATTAAGCAAGCACCAGTTATTCTGCTTCCCACATAATGAAAGAGAGAATAAAAGGCTGTCAGTGATGGTTCTGACATGCAGAGGCTGTTTCTCTCTTTTGCGTTCTTCTACTTGAAGCGGGAAATGCTATTCTTATTCGACTCAGCGTTGACCTTTTCTGCTAAGTGAGCGTTCAGGCGGAGGCAGGGGAGCTGCACTATCTCTACTTTGCCTCCCCCGATTCCCTGTTCCTAAACAGTTTGAGTACACACTAGCTGGGAGCAAGACCATTAGTAACAGCTCAATGTGTTCACCCCACTGGCTTCTCCGTAGTGTTCCTGTTTCTGTTGGATGTAGTAACATTCAAGTCTGAAAATCTCATTGGTGACCAGGATCAGACTCAAACTCAGGCCATGTCTGCTTCCAAGCCATCTTGGGGAACACCATCTTTACTTTAAAATCTAAGCGTTTCACAGGGATTGTGTATAAAAGGACAGATTTCTTTCTGACACTTTTTATGGAAATGGCACTGGTGCTGAAGAATCTTATAGTCTCTGAAGAACCCTTCTTATTGTTTGAGGTATAATTCTTTGAGAATGTGGAAAGATGTTGATGTATACAAAATGGTAGCCACTGTTATTTGGATGTTGTTTATATACTGAAAATACAAAACTTTCTGAGAAGACAACTGAGAGGACATCAATAAAATACTACATGTGAACATGTTTTATTTTAGTCATTCAGTCATGCTCATGAACCATTTTAACCTGGTCAGGGTTGCAGTGGATCTGGAGCCTATCCTGCAAACACTGGGTGAGAAGTTCCCACACACCCTGAATGGGACGCCAGTTGATGTGCACACACATTCACTGCAACTTAAGGTGGCAGTGACAGTTCCTGCCATTACCAGTCCAGCAGGTATAAGGGTACAGAAATTAACTGAATATGGTGACCTAGAAACAGTTTTGCTGGAAGAGCCTGACAGTGACCAGGACAGAAGCCAGACAACACCGAAAAAATACATCTGAACTGAGCTCCAGGGCATCTCTCAACTGCTGAAAGTGAAACTGGTCGATTCCCCAGAGTGTCCAAGTGGGAATGGTGGGACCAGTTCTCCCATACTGGCCTCACTGATTCCTACAACATGGTGGGATGTGAGGCACTTGACACCACAGACCCATGAGAGACTGTCTTATCTCCACTCTCCCTCGTCACCTCCTTGGCACTCACTTATTTATTAGAGGGAATAGATTTAGCAGTGCAAGCAGCCTACACCACATGGTGCTACAGCTTACTGCTGATTGAAAACCACTCAAAGAAAAAGTCCTGAAAATAAAAAAGCACAAAACACTGAAATAATGGGCATCCCATGACTTAGTTTGGCCTTCTTATATACTATGTTTTTTTTTTCCTTGACAAGATTTATTATATCATTAGTTTGTCTTATCTTATCTCACAGTGGATAATTTGGTTTTAAATTTGTGCACAGACAATATTTCTGAGTAGGATCCATTTACCAAGCCCTGTGTTTTTATGGACTGATACCTAAAAGCTTATAAATAAAATATATTGAGTTATTCATCCTTAAATACAATATAGCACTACCCACTATGTGTAAAGATATCTCTAGTGTGCATACAGTAGCATCACAGTTTATATTAAAGCTTTCTTTGGACTAGTAAACACTCTCAAGCTAATCAATTCCTAATTAGCAATGCAGTCTGTTCAGTGTTCTCTGCACATTTACTATAAATACCTTAAATACCGTATGGGCGATGTGATGTACCAGAACACATAAGCATTGCAGATGAATTCATTGATGTTCATATTTAATCTAATAAATCTTTGCAAGGCACCCAAATGCTGTGACTGTCCATGCAGAAATGGACAGGATTTTGGAGGGTGAGTAAATTAGGACACCCCAAATAAAACCATTGGAATTGCCATCTATGATTCAGGATTTTGCATTCATAATGAGCCTGGGGCTCTGTGGTTGTCTAGTCTGAGTACCTCAGAGCTGCGGTGGCATAACATAGATGTGCAAGCTTGCAGGATGTTGATGACCCATATATTCATCAGCTCCCTTCCTTCCGTCTTCATTTGCAGGGCTAACCTCAATTGATTCAGTGAGGTGCAGAGGCTGAAGAGAAAACATCCTGTCAGTGCTACCCAGAATGTAATGCACACTGGGACTGTGAGCATAAGGTTGGGATAATTAGGATCCCTTTAGATGTATGACTTGTCTTGACGTCTCAGAATCTGGTCAACCAACTGTTTGCAACATGTACATTATGTTCATGAGACAGGTACATGCACCCACAGCAACTTACAATTGAGTTACCAGCAGGTCAGGACTCACAATTCTTTGTATGACATTCTTTGAACAATTTGTATGCTGTAGCATTAAGAATGCACCTTTACTGAAACTAAAGGGCCCAAAGATGTTCCAGCATGACAGAGCACCTGTGCAAAAAATAAGGTCCATAAAGACATGTGGAGTGGAGGTTATTATAACAGCAAAGAAGGACTAAATCTATAATGAGATGTTGAACAAGCATATATGGGTATATTTTGGCAATATAGTGTATGTCTGTTACTTGCATTCATAGCAGGGAGGTTTGCTGTGCTCCTTTAATGCTCTGTTTGCACTGTTTGGTGCCATTGTTCTAAGCAGTCTCAGGGCTGTTTGGTCCTCTGTGCAGCTATGTGTCTGTATCGTGAAGTTTGGTGTTGTGCAGCTCTGTGTCTCTGTGACTCCGTAGCATGCTGTTCAGAGCGGTGTGGCAAAGCAGGATGTGTGGCCATTCTTCTTCTTCTTCTTCTTCTTCTTCTTCTTTAAATCTTTGTGTCATATATGATAAGCATTACATTTGGAAGACAGTTATAATTAAAAGATTCACTCTAGTCCATCTGGTTGCATTGTCAAAACAGAGTTTCTATGCACCTAAATTGATTTGCTCAACACTGTTGTGAGAATAAATTGCTGGACTCCTGTGAGGCCTGTACAGCTACAGTAACAACTGACTCAGCACTGCATGAGGATATCTAACTGCTGTGAACATGAAATCCCAGCCACCCAAACATGGAAGACACAGCATCATGACAGAATAACCAAACTAACTAACCCAAGGACACCATATTTGCTCACGCCAGATTGATTCACTAAATACAAGTGTCCCGATTCTTACATCGATTAACCTGTATTCACTGAAATCTGTTTGACATATTTTTTACATTCTGTCCCAGCACTTGGGTTGAACACAATACCTGTATATAGCAAGCTCAAAACATACACGTTGTCAAGTGAGAAGGTTGGGCATAAAAATGAACTGCCACATCTGTGTTGCCCCCAGGCAGAATTAACATCTTTTGTTATTTCACGCCAGTGAATGTGTACTGTAATTCATATTATATGTAAAGCAGGTCAGATGATGACAGTAGGCACGAATGGCTTGTAATGTGTCAGGATTTTACTCAGTATGAACCCCTTTGTTGCATGAGTTGTTCATGATATAGTAAATTTTGTCTCTTTTTGTTTTCTTTCCAATGTTCACCCAAAACCTAGACTGTTTAATAAAGTAGTTTACTAATTAATGACTGGATAACATTTTCATAAACAGAATAGTGACATTAGCTGTTAAAATTTGATTCTTGTGAAGGATGGGGATTTAGAATTATTTAGTTTGCCATTTCGGAACCTTATTACTATCTGGATCTAGAATATGGTCCACATTACTCTTCATTAGCACCATGAGGAACAAAACTGTCCTCATATAATAGCATTCAACTTACAGTAGATTTAGGTAATGTGCATGCAGTTTGGGGCAGCTAGTGATTAATAGAGCGTACTTGTTCTCTGTCTCAATTCTCCCATTCAGCAGATGGAATTTTGGTGTCCTCAATAACTGAGTTTATCCAGCTGAAAAATGAACATATGAAAGAAAATATATACCTGAAACAGTTGAGAACCAGACTTGGTAGCATGTAGGTACTGAGCTTTATTTGGTCTAATCCAAGATTCTCAGTTGGTTCAGGCAGCAAGACAGACAAAACAATTGCAGGGTAGATCATAATAGTAATGCAAATAGACAGAAAACTCCAGCAGAAGAAACTAAACAAACATGAAACATTTATTTTTGTGATGTAAAAAGATAAATCATGTTAGAACCTTTTCCACCCTCTATGTGAAATTGCAACTTATAAAAATTAAGTGGAAAACATTCAGAAACATTTTAGGGAAAAATAGGAAAAAAAAAAGTTCCAATAACTTTGTTGTGTAAGTGTGCACACCTTTTATAACTGGATATGTGCTCAGAATGAACCAATCACATTCTATCTCATGTTCAAAAGTAATTATCATACAGCTTACAAGAGCTTACAACCCATGTACGGTATCTCACTTATCAAAAGGTATTGATCAGGAGTGGGGTATAAAAGAATTTCCAAAACATTAGATATACCATGTAACAGAGTGAAGGCCATCATCAATAAGTGGAGAAAATAGGGAACCACAGTGACATCATCAAGAACAGGACGTCCCTCCAAAATTTACAAAACTATTAACAGGGAGGCTGCCAGTAGACCTGGCAACATTAAAGGAGCTGCAGAAACATCTGACAAGTACTGATTACTCTCTGCATGTGACAACAATCTCTCGTATTCTCCACGTCTGGGCTATGGGTGATGAGACGGAAGCCCATTCTCACAAAAAACATCCAAGCTCAACTAATTCACCCCAACCTGTGTGGCAAAATGTGTTATGGTCTGATAAACCAATTCCATAAAGTATAATAATTCCATAATTCCAAAAGGTATGTTTGGTGCAAAAAAAGCACATCACCAAAAGAACACCATACCCACAGTAAAGCTTGGTGGTGGCAGCATCATGCTTTAGGGCTGCTTTTCTTCAGCCAGAACCTGGGCTTTTAACAAGATGTCATCATGAATATCTACAAATACCAGTCGATTTTAAAACCTTCATGTGTCTGCTTGTAACCTGAAGATGAAAAGGAAGTCACCTTTCAGCATGACAATGACCAAAAGCATACATCCAAATCAACAAAGGAAAGGCTTAACCAAAAGATCAATGTTTTTGAATGACCTAGCCAGAGCCCAGACCTGAATCCAACTGAAAATCTGTGGGGTGACCTGAAGCGGGCTGTGTGCAGGAGATGCCCTCATAATTTGATGGATCTAGAATGTTTACTGTATGTGAAATGCTTAGTTATGTTGGCATTTATTTGGTAGTGCTGTATTTTCATTATTACTGTGAGAGTTTAGTGGTTGTGCTGATATTATAGGGGGACATTTTTAGTGCAGTTAGAATGTTGTTTAATAGGAGAAAACAAAGGAGCAAGAGCTTAATTTCTCACTCAGCATTTTCTAGTGACATATTTTTCCAGCAATGCCATGTTAATGAGAAATCTAACACAGAAGTAGTGGAGACAGCAAAGTTACAGCAGAGACTTACAGCTAGATAGCGATCTACAGGATAACGAATGTGTTGCCGTTGCCAGGTTAGTGGGTTTTTTTATGCCACATTGGCCTAGTTAAAAATAATCCACAGCTCCCAAGGTCTTGTTTTATAGTAAATACTTGGACTTATATCAAATACCACAAATAAAAGGCGAAGTGTAAGTGCAGACAGTGTGTCTATGATATACAGAACCATTTCTATTGTAATACACATTGCAAAGTTTGGGAGAGGGATTTGGGGCTTATGTAATAGAAATGCCTGTGCACCATGGTCACCTTGTTTCCAATATAAAGGCTGATCAAAAGAAGCATTACATTCTGGGTAGCACTGACAGGATGTTTTCTCTTCAGCCTCTGCACCTCACTGAATCAACTGAGGTTAGCCCTGCAAATGAAGACGGAAGAAAAATGTTGTCTCTCTTTTCCAACGCCCAATTTTTGGGCTAGGTCTTTTGTGTGGTTAGGCTGGAAATTTAGCTGAAACCTAGCAACCCTGGTTAATGATATTAGCTCTTCTTTGTGCACCTCACACACTGTGACAGTGGCAATGGAAAACTCAATAGATAGTCGACTATAGCATGAGTGGAATAGACTCTTGACTTAATTTTTTTTGAGACTATGACATTATTAATGTCATCCTGCCCCACCAAAATCTGTGCCCATGACCTGCTGCTACTCAATAATTAGAATAGTATGGAAGCAGTAATACACTACAAGTTTCACAAGTCCTGAATTCAGACCTGCTGGGAAGATGTTCATTCAGAAATCGAGAGCATGGAGATAGGGCTCCATAATATTCACAGTTTGCTGACTATTGGGTTTTATCCTATACTCACATACTAAATAGTGAGCAAAATACTGTCTATCTTCTACATAACAAATTTGGAATATTGCATATATGGCAAAAAAGTATGTGGACACCTGATCATTGAACATCCCATTCCAAAACCATGGACATCAATACTGAGTTGTTCCCCCTTTGCTGTTATAATAAGCACTTTATATATAATAAGCAATTAATAAGGTAAGTTAGTATGCATGCTCACTCAGGTGAGTTCTAACACACCAACATTGGAAGACTATGTCATTATGGGCTTCACTTTGTACACAGGGAAAGGAAATCTTATTGCTACTGCATACAAGACATTCTAAACAATTGTGTGTTTCCAACATTGTGGCAACAGTTTGGAAAAGACCCTGATATGGGTGTCATGGTCAGGTATGCACATACTTTTGGGGATACAGTGTACAGTATATATATATATGTATATTTATATATATAAAGATCTAAGCATGATTCAGCTTATAATATAACTTTTAGTTTAATGGATCCTAATGGTTAATGATTTTTATTAAGTGCAAGCATACACTGCACGAATTTAACAGGAGTTATGGTGACAGGAAAACATGTGCCCTCACACACTTTTCACACGTTCTGAGTGGATGTTCACTCATAAACCAAGCATGGCTCTGATACATTAACATTCACAGTTTGCTAACTCTTGACTTTTGTCCCAAACCTCATACTACTACACTAAACAGTTTGCCAAAATAGTACGCCACATACAGTATGTTCAAATGGGTGTTATTATTTACACTGCCCTCCAAAAGTTTGGAAACGCCTGAACAAAATAGGGTTTTTGGGCAATATCAGCATAAATCCTCTTTAGTTAGTGACCATTTTGCATTGATAATAAGGGACAACACTAGGCATCCGAGCAGTCAGTTTATTCAAACATTGACTTGATATATTACTCCAAGCCTCCTGGAGGATTGCCCAAAGAT
>CM040994.1:14668707-14715994 GCA_022985145.1 Pangasius djambal
TCCAAAATTTGAGTATTTTTCTATGTTATGTTCATGTTTATGTTCATAAACTTTTTATTTAATAAAATATGTTTTCATAGTTTGTGTTGTCCCTTATTTTCAATGCAAAATGGTCACTAACTAAAGAGGATTTATGCTGATATTGCCCAAAAACCCTATTTTGTTCAGGCGTTTCCAAACTTTTGGAGGGCAGTGTATAACACTTTATTTTATACGGGAGTATATATTTTTGTAGCTTATTGGCTTCTAGTCTGTTAAAATATACAGTATATCATACATCTTAGCTTGTGAACAATTTTCCCTAATATTTTTCTTTGATCAGAAGAAAGGTTGTATAGCTACAGATCTCCTGCCATAATTTCACTTTTCTTGTCCAAGCAGCATGACAAGCAGCCACACTTGCTAAACCATTAACACAAAGCCACTTCCTGATTGGTTGACATGAGCTGTGTTGACCTGGTTTATCTCTCTGGACCTTGTAAGCCACTTAGATCAGTGCGTAATATATTTTACACACTTCAAGCAGTAATATCACAAGTGTCATTGCAACCGTCGGCGATTTTTTGACCATTCTGCCACAAAACCATTTGAGAGCTCAGAAGTTGGGCTAATATTGTACAGCATACACCCACTGTTAAACTCAAGTTTTGGTCATGTCAATCTTTTTTTTTTTTTTTTTTAGCTTTTTGGATACATTGCATCTATAACATACAATCACTTCTTTTTAAATCTAGTAAAAATACATTCATCCTCATGGTCATTACTATCTCTAAACAAAGAATATATTCCAGAGGAATTTGTTAAAATGTTGATTATTGTTGGCATTATGTTACATTGGAATATTAAGGATCACAACTAAATCGTGTAGTGGTACGGTTGACACGCTATGATCCAGAATGCTTCTCCAATTATATCTGGTGCTTTGATTACAGAAGGAATATTCATAACATGCTGGAAGTGAAGTGGCTTTGAAATGATTTTGTAAATTAAAGACATTTTGCTAAGGTGTGACACAGAAGCAGCAATATCACTCTAGTTATGGGTTATTTTAGCAGGAAATCCTGCTGTTTTAAAATCATGGTAAAACTGATATTTCCTATGCTAAACTTTGTCAAAGGTCAGTGAAGATGGTTGGTGGAAATGTCAGAGAAAAGTCTTTCACAGCATTGTATTTTAATCTC
Source organism: Pangasius djambal (assembly GCA_022985145.1). Lineage (NCBI taxonomy): Eukaryota > Metazoa > Chordata > Actinopteri > Siluriformes > Pangasiidae > Pangasius > Pangasius djambal. Next base: position 14,669,889 of record CM040994.1, read on the forward strand.
AGTAAGCATAATAGATGCAATGTTTGAATATTAGGATGGTAATTGTGTTGTGTTGTGTGTGATGTGTGTGTTGAATGTATTATGTTGTGACCAAACACCAAGAAAAATTCCTAATACATGTAAATGTATATGGCAAATAAAATGATTCTGATTCTGATAATGTTTGTTTCATAATAGCATGAAATGTTGGCTAATATGATTTATACCACAGAGCCATTGAGTTCTCAAAATGTGATTGGTCAGAAGATGTCTTCAAGGAAAACAGAAAGACTTTTGCATAATTTGGCTTCACACTTTAAAGTGAACTTTGTCCTGAATTCACGAGCCTCGGTCTTGTGAGCCAAAAGAACCCAGCTGGGTGGGACTGTGGTCTCTTTGATCAGTAAAAAATGGAGGAGTTGGTTATTTTTTATTGGTTCTTGCTGTACATCTGAAAAAAATAAAAATAAAAAAATAAAAAAATTATCATCCACCGACATATGCTAGGGTTTTTGTGGTAAAATTTGATTGTTTTTTTCTCTCTCTCCCTGTCTGCTGGGATTTTCTGGGTAGCATTGTTGGCACCCCTGATGTTATCATCCCTCCAATTTCATGTATCATTAGCAAAGCTGTTTCCTTCTTACTTCTTACAGACTTCTCGTTCCTAACCACTGTAGTGATGTTAAACAAACACTTAAAAAAATCCCTTCAGTTTCAGCTCCCAGCATAACTAAGGCCAGGTACTTGCTGCTGAACTGGGTTTGTAACCTCAAGCGATCTTATTATCTCAGCTAAACCAGTTGTGGAGCTCTTCTTAAAGGATGTTATTATAGTTTTACAGAACAGTTTCCACTTTGGAGTAATTGCAGATGATTATAGCTCTAATTTCTTTTTTTTTCTTGGTTCACTTTTTTTTTGCATGTTTTTTCAAGCCTTTGTCCTTCACTTACCTCTAATTGCATTAAGGAAAAAGTGATATCGTTTTCCTTCAGTTAAAGAATACTTGGTCTTGGAGTATACTATAGACTATAGACTCATGTTGATCTATTAGCTGTCCTTATTGGATTTCTGCTTTTAACCCATCAGCACAATGTACTGTATATATGCTGATACTACACTCCTGGGCAAAAAAATAAATAAATAAAATAAAATAAGATAGATAGGTAGGTAGGTAGATATGAGCCAAGCCCAAAATGGAAATATTAAGCTATTAATGGTCTTAACAACAAATCACTGGTCAGAAAATTTGCAGTAATTAAACAAATGCACTCCTGAGACCTCCTGTGCCACCATTTTCTCGTTTACTTTTGCTGCAGTGAACTGTTTGTTTGGAGAAAATCTAGAAATAGAGCAATACACTTATATAGGCTTCTTGTACGCAAAGGTAAAATCATGATGATTAAAATATTTTATGTAAAATTCAAGCTAACACATGTCTAGGTGTACAACATTTTCCAAAAATATCTTCTGGGATTTTTTTTTTCTTAAAAGATTAGTCATTATTTGGTTATCTGCCATACCTGATGCAGACTACAAGGCTTAAACATTCAAAGAAATCAAAGGGGGCTTGGCCCAAAAAAGTCAATATTTCTAAAGTTTTAATGAATGAATAGTGCCAGAGAGAGGGATAGCAAAAAAAAAAAAAAAAACTAGACAAGAAAAAATAAACTAAAAGACAGAAGGCTGTAATTCCATGATGTGCAAGACATTTACAGTGATACATATGCAGTACTATTTTCTTCCTCTCCATAATTGGCATGCTAGGTATTAATGCTATGATTTAACCTGAGGTTATCTTTGTTTTTTACAGGGCATCTTCCCAGCTAGCTATGTGTATCTGCGGAAGGCTGTTGTCACCAACCGAGGGTAAGTGCCTTTCTGCTGAAGTTGCTTAGTAAATGGGAAATTAACTGTAGTAGCGTGACAGAGAACATATACCTACAGCAAGAGTAATTGTTGGACTGTTCCTTCACATTTTTTGGCCTCTTTTATCTTCTCCTCTTTTTCCACATTTTTGGAACTCTTCACACTGTTGGAAAGACTTTGTGCAAAATGAATGGCTTATCATGCTAGAATAAATATAGAATTATATAACATGCTTTAAGTAAAAAAAAAAAAAAAAGAGAGAGAGAAACAGTCCACCAAACAAAAATAGCCAGCCCACAGCAGTCATGAAGAAACTGATACTGATGAAAGATACAGAACACAGATTGTGCAAGAAAGAAGATATATCTATAGTCTCTAACTCAAATCTCTACTGCATCAATTCCAAAACCAGCTCCACACACACTGCTGTGCTGAAAATGATCCACCACACAAATACTTTCTGCTCAGTAAGATTTTAAAGCAGTTTAAATGCAAAAATATCCAGGTGAAAACCAGAGAAAACAGAAATTCTGCATTATTCTGATAAGACAATTTGATTAGCGTTCAAGTAGTTTAAGATATTCTAGCAGTTTCCTTTAACAGATGATCATTTTACTGCTACTACAGTTTTATATTGTATTTAATATTATGTTATCTTCTCTCTGATATTCCCAAACCATCACATTATGCAATATACCAGAAATAAATAATAATACCTCTACCTCAATGTGCACTAAGGTTATAAAGTACACCTATCACCCAATAAACTGGCAATATGTAATGAAATATGTAAAATGCGCCCCAATTCTAATAATGTAGTCAATTTTCATGGAATAGCTTCCTTACCTACTTTGTAATCTGTTTCCTTCCCTATAATACACAACACTGCCTAGATCTACACTTCCTTTCAATCATTTTCATTCACTGAATAGCTGCAGAGGCATTCTCGCAATGTTGATGAATCAGTTCAATATTTTTTTACTGAAGCTTTGAAATACATATTATTAAATTAGCAAATATTTAAGCATTTTAGGCACAAAACAACCAAATACTTGTGATTTTTTCTGCCTGCTTGAATTTTTTTAATCTCAGGGTGAATAGTGTAAAATCATTTTACAAATAAGAAATCAGTTAAATCATAGGTTCCAGTTTTGTCTGTTTTATCAATTGTTGAAATATTGGTTAATACTTATGATGGAAATGTGAACCGAATACTTAAAGAGCAAAGTCTTTCAAAGTAGCGAATTAGAATTTGAGGCATGTATTTAGTCTGAGGTTGTGCATTTGAGTCTGGGTTTGGGTATTGGGTATAATATGTACTGAGTCTGAGGTTATGTACCGAGTCTGAGTATTGTATCTGAGGTGGAAATTTTGAATTGAGTCTAAGGTGTAGTGTGTCTGAGGTTGTCTACTGAGTCTGAGTATTGGATCTGAGGTAGAATTTATGTATTGAGTTTGGAGTGTACCGAGTCTGAGGTTGTCTAATGAGTCTGAGTATTGGCTCTGAGGAGTACTGAGTCTGAGGTTGTGTATTGAGTTTGAGTATGTGATCTGAGGTGGAAATTATGTGTTGATCCTAAGGTGTACTGAATGAGGTTCTGTATTGAATCTGAGTATTGGATCTGTGGAGGAAATTTTGTATCGAGTACAAGGTGTAATGATTCTGAGGATGTACACTGAGTACTGGATGTGAGGTTAAAATTATGTATTGGATCTGGGGTGTACTGAATATTATTGAGTCTGAGGTTGTGTATTGAGTCAGAGTATGGAATCTGAGGTAGAAATAATGCATTGCGTCTGAGTGGTACTGAGTCTACCTAATGGTAGTACCGAGTACTGAGGTTACCTAATGAGTCTGAGTATTGGATCTGAGGTGGAAATTTTGTCCTGAGTCAGAGTAGTACTGAATCTGAAGTTATGTAATGATTCTGAGTATTGTATCTGAGCTGTAAATTATGTATTGAGTCTGAGATGTACTCTGAGGTTGTATATTGAGTCTGACTATTGTATCTGAGGTGGTCATTTTGTATTTAGTCTGAGGTGTACTAAGTATGAGTCTGAGATGAGTAATAAGTCTAAGTGTAGTTTTATTGAGTCTGAGTCTGAGTTTTGCATTTAACTCGACATGTTTATTGACCCCCAGAGTCAAAGTCTGGGGTAAGTAGGGAGTCTGAATTTGTGTATTGAGTGTAATTTGTATATTATTGTGTCTGATGCATGAGGCATCTGTTAAGTCTGATTCCGAGTTGGTGATTGTGTACCATATTCAGCATAAGAAAGCCATATATTGTGCCCTAAGATTTGATTTTAAGCAATTCTCAAAAGGACCTTTTAAATTCGTTCTTTTTTTCTTTCTTTTTTTTTTTTGCTCGCTCAGCTAACTATTCGGCATGACTGCTAAAAATCCAATTTGTAAAGCATGGTGTAAAATTTTCTTCAGTATTTCTAATAAACTCTTTGTACATAGTCATGTTCTAATAATTAGTTCCAGGATATACTGCATTATTCAATATGTTGAGGATACAATATGTAGTGTAACTGCAGGGTCATCAAATGGTGCATTTTCTTTGGCCCAACAAAACCTCCAACAGAGATTTAATTAATTTATTCATCTTCAGTAAGCAGTTTATCCTAATCAGGGTTGCAGAGGATCTAGAGTCTATCCCTGGGCACCATACACACACACTTACACATAGGGGCAATTTACCATAGCCAACCTACACATTTTTGGGAGGTGGTTGAAAATCCACACGGACTCAGTGAGATCATGTAAAATTCAGCACAGACAGTAACTCAAGCTCAGAATTAATCTGGGACTGTGGAGCTGTGAGGTGGCAATGCTACTCAGTGCACCACTTTTTCTTTTCTATTTACATTACAATTATGCAGAATCTCTAAAAAATATAGTAAAGTGTTTAATACTGTCCTAAGACTTACCGCAATGCATAACTACATATAGGTGATACTGTCTTGCTCTTTGTATGTGTGTGTGTGTGTGTGTGCGTGTGAGACATCATTATTGTAGGACAGCAAAAACAAACACATGAGAATGGACAGATTGTAAAAGATGAGTGCTGTTAGTCCAGTGTCAGAAAAACAATAAGGAGTGAAAATGTAAGTGAGGAGGCATGGGAACTGGAAAATGAAGTCACATCTTCACTGGCACTTCAGTTCACGAGGTCCATCTCAGTCCATTTTTTTGTGTAAAACATGTCGAGCAGCATTGGCTTTTTCAAAATAAATTGCACTTTTAAAATGGTTTTAATTGGGTTTACTTTTTAATCTTGCGTGAGTAAATATGTCAAGACAGAGATGTGTTTTCACATTCGGCTTTGTTTTTCTGCCACATTTTTTATGTGGTTAAATATCAAATGGCATGCACTACACGTCTGGATGTTGGGCCTACAAAGTATTTATCACAAGAATTACCCCAGGTCATACCTAATTGATGACCCATGGTGTAATTATATCGATTTAATGATGCAGAATGCCGGAAATTTAACAGATGTCTATAGGTTTTAATGCATTAGCAATACTTGATGTAACACACTTGGTATATGCAATCTCATGTGAACTGTTTGCCAAAATGAAGTGTGTATAGATTTAGAGAGGGGAGAAAAAACTCCATCCAGGCTGTAACTCCCATCAGGAGTACAACGAAACCTCAATGTCAGGAACTGTCAGAAACAATTGCACTTTTGTCTGAAATGTCTTGCTCCTCAATACATTTTGGGCTGATTATGCATTTGCCTACAAATTGTTAACTGCATGCCTGAATATATCATATAGTATACACACACACACATTTGTTTGTATATTATTTCTTTATTTAATACATCTACTTTAGGCCACATTAATTAGATCAATGCTGCACAAAATTTTACATTTCTTCTGAGTCACACGCGCTCACAGAAATGATGTTCAGATAAATCGGGCTCGATAAGACCATGCATTTGCATAGTACAATTCAAAAAAAGGATAATGGAAGGACATGACAGAGCTGATGGAGAGAAAATGGGAGGAAGAGATAAATGGCAAGACAGAACAAAAGAGACAACAGGGGGAAAGGGAGCAGGAATAAAAAGAAGCTCAGGAAGAACATTTTGCCACATTCCCTATGGTTAATGACTGCTTGGATAAATCCAGAAAAAGAGAACTTGCAAGAATTAATACAAGGCATCACTCGATGATGTTTGTAGAGCTCTATCTGAAATTGTTCTCTTACATACTTGTATAGACCACTCTAAATAGGGTTGTTGCTTATAAGACACTGGACCGAATTTGACAATAATTACTTAGTTTAGATAGTTTCTGCATAAACAATCGAATCACCAAGTATAATTAGTAGGCTAGCAGTACCATCTGACTCCATTAAGGTTCTGTGAACTCTATGTTCCTCAGGTTAACCTGCTGAGAGAATCCTCTCAAAGTTAGCATTTAACCAAAATTGTTATCATCAAGTAAAATATAAGCATATACTCAGTGCTAACCTTGCTGTCTTTGTGTTTGTGTGCAGGCAATATGAGACAGTAGTGCCTCTCGAAGATTCCATTGTGACCGAAGTCACCTCAACTCTACAGGAATGGGCTGTACTCTGGAAGCAGCTCTATGTGGTAAGTCTCGACATTGCATACTTCTGCTAAGATGGATTGCAGTGGATGTGGTCATTCGGCAACTGGATTAGCAAGTTGCTATTCTGTTGTGAGACTGAATTAAGCAGATATGTAAACATGTTAGAAGTGAATACAACCTTAGCAGGCTTTATGAATGAATGAATGAATACAGAATGGTCTCTGAAATCTGTTGGTCTATTGCAGTGCACACTGTAGTATACTAGCATGGTGCTAATTTGGTTGTTTGACTTTGTTAGAAGCTACTTACGCTCAGAGGGCATGTTTGGTGTTTTGTTTATTTATTTATTTTTTATTGCATGCACAATTCAGAGTTTGTGGGCTCCTGGAAGACTAGTGGCTAGGCCCCGGTGCTCTCACTGCTGCAACCCGGGTTTGATTCCCGGCCAGGGAACCAACCCCAGCCACTGGGGCTGCACACAACAGGGCACTTCCAGTGCCTGTCCCAAGCCCGGATAAAATTGGGGAGGGTTGTGTCAGGAAGGGCATCTGGTGTAAAAAAACTGTGCCAATTCAAATATGCAGACCAATGATCTGCTGTGGCGAGCCCTGATGGGAGTAGCCGAAAGAACGACAACACAGATCAGAGTTGGACTCTTATTGGGTAAAGGCTGGTTTATGTTTCCTTCCAAACAAGCCTCTAAAACCTTTCAGAAGGTTGAGAAAAAAAAAAAAAACTTTGGAAGAGGGTGGAATGAGATGGGAGGGGGATTGGTGGGCACTTGTCCAAACTGGGGTGCTTGAATTCTCATCTGCAGTGTATGATTGCTGCTTCTGTGAATAAAAAGATGCTACATTCAATTTCTGGAAGCAGTGGCAGGCCTTGGTTTATAGTGGTGTGGCAAGAGAGGGTAAGGGGTGGCACCATGTAATTGTGTATAGAACAGTGTGATTTGCTCCTTGGTGTAAAATAAATGACCATGTAATGACATTGTATTTGTTTCATAGTTGCTTTCTAGTTTCTAAAAATGCCAAATGTAAACAGTGATTATTTAAATCACTATGACTGGGGTCATTTTTGGGGTGGCAGGGGTTATTATAGGAGTGGTAGCTGCTGTGGCCATGCCCCTCCCTCAAAGGAAATTTTGAAGGCGGTAGGACTTGTCGCTGTTGAAAGGTGTGGCCATTTACTTTGAACTACTACTACTACTACTACTACTTCCTCTTTATTACTGTATAGCCCCTGTCCATTCAGGCTGAAAAAAGAAGAACCTCCTACTGTTCTGAAACACCATAAACAGCTCTTCTGCCAAAGCATGAATCTCAACAAGATCTCATTAAACAGAGCTATGCTAAAGCATTTTAAACATACAGATAATTTATTGGATGTAAGATCCTTGTTATATTACTTGGCTTCCAAGTCAACCTTCCACTGAAGCTAAGTGTGCTAAAATTATTGGTATAATTATGGAAGAAAAGCAATGTACCCTGCAGACAATAGAAAAAGGTTGAGCTGTGACAGTGTGCTTTATGTAGGCCTCCTCCAGATTATTGTGCATTAGTGGAAGTGATGAAAATGACAATGGCCTTGAGTCTCTTTCTTGATCTCCAGTTTTTCACTGAATTCCTTTATTCTCCTATCTGCCCATGTGTGATGAAACCAGCTTTGATTTATAGCAGCTGTAGGACTACGCTGTTTCAATATCCCTAAACAAAATATTTTCACAGAACCTTGGAAGTAAGTCACTTAGTGCTTGCTGTAAGAGAAAAGAACATGTACTAGCGTACTATTATTTAGAAACATAATTTTTTTTGCCCTGTGAGTATCTCCCTCGTTCACTCTCCCCCCAGTCCTAGTAAAAAAAGGTGTGGCCTCTGTGCTTGTCAGTCCCAGTGGAAGAGGTGTGGCCTCTGGATACATGGCCTTCACCTGTCAGTTTCAAAAAAAAGGAGGCATGGCCTCTGTGCCCGTCAGTGACATTGAACAAAAACATATATTTTGTTTTTTTGTATTTTTACTTAATACCAGGTAGTAGCACAACACTGAATTACATTATATGGTATTGAATTGGACTGCTCTATGATCACATTGAAACATCTCTAAAACAATACAGGATTAAATCACTGGATGTTTTAAATATATCATTCATATCATATTTCTGATCATCAAACAAAATATGCTGGAGAGATGCACACTCCTATTTAGGTACCTTGTAATAAGTTCTGGTTCATGTGATTCAGTGATTTGTGCAACATCTTCACACCAGGCTGTCATTTTCTGCTTATTTGTTATCAATGTCACCCTTTTAAATGCTTCATCAAACCAATGTGTATCGACACAGTTGAGAAAAATCCATGTCTCATCAACGACTGCTGAGATCAAACACAGCAGAGACAATGACTCAGTTTTGGGACTGCTTTGGTTCATTATTTACCACCATGTTCTCTGAATCTACAGAATATCTGAGGGCTTATAATAAGCTTCCTCATGACAGAAAAGTGTGTACTGCACCGAAAAGGAAATACAATCTAAATTGGAGGCTGGGTGTAATAAGGATAGCTAATTCAAGATGAATTGGGTTGTGTAACGTGTAATGAAACATTTGACGGCTTCGAATTCAGCCATAGCCGTGCAAAAGGCACGTGGAGAAGAAGAAGGCCATCAATATTGTGATGAGACCCTGCACAATTACAGCACCTTTTCTTCTTTGGCAGCATGCCCAAAGACTTCCCTGTCTAACCTTGCCAACAAGTGTACCATTTACAGTCTATCCAGTTCATTAACAAACAGCTATTTATAAATGTGCCATTTCATACAATATTGGCACTTGCGCTTTGAATTTAATTGAGCATGCCTATGTGAGGGCAGTGACAGTACAGATTTATATAGCATAAGATTCAAATAGAGCCCATACCCCTGGGTTTCAAGTACTGTGGAATATTTTTATGGATGCTACTTAATGAATAATATATGATGGGCCATGCTATTATAGGAAAATAATCCACGAAAGGGTGATGTGAATATGGCCCAATGCAAAATGGATTATTTTACTAAAACAGCACATCCTAAAATGTTTTATTCCGCTTATACCACAGCGACTTACCTAAGATTACAATTATTAGTTTATTAAAAAACAGATGTAAAACCGATTTTTTTCAGTCTCGTTCTAAAATCTGATTGGCTGAGCCATGTTCGAAGCATTTGAAAATCCTTAATATATGCATATATACAATATGTTGTGACTGGATCACAATAATTGAATTCTATATTAATGCAGCAGGCTATATACCAATAAAACAACATTTAAGCAATTGTTCTGTCTATAGAATATCCTAATCTTTGCCTATTATTTTGCAACTAAAGGCCTTAATATTTACAAACTACATTGCATGGTGGAAAATACAAAGAATTGTTTATAGTGAATATCAATAATATATTTTTAATTATTTTATCATATTGTTTGCACATTTTCATGGCTTATAGTTAGATTAATGTTATGGAATGTCCAAGAGACAAGTTAATTCCTGTTATCACTTATGTTATAGACACGATAAACAGTCATTCTCTCTCCCTCTCTCTCTTCCTGTCAAAAGCGTAACAACTCATCTGTCCTGAAGGCTTTCTGTGCTGGGAAACTTTGCAAAGCACCGTTACTGCTACAAGTGCTAACAACCAAGATACCTGCCAAAAAAGTAAAAAAAAAAGAAAAAGGTGTCCTAACATAAAAACATTACCTCATCAAAGATTATAAGTTTTACTTTTTTAAACAATGACATGTTTTTTTTTTTTTTTATCAATTTATTATTAGTCTTAGACTGTGTGGAGCTTACGTACAAGTTCCTGTGAATGAGCTGTTAGTATGTAAACAATAATGTCCATCTACTACTACTGTCCATCTGTTATACAAAAATAATGCACACCTTCTGACCAATCAGATTCAAGAATTCAACCACACTTTGGTACAAATGTAAGGGTGTTTTAGGCACTCCTCTTCGTGTCATGCTTAAGAACACTCTTAACCATAATAAAATCACTATAACGCAGCCGCCTCATGATTTATTGCTTGAACAGCACATCATGCTTTTGTACACGGTTTATAATAACAACATTTTATAAAATCGGTCTGTTATTATATTTAGATTATGTTATGCTTTCACCATTAATCTGCCTGTGAGCTGTTACTATAGAAATGTATTTTCACGGTGCATTAATATAAACCTTTCATTTGACTTGTATCCAGAACTACTGTCAGAACCACGCTCTTATAGAAAATGAATCAAACGCCTCCTAATTCTAGAATCAGGTTTGAAGCTTTAACAGCGCTGTGGTATAATTTGACGTTATGGCACAGTTAACTGTATGATTGAATCCAGCAAAACTCAGCATGACTTCAACAAAAGAATGAACTGGCTGCTTTCCTTCTTAATCTGCTAAATGAAATCTTTTGACTTTTAATGGTGTGAGAAATTGGACTAATTATTTTGAGTAAAGTAATGATAGGCCATTTATCATAGTTTTATCATAGTTTTTAAAAACTATGAGAAAACATAGAGTAAACTCATAACATAAAAACGATGAGATCCTAACAGACAGCACTATTAATAACTGCCCTGCTTATGCTATTGATAAGCAGTGGGATTGTCTTATCTCCTGTAATAATAGCTCCTTCCAGCATTGACTTCGTTCAGCTGATACCAGATTGTTGCCCATCTGTACCCACGTTTCCTGTTTGGAGCAGCTGTGTCTGCTGGCTGTGGGGTTGAGGATGACTGACAGGTTTCCCCATCTGTGTGTGTGTTTTTATATGTAGGACAGGGGTCATGAAATGGTCGTAGATGCCATTCAGTGTTCAGCCATATTTAGGAGACTGCCATGAGACAGGATAGAGTCTGTTTCGATATATTCACAGATATAGTACTTTCTCCATCTAAAATCAATTCTGGGCCATTGTCAGTGCTTTGGGCTAATCAGAAGGTGAAGCATTACCTCTCAGGCTGGATATTTGTCAACTTGGGGTGCTTTCACTTATATCCATTATATGTCCATTTAAGTCCATTTATCATATAGAACCAAATACATACTGAACCAAATATGCTGTATATTTTGGGTTTTAGACCGATTGACTGATTGAGTGATTTACTGGTTGGTTGGTTGGTTGGTAGGTTGATTGATTGACTGGTTGGTTGGTTGGTTGGTTGTATGTGTGGTTGGTTGGTTAAAACCGGTACCCATTCAAGATTGTTTTCTTACCAAGCTTTACATTTTCTTTTAAATTAAAGCACTTCATAGTTAAGCACTTTCACACAGAAACCATGTACATAGTAAATATATTGTGTAAGTATGAACTATAATTATAATAAAATTAATTAATTAAAAATTAATAACTTTATATGTAAACATTTCCAGTTTCAAAAATAAATTTCTTTTCCAAATCCAATTCCAATCTTTGCCATTTGTCTATCTAATGTCTTATCCACCATATTTTTGGCTGGTATTGGGGGGGGGGGACACCAGCTCTGTGTTCTCTGTGCTCAGATAATTTCTGTGATTTTTTTTTTTTTTTAGTTGATTATTTTCCTGTAACAGGACATCCTGAAGTGTTTAGAGAAGACAAGCCTTTAACATTACAGCACAGTGAAATTCATTTCTTTGTATATCGCAACTTGTTAGGAAATTGGGGTCAGTGCAGGGTCATCCATGAGACAGCACCCCTAGATACTGCACCCCTTGATCAAGGTCCCAACAGTGGCAGTTTGCCAGTGCTTGGGCTTTAACCCCCAAACTTCTGATCAGTAACCCAAAGCCTTAACCATTGACCCAACACTGTTCAAAGCTATCAACCATGTGGAGATGCTGGGCCTCATACACGCAAAGCATGAGCTACATCCCTTTATTCCTTATATAAAATATTTTACAACAACGGCTCATCCTGAACTATTTTATTTCTCTTATACTAAAGCGATTTGCCAGTGATTCAAAAATATTCATTTTATTTTAAATTTATTATTGAATGAGACATTGTGCTTTTTAACCATTTATAGCCATATTTAATGTCACAGAATGTCCATGATAATGTCTTATTATCACTTCACTGATCACTGATTCACAATATCAGAGATTTTTATCTTAAATAAATCATTAATCTTAGCATCTGCCATACAAGTCCAGTGAATTAGCTGTTACTATAGAAGCAATTATATTTAAGCAATATTGCACTCGCAATCATATGCACTCGCAATCACAGCCATGCTGATGTTCAATATAACCGCATGATTCTATAAACGTTCTATAAACAAGAAATTAATATAAAGTAAGTGACAGTTAGGACACAATATGCAAAATGTTCTGTTTATTTTTGCTCAGCTAGCGGAAATAGATCCTGAAGAATCCACACTCACTTTATAGCACTTCGGGTAATCCGCTAGCTAGCTCACATTGATTTGTATATTCCCATTATAGGTGCTTCTGGTGAAATAGGCTTCCCTTCTTCCTTTTTATTTTCATCTGATGAGCTTTCATAATTCATATAAGTAAAAAGTTATGTTCCTGAAAAGTATCATTTGCCATGTCTGCTGATGATGTCGCTAACACTACTGTAGTAACCGTTTGAAACTAGGAAGTGGAATGTTATGCAGCGAACACAGACAAGCAGAGTGATACACACGGTGAAACCTCCCAGTGCAGTTATAATAAATATAGGCACTCTTGGAACACCGGTCAACCAATCAAATTAGTGTACAGGAACTAACTGTTGTATATTATATATTATATTATATTAGAGGATTAAAACAGTATTCATGTAGTCCATGTATATGCAGCTTTATTGTATTCCTGCAGTGATTGATTGATTGAAGATTGATTTACACTGTTGAATTGTTAATGTGTTTTATTCCTTACATATCTCCTATGCATCGTCCAGCATGAGAAAACTAATATCTCTTAGCTCGGAGTGAGAAATAGAGATAGAAAGTTAGGTAGTAAAGGTCACCAGAGTGCACCAAAGTGCATAAATAAGTTTGCCATCTTTCCCTAAAGCCCAATTAGAACTTATTTTCAATGGTAGCAACACTAGAACTTGTAATAACAACATAATGAGCTGAAAAGGAGATGGCAGCTTGAGTCATGCAGAGCTGATGAGAGTAGAAGTGAAAAGATGTCACTGGAGCTTACGTCCATATGAGTGGCCTGCAGACAGAAAGACAGAAAGAGAGAAGGAAGGCGAATTAGGAGTGGGAGACACAACTCATCATCTAAATATATCATAGAAAACATGATATGATGATCTAATAAGCATCCTGGGAGCCAATATGAAGCATTGGACTATTTTCTTGCTGTAGGCCATCATGTGTGTGTCATTTTTCTGTATAATGAAGTCAGAATTCTGAACAAACATTCACTCAGACATGAGCGACTTCCTTCTTACCAGCCTAGTAGTAAATGACATTTAAGGGTAAGCACCTTCATCTGTAATCAACGGTGCTCAACGCGGCAGGATATTTTCCCACTCTGTTATGTCCTTATCAGGTTATTATATGTCAGGCAATGACATGTTTGTTGTCATGTGTCTCTCTGGTAAAGCATGGAAGCCTTGAGGAAATGCTATGGCTTGCACTTCTCCAAGACATCCGATGCTTTGTGACATCTGTAAATGGGAGCCACTGATGCATAATTTTTTTTTACGTTACGTGTTTCATGTGTAAACTGTGATACAATAGGATTTCTTCTTATTTTGTATTTTATTTCATATCTTCATTTCAGCATGGCAGGGCTTTGTATTAGTTTCACCTGTCAGGATCAGTACAGGTTCTGCTAATGTGGGTCCTCTTCTTTGGAGCTTTAATTTACATGGAAGCACAAAGCTTTTAGATTATTACAGAGAATGGTCAGGTCAGACAGGTCTTGTTCTGATACATTTAAAGTCTTGGCGAGCAGCAGAAATGGGCAGAACCGCAAAGGTAGCCATTGTTTTCTAAATGGGTCACAGACAGTGCAAGGCTAATACTAAAACCCACCATTACCTGCTTTTATCTCATATATGAACTACACTACATCAACATTTTTAAAAATTAGATATTTAATTACAATAGCAAGGCTAAAATTAAAGTGCATAAATCTTCCCCCTTACCATACATGTTCTGGAGCTACAATGCTAATATTGCTGACAAGTAAGAGAAGATACTATATAGCTTCTAATTTAGCATTGGGCAAAGTATATGTCTAAACCAGCACACCTTAATTGTGTTCAGTCATTGAGTAATTATATATAGACTTCCTTCTGTAGTTTCTAACACTGATAGGTATAAAAGAGACAATGTCAAACAAGAGTAGCAGCAGCCATTTTTAGTCATTTTCTTGCTCAGATCATTGTTTAGCTCAGTGCTATGTGAGCAACAGACCTGATGTGTGACCCAAACTGTGAAGGCAACATGATTATTTTGTGAATAGATGTTTTTGTGAGGCATGTTTGTGATGATATACATAATGCTAACTTAGTAGCTAGTCAAACTATAGCCACAGCTCCAGACGAAGCAGACACCAAATATGTCTAAACTAATCATTTAGCAATGTGCCTTTTCCTCTTTATAGTGTATATGGATTTTGGACAGTATTTTTTTTTTAATTCACTCTTTCGTAAGTCTGCATTTGTTCCAGAGTTCATTGCTTAAGTTCAGGGGTCAACAAAGTTTACATGTCTATAGTTTTTGGTTTTTTATTTTTTATTTATTTATTTATTTAAAAAGTCATAGTTGCCCTCTGGATAAGTAGGCTCAGTAGGCTGGAGGCTGAATTGGGCCCTAGCAGGAATTTTTAAACTCATTTGTGTTTGTATTTTTGCATTTAACTAGCAAACATGAGCTTTATTCGGTGAACTAGCTAATGGATTTATGATTTGCCCAGATACCTGTAGTCCTATTATAATTAAAGATTCAAAAATTAAATTATATTCTATTTCAAAGAGGATCTGATGTGTAGCTAATGTTTATGGTAAGTTGACCTCGTGGTTTGTGACTACAGTTGTGTGAAGTGTGTAATTAGCGTAGCCGGAGATTATCAGGTTGTAGTGTGCACCACTGAGATTCATACACACTGATAAACACTGATGTATCTACCTCTGCCTGGCCCGGTTTATTTAAGGTATGTGTTTGGGCGTTAAAAACGCCTCTAGTCATGTTCGTCAAGATGACCCTTTCCAAGGTGAGAGGTCAGCTGTCAACAAATGTTTTTTTTTTTTTTTCACAGCTTGCTAACAGAGATTTATTTTTTGATCAGAGAAACACCGACAATGAGGATGTAGTTAGCTACAGAAGAACACCCACAAGGTTCCAAAAGTTCACACCAAACTTACAAAGCACTATGTTCAGAGTTACCAGTTTTTAGACCCTGGTCATTTACAAATATGATTATTTAATAACAGTATGTTTTATATCAAGATGATCTATGATAAAATCTGGTGTTAATGGACCCAAATAAAATCAGGTCACATTTACAGAGGTAAAACATTTAAGTGTGATTCCATGATTGGGGTGCCATTTAGCTCTTGTGACACTTAAACTCTTTATTGTTACTATTATTATTATTATTATTATTATTATTATTATTATTATTATTACTATTATTATTTGTTAACCCGTGTTTTGTTAACCCAAGGTTTCTTTGCTGGCTATAGCTCCATTTTACTCTTAAATGAGTAACAGTTTTGAAAGCACACTATATGGCCAAAAGTATGTGGACATCAGCCCATCGAACATCCCATTCCAAAACCATGAGCATTAATATAGGATTAGTCTCCCATTTGTTGCTATATCTAAGAAGGCCTTCCACTAGATTTTGGACCATGGCCGTGGGGATTTGAGCTCATTCAGCTACAAGAGAACAGGAGGTGGGGCAATGATGTCCAGCAAGAAGGCCTGACGTGTTCAGATTCATCTCAAATGTGTTCAGTGGGGTTGAGGTCAGGGCTCTGTTCAGGCCACTCCAGTTCTTCCACACCATCCTTGGCAAACCATGTCTTCATGGAGCTTGCTTTGTGCACAGGGGCAGTGAAGGGAACTCTTAATGCTACAGCATACAAAGACATTCTAGACAATTGTGTGTTTTCAACTTTGTGGCAACAGTTTGAAGAAGACTCAAATATGGGTATGATGGTCAGCTGTCAACAAACCTTTGGGCATATAGTGTATATGTGACAAATGAAGGCTGCTGCTTAATGGCTTTTTGAATACAATATTTTACTTTCAGTGTGAATAAATCTATCTTTCCAAACTATACTGAACAACCAAAACCCCTCTTAATACATTACTCTATAAAATTTTTGCTCAGGACCTCCATGCTCACCATACAGAAATCATTGAATATGTGCATAGTTTATTTTGACAAGTAACAAAGTGCAGTTGACAGATACTACAAAGCCAGCACAATGTGTCTTTCAAGTGGTATTGCCTTTCTGTCTTTGACATAATGGATTGTAAATGTTTGCACATATCACTGTCTGTTCCTTGTTAGCTACATGAGCCTCACAGCTCCAGTCCAAAACTAAAGAAGCAAGCATGTCTTGACTGATCTACCACATTTTAGTAAGGGGAAAATTAATTAGACTTGATTTGGTTTGATCCACAGCAAACTATTATTTTATTATAAAATGAAAGCAGAGGACACAACAGCAAATTATTACAGAGTAATACAGTGCCCTGAATGATTGGCACCCTTCATAAAAATGATTATGTAAAATAAACATTACACACAATCATTCAAATTTTCCACACAAACAACAGAATATATCATTTATTTATAAATTCATTAGGACTACTTTTTTTTTTTTTTAAATAAAATGATTTTCTCTCCAAATATACAGTACTGTGAAAAGGTCTTAGGCACATGTAAAGAAATGCTGTACAGCAAATATGTCTTCTAAAAGGTTTTCTCCTTAAACCAAAAAAATAAATAAATAAAATAAAATAAAATAAAATAAATAAATAAATAAATAAATAAATAAATAAATAAATAATAATAATCTTTCATAACAGCACTAAACTAAACAAAGTCAATATTTGCTGTGACAACCCTTTGCCTCAGATATCTCAGGAATATGTTGTGCAGTTTAAAGAGAATATTGACGGTATGTTTAAGCATTTTAGAAAATCTGCCACATTTTTTCTGGAGACTTTGACTGTCACACTTACTTACTTACTTACTTACTTCTTTTTTTTTCTTTTCTGGTAATCCTTGATAACCAGTATTTTTTTTTTTTGTCTGAAATATGGTCTATTACATAATATGTAATATTATGGAAAATTTACTTATGGTTGGAAAAGTAGGTTTGGAAATCTAAAATGTTCTTTTACTGACTCAGTAATGCAGAAGTCATAAAATAAACATCTAAGACAAAATTAGTATTCAAAAACTTTCACACAGTACTGTATATGTACCAGAATTGTTGGAATATTTTTAAAAATCCAAACAGGTTGTCATTTTCCATTTGCTTTCAGTTTCCAGGAACTATTTTTTTTTTCAGTCTCCAGGAACTTTTTTTTTTTTCATTTAAGTCTCCAGGAAATTTAGCTTATAAGCATGCCAAAGAACTCTTAAAACAAAAGCGAAATATGGCTGTTGTTGATCTGCACAGATCGGGTAGTGCATATAAAAATATACATATTTTTAGTATAAGCTGTTAAAAATAAGTTTAAGCCCAATTAAGACCATAACAAAAAGTTTTACATGTGAAATAGTTGGACATTTGACAGGAATTGGGCATATAAGCTCACTGTTCCTCATCACAGTAAGCAGGATGGTGAAGAAGCGAAGATGAAGCCGTTCCTGAGATCGCTCATGTACCATCAATAACTTACTTGGGTTACTGTATTCTTTATAATTTGCTACACATTTTTTTGCTACACAGTTTTCAGTGTCTGCTATGCTTTGCACTGTAGTACCGCCAAATTTATCCCAAAGCCACCCCTGTTGTATGTACCTAGTTTGACGTTGCAGTTGCCTTTACTGTCCTGTATATTTCTTGTATAGTGCTGCACTTGTTCTTGTAGTGACATTGCTCTTGTTACACTGTTCGCACTTTATTTAGTGTCGTAAGGCTCCATATTTCCCCCCACTGTATATGGATTTTTTGTATATGGATTAAAAAAAAGAACTTGTTGACTTGTGCCTCTCTCCCATGTGATGAGCAGAAAATCATGTCATTGCTAACTGGAATCAATGCTATTGCAGCTCGATTTCAGCAGAAACTCTTGAAACGGTCGAATGTCTGCCACAAGCCACTTACTGTATATTTTTACTCCAACAGGACACAATTGCATCAGTTTGCAAAGACAGTTTCCATCCAGACATATTTCACAGGGTGATGCTTTCCTCTCTGATCATACATATAGATCATCCATGGCTCAATCACCCATTACAGTATGGATTTTAAGATGCCAAAAATGTTGACAACTGATACCATAATACAGCGATATTGAATTCTCAAATCTGATTAGTCAGAAAGTGTTAATTTTCTATAACAGCACAGCTCTGACAATAGGCAACTCACAGGTTAATGCATTTTAATGTGCTAGTTCTAATATATTATCATTTCTACAGTAACAGGTAATTCATAGAGATTTGTAAGGTGGATGTTCCACATAATGTAACACTATGACTGCTGTTATTTAGCAACGAAACATGTACAATCATTCATACAATTAAGGATTTTTAATTTTTATTTATTTATTTATTTATTACTGTTTTATGGGAGTGTGTCTATTGTCATCACTTTCTAAGAGGTAGAGCGTAACTTAAGTTTTTTTAGGGTTCTGTCTTCAGGACAGAAGCCATTGCACTTTACAGCAGTAAAATGACAACCTATTTTTTTGTTTTTTGATTTATTATCTTCAAGAGGGAGAAAAAAAATGAAATTGTTGGCAGGGCTGCAAAGTGGCACAGTGGGTAGCACTGCCACCTCACAGCTCCAAGCACATCTTCAATCACGAGCTCAGGTTACTGTCTGCTGAGGTTTGCATGCTGTTCCTGTGTCAATGTGGGTTTCCTTCGAGTTCTCTGGTTTCTACCCGTCTCCCAAAAACATGTACATAGGTGGATTGGCCCATACATGTGAATGTGTGAGTGGTGCTCTGCGAAGGACTGGCATCCCATCCTGGGTGAATTCTCCCGCCTTGCACCTATATCGCACCACCCTGTTGCTGATTGTTTTTCTATAACAGCATGCCCTGCCATTTTTACACCTTAGCCTACCTGTATACCTGTATTTCTAAAACCTTGCCTGCTTTGATAATGATGCTCCACAGTACTACGGACAGTTGTTAACTGGAGGATAGAGCTTTAGTCTTGTAGCTTCTGTTTGCCTGTTAGTATCAATGTAGTCATGAAGTGCGTGGGCTCATCTCATGCAGTGTTGTTTCTAAGGCTCCAGGCCATTATGATGACCTCGACTCGATATGTCAAATGTTCTCTGGTTTAGACCTGCAGATACTCTGAAATGTCCAAACAACAGCATTGAATTTTATTATTAAAGTGTTTAGAGCAAATCAGGTTCTCTAAATTCACAGAGTTTTAAATGTGACAAGCATTTATCAAATACATGAAGAACATTTAAAGTGATGTTCTGAGCGATGTGTCCTTGCGCCTGGTGCTGTTTTGGTTCACAGTGGAAAACAGCTGCAGTTGCTAAGTGGAAATCAGTGACACTAAATTAGAAATGTGATGCAAAATGCTTTTACCATTGACAAACTTATAGAAAAAGGCCTAATGGTACTTTTATATGTACTGGCACTGGATAAAGGCTGAACATGTTGCTCAGTGCTAGATGGATGGATGGATGGATGGATAAATGGCTATAACGAAACATATGAAGTCCCAGAATAAAAAAAAATATCCCTTTAAAACAGCACAGCTGATATGATAGATGCCTCCCTTCAACACCAAGTCGACTGAAAACCCGATACTGAAAGGAAGTGAAAGATAAAGCTGAAAATCAATCGTGTATATAGTTACACTCATTCTGCCATGACTTCCTCCCCTTGCCTTCCTTCACTCCTCCACACTCCTCACTCCCCTCTCCACCGCTTTACCACATCGCTTAAGCAGAATTCTCTAAGCAGCCACAGTGAGGAGCGCCTGGTAAAAAAGAAAGAGTATTGTTTCCTACTGTTCCAAACTGACGAGCATCCAATCATCTTACTCAGCCGAACTGGAATGAGCCTGACGTGGCACAGCATGTCCTCTGACTTGGCATATTATCCATTTCCCCAGGCACAATGTCGTTCCATGACAAGAGAGTTCGTCTTTAGTGCTTTGGAGGGAATTGTTGAGCTCAATGACGATGTTTCAGTCAAGCAGCCTGCTTTATGTACAACATCAATACCCTGTTATTTTCCACTGGAGTGGCTCTTCTTCCACTGCAGCATGTCATTACACAACAACATATAAATGCTTCTAGATGGATAGATGGATAGATAGATAGATAGATAGATAGATAGATAGATAGATAGATAGATAGATAGACAAACAGACAGAGAGATGGGTAGACAGACAGACTGACAGATGAATAGATAGGCAGATAAACAGATGGTTGAATGGATGGAAGGATGGATGGATGATAGACATGCAGGCAGATAGATAGATATGCAGGCAGATAGATAAGGAGACAGACAGATAGACAGGCAGACAGTCAGACAGACTGACAGATGGCCAAATAGAGAGATTGACAGACAGAAAGTTACATAGACAGATATACAGATAGACAGACAGACAGACAGGTGATGACACAGATATGGTGATAGATAGACAGACAGACTCACTGACCAAAGGACAGAGAAGAAGACAGATAGATAGACAGGTAGATATGGAGATAGACAGATAAAGAGACAGAAAGACATCAGTAAGGAGACAGAGAGACAGATAAATAGATATGGAGACAAACAGACATATAGACAGACTGACTGAAAGATAGACAGACTGACTGACACACGGACAGATAAGGAGACAGACGGGTGGACAGATAAGGAGACAGCCAGACAGATAGACAGATAAGGAGACAGATAGCCAGACAGATCAATAAGGATACAGACAGACAGATGGACAGATAAGGAGACATACAGGCATACTGATAGATATGGAGACAGACAGATAAGAGATAGATAGACAGACTGACTGACAGAGAAAGAGACAGGTAGATAAACATATAAAAAAGGAGACCGGCAGGCAGGCAGGCAGGCAGGCAGGCAGGCAGATAGATAGATAGATAGATAGATAGATAGATAGAAACACACACATAGCACTTATAATTTTAAATGTTGAGCAGTCCCTGCTGGTCTGTCTCTGTCTCTGTCTGTCTCTTTCTCTCTCTCTCTCTCTCGCTCTCGCTCTCTCTCACACACACAAACACACACACAAACACACACACACACACACACACACACACACACACACACACACACACACACACATGATCGTGTTCCTTCATTCCATATAAAAGTACTCAAGTATCCTTGAGCTATGAAACTAAGTATCATGTGTTGGCAAGTGAATCCATTACTTCAATGTGCTCATTCTAACTCGCTAGATGTTGCTAGAAATCCTGTCTGTAGCCCAGAGTTTTGTTCGAATCCATGCGCCATCAGAATATTCTCCTGCATCACTCTGCAGTGCTTGGAAAGGTTGCTAAGCAACTAGTTGCTCTGTAGTCAGTGGTAAAATATGGCTGTCCAGCGCTGTGAGCCAAAAGGAGATGCCCAGCGATGACTTGTTAGACTGCATCATAGCCGGGAGAGACACTGTGTGTGCGTGCATGTGTGTGTGTGTGTGCGTGTTAATATCATCCAAGAATTTTAGACCTCTAAAATTTATGAATCCAAGGCTTTGCCAGTAACATTCTGCATGCTCAAATAGAACTAAACAGAAATGGGCAGAAATGTTTACACTGATATTTGAAGACACTTCCTAATACTAGTTTTGCGATTTTTAATATGATTTGCACAAAATAAACAGGGTGAGGCTACATTTGACCTTCTGTTGTCAACATGGTGCACTGAATAATCTTCGTCATTTTCTCACCCAACTGTCCCATAATCCTATATTAACCTCATCTGTTCTCTTTCTCTTCTTCCATCCGAGAAGAGCATGCCCTTTTGTACATAATTTATGCCTCAGTCTCCCCTACAGTGACTCATTTCTAGCCAGTTTGTCAACACTCTTAATACTGAATGACAAAAGATCCAATATAATCTGAATTCAGAGATCAGTGATCAAAGAGAAACACTTATTTCATATGCCATATTTATAACAGGAACCTTTTGATGAAGAGAGTCAGTGGATATTCTTGGATATCATTAAAGGAAACGCCAATGTTTTTCCATTAAATCTTTATCTGTATTTTGTGTCTGTAGTGTATATGTGATTACCACAGATGAGAATTGTAACCTGTTTTCTTGTACTGAGAAAAGAACCGAAATCCAGTTTACTTTAAATTTACTTATAATTGACGTCTAAGGGCAGTTGTTGAATTCTCTCAGTTAATGTTAAAAATATGTGTCTGTATTATCTGTACGTGAATCGAAAATTAAAAACATTCCAAAAGCAAAGGTCGTAGGATCAGGTAGTTACTGTAACATGTCCTGAGAGTCAGGACACAAGTGTGTATACTCAGCATGTTGTTTATCCACTAATGCACAAATCATAGCCAGAGTCTGTAGCATAGGTCAGTAAACAGGCACACAGAAACAGAAAATGATAGTCCATACTTAAAAACTGAGAAAACAGGCGAGGTTCTAAACCGGGAAGTATACCAGAAACAACGGGAAACATGGATCCGGAAACTAGAAAACATGGTTTAGAATTATTTGATACAGATGCATGATAAGGCTTTGCACAAACTGCACAGTTTAGACAATCACATGACAAAAAAAAAAAAACCCACATGAAAGCCACACTCGTAGTGCTATATAACCTGCCCTTAGCCTTCCTCAATAATAAACAGATTTTTTACATTATTTTCTTCATTCAGTACAATGTTCTGAAATTATAATCTTGTTGACTCTAGAGGTATGCATCTCACCAGGCACGTACAGTTTTTACTTTCTTACGGGCGGTCAGATATGAAGCTTGCAGTAGTAATAGTTGTAATAGTAGGGATCATATTTAATTTTAAAAAATACAAACTTCTGTTCTGGCCATGCCCACTTAGGGTTAAATTAGAATACGAACAGAGATACAGATATGGAAATTTGGGGCACAAAACAGATACAGATGCAGATAGTGACACTGCGTCTAACCCCTACTTCTTACGCATCGTATAAAGCAGGGGTCATCAACTGGCAGACCGAAGCCCAGATGCAAAGCCAGCAAAATATTTTTGTGGACTGAAACAAAAATACAGAAAAATAATTTTTAAAAAAGTGTGCCATAGTTAAGCAACTCTAGTTTTTCACAGCTGTAGCAGATCCCTTGTTGCCACTTAATCAATCACATGGATTTATGTAAATTATTTCGCTAAAGGCAGCTCATTGGATCAGAGACTAGCTACTGGGCTAGAGGTCATTATTTACCCTTTTTGGCTGATCAGCGAGAGTCCATCGTGCTAGTGAAAAGTGGTAACACGAAGCTCAAATACTAATCAAAACTACGTCCGTCTGTCTTATTTATAGCAATAAACTTATCACTAATGGTGAAGCATTAAAAAGTAACTGTTACCACCATTCAGTCATGTCAGATGCTTATCCAGACCTCTGTAAGCATGGAATTTTATGTAACTGGACCTTTTTTTTTTTACACCTGGAAATTTTAGTTGCATACCCCTGGTATAGAGATTAGGTCGAAGCACACAGGAGTATTCCTTTAATGACCAGCATAATAAACTCCATACTGTATACATTATGTCAAAGAGAGTTTTTATATACAATTATTGCTTGTTTTTTTTTTTCAAGAAATTAATGCGAGAGACTTCCTCCCCAGAGAACTCTCTTTGTGGTTACAGAGTCATAATAAGTAAGCTTATTTATTGCTACCACACATTAGTGTAAGCATACAGTATGTATGTCTGCTACTGGTGTGAATGTGATGTGGAGGTTTTGCTTCGGCTCTGGAGAGTCCAAAAGAGCAGGATGGATGAATCACCACCTCTGACATGTTTGCCTGAAATACTACAGCCAGTTACATCACAATACTATGTGTTCATTAGGTTATGCATCTGAATAAACACAAGTGACCAGAGCTGTCAGATTTCGAATCAGTCGTAAATCAAATTTACACCTTTTATTTTTAATAATACAGACATATCTATTTATTTAATTAAGCTTATTTTATGAAACTGGGTCTCCTTTATCAATCCTTGTAGTAAAGTTGTGCTCAGGAGCTCTTGTAGGATACAAAGTTTTTCTGAGACTAACTGGATTTTCACAAATACCACATTTCTTGAGTAAATGCTCCTACAAACTGTATTACAAATAAATTTGTTCATATCCAGCTTGATAAACAAGGGCCTTTTTGTGATGCTGTTTGCACAATTCTAACAATTGTAGACTACGGCCTATAGCTTTGCTACAGAACTAAAGAAGCAAGCTTCAGACACCAAATACATCTTGAGATTAACCCCTTATGTAATACATCCTTTGCACTACATTCATCACATTTCACACTGAGGGCGTTCTTATTCTTGTTTACTTGACTAATGTTCCTTAGTTTCTTCCTTAACTTTACTTTAGTATCACTTTTATCTTTGTTTCTTTTTTTTTTTTTTTTGGAAAC
This sequence comes from Pangasius djambal, assembly GCA_022985145.1. Classification (NCBI taxonomy): domain Eukaryota; kingdom Metazoa; phylum Chordata; class Actinopteri; order Siluriformes; family Pangasiidae; genus Pangasius; species Pangasius djambal. Next base: position 14,695,053 of record CM040994.1, read on the forward strand.
CATACTTAAGAAGTCTTACAATACATCTTGTAATACATCAAAACACCGACCCTGGTAATTCCCTACACCCACATTTAACTTCATATATAAATAAAACCAGCAAGATGTCATCATCCAAAGGGTTAGCCCCAGCCTTCATTTTAGCTTTGAGCCATGCCAATGACTGTCTCTTGCTATTGATCTTCAGCTGATGCTCTTAATGAAGGGTCATGCTCCCATTTCTCTCTACTGACATCTATTGACTTCCATTGATCCGGCCCTCATAATGTGTCGAGTACTGCAGTCTCTTTGGAGGCTCATGAGTGTGTGTCTGGGCTGCTGTGTATGAAGCAATAATTTACTTGGATATTTTAACATGGCTAATGGGAACTAGTTACCATGATCACGTGATAACAGCTGATGCTAGTGATAGCTTGAATAATGTACCTTTATGTACCTCAAATGAAATTTCACACTGAAGCTACAAGGCTAAACATGTAAGAAAAGCTTGTGCAGTAGCCTCTGATATAAAATTATAAAATTGTAAACATGATACCCTGAGTCTCTGAATCCACCATGACCCTGTCCAGGATAAAGCACTTACTGAAGATGAATGAATGAATAAATGAAAATGTGCTAATGTATAGAAGAAGTTCAAAACCCAAGGCTACCAAAGAGCCCTTGAACAAGACCCTCAATTACTCAGCTATCTACTCTATGTGTATGTGTTGGATTGGACTATGCCTCTCTTGTACGTCTCGTACTTCCAAAGACGATGCTTTTTTTCTGGGTTCATTGTTGGCAGCAAAGTATAAAAGTACAGGAAAAGTATAAATCAGTTTTCTTCAGCCCATCAAGACCCCCCATAATGCACTCCAGTTAACTGCCCCAATAGATGGTCCATTTAGATTGGTTTTATTCCCTTGAGGCTGTTCTAGTGCATCCATGCTTTGTGTCAGACATGTCTCCTATGTTATGAGTTTTGTCTGGCTGTTCTAGTTTTTAAACAGTTGTCTCAGTACGCCTCTAATGTATGGATTAGCATTATGCTTTTGGTTAAAACTCCCAGTAGAATGCTCAATGACAGCTTTGAACTCAGGTAGATTTTTTTTTTTTTTAATGCAAAAAGTGGTGATGCATTATGTGTTAACCATAAAGGAAGATGAACTGTCATAATAGTGGCTCATTACTGTATATTATATTATACAGTACAGTCTGTGTGGAATTGACAATGACAATTTCTAGCTCTTTTAGCTCTATGTTGGATTTACAGGGGATGTACAACAGTATCAACATTCACCATTTTCAGTTATCCTGGTCAGGGTTTTGGTGGATCTAGAGCTTATTCCGGGAACACTGGGCACAGGACTGGATGAGACACTGGTCAATTGTACACTTATTCACACCTAGGAGCAAATCTAATGTTTTTAGGAGGCCCACATGAACACAGGGAGAATGTAAGAAACTCAGGAAGCACAAAAACTGCCTACACACAGAACTGTTCATGAAAATGGGTAAAATTAAAATATTAAAATAATAACACATGCAATATTGTGATATTTGAGCTCAAATACACTTTATGGCCAAAGGTATGTGGACATCTGAACGATCACATGGCCAAACTATGTGAACGCCTGACCTATCACACCTATATGTGCTTGTTGAACATCCCATTCCATATTTAGTCCCTCCTTTGCTGTTATAATAACCTCCACTTTTCTGGGAGAGAAGAAGTGAGGTTACTATATGTCAGGTGAGAAGGCTGTCTATTAATTGAAAGTTTTTCCCCTCATGTTTTTCCCCTCATGTTTTTCCCATGCTATTGGAGGACAAAGAGATTTTCCATGTGTGCCAGCTCATATTTATACCCCAGGGAAACAACAAATTTTCAAGAACAGAACAGGAAGTTTTTTTTAAGAATGACAATTTGTTTGCATTTTACTGCATAATCCGTAAATTTGTCAATAATTTTGGCAGATACATAATTTCAGACAAAACACTATTATTATTATTTTTGTCAGGAAAAAAGGTAAATAGTTATATCTGCCATTGGTCCAAGTGGCTACCAGTCACATAGCACCAGCTGTGCCATGTCTTGCTCATCCTTCCAATAATTAGGGAAAGGATATCACAGGTGTAAACACAACAAGTATTAGCCCGTATTATAGACAGATATTTTGTTTGTTTGTTTGTTTGTTTGGGAGTTTTCAAGCCATTTGAGCCATTATAACCCATCAGACACCATTATTTTGAAGTAATATAGTAAAATATTCTAGTTTTAATGTTTTCTTTTCATCAACAGTAGGTTTATTTACAGCAGGTAATAGTAATGCATGTTATGATAAGTATGTTAAATGAAACTGCTAAGTTTCAATGTTACCTTGATATTCTATGTCTTTGTCTCACAACAACTACACATACAGGCTAATGCTTGTTGTGGTTACACCTGTGATATCCTTTCCCTAATTATTGGAAGGACAAGCAAGACATGGCACAGCTGGTACTATGTGACTGGTATCCACTTGGACCAATGGCATCCTTGGTGCTTTTAGTGAGACGGTGCGGGAGGGTGCATGTGTGTGGGCTGCTGAGAGCTTCACACAATGTTAGTTAGGTAACTATAGCACAGAGAATGTGGGGAGGGAGTGATAAAAGAAGAGTTCTGTGAACAGAGAGAGAGAGAGAGAAAGAGAGAGATGATAGCACAGGAACAGGATAAGCAGCATGCCATATGAATTGTTTATAAAGTGTTTAGGATAAATGAAAGTGTGAGGTTATTAATTTATGCTACGCACCTTAAGAGCTCCGCTTAGGAATCCGTCGCTTCTTTGTTTCCGTGGGTGGCTGTGTGTGAGTGTGAGAAAGAGAGATCATGAGCATTAGAAAGCGAGACTGAGACCAGAAAAAGAGAGCGGGCGCTCAGAGAGGAAGGGGGCTCAGGCTATTTGACAGGCTATTATTTGCTTCACACGTCACACTCATGTTTACGTCTTCCTATCTGGAACTGAGGGAGAGAACAAGAAGAGACGCTTGCTTCTGTAGGGGTAAGTGACTCTGTTTCTTTCCGTGAATTTTATGAAGGCTTGTGTATTCTTGTCCGAGTTTCTTTTGATGATGTTGAAAGGCCTGGTGGTCTATTTCTCTTAGTGTATGAATGAATACGTATTCCTGATTGTTTAGGGCCTTCCGTCATGTCAGGGTTGTGACCTCAGCATGAGCTAATGACAGACGGGGATGTTATTTTGCTGTTACCTTGGCGACCATCATGCCCTGCAGTAAGGTTTTTGGTGCATTTTTCCTGCTTTCGTTCTCTGTGGTAACTTTCTTGACAGAAAACTGCGCTTCTTTGAAAACAGATGCAATCCATGGTTAGGACAGTGGCAAAAGTATTTCTAGAGCTTCTGTATGTTGATCAAATATTAAACTTCCCTGCAGAAATACTTTAACACTTTTGAAGCCTTCTATTTTTCGAGATGCGCTATTGTGTTTTGTATTGGAAATCCGGAGGTGCCAGAGATGACCTGCAGGAAAGCTGCTCGCTGCAGAATTAGATACCTTGCTGTCGCTTAAGCTCAGCAAGATCTCTGTAGAGATCATTCATAGTTATGACACTGTAAAGCCTGTATTTGTGGAGAAGATGTGAGAAGTGAACACTGGAAAATAACAAAGTTGTCACTGGAGGGCTGCATTTAGAGAGAGCCACTTGTCGACTTAACCAGATCACTGTGGAGCTGTCAGAAGCGATTGTCATTGTTTTGTAGTGACTGTCGTAATTACCTGAGACAAATCTTAGGACTTGTAAGGGGGATTTATCACCTATTATTCTATCAGTGTAATTGTCAGAAGGGGTAAGGGAAGGAAGGTCTTTCATTCACTGGTCACATCCTGCAATCTCGCAGGTGATTTGGACCCGGTGTTTCGCTCATGTTTGGCCAAAATAAATGCATCAAAAGGATAAATACACTAATTTAAACTGACATATATAGTCATATATGGAAGAATTCTAAGAGAGAGCCACTAATATTTGAGGAGATGATGAGTCAGGGTCTGGCCTGGCCCCTGGAAAATTACATTTAATCCTGAGTAATAGTATTAGTACAAACCTACAGGAATGCAAGTGAATACAGATTTTTATGGCATAATTCAATGCTTTAATTATTATCAGGTCTCAGCTATTTGTATGGGTATATTTTAGTGTGTGTTTGTGGAAGAGCCATTAGTAGATTTTTGTTGTGTTTCTGCAGTACAGATTGACCATAATGCTCTTCATCAATTAAATTCAATTAAATTTTTTTTGTATAGTGGTCATTGTCACAAAGCAGCTTTACAGAAATTTATAAATTCAGGATATAAATTTATAAAGGATTTTGAATTTATAAATTTTGAATTTATCCCTAATGAGCAATCCAGAGGCAATGGTGGCAAGGAAAAACTCCCTGAGACGATATGAGAGGAACCAGACTCAAAAGGGAACCCATCCTCATCTGGGTACAACTGATCGTGCAGTTATAAATAATTCCCTTCTAGACTGTGTACTATATGGTCAAAAAAGTGCAGTTGTGTAACCAGGACATTCATTGTAGTTTTAACATTTCTATTTTGTTGAAGTTATCAACTGTTCACTGATGGAGACTTCAGTGCAAAACTGATCATGGCAATTGCAGTTCTAAAGCTATCATAGCATTTGTAATCCTAAGCCATAGTAAAAAATCTGTTTGTATCAATTGCAGACCAAAGCTGTTTTCATGGTTTCTAAGTGGTACCATCCACAATAATCTTATATATCTTTAGGCTGTCCATATGGAGCCATCGTCAGCATCAGCGAATGGTTTCCAAGTGATGAGAACTTCCACCAGAAGTAGGGCCGGAGAGCAGAAGGGGTCAGGATCACTGGTATATCAGGAGTAGCATGTGTAATTCGAGTTCGAGAGAGAGAGATGGAGAGGGAGAGAGAAAGGGAGAGAGAGAAACACAGATTATTTGGTATGCTTATTGTCATGTAATGGTTAAGGACTAGCTATCACAGCATAACTAAAAGGGAGAGCCAGAAAGTAACACAGACATGATAGTGCCACTCCACCGTCAACAAACCTGAGTGAACGTGTGAGATTGGGGGGGGTGACAGCATCCAAACATACCAGTTCACCACAACTCTATGTCCGTGAACCCTCTAGATTGGCTCCTTTACCTAAGAAAAAACTATTCACAAAAGGCTTGACTAAACAAATATGTTTTCAGCCTAGATTTAAACACTGAGACTGTGCTGATTCCTGAACAATAATTGGAAGGCTGTTCTGTAACTGTAGGGCTTTGTAAGAGAAAGCTCTGCCCCCTGCTGTAGCCTTCACTATTCAAGGTGCTAACAAATAGCCTGCACATTTTGATCGAAATAGGAATGGTGGATTATAAAAGACCAGAAGCTTGTTCAGGTACCGCAGTGCGAGAACATTCAATGCTTTAAGGGTCAATAGTACTATTTTATAATCAATGCAAAATCAGTGCAGTGTGGATAAGATAGGGGTGATATAGTCATATCTTATAGTTTTTGTAAGGACTCTTGCTGCTGCATTCTGGACTAACTGGAGCTTGTTTAAGCACCTACTGGAACATCCAGACAGTATATTACTAAAATCCAACCTAGCGGTAAGAAAAGCATAAACTAGTTTTTCTGCATTGTGTAGTGACATTATATTCCTTATCTTAGCAATATTTCTGAGAAGAAAGAAGGATAAAAGTAATAATCCAAGTAATATTATCTACGTGATAACACCAAGGTCTTTTACTGCTGCACATGATGAAATATAAAGGCCATCCAGAGATACTATGAAATCGGAAAGCTTACTTCTAGAAGGACAAGTACTTCTGTCTTGTCAGAATTAAGTAGAAGTTAATAAGTATCCAGTGTCTAATGTCCATTACACATTCCTCAACTTTATTAAGCTGGTATCTCTCACCTGGCTTTGCTGAAACATACAACTGTGTGTCTTCAGTATAACAGTGAAAGCTAACACTATGTTTATGAATAATTTTACCCAGAGGTAGCATATACAGTTAGGTCTGGAAGTATTTGGCAATGACAGAGTTTTTGTGATTTTGCCTTTATATACCACCACAATGCATTTGAAATAAAACACTCAAGATGTGATCAAAGTGTAGACTTTCAGCTTTATTTTAAGAGGTTCCACAAAAATATGGCATTTACCATTTAGGAATTACAGCCATTTTAAGCAAAGTACTTCCATTTTCAGGGGCTCAAAGGTATTTGGACAATTGACTGACAAGAACTTAATTGACCAGGTGTGGTCCATTCCCTCATTACTTCAAGACAGATGAAGCAGATAAAAGGTCTGGAGTTGATATCAGGTATTGAGTCGGCATTTGGCAGCTGTTTGGCTGGAGCTACCAATATTAAGTCCAAGGAGATCTCAATGCAAGTGAAGGAGGCCATCATTAGGCTGAAAAAACAACATAAATCTATAAGAGAGATAGCAAAATCCTTAGGTGTGGCCAAATCAACAGTTGGGTACATTCTTAAAAAGAAAGAAAGCACTGGTGAGCTCAACAACATCGAAAGGCCTGGAAGACCACGGAAGACAACTAAAGTGGATGATCGCAGAATCCTTTTCTTGGTGAAGAAAAACCCCTTCACAACATCAACAGAAGTCAAGAATACTCTGGAGAAGATAGGCGTATCATTGTCCAAATCTACAACCAAAGACGCCTTCATGAATGTAAATACAGAGGGTTACAACAAGGTGCAAACCACTGGTAACATTCAAGAACAGGAAAGCCAGATTAAACTTTACCAGAAAACATCTAAAAAAGCCTCCCATGTTCTGGACTAAGATTCTTTGGACTGATGAAACCAAGATTAACTTGTACCAGAATGATGGGAAGAGAAATGTATGGCGAAAGAAAGGAACAGCTCATGATCCAAAGTATACCACATCATGTATCAAACATGGTGGAGGGAGTGTTATGGCGTGGGCATGTATGGCTGCCAATAGAACGAGCTCTTTGGTGTTTATTGATGATGTGACTGCTGACAGAAGTAGCAAGATGAATTCTGAGGTGTATAGGGCTATACTCTCTGCTCACATTCAGCCAAATGCTACAAAACTGATAGGATGCTGCTTCACAGTGCAGGTGGATAATGACCCTAAACATACTTCAAAAGCAACTCAAGACTTTTTGAAGGTAAAGAAATGGAATATTCTTCAATGGCCAAGTCAGTCACCTGATCTCAACCCAATAGAACATGCTTTTCAGTCATTTACATTTAGTCATATGAATATACAGTCCCCTCCAAAATTATTGAAATGGCAAGGCTTGTTTGTGCCATACACTGAAGCTATTTGGGTTTGAAATAAAAAGATGAATGAGATGATAGATCAGAATTTCCACTTTCATTTCCTGACATTTACATCTAGATGTGCTAAACAACTTAGAACATGGCACCTTTTGTTTGAACCCACCCATTTGTTCAAGTGATCAAAAATATTGGAACATGTGACTGACAGGTGTTTCTTGTTGCCCAGGTGGGCCCTGTTAGATTAGATTGAATGTCTACTCTTGGTTTGAGCCCTGGGTTTCACCTATGAAGACTGTGTTTGTAGTTAAGAAGGATAAACCAACATGAAGACCAGAGAGCTGTCTTTGGGAGAAAAGCAAGCCATTTTGAATCTGTGAAAAGAGGGAAAATTAATCAGAGCCATTCCATAAGCAATGGGCGAAGCTAATACAACAATTTGGAATGTCCTGAAGAAACCACTGGTGTACCAATAACCAGACATCAAACAGGTCGGCCAGTTAAGACGACAGCAGTTGATGACTGAAACATTGTGAGAGCTGTAAAGAAAAACCCCAAAACAGCCAGTAACATCACCAACAACCTCCACAGGGAAGGGATGAAAGTATCACAAACCACCATTTGAAGAAGACTCCAAGAGCAGAAATATAGAGACTATTCCACAAGATGCAAACCACTCATCACCAATAAGAAAATCTGAAGGACAGATTTGAATTTTCAAAGAAATACACAGATGAGCCATCTGGAACCAAGATTAATCTCTACCAAAGTGATGGAAAGGCCAAAGTGTGGAGGAAGAAAGAATCTGCTCATGATCTAAAACATACGATCTCATTGGTCAAGCATGTTAGTGTCATGGCTTGGGATTGCATGGCTGCCTCTGGAACACTATTCTTCATTGATGATGTAACTCACGATGGTAGCAGCAGAATGAAGTCTACAGAAACATTCTGTCTGACAAATTACAGAGAAATGCATCCAATCTAATTGGGAGGAACTTCATCATGCAGCAAGACAATGACATAAAACACACTGGTAACACAACAAAGAACTTCATTAGAGGAAAAAGTGGAAGGATTTAGACTGGCCAAGTCAATCACCAGACCTTAACCCAATTGAGTATGCACTTCACATCCTGAAGAGGAAACTGAATGGAGGAACCACTCAAAACAAACAATAACTAAAAGAAGCTGGAGTACAAGCCTGGAAAAGCATCACAAAAGAAGAATGCAACAGTTTGGCGATGTGAGTGGGTCGCTGGCTTGATGCAGTTATTGCAAGCAAGGGATATGCAACCCTATGCAAATGTTAAGTGTAATTTACTTTAATTTACTTTAAGACTATCTGTTCCTATATTTTTGCTCACCTAAAAATTGGGTGGTCTGCCACTGACTGTGCCATGTTCTATGTTTTTGAACAATACTAGATAGACTAGATAAATATCAGGAAATAAAGGCTGAAATTCTGATATATTATCTCATATTCATCTTTTCATCTCAAAACCAAATGTCTTCAGTTTTGGAGGGGACTTTAGCACCAATATTTAACCTTTTACAAATAAAAGACTGGTCCCATCAGAGACCATTATTAAAGGTCAAGAAATATAAGATCTAGTCAATCATAGTCTCCAACTCACATTGTATGTATTATATCTTGCAAAATAAATTGAACTCTTGTTCTGCTAGAGTGACCCTGAGCTGACCTCTGGTGCTGGGCTGAGTCTTGGTTCTCTCAAGGTTTTTTGATGCTTCTTCCTCCAACAGTGGCAGCTCAGAGGTTGGGAGTTCAAACTCCAGCACCACCAAGCTGTCACTGTTAGGCACTTGAGCAAGGCCCCTAACCCTTTCTGCTCCAGGGGCGCTGCATCATGGCTCGCCCTGTGCTCTGACCCCACCTTCCTATCCGGCTGGGTATACAAAGAAAAGAATTTCTCTATACTGTAATTTATATGTGACAAATAAAGGTTGTCTTCTTCTTCATCTTCTTCAAATTCTTCTTCAGTTTCCTCCCTGGTGTCGCTCGTGGCTTGCTTGCCAGTTGTTTAGGCACTTCTTTGCTTCTGAAGGACTTCATTATGATTCACTCTCCAATGTGATGCTTTTTCTTGATTTGCTGTTCACTAAGGCAAAATTCTGCAGTCTGTTGGTACACCCAAAGTAAACTAGTCCACATAGGACTTTGATTAAATATAAACATATTAAAGAAATTATGTCATTGACGGGTAATGTATTTCTCCTGGAACTCCTTAATTGCACCTAACTGGGACTATGTTATACACTCACTGGCCACTCTAACAGGAAAACCTGTACACCTGGCAGCAGTGCATAAAATCATGCAGATACAGGTATAGAGCTTCAGTTCACAATAAACATTAGAATGGGATAAATATGATCTCAGTGATATTGGCATGCTTGTTGGTGCCAGATTGGCTGGTTTGAGTCTTTGAGAAGAACAGAAATCTGAGGCTACAATGGGCATAGGCTCACTGAAACTAGAAAACTATTTCATGAGAACAATAACTGAAGCACTTGACTTGTATCTGCATGATTTTATGCATTGAGCTGCTGCCACATGATTGTCTGATTTGGATAATTGCATGAATGAGCAGGGTGTTCCTATTAAAGTGGCCAGTGAATGTATATCTTTGCTTTTGCACACCAGCACACTAGGAAGTGTGGAACAATAGGCTACCTTGCTTGACTTCTGAATTGAATTAGTGGCTATGTGGTTAAGGCGTTAGGATGTGGAAAGGTGGGAATTCAAATTCCAGCACCAAGCTGCCACTACTGGGTGCTTGAATCACCTCGAACCTATCCTATCCTTGCATCCTATCTAAATCATTGCTTTAAATACAAGTGTCAACACACTCTGGTGTAAATGTAAATATAAATATACATACATGTTAGCGATGTCACACCAAATATATGAACGTTAGAATATATGTACCACTGTAGCTTTAAGTGGTAACAACAACATTCTAATATGACAGTCTGTACCTCAGTGTCTCTAAAATGTTACTTTATCATTTAAAATAACTTGAATTTAGGTTCTCTGATATGCAGGGCTTTCTAATATTCTTCCTTTCAGAATTGCATTAAAATAAATATTAGATGGGTATTTGCTCAAAATTTAAAAAACACAAAAACAAGCTTTTAAAAGTGAGATTACTTTAGACCTTTGACCCTGTCATTAACAGCACCTTTCAAGCTAGGGAAGAATTCCTCTGTGCTAGAGCTAATGCTTTTGAGAAATGAAGCTTTCAGTGAAGGAAATGACCTGTGTACTTTCCTAGCAGCTAGAAATAAGATCTGAAGTAGTATGGAGGAATTTCCTGTTATCTATATCAATATCATTTGTTAATCAGTATTATGTCACTCAGTATCTATGCAACAGTATTGAAAAGTGACCTTAAATCACCTCATGTATTAACTTCAAGAGCTTCAATTATATACTACACTGTACAATTTCTAGTACATTTAGAAGGGTGACTTTATGCCTATGATCCTACAAGGATGTTTCTGTGAGAACAAACTGGAGTGACCTTGTAGGTGGTGTTTTTAAGGTGAAGGCTAATGTTGTTTTTGAAACATAAACTGACTGAACTCTCGCCACAGTTAAAACTGAGATAAGGGGATAGTGAAATAATTGGGGCGAGAGTAGTTGCAGAAGTATTTGCCACGACAGTAGTCTGTTGACTAAATAAGTCATCAGAAAATCATGTAAAATAGAAATATATGTATATCAGCTATTGTCCATAACCACTTAATACTGCAGGATGCACAATGTGTTGTAGAGAAAATGGAGGAGATTAGCTTTAAGGACAGGAAGACTTTCAATGTTCTAAATGTCAAGAAAAAATATGTTAAATAAAACTTCTCTTTCAGGAAATCTATTCCTTTAATCCATTGTAATGTTAGCATACTAGGAGGCTAATGCTTCCTTCTCTATTTGCTCTCAATCCATTCCTCAATCTCTCCCCAAAGTGGAAACTGACTCACACCTTTCCACCCACTCACTGTGCTAACAGCAGCTTGGTTGTTAGCACTAGTGCTAGCAACAAAATTACAACGAAGCAAGTCCAGGAAAACCACGGGCTGCTGTGATATTAGCTTGTTAGCATGCTGGTATCCCCTGTTTCTTGTTCTCTCAGTCCTCCTTTGTGACAATCGTGGGCTGACTCACTCCCTCTCACTCCTTTCCACCCACTCCCTGTGCAAGCGTAGTGGCATCATGGCCGCCTTCACTAGTGCTAACACTCACCTGCCGTAGCCAGTTTTCTCCACAGTATCTCCACTGCCCACACATGTTTGAATGAGCCAGGGCAGTGGGTGGTTAAAAATGAAAAAAAATTTGGAAGCCAGGTCTATTTTACCAGTGTTATCTGAAGGGTTTGATGCTAGCAATAGGTACTTCAAAACAGCCAAGTACTCCTCTCTTAAATGCATTCTAATGAAAAGTACAGTAAGGGAAATTGTCATATATTGTCTGGTAGAGTTAGTGAGTTATTTACAAGCACTGGAAGTAATTGGTTCACAGGTTAAAAGTATCTTATGCCATCTGAGGGTAAGTACTACAGTGCTCTCTTTGGCTTGAGTTAAAGTTAAAACCTGTTTTAGGACATCTCTTTATTTGTGCAGCAAAGAATGCATCAAACCACACTTTATTGAGCAGCCATACACAGGCTATAAATTAAATTTCTATCATCCATGTTTTTTATGTTTTTTTTTTTTTTTTTTTTTTTTTTTTTTTTTTTTTTTTTTTTTTTTTTTTTTTTTTTTTTTTTGGGGGGGGGGGGGCTATGTTGTTAATGACAAAAATAAATAAAACATTGCAATAACTGTGCAAAAATAATAAATCTGTGTATCACATTACACTATCTAAGTATGTACCAATTCTTAAAATGCACTTAAATGCACATCTGACAGGTTTTTTTTGTTCAACTCCATCCTCACTACCAACCAAAAACAAGTCTGAATCAGCCTCTTTGAGCTGGGATGTGCTGATCTGATTCCTAACTAGCTCAGTGGAATCAGATAATAATGTGCAACCCGCGGCCCCTTTGGAGTTTCTTTCACACAGCACAGGTTACAATGGATTTCACTATGCTAGTGAATTCACTAAGTGTTAACTGTGATGTATTGCGAAGTGTACTGAACCTACAGGTATAGTGTACATCAGGTGGTTTTGGGATATGCCATTTTGCATGAATGACTAGTAAAGCAAACAGTTGAAACCAAAAAAGAGAGACTTTTTCCAGAGTAGTCTCGTGCAGTTGACTGTAGAATTGGCTTCATCTAGCCTGTAATATTTTCTAACTAATAAAGTACATTTAGTCTGCTTCTTTTACCGTTTGCCTGCATCTCCTTAGTGTCTGCCTCACTGTTTTCCACTTCCCCCCCAGCAGTGGTGACTATTAGTTGACTAGTTTGTTCAACCCCTAGTGTACAGAAGAGGTCAGAGAGTGGAAACACATGATGTGTTGTTTCTTCTTTCCCAGGGGAAAAAAATCTAGTTATGTGAGGTTCTAGCTCACTGAACTAACAAAATATTAATGCCTGAACAGAGAAAAGGTTGGTTTCAGTCTGTTTTGTCCTTTACCTAAGGAAGGGTATATGTATAGATGTCATTAAAGGATTATTGATCTTGGTGGTGCACTGACCAGGCAAGGGTTATATGTCTTCTCCAGAGTTGGCTTTCCAGGAAGTGGATGCATCAGTGGTCATGAAGTGTTGTGGTTGAATGAAAATCATGGCATTTGTCTTGTGTACTGGAATAACAGAACAATATTGGTAGCATCTGATGATTGTCATGTGCTATTAATACTGGCCCGAGATGTGCTGTATACCAAATGTATTTCAGCATTTGATTAGGAAAATAGCCCTTCACAAAATAATGGAAATGTTATCTGAATTGAAGTGGAACAATTACCTGGAACTGTTCTAATGCCCTTTTTTATGGAGGTTTCTATTCTTAATAACTGAAGCTGTGACATACCTTTTCAGTAATCTAAGTACTGGAGCGACTTAAGTGAGTTCCATAAATACCATATCTGGGAAACATATCAATATATTAACTAGTAGTATGAGAGTAGTGGTGTGACTGTGTACCGGCATGATGGTATACTTTGATGAGAAGGTTACACCATTAGATATGATATAAGGGTAATGATGTCACAGATTCATTACTTGTAGGTAGAGAGTGCAAAGGTAGGTTTTTAAAGAGTAACAACATGGTAGATTGCTTTCTTTTTTTACACCATTGTATTCCCTCCTTAGTCATAGGCAATTATCAAATGCTTGCTGAGTCTCCCCTTTTGCACAGCAATTACCATTTGAGGAGGGTCAGGGATAACACATGCATCCTCTAAGATGGCTGTTGAGCACAACCTTTTTTCAAGCTGCTGTTAATGAAATGTTTTAGGGCAACTGAACATACTTTGAGGAGAGCACTAACTACATGCTTCTGTATACATGAGTCCAATTAGTAGCTAATGCGCTGATTGACAGGCTATAAAGGAAAGCCATCAGCAGACAGCAGGTTTAGTTGTGCATTCTGGACTCTTGACCATGATCATTAAAATAATTTTTATCCATGGCTACCATTGGTTCATATGGCAACCTGCACAAATTGCTTAGCATTGGGCTTTGAAATGAAATGAAAGTTTCATAAAAAAGTGAGAAAAATTTTGAGTAGTCTATCTGCTTAGCAGCAACCTGTCAATCTGTCCCCAGTACACAGACAATGCTGTCACACTTTTAGGATAAACCCCAAAAGAGATTTCTAGATGACTCTACAAAAACTCCAAAACATCATTTGTGGTGCAAGATAATTTGGTGTGTCCTACTCTTTTACACCATAATGAGAAAACTTTTCAGTTGCCTGCATACAACTAGGACATAGCTAGAGAACACACACTCACAGGAGTGTCTCTGAACCTTTGCATAAATATCAGTATACTGGTTACTCCCAGGGGCCAGACCTACAATTTCAGAGTGTGGTCTGCTGTGCCACAGTGATGTGGTCGCCTGGGATAGCAGATCTGGTGAGATGGGTCGCGGACACTGAGAGCTCATTTGTAATGTCAGTAGCAGGTGGAAAAAATGAACAGTTTATCCAAATGGGAAAACCACTCTGGGGGTCTGGAATGAAAGGAAGCAGAACCGTTATTTGCTTTATTTAATGTCTAGAAAGAAAAAGCAAGTTTTTTTACAAAGAACTTCCAACTGCATAATAATTTTTCCCCTGCTCCAATCATGTTCGTTTTCGGTGAAAGACATGCCTGCAATTAGGACGCCTACAACTCGAAACTTTGTTAGACATTTCCCGTTGCTTTGGAAATTTACATATCAATATGCCTTTCATCGCCGAAGCACATTATTCATTGCAATCCAGCCAGTCACATTTTCAATTAGTGTTCCTGTTTTGTCTATTTGATCCCTCTACTTTTTGTATGTCTGCAAGTTATTTTCTGTATGTTATGTCAGCCTCTGAGTCAGAAAGCCTTACACAATATTGTTATTGTCTCCCTGTGTATTATGTAGGCAGTAATTTTGGACAGCGTTTGCGCTCCCAAGATAAATTCTGTGGCATTTAGAAATCATCGTAAGCACAGTTTTTTTTTTTTGTTTTTTTTTTAAATTCTGGACAAGTTTGAAAGAGTATTTCATGTGCCCTTCTAGAAGAAGTGGTTAAACTCAAAAACACAACAGAAAAAATTAGTAGCTTTGATTATTTAAAAAATTTTTTTTTTTTAATTGAGCTCCATAATGTATATGATGTTTTTTTTAGCTGCTATTCAGTGAGAAAAGGTACAGATAAATAAATAATCATTATAGATACAAAATCCTGACAATATCCTAAATCATGACTATTGTTAAGTGATTTTTATTATATGAAAATGTAATATTGGCACATTTCTGGCCATTACCCATCATGCCAACCAACCAAACTCCCTCACATAAGTTGTCTCTAATAATAAAACATGGGATATGCCATGACTCACTATAGTCATGCTCTACAAATGATCTTCCATCTGTGATATTTTCCACCTCTCAGGTTGAACAAATGTACTGCGCTTGTGTTACATGAGTTTAAATTTCATGTTTTATTATGTGTATAAGACTTTAGGAATATGTGATGTATTTACATTATAGTTAAAGAATAAATCCAGTTCTTTAATATGGTTTTAATGCCTCATTGCTAAGTGAATTTTTATTGTTAATATTAATATAATCCTTTTTTGGATTAACTCTGCAAGTGTTTCATTTCAAACACACCTAAATATGTAGAGCTTCTAACGTAAAGACTTTAAAAACTTTTGAGAGATATATACACATTTAGCTTTAGTGCAGTTTGAAGTCTCTTTTTTAACTGTAGTTTTCCTGTCATTGGAATATTCATTAACTGACTGAAGAAAGTTGAAAATGATCCATTCTCAGTTGACAAAACAGAAAGTGCTAATGCAGTGCTCATTTCAGCATCACTCCACTGACTGGCTGTTTTCTTAGAGTTGACTATAAAATTGTATTACTGTTTGTCTTAATGGCTTAGCACCTTGATATATCATGTTGCAAATCGAGTCTTAAGATCATCTAGTGCTAGCCATCTTCACATTCAACATATGAAACTGGAGAAGCAACCTTTGGTTTTATGCACCAAAGACAAAATTGTGAACACATTACCAGTAAACATTTGTCAGGCTCTGTCCAGCACTAATAAACAATTTTTTTCACTTTTTTTCCACTTTAGCATTTAACTCGCTTTTATTATTTGCCTTTCTTATACTGGCACAATTTTTACTTACATTTTTCACTTTTATTATTTTATTTATTATACTTTATATTTTTACAAGTTTTTTGTTATGTATAGTTTATACAGTTAGGTCCGGAAGTATTTCCCTCCACCATGTTTGACACATGATGTGGTATAATTTGGATCAGAAGCTGTTCCTTTCTTTCACCATACTTTTCTCTTCCCATCATTCTGGTACAAGTTAATCTTGGTTTCATCAGTCCCAAGAATCTCATTCCAGAACATGGGAGGCTTTTTTAGATGTTTTCTGGCAAAGTCTAATCTGGCTTTCCTGTTCTTGAATGTTACCAGTGTTTTGCACCATGTTGTAAACCCTCTGTATTTACATTCGTGAAGGCGTGTCTTGATTGTAGATTTTGACAATGATACGCCTACCTTCTCCAGAGTATTCTTGACTTCTGTTGATGTTGTGAAGGGGTTTTTCTTCATCAAGGATTCTGGGATCATCCACTTTATTTGTCTTCTGTGGTCTTCAAGGCCTTGTTGAGCTCACCAGTGCTTTCTTTCTTTTTAAGAATGTACCCAACTGTTGATTTGGCCACACTTAAGGATTTTGCTATCTCTCTTATAGATTTATGTTGTTTTTTCAGCCTAATGATGGCCTCCTTCACTTGCATTGAGGTCTCCTTGAACTTCATTCTCCAGTCGAATAGCTGCCAAATGCCTGATATCAACTCCAGACTTTTTATCTGCTTCATTTGTCTTGAAGTAACGAGGGAATGGACCGCACCTGGTCAATTAAGTTCTTGTCAGTCAATTGTCCAAATACCTTTGAGCCCCTGGAATGGAAGTACTTTGCTTAAAATGGCTGTAATTAATAAATGGTAAATGCCATATTTTTGTGGAACTTCTTAAAATGAAGTCTACACTTCAATCATATCTTGATTGTTTTATTTCAAATCCATTGTGGTGGAGTATAAAGGCAAAATCACAAAAACTCTGTCATTGTCCAAATATTTCTGGACCTAACTGTATCTTCTATTTCTGTTTTTATTTTTTCTTTCTATCACTGTTATGTACAGCATTTTTATTTGCCTATATTACTACGTAATAATAATAATAATAACAACAACAATAATAATAAATATTTATTATTATTATTATTATTATTATTATTATTATTATTATTACAACCTACCTTAGTACTATTGAGATGCTGAAGCTGAATGATAATTGTAAATCTTTGCAAAATCAATGGCCATTAAACAGGTTACTTTAATTCTATGAATTAATGCAACCTTATATAGTGTAATAACGTCCTCCACATCTGTCATTTGAACTTATTATTCAGCTAAGTATTTTCTGTGGAAAATGGGATAAAATGACAGTTTCTTTGTGATTAAATTTATATTAAAATGGCAAGAAATGATTTTCAATATCAAATATAGCAGCGTATCATAATGTGACATTTTACAAATCATTTCAATCATAATGAGAATTAGAAGTGGGTATAAAGATGACATTTCTCTTGACATCCTGCACCAGCAACCCTACATCATTCTACATACCTTCCCCATTTACACTGCACATGTGCAGTATTTTCACACATACTGTACATATACTATTGAAATCAAATCATCATTTTCTAATTGACCATCATGGTCAGATCAGACTATAATTTCATAAGTTTGGATTGAAACCATAGCACCATAAAGCTAAAACTATCCTAACTGATTATCCTCAGTGTTCAGTATGATCCTTGCTTTACAGTGTACCGTCTTTGTGCAGTGATGCTTTTGATGCCACTTCAGCTGTGCTGATCGCGGCCCTGAAGATATTTGACCACTGATCTTATCATAAGAACTGCAAGCACAGAGGCGAAACTGATCTAAAATGTTTATGTGAGTGCAGTGAGATTTAACAGCAGGGAAGATGCTGCAGAGGATGAGCGACAATGCCTGCAGCACAAAGCTTAAATTTATCTGAAAGATGAAAGGATGTGCTTTTGTCAGTGGCTGCCCTTATTGTCTCATTGAGTCTTTTATCATTGTCTCTTATTCTATTTAACACTCTGTCCACCATGACATTAAATCAACCAGCTCTTCTGAGAATACTAATACACACTGGATAATTTCGTTTACATATATTCATTTGGCAGATGCTTTATCCAGAGCGACTTATACGTGAGACAGAATCCAATTGAAACATAAGCTGGCTTTACTCTATACCATTTTCAGCCTGATTTTGTTGTCACGGGCACAATAGCACATCGTAAAGGAAAATCTTTGGTCAGGAGTTAAGATCTGTGGTCTTGCACAATGAGACGGCGGCGGATTTAGTTCTACTAGAAAAAAAAGACAGCCGACATCGAAGTTCTGGCAGTGTTCGAAAATTTTGATTCAAATCTCAGAGTATGATCGCTGCTACGATGCTCATTTAAAAGCCACCAACAGGAGAACAGCATAGGATTACACAAACTGATGGACAGCTGTGAGTATACGGTAGTGGCTATGGCGAAATTTAAACAAAACATATGGACTTTGAAAAAGGGAGGGGTTTGTTGAAATGTGGCAGCAGAGAGAATGTCTCTCTAACATCTCATCACAGTTATATCAAGAGAGGACATAAGGGGATGTGGCATGGAAAGAAATAGAGGATGAATTACAGCTTCCAGGTATGTAGCTAGCCAATTACCAGGTTCATTGAGTGTTCATTGAGTTTATGTACTATTATGACAATGTGAAACTATTTCATGCTTTCCAGTTGAAAGATGCTGCTTTTTTTTTACATTTTAAGAAATAAATTAAAGGTCTGAAATAAGGATATACTGTATTTTGCCAGTTTATGTGGATGAATATTAGGTTATTTCTTCACTTGAGACCTGAATCAATTTGATAAATTGGAATTGGGTTCTGTTGGGGAATGTGTGATCGAATGTTTGATTCGAATCGAATGGACGTTGTGTCTTCTCATTTGTCGGTTGGAAAATCCCTTGTGAATTTTCCATTGTGTGCAGAAAATGTTGACCCAGGCTTCATGTTGATCATTTGTACATTTGTACATACATGTGTATAATGAAGCTGTGGTTGCATGTGTGTTGTACTGTATGCATATGTTTTCTGAAGAGCATGGTTGGAGAGTACATCCAAACAGACTAACAGACTGGTAGATACACACAGACAGAGCAATACGAGATTCCAGAGAGAAAAGCAGCAAACATAGACACTAACATCACAGACAAGCATGAGCTTACTTTACTGTACAAATATTATAAAATTATACAATCATATCATAAAATTGTCATCCTAAACCCCCTCCTGCTCCTGTAGTTGTGTGAGTTTACAGCAAAAAACACTGATGATTCTTCTTCTGTAACAGTCAGCATTTATTTTTATAACAAAAATGTAAATTTTTTAAGAACATGGCACACCTTCTGCACATCAGCTTTGTTCCCAATTCCATTTTGTGCACTGGTGTGTGACTAAAAGCAGTCTGGCCAGGGCTGGCCTCTTTTGATTAAAACTTCATGCAAAGTGATGCACCACTCATTTAAATCTGTGTTAATAAAAGCCACAGGTAAAAGCTGAATTTGTTCAACTGTATTCCTGCAGATACGAAATAGGTTATTAGTACAATATTTGCTACAAACATTTTCACATAAACGGTCTTTAAATCTGGACTAGAATATCAGTTCCCAGTTAATTTCCTGCATGAGTCTGAAATAGTGACATTTAGGTTGGTGCTATTTTCTTTAAGGAACTCTTGCTCAATTGTTTTGCAAAATAGATCTAATTAGGGCTACAAAGATTAGTTGATATAATTGATTATAAGTGCTGATTATCAATGTTGCATCATTTGCTTAACCAATAGCAGAAATGCAAGAACGCATATGCCTCTGTTCCTAGGTAGAATGTCATAAAATAGTGGAGCCATTGGGGCCCCATATAGCACTGTGCACAAAACTGTTTTCAGGTCCAACACCAATGAGGCAGTTTCAGAGAATACAAAAAAACAGAATTATTGCAGCAACAAGAGAGAAATAAAAAAAAAAGCAAAACCTAAAACACTGATAGTTTCACTCAAAAAATAATAGTAATAAAAAAAAAGCACTGTACAATGCATTCTGCGCAAAGTGGAAATGCTTTCCAAATCAGCACACTGTTGGTACACGAGCATTAAAAAATAAAGCACTTGAAAGCTCCTGCTTGGTAAGAGAAATATACTAAAAGCTTCACATTATGGCTTTAGTTATCTTGACTTTTGATTTAAAATAAATTCCTAATCAGATTCCTTATTTGTATTTGTTGTTATCGTAACAGGGAATAATCATTAGATTAGCCCTAGAAGAGAAATTCAGTAACAGTACAGTAACAAGATGTTAAATGCTAAGAAGCAACACGATATTATTAAAAAACTATAAATAAAAAGCTGATTAATCAGTGATTAATTGATTAATTTCTAGAATCGACTATTAAAATGTTCATTTTTGAAGCCCTAGATCTAATGACTGTCCACATAAATCATTGGTCATTTATTAGATATGCATTGATCACTGACATGTAAGTACTGTAGTAGAATTGAAACACACAACTGTAGCTTGGTTTATTACTTTGAAAGTGTACATTTACACGTATAGAAAGCTCAGTTTACACAATGGCACTCTTGGTTCAGTTTAATCACCTTGGCATAAGGAAATATATATCTCTCTTACATCACATTTCCATCAGTGTAACTCAATTACAAGGCACTCTTGAATATCCACTGGTTGGCTATTGGTTTTAAATCACTTCAGTCATCTCTAATTAGCATCAAGCTAACATCTCTTATCCATCTGCATACCTTTGTTCCATGCAGAGCACATAGGATTAAGGTTAGTAGGATTTAGTATTTGCTAGTACAGTTA
>CM040994.1:14719009-14765346 GCA_022985145.1 Pangasius djambal
GTTCATGAAGAGTTTGTGGAATTCATGAAGCCAGTTTGTGTAGATGCCTATGAAAGCACGTGGAACTTATTTAAAATTCAATCAAAGAGATATTTATGGTGGAAAAGCAGTACATCTTAAGGGAAACTAAGTGAAGTCCTTTAATAAGCATTTTTACAAGACACATTTGAAAGTGTTGAAGGGGAAATCTTCATAATAGTTATAATAATCTTCATAGTAGAAAAAGTTTTCTGAATATTCTTTGCATTTGGATCCATGTTGCTAAGAATGTCATGATGCTGAAAATCCAGTGTTTTGTTTTCTGTTTCTCTCCTGTTCTTCTTGCGTCCTGAAATTTGAGGTTGAGTAACACTTCCTGGTGGCTTTGGCCAATGAAAGGCATTTTCTCAATTTTTGTCAGGTAAAATGTGTAATTTTGTAGTAGATTATTAAATCTCATTTTAGAATGTACCAAAGCATCAAGCCATTACAATGACATCTACAATGTCATGATTGTTTCTGAGTTGTAAGGTTCTTGAGAAGCTCATCCCACCATGGACCCTAGCCATGAAGTAATATGTCCTGTCATTCTGAAAGAACTGGGATTTTTTTTTTGGTCTGATCCTCAGAGGTGGATGGCAGTGGAGGCCTCGATAGAATTGTGTATTTTCTGCTTCGCTGTCACTGTTATAGCATGTCAGAGGAGTGCTTTTTGCCAGTTTGGATGCTCTGCTGCCTCTTGTCAACATTTGCAGCCAACATGAAATTTCTTGTGTAACAGTTTGATCCTTGAGGCAGTTCAACAGCTGTGGAGAGCAAATTTGTCCTGTTTCCACTACTACAGAAAAAAATATGCAGCTGCAGTAGATGTCTTTTTTTTTAAATCTTCTTACAAATTTCATTATAATTTGTTGCAAATGCATGTTCGCCCTGTATCTGCATGTGTTTCTTCTGGGTTCTCCAGTTTCTTCCCACCTTCCAAAAACATTGAAGTAAACTGGTTACTCTAAACTGACTCTAAATGGACTGGCATGCCATTCACAGTGTATTACCACCTCACCTCCAGTATTCCCAGGTTAGGCTCTGGATCCACAGCCACCCTGACCAGTATGAATGAATGAATCATTGCAAATATAAATGTGCCTTTGTACAGACTGATCTCAGTTAGCTACAGTGTTTTCAGATAAAATACATATTTCATGAATTCTCACCCATATTTTTTCCATGTCCTCCTTCTTCCCACTACAGAAGCATAAAGTGGACCTCTTCTATAAGCTCCGTCACGTGATGAACGAGCTGATTGACCTGCGGCGGCAGATGCTATCTGGTCATCTGACCCAGGATCAGATTCGCGAGGTCAAGCGTCACATCACCATACGCCTCGACTGGGGCAATGAGTAAGTGTACATACGTTTAAAAGTAATGCAGGTATCTGAGCAGGAACTTTCCATGTTCAAATTCCTATGCACCTAATGTTAAAATAGAGCAGCTCCACATGCAGTTTCACACTGATGTTAATTAAGTTAATGACTGAACATTTTATGATCCACCTCTCCAGTTTCTAAGGTTGATTTACATTTCTACAAGACCATTTCCTCTTTTAGACTGGAGGAGATCTTAATTAAGTATTGGAGCTTTGTGTGCATTAGTCATTGCGATATGTTGTACATAGCTAATGAAAGAGAAAACAGTTTGTTCTGTAGCGAGGAATGGCAATTCACAGCTGCACTCAATAGAGTTATTGCCTCATATATCCTGAGCAAACAATGGAGCCTATCTGCTTTATTTAGGGTCCAACTGTGTTGGACATTTGGCTTCACTTATCTTTCAATTGGTAACAGTAACATATTAATTCATCATTCCAACATCACAGAACTGAGAAGAGACACTTATAAGCCAGAAATAATTGAAATAAACTCCATTCAAATAAATGTACAAGACAATTTACAGCACTTCACTGTGCCATTAAAACATCAAGGAATCTCTAGTATACTTTTCATCTAAATTTTTATCCACTATGTCAGTAGTGTATGTGAATACCAATTATAATGATTTCAGCATGGCATTTCCATACAAAGGAAATAAAGGAAAGCCTGAATGGAAGTAGAAAAAAGACATAAAGGATTGTATTTTGAAAGCCACTGAATTCTTAATAGTGAAATTAAAGAACCATTGAATTCATAGCATTGACATATATTACTTTGAAAACCACACCTTTTTTTAAATTGTTCTTGAAATTCAAAGTAGTTGATTTCAATGTTCAAAGATTAATATTTTAACATTCATGACTTTAGAAAATAAGGCATCTATATTAAAATAATTTTAAGTTCTAAAGTTTTTTTTTTTAGTTTTCACAAGTTTAGATACAATAATTCAGTTTTCAGTTCATTTTCCTAGGGGAAATTTGCGTAGTAAATTTGACAGGTCGAATATCTGAATATAAATATGTTAATATCTGAATATCATTATTTCAGTCAGAACTACTTCCAGAATGCAAAGTTTAACAGACTCTTA
Source organism: Pangasius djambal (assembly GCA_022985145.1). Lineage (NCBI taxonomy): Eukaryota > Metazoa > Chordata > Actinopteri > Siluriformes > Pangasiidae > Pangasius > Pangasius djambal. Next base: position 14,721,503 of record CM040994.1, read on the forward strand.
TAGATAACGGACTTCTAATAGATTATTGTTTCTGTAGTAACAACATAGACAGGGACTTGTGTGGCAGACACTCCATATAAACAGATTAAAAAAAAAACGTGTAATAATGGTGTAAGTCACCAGAGAGGTGTTAATGTACATTCCGGGTCATAGCACCAATTTGTTAGAAACTTGGCAAAGATGAGTCAACAGACAAGAGACTGATTTGATCTTTAGATTATTAATGTTTACTTCCGCGATCGAAGAATCTTCAGATTAGCTTTTTCATCAACAGTAGGATAACTTCAGAAAGGTGTCACCAGCTTGCACTAAGATTCGGAAGCCAGCTTATATACAAAGCAGAGAAGGTGAAAAGGGAAGGAGGAGATAAGAGAGAAGCAGATCAAACCATTGTCACCATGGACCTTGGTGTGTTCTGAGACCCACCATACTGATTACACAGTGAATATTACATACAGCTTATTGATTTTATCTTATATAGAGAGTCAAAGATGAGCATAAAACTATAGCAAATGATCATTAGGCCAGAGGAAAATAATTATAAGAAAATAATTAAAGGCAAATATTTCCTTCATTGTTGATATTGTGAAGTTTTCTGTAAGGAAGGCAGTCTCCAGTGTTATCCCTTTGTAACAGTCAGGGATAAAGCTGTAAGTTTAAGTTTTCCGACATTTCAGGATGGAGGAATTTGGTTTCTCGGCAACGTGACAAACTGCATTTTTTTCTTATTAACTTAAAGAGAGAAAAAGAGTGAGAAAATGAGAACGTGAGAAAATGACTGTTTCTAGCTGTTATAATCAAGTGATAACTGGAACTAACTTGTTTCATGGACCTTCCACAATCTTAAATATAACTATAAACAGATCAAATGTACAAAGTGACATTATTTAATAAATGGCAAATTGCTGTGGTACAAAAGAAATAAAACACATCAAGAGATACTGGAATATATTAAACTTCAGGGTGGTAACAGTAACTTCACTTCACTTTGGGCTACATCACACAACCCTATAATTGATTATATTCCCATAACAGCACTGTTTTATTTCTCACATAACACATCAAAAGTCATAAAGAGTACAGATGGCTTTTTTTCTCTTTGCCGATTACAAACAACAATGCATGTGTGTTAGTACAGCTATATATCAGTATATCTGAAATAGCTAATGAACAGTATAGCCTCTTCAGTGTAAACACTGGCTATCCACCCTTAATGACACAGGAGCTATCACAAGCCTTGCTTTTCTGACTCAGCAGCATGCAGTTTACATTCAAGCAATATTATAATGACAGTGCATGGCAATAAGCCATAGATCCTATTCTAGAGAACGAGCATTTACAAACTGTAAATTCTCTTTTTGAAGTTTCTGATTTTAGTCACAAGATTATGCTGATATTACAGAGATTAAACTCCACCATTTTGAAAACCATATTTTCCATCCCTCTACAGAGGCACTGATCCACATACAGGCACAGATGATTGCAGATGGTGACCTATAAGGCATATCTATTAGGTCAATTACATTGCAGATTATACACATTACATTATATGCATTACATACAGACTAATGCGGGCAGATTTATTACTTTCTCCTATAATCTCAGCCTACTGTTTTTGTTTATACAGTGACAAACCTGAATTAGCAGTGTGCAGGATTGGCTAATATACAGTATATGGGCTAGCAGGGCTAAGCCCCTTCTTTCTTTGAAGGAAAAATATGTAAAAATAAGGCTGTATTTTTGACATCTGCTGTACATTGTCTTATTTGCTGTTAACAAATGGCTTGGAGTGGATTAATTTTTACTTTTTTTGTGGAAGTAAGAACTATAGAATTAGAGGCTTGGGCTCATTTCTTTCTAGTCCAGACTGTAGATTGACACATTGAATTGTTATCAGTCATGTCAGGTGATTAAACTTGGTGAAACCCTAGATTTCATGTGCATTGGGGCTAATTTATTTATGTCCACTTTGCTGATGCATCCATTAACACGTCATCTGCAGTGACTGAGAAAGCATATGTGAAATACAATAGCTGGTGTAATAAACATGAACAAGGTGGATTACTTTCTGAGTTTTCAACAGCTTTTCTGTTCACTGTGCTTGCTATATGCACTTGTAAAAAAGCACTACATGATTACACACTTGAACCACTTCACAAATGATGTTGCCTATCTCTGTGTTAAAGCCCACGGTTTTGAAATGGGTACATATGGGTGTGGTGGATAGGTGTCTGCATATTTTTGAACATATAGCGTATATACCATATACTGTATATGTGCTTTATATATAAAATTATATTACAGTAGTTCAAATAGAGGTAAGAAGGCAGAAATGAGAGAATAAAAGTCAATAAAGTGCTATACTATAAGAAAGACAGTCAGTACACTAGGTTAGTATTGCATTAGCAATGAGTTATTGGTATTCCCAGCAAAGATCTAGATCTGTTTTATGTAAATGTGAGTTCTTCTCTCTGGGTCATGGAGTATAACTGCAGCTTGATTTGTTTTATAATTACCAGGTCCCATCCATGCATGTAAAGACATACTGACGGTCTGACCCTAGATGTTCACCCAGCTGCTGATCTGCATGTATAACAGAAATATTATCCTTTTTTACATCTTGGAGAATATTTAAATGGAGGGTTAATTTCCCTTATTATAAGGTACCTAATTAGGGCTAATAGTGAATTAAAAAGAGTGAGCCTTCACATAAGCAGTTGTTATTACTTGACTAAAGTAAGCATGGAAATGCTTAAAAAGTTCATAGAAATGACCATCATTAGAATCATTTTATTAATTAAATAATGTATATCATGTATATAATTTAAAAATATCTACCCAATGTATTTGTAAATGCAGTAATAGTTTAATGAAACACTGACTGACTGATTAATGGTCAAGCTAAATTCTTGCTTGGAATATTCAATATTTGGTTAACCAGATAACCAGTTAACTTGGTTAACCAAGATGATATAATTTCTTCAAATACTACTGACCATGTGACTAGGAAAATATGATACTGATATTCTGATATAACAACATTATGGTACACTTTTCTAACAATTGTTGTTAACAGTGAGTAGCTTACTAGACATTAAACACTATTTTTATACCAATATTTTATTTTTCTGCCTTTTCTTCTTAAAATATGGTCATTTTTATACATACTATAACTATGATTTGTTAGCAAATCATCAGTGATGCATATAATATTGTGAACATGTCTTAAAGTATTATGATATGATATTTGTGCCATATTGCCCAGACCTACCATGTGAAAGCCCAGAGATCTCAAATATGCACATTAACATAACCACTTTGCATGCAGTCATACTTTTTTTTATCTTCTATTTACCTCAGTACAAATCCAGAACCTATTCATTTGTCCTCTTTATAAAATCAGTTAGAAAATGCACCATATCTAGTGTTTAAATGAACACCATGGCCAAGTGCCAGTGTGTGAGATAGGACACAGCCTCCTGAGCTCACAGTCAGTTGGAGACAGAGAGGGAGATTGATTACTGGCCCCTTTTCTAGTGGAAATTAGGAAAATGCTAATATCTCTCATTCACTGTCAGACTAGGGAATTTTGTTGTGCTTCCAGGTCTTTCACCTACTGTCATTTTAGTTTCTGTCACTCTGATAATGTCTTCTCTCTTATTCATCACTGATAGTCTTTCCTACAAAATACTATTAACCCCCTAAAGTCCCAGGACCAATTAACGGGTCCAGATTAGCATTCCTCACCATAACTGCATGCACTTCCTTTTAGTTTCAGGATGTACTGAATAATTCATAGTGGTTACTGAATAATATGTATTAAAATGAATAAATGAATAAGCAATGGGTTTGATAAATTAAATAATAATACACTAGTTATTAGTCCAGGCAAATTTAATGGTTTCTAAATGGATTAAAGTTGCGTTCAAATCCCAGACCTGTCAGAGCCACTGTTGGGAGAACTATAATTTTATATATATTAGAAGAAAATAATCCTGTCTGTATATATATATATATATATATATATATATATATATATATATATATATATATATATATATATATATATATATATATATACTGTTTATTACTACAGGATTACTAAAGAAGTATTATTATTATTATTATCACCTCTCTACTACTAGATTTGGTACCTGGTCCTATCTATAGCAAAGACCGCATTGCCAAAATGGATACACTTACTACTATGATACTAATCATACTAAAATGTCTTTTACTGGTTTGTTTTAAGATAAAAAGTTAATTCTACAAGCTTATTAGCCATTCTACACTATGATGTTTATTATGAGGTCATTAGTAGTTTGGTCATGTTTGAATGTTTGATATGTGAGGATAAAAAAACATTTAGGGTTTGCTGTTATAAGAAAATAATCAATGACTTGGCAGTGTGATGCATAACTACCCAGAGGTTTTATTGTTTTATTACTCTTTCTACACAGCAGTTTGTCAATCACAAATATTTTTTAAATTTATTGACACATCAACTAAGTTGTTGAACATCTGCAAAAGAAGTTACATCCTGCTATAAATGTCTGTCCTTCACCAGCCACACTCTTTCTCTCTCTTGAGGTTGATAAGACAAAAAAAATTCAGCTTGTCAACCATAAAGCCCTCTGTCCTGGAGATTTTCCCATGTTAGAAAAATGAAAAAAGATCAGCTTTACTTCTGAATGTTACAAAGCACTGACACTGGAGACTCCTTCCAAAAATGCTAAATACATCTCTCCTCATTGAAAACATCAACAACTACACATATATTAATCCTTTTATCTGGATTGTCTGCTATAAAAGTCCGTATGTAAGTCATTACTATAGAAACAATAACACATTAGTGTGAGTATATTAATATAAACCTGTGATTTGTCTTGTAGCCGGCTCCACTGTCAGAGCTGCTGTTATAGAAAATTCATCAACACATTTTGACCTGTGAGAATTGAGAATTCAATTGTGCTATTGGAGAAATATGTATACATGTATTAACACAGATTAAAGCCTGACATTACCTGCAGAAGCTGCTATCATTTTATTATAATTGGGTATGTTAATAATGTGAGGCGCCAGAGCTGAGTTCAGTGAAGATGTTTCCTACTGTATTGCCCCATCTATGGTGATTAACACTTTTTTTTTTTTTTAGCTTTTTCATCTATACTACAGTACTACAATATTTTAATTGGTGCTACAACACTTGCAACATTTCTAGCACCAGTACTATCTATGACAGCGTTTTAAACAAACATAAAAATACAAAATTTTGAGAAAGAATATTTATATTTCTAAAGTAAAGTCATAATGCTATGACAAAGTGGTATATATAATGTTTGAGGGTCGTTGAGGATTTGGTGAAGTTATTGTTTCTTTGGTTGAAAGTAAAAGTCCAGGTAATGTTCACCTTCAGGTCTGTATGCCATTCAATGTGGTTGTGTAGATGAATGATAAACAAAATTAACTCTCCCGAAGGAGGTGTACTCAGGAGTGCCCGGCGTTGAGCCCCCAATGTGCTGTGTCGACTTTTTCTTGTAATATTATGACTTTTTTTCTCAAAATATTAGGACTTTATTCTCGAAAAAAATAACTGTTTTCTTGTTATATTACATAGTACAGCTGTCTTCCCAGCATATTATGACTTTAGTCCAAAAAGATATTCTTTATCTTGCTTTTTCATTTTTCAAACAGTGGCCCTAAAACAGAGTTATTAATTTATTTATAAATTAACTTATTAGAACATTTATTAGCAGTTGCAAAAAAATCAAAATACCCATACACTCTACACAACAACATCAGTGAGTTAAAACTATTAGCTGCACTGTAGTTACTGAATAATTAACTGAATAATACAGCTTAATTTTCTTTTCTTGGAGTCTATGGAGTCTATACAGGTAGACTTTACGAGCTAAAAATGATTGAGTAGTCGTTCACCATAACCAGTAATTGGGCTGTGGAAGTCACCATGTGTCAACAACTGTGTCAGCAATTATGAAGGCCATTCTGTCCTTCAACTTTCTTCTCAGTAATGCACTTTCAGCCAGTACACTGTCAGCAGAATATTGCTGGGAGATCCTATGCTGGCTATGCTAACAGATAATTGAGTAAATGGGATAAAACGGAAAGGAGTCAATGGCATTTACTGAGCTGACATTTATTCAGACGCCTGAAGGACAAAAGTGGAAGCTCTTCAAGAGCAAGTTACAATAAACTGGTTCAAAATGAGTACCTGTGTATGGGCTAGCAATTATGCATCGGAATATTCACTGGCATTTCCACTGTCATAGGTCATTTCATACAGCAAAATTACTGTTTGAAAGACATATAAAAGTGTCCAGTGCTAACTATACAAATATATCACATGAATAGTAATTATATATGCAGAAATGAATGAATATTAGGTCACTACATATGAGTTAAAAGAATGAATACAAAATGTGTTCATAAATTATATACAGACATTTATGAATGCTTATGTAGATTGTTACAGACTGTGCTATGTGAGAATACATGTAGAATATGTATGCTTTTATTATGTATGTAACTACTCTCCTAGCATTTTTGGCTGTGAAAAAAATCACAGGTTTATATTAATGCACTTGTTATAATACATTATTTTAAAATTGAAGCTGGTGATGGAATATAGTTTCTAGTGTAGTTTCTTGCCTTTTGCCTTTCTGTACAGCACAGAATGCTATAACTAATCGCACTGAGTATCCAAGCTTGTTGAAGGAATTGGTGGCAGGAGGACATGGGCATGTTCAGGGGTGCTTATTAAGGAGATTCAATGGCATGTTTCTTTATATTTTTTTAACATTGTAAAAAAAAAGAATTCCGCCGGTTCCCACAGCTTCACACAGCTTAATGATTTATGTACACTGTCACCCTACAGGCTCATCGACTGAGATGCAGTTTTAGTAAATATTGTCTCTACTTTGACATGTTGTGCTGTCTAGTGTCAATGTGCCCTCATTTCCCTGCAATCATAATCATGTATTTTTGGAGAACCTTGAAGTGGTAAATGAGAAGCTTTCGTCTGGCTCATCACCCTGTTTAGTAATTGCATCTTGTTAAACAGCCTTTTCACACAGAACAAATTTGAAATAAATAAATTATTTTCTTCATATTAATTAGTGTTTGTTAATAGTTCACACTGCATTTATATACTCACCATCCATTTTAATAGGAACTCTTATGCATCTACTTATTTAAGCTGATCTCCTGGGAAGTTCACACGCAACAGTCTCTAGGGTTTACACAGAATGGTGCGAAAAACAAAAAAACATCCTGCGTGTGGAGGGTCTGCAGACTGAAACACCTTACTGATGAGAGAGATCAGAGGAGAATAACCAGACTTGTCTGAGCTGACAGGAAGTCTATAGTAACTCAAATAAGCACTCTTTACAACCATGATGAGCAGAAAAGCATCTCAGTATGCACAACAGATCAAACCTTAAGGTGGATGGGCTACAACAGCAGAACACCTCATCAGATTCCATTCCTGTCAGCCAAGAACAAGAATCTGAGGCTATCATGGGCACAGACTAGGCTGGAAAAAAGACCAGATGATTTTTTCCCCTCCCAATCTTCAACTGTCTAGTTTGGGTGAGTTTGTGCCCATAATAGCTTCATATTCTTCTACTTGGCTGGCTATTTACAATGTACTGATGCTCATACCATTTTGAAAGCTTTAATATAGATGTTGTGTGACACATACCTATTAGCTTAATATTGCACACATTGCACACACAGCGTAGCATTTAGTTGTTGAGTACTGTTGTCTCTGCTATTTCATCTGAATAAACTAAGAGAATATGGCTTTGTCAGTAGATTCATGTGGAAAGTAGGAATGTAATGATATGCCACTGTCCCTTTTCTTGAAATAGCATTAAAATTATATTCATATAGGCGACAGAAAAATTGCTTCTAGACATGTAGCATCCAATAAAATATGCTACAAAGCTTTCATTTTTATAAAGTTTGATATATTGTGTAGTTAATGTACTCTAAGATATGCTGACACAATGAATATTGTATAATGCATGACAGATGCTTGTTGTTAAGACCAGCATTACTTGGCACATGTTAAAGCCACCACAACAGGTGTCAAAAGTAACGTGTCAGATTTTAGTCATTCGTGCAAGCTATTTTTAACTTGACTCTTTGATCTAAATGCTATTTCTTTATTCCTGCTCCTATTCCCTTACCACAATCTCTCATCTTTTTTAAAATCTGCATTTGTTTAACAGACACTTAGGTCTGGATCTTGTACCGAGGAAGGACTTTGAAATGGTGGATGCAGACCAGATAAGTGTCTCTGACCTCTACAAAATGGTAAGTGTTCCCTGTTATAACACTTCCAAGTTTTGAGAATGATCACCATCAGTGCTAAAGACATATTAGCATATTAGCATGTATGGTAAATGAAGTGCTAAGTGAGTAATAGGTTTTGTTTCATGACTCTGAAAATTCGAATAACACTCATGAAGATTCACTTTACAGGACAAAGTGATTTGTGTGTAATTTTCAGTCAGGCTTGACATTGTTTAACTCAAATAACCTGTTTAACATGTGTTATAGTCTGAGTAATTTATACATTTGATGACCTTTGGCTGTGTCAGAGCCACTGTTAAGTCTTTTTTTTCAAACATAGTTTAAACATAGTTTAAAGCTGCATTACATAAAATTGGTTTGTTAAAAAGGAAGAAAAGTACACCATGGGAGAAAATAAAACCCTTATTTATGTGGAATTCCTGAGCTGTTCTATTATTTTTTTTAAATATATATTTTTATTTTTTCTCCCTATTTTGGTCTTGCCCAGTTCCCACCCACCAGCCAGCTCTCCGTTATAATTCGACAACTACCAACTGGGGATGGTGAAGGCTAACACATGCTTCCTTGCATGAGTGGTTGCATGGACATACTAGAATTGATTGGCCCATTTGTGACCTGGTGACCATTTCTCAACATGTTTTTGAGGATAATTATTGAGGATCAGATGAATATTTTGACACCGATGTTGTGGAAATACACTACAAAATCCTTCACAAAAGTAGATTTCACATATTATTAGCTCAAAATCTAAGTTGGTGATGCTAAATGCCAAACTCTGGTCCAGTGAACAGAATTATGGGATTGCCTACAAGGAGAAGGATAAATGCGATGCAGAACCTTGTCTATGCTGCCCTAGGGCACAACTACAGTATATGTGTTTATATGTGTATTTATGTGTGTGAGAGTGAGATTTTATAATTGATTTTTTTATTTTTTTCAGTTTCAGTTTTAATCCTTGATGTATTTCTTGTTCAGTCAGCCTCCATTTGGGTTGCTAACGTATAGTATCTAAATATATATGTTATTAAAAACCCTTTAAGTCACAGTCTTTAGTATTGGATGGTTTGGCACCAAGTACATTAGCAAATATTATCAAATGATGGATTGAAAAAAGAAAACATTTAAACTGCAGATTTAACTGCTCAAATCATAAAGGCCCATAAATTCTCCAAACCAACAGGCATTAATTAAGTGTTTGCATGTTTACAAATCAACCAGCTTATTAATTTGCATGCCGTCTTTCTAGAATGAGGGCAGACATATGCTTTTATTATTTCCGACAAAATATCACATCGTCTTTCAGCTGCACTGACACATATGGCAGATTAATGGTTTAATTTCTGTCTCAAAAATACCCAGTGCAGAAATGACACCATGAGAAGAGGGTGAAATGCTGCCAAGATGATCATTATGGTGATGCCCGAGGTTGGCATGGACAGGGCAGTGCTGTCCTGGCCTTGGCACTGAGGTCTGGCACTCCTGCAGGGCCTGTTGGCACTGATGTGGGAGAGTTGGCAGGGAGTTGTGCTTCTCACCTTCTCCTCCTACTGCGCTTGTTTTTTATCCACCTTTTTCCCTTGTAGAGAGTGAATTAGAAGTGAATGGTTTGGTAGTGAATTCAAACCATGGTCATAATTTAAATAATTTCTCAATGTAGTTAAATAGGTTCCACATCCCATTCTGCATAAAATATTGAAGAAAAAGTAATGCAAAAAAGAAGAAATGACAAAAGCCTCTATAGACTCCAAGAAAAGAAAACAATCTGTGTAACATTTCAGAGACATTCCTGCATTATCATATCTAAACACACAGAACAGCAGAGGTCAGACCCAGTGATGGACACAAATACTCGTCTAATTGAGTAGCCATCTGATCGCATAGTAAAATGCCACTTTAAAATTCACAATTTGATTTCAGGTACAGTATATGTTTTTTAAACATACCTTTATTGGTTTGGTACATTTAACACATTATATATATATATATATATATATATATATATATATATATATATATATATATATATATAACTTTTCCTCAAATCGAACATGCGGCAGTATATGAAATAAAAATAACAGTACTAATAAATAAATAAATACATACATATATACATACAATCACAAACACATATTCCTCACCATAGATTAGTTAGTTACACCATAACTTCACACTTCCAAAGCCTCTTCAATGTCACCATTTTTAACCAATTCCAAAAACACCTCCCACTTGATTTCAGGTACAATCTTAATTAGAGATGACACAATACCACTTTTTTTCCAATACTGATATTGAAACCTTGAGTATCAGCCTATATTGATACCAATCCAGTAAACACCTAAAACAGCACTTTATAACAGCACTAAAAACCAGACCAAGAATATAGAAACAGTTGTAGGTTGTAACACTTGCATGTCATTTGCATGTCAATGTCAATTTTCACCTCTACATACACTATATAGCCAAAAGTTTGCGGACACCTGACCATCACACCCATATGTGGTTCTTCCCCAAACTGGTACCACAAATTTGGAAGCACACAATTGTATAAAATGTCTTTGAAGACTATAACATTACAATTTCCCTTCACTGGAACTAAGGGGCATAAACCTGTTCCAGCATGACAACGCCCCTGTGCACATTGTCATTATCGTATGAAGACATGTTTTGCCAAGGTTGGAGTGGTAGAACTCGAGTGGCCTGTACAGAGCCCTGACCTCAACCCCACTGAACACCTTTGGGATGAACTAAAACGGTGACTGCTCCCCAGGCCTCCTCGCCCAACATCAGTACCTGTCCTCACTAATGATGTTGTGGCTCAATGGGCAAATCCCCACAGCCATGCTCAAAAATGTGGTGGAAAGCCTCCTCAGAGGAGTGGAGGATAACAGCAAATTGGTACTAAATCTGGGTTGGGATGTTCAACAAGCACATGCTGTATGAATGTTATGGCCATATAGTGTATGGTGATGTGATCATGCAGTCCCTAGAGACCAGTAACCAGCTGCACCATTTGAATGCAAGTTTGATCGTAGCAAGCCTATGACATGAAATTAATTTGCTATTACACTTGAGATTCCAAAGTAGTAGAAAAGTTCAGTGCAAATTCACAGCAAAATCTGGTAACAAGGAATTAGCGTTTCATTTGAGTGACATTAAAAGTCTACTATTGAAAAATGACATATGATGTACTTGAAATAAATATGCAACACTGAAATAGACTACCAACAACCTAACTACCTTTCCTGATGTTGGATTGATGGCAGGTCAATCATAAGTGAAGTAAAAAACATAAGTGATCCATTCATGTGCTTTGTGCGAACAAAATCTGATCAATTCATCTGCTGAATGAATAAATACATGTTAAAAGTGATATTGTAAAGTTGTGGCAAAAGCAGCCATTACATGTTCATATTGAAGAATATAAAGCAACACTGAGAATAAAGTGGACTGCACTATAACACTCTTGGCGAACCAACTGCTCAAACTCTTTGGAAGTGTGCTAGTGTAATGTGTTGTGTTGGCGTGCTAGAGTTTCAGTTCGTGGGAGGAAGAGGAACTCCTTGCCAGTACTAAAAACACAAACCAAAGCACGCAGAGCTGTAAAAACCTCCACATTTACCTGCCTTCAGGCAGCACTGAACCGAAAAGTGCTACAAAAGTAGATCTTTGGATTACATTTGGAACTTTTGGAGATGTTTGAGTTATGCTGGTAGGTCTGGATAGCAGATCGTAGCAATTGTATATCTTGATTGTTTCAAAAACTAATTAAAGTACATTAATTAAAAACTATTTTAATTAGGGGGCAAAGCACCGAAGGTGCGTAGGCACCCAATTGTTATTCTATGTTTTCTTCTTCTTCTTCTTCTTCTTCCAAAACCCAAAGCCAGGCATTTCTGGATTCCCTGGGTAGAGACGAGTTCAGTGCAACCTATGACGTCAATTCCTGCCTAATTAGATTTTCCACTATCATGGATTTTGTCAGAAACAGCTTTTTCGCTACTCCTCCTACAAATGTTGTCCAATCACCACCAAATTTGGCAGAAATCATCTTCAGAGTAAGCCTGACGAAAATTATTCAAAGAATTTTGAATAGTCCAAAGGTCTTGCCCGTAATTTGCCAACGAATCTGATGGTGAAACTGCCAAACAGGAAGTCAGGCTGTATCTCAGCAATGACTGCACATTTACACATAATTTAATAGGCATCTTCAGGACCATGACCTGAGGCTATGCAACAAATTTCGTGAGAGTGCCACCTACTGGTCAAAAGTTACAATAACATGCCAAAAATGCTTACCTCTAACTGCTATTTTTGATAATCCTCCTCCAAATTTTGTCCAATCTCCACCAAATTTGGCTCACATCATCTTGACACCTGTCTAAGCAATTCTGCAGCAATGCCACCCTGCTGCCCATTTGCGTTAATTTTATTTTATTATTCTTCATTCTTAATACCTGGGTTTGTTTGTTTGTTTGTTTGTTTGTTTGTTTGTTTGTTTATTTATTTATGTGTATTAAGTATCAGTAATTGTAAGTCTGGAGCTCTCAAATTTAAAATATATATATTTCTTCCATGCAAGGTGAAGATTTAAACTCTCAGGGAACAATTGAACCTACATAACAATTGAACAATTGAAAATACATAATTATTATTGGGATTTAAGTCCTGCACTTAATAATAATCTAAGCAACTCTTTCCATAGTTGCAAATCAACTCTCTGCATAACTCTACAGTCAGTGCATTAATGTTTTCTTTTTCCTAAATATATTTTAATGACTCATCTGCAATTTAAGATTGAAATGCTGTAGTAGCAAGTTTGTAGTTTGTAATTGTAAGGGAAACAATCAAACAATTCGTAAAAAATAAAAAGCGACACAATAATCGCGTAATATTGAGTAGACATGACCAAAAAAAAAAAAAAGAATGCCATGTCTAAATTTTCTCTCAAATATTACAATTGCAGAAAAGTTCAAAGTTATGTAGGTTATGCTTTCTAACTTCACTGTTAGGCACACTTCAGGATTAATGGGTCCCTCAAGGCATGCATTTTGCATCGCTAATGATAAAATAACCAAGAACAGAAGGAAGATGTTTGTTTTCAGAGTGTTTCTAAATCAGGAGGTCCCCTGCTGGAGTTGAGGATGAGGCCTCGCTAGCTGTCAGGCTTTCGTGATGTCTGCACCTTGCTGTTGTTTTAATCTGTGCCAAAGTTACACAATCGGAACACAATCAGATAACACAGAGTCAGGTTTAATGTTGCGTTGAGTTGAACGTCTCTATCGGCGAGCTCACAGAGGGGGGTCTGCGCTGATTTATTCAGAGCACACACAAAGCCTCGAGAGGGGTAACATATGCTTGGTAGTAGAACTTCATAATTCACTCACAATCCTGCAGCAAAAGTGTGTGTGTGTGTGTTTGAATGTGTATTAGGGCTGTGCTGCAATATGGCATAAATATCACGATTCTTGACTTTTCCTTCCACCTCCCAAAAACATGGTGGGTGGATTGGTGACTCTAAATCGCCCATAGGTGTGAATGAGCATGTGAATGTGTGTGCATATAGGTATATATATAAATATATATAGGTATATATTTTGTTCGTTAGTAAGAATGGAATACAGTGATGCAACATAAACCGATCAGTCACAACATTAAAACCACTGACAAGTAAAGTGAATAACATTGATTGTCTTGTTACAATGGCACCTGTCAAGGGGAGGGATATATTCGGCAGCAAGTGAACTGTCAGTTCTTGAAGTTGATGTGTTGGAGGCAGGAAAAATGGGCAAGTGTACGTGTCTGAGCAGCATCTCCAAAATGGCAGGTCTTGTGGGGTGTTCCTGGTATGCAGTCGTTATTACCTACCAAAAGTAGTCCAAGGAAGGACAACCGGTGAACCAGCAAAAGGGTCATGGGCACCTAAGGTGTAATGATGCACGTAGGGAACGAAGGCTAGCCCGTCTGGTCCAGTCCCACAGAAAATTACTGTAGCACAAATTGCTGAAAAAGTTGGTGCTGGCTTTGATAGAAAAATGTCAGAACACACAGTGCATCACAGCTTACTGAGTATGGGGTTGTGTAGCCACAGTCTGGTGAGAGTGCCCATGCTGACCCCTGTCCACTGCCGAAAGTGCCTACAATGGGCATGTGGGCATCAGAACTAGACTATGAAGCAATGGAAGGAGGTGGCCTCGTCTGATGAATCACGTTTTCTTTTACATCATGTGGAAGGCCAGGTGCATGTGCGTCTCTTACCTGCGGAAGAGATGGCACCAGGATGCACTATGTGAAGAAGGTAAGCCAGTGGAGGCAGTGTGGTGCTCATGTTCTGCTGGGAAACCTTGGGTCCTTGTGGATGTTACTTTGACATGTAGCACCTACCTAAACATTGTTGCAGACCAAGTACACCCCTTCATGGTAACGGTATTCCCTAATGGCAATGGCCTCTTTCAGCAGGATAATATGCCCTGCCACATTACAAAAATTGTTCAGGAATGGTTTGAGGAACATGACAAAGAGTTCAAGGTGTTGACTTGATCTTCAAATTCTCGAGATTTCAATCCTATCAAGTATCTGTGGGATGTGCTGGACAAACAAAGTCCGATCCAACAAGCTCCACCTCATGACTTAATTTAATTTAATTTAATTTAATTTAATTTAATTTAAAGTTTTTTAAGGATCTGCTGCTAACATCTTGGTGATCCATCCATACCACAGCACACATTCGTAGTTCTTATGGAGTCCATGCCTCGACCGGTCAGAGCTGTTTTGATGGCTCAAGGGGGATCTACACAAAATTTGTGTGTGTGTGTGTGAGTTGACCAGAAAGCTCATTTCTGGATACGGTTACATTACCCTTTGTTAAACAGCAGTCTTTTTCCTCTCCCTTGAGGGGAGCCTATAGTGTCTTCACTGCTGCATGAGGCGTACCGAGGGGGAGAGGGAAAATACTGCTGTGAGCTGGAAACAAACCATCCAGAGCCCAATACCAATCCAACATGGTTGGAAACCTCTGCTTTAGGATACCAAACATTGCAAAGCCACAATGGGAAAATTGGCCGTGAGAAATCTTTCACAGCTATAAACTCTCAGCTTCATTATTTAGGCAAGTTACTAAGCCACAGTTCAGTTTCGTTCAGATTCGGCATGGGGTATGCCTTATTTTGAATGCTGAAATCAGGCGTGCCCTTCGACACAATCCCTCTGTGACGTCCTATTTCAAAAGGAAATACATAAACATACGTAATGAAATTATAGCTCTCAAGTCAAGAGTGCATTACAAAACTAATTGATGCCTCCTTGGTTCTTCTATCCTACCTACTTCAGGCTGTACCCAATTGAATTTGCAATTTGCAATGGAAATTGATCCATAAAGATTAAGATTAATCAATCCATCAAATCCATCAAGATTAAGGAAGTACCAGCACTTTAAATGTGATCAGAGGAATCGAGGAATGAGGAGAGATTAGGTTTTTAGATCAAGGATACACAGGTGCTTCCTACAAGAATTATTATTTTTTTCATTCTGGCATGCGATGTAAGCCTATGGTATAAATGCTTCACCTCTACCAAAAATATGGGTACAAATGAAATCCTTGGATGAAAGTCAAATAATATGCCTTGCTTTAAAACAAGAGAAGTCAGACGATGAGTCAGCATTAACATTTAAGCAAGTGGCACTTCTGTGAGCAAGGACATCTCAATTGTTTGTTCTTGATTCTTCCTGTCCTCATTCCCTTTTCCTTGGAGAGAGGACTTAAGAAGAGAGGAAGGGAAACAAGGAAAGGAAATGAGGAGGTGCAATTTAAGAAATGAGAAGCACTGCATGTCATGGGCACTTTCACTGCGGTCCTGTTGGAAAGATGCTTCAAATGGAGACCACCCACGGCAGCTATTTGTAGAATTGTTCCAAACTGAAGTGATGAAAAGTATTTGACATACAAGTGTGTTCCCTTCAGAGTTCTCACTGTGAAGGATAGAGACTTTGGAGTGAGTAGGGCTTAGTCATGATCACTTCAATATGGACCTTAAATGCAGCAAATGTAATTAGAGCGGAGGTGGTGCTCACTGAGTGTTTTGTTAAATAAAATGCATGAGTCTGACAAAATAAATAAATCGAAACATGTTAGATTTAACACTGATTAAATCACCTACTGTGATATTGTTTACTTTAATATGAGAACACTCATCAGGGCGGAACAAACTTGGATAATAAAGTGATTCTGACACTGAAACACATTTATAAACAAATTGTTACTAATTAATGTCACAATCATTTCCAAGGTACTTTGCTAAAATATTTACCACAGTTTTTTTTGTCACCTAGCTCTAGTGCGTGTGTTTTTGTGTATTAATTAAACATGAATGTGAGTCTGCAAGTATCAGAAAAAGTGTCAGAAAAAAATTCACAGTTCAAGGACTCATGTTCTACTTTCAGCCTCCTAATGTATGTCTAGTACAACACATGTTTTGCAAACCTTTCTGCCATAAGACCTTCATCTCTTAATGTAAGAAAAGATTTCGAGAGGAGCAACTCTGACAGTAGTTCCAGCTTCAAGGTTTATATTAATGCCCTCATTCTAATGCATTATTGTTTCTATAGGAACAATGTACACAGGAACTTTCAAGGTGGATGAAACTCATAAAAAATACTCATAAACTTTTTCCCCAATTGGATCACCTGCCTATTTCTGTTCGCCAACCAGCTCTCCTTTATCATACAACAGCTACCAACTAAGCCAACTACCGTATGCTTTTGAACTGCTGCTCATGCAGCCTCACAGGCAGCATAACACACTTGGAGGAAAACGCTATCTACCCTCTTCTGCATACATGAGCTCACAGATGCCCACGATTGGCTAGTGTCACTGTGATTGACAGGGGAGAGAGAGTATGCCATCCCTTCCATCCAGAGACCACGGCTAATTTTTTCCCTTGGCTCCCGGCTTACAGGATTTTATTTATGATTTATAGAAGGAGTCTCCAGCGTCTGCAGTTTGTAACAGTCAGTGGTAACTGTAAGAGCCGTTCCTTTAAGGTCTCAGCATGGATGGCTTTGCATGTTCTTGGTATCATGACAAGCTGAGAGATTTTTGTTTTGGTTTATGTGATTGTTTTTTCCTTATTAATTTTTTTTAAGAAAAGAGAGGCTGGTGAGGGAGCAACTGTTTATAGCTGCTATAATATAAATAGTAACAGGAACTAACATCTCTAGTTTTGCAGAAGTTTCAAAACATTAAGCATAACTACAAACATATAAAAAGGACAATGGGTCATTGTTTCATAAAATTAAAGATATAATCGACCTTGACACTTCATTGATTATTTTCCTGTAACAGCAAGTCCCATCATATTAATTAAATTCCTTGCACTATTCAGCAATGGTGCTATATTTACTTGCTGCTACAGATTTCTGAAACCTGGTGTGTGTGTGTTTTTTCCCCATATGTCACTGTGTTTTATTCAGTATGGTTTGATGTTATTGCCTAAGGTTTTCCCCCACATCCACTTGAGACGCAACTGACAACGAAATGCTGTTCTCCTGCTAGGCTCTAAACACAGCAGACACACACATCACTTAGGATTTTTTTCACAATATGGTTTCAAGAAATGCGTATCTGCTTTCACATCTTTCTCTTTCTCTCTTTCTTTCTCCCTCCCTCCTTTTCTCCCCTAACAGCATCTGTCCAGCAGACACAGTGTCCAGCAAACCACATCACAGGTACACAAATCTCCTCCTTCCTGCGTGAATAAAGTCGCCACCTTTCACAACAGTTTTTCTTCACACTGAACAGTCTGACCATGTTATAGGTCGTTGTTGACTTCCAGCTAAAACCTGACACTAAACCTGGTTTTACAGCTTGTTAGCAGTTTGTTAGAGTTCATCTCAAGGTCAGGACATGATAATCATGTTTATGCACATTGCTCAATTTTATATTAACGTTTATTCTTGCACAGGTGCCATCATTCTTCACTCATAGAAAATATAACACATATATAAGCTAGTGATTGAGTCAGTATCATGTGTTAGTCATTAAGGTAAGACACAATCAATCTTTGCCGGTGAATTGCTTTTATTTTTGTATTTATTTATACACATGATGCTCCATCTTATTAAATACACATATATTTGCATACTTTATAAATCAAAACCTTAGTCTTTGCATAATGTTAAACTTATATTGTTTAGCATTTTATCACAAACACATCATGCGCAGTTATAAAAATTGTTTTTAATGCCATTTTTCAGTATAAAATCTATCAATCTATAAAAGCTATCAATCCAACAATTATTAACATTGAGAAATTCCTGGGTAATAAGCTTTTAAATAAGGCTAGGAATGTACCTGTAAATTTGTGGAAAAAAATGAGTTTAAAAATAAATGTGATTTATGAATGTGTGATAGTGTGGTTTATAAGGGTTATAAAAAAAATTGACATACATCTTAATGACACATACATTGGCATAGCAGGAAACAAGCTTGTGGGTGGATCTTAAGCCTTCTTTAAGGTTGCTAAGTTTCAGATAATGCAGTGGTCACAAGTGGACAAAAAGCAGTGAAATAAACATGTTATTGCTGAGTTTTGACATGTATTACTATAGTTTATGGGTGTTATAGATGCAATTTATCCAAATATCTGATTGAAATGACCAAAATCTGCATTTCTGCCTGTAGTGTCTTGCCTTAAGTGATGGCATTTAGAAATGTAAATATCTATTTATTGAATTAAATATGCAGTGTTTAGGCAAAGTGCCTATTTAATTTGCATATCAAAATAATTGTCTAATATTTTCTCATGGAAAATGATATTATGCTGTGTATAAACTCTTTTAAAAAATGTAGGAGATTGCTTTCTCTGCAAACGACCAAAATCAGGAACATTACAGGACAGTCTCAGAAGGACAAACACTATCCAAAAATGCTGCCTACATAAGCATCCCACGCCTGAAAGAAACACAGGGGAGGAATACAGATTCAGTCCCCTTGACAATATTTTGAGTGTTGTTTATCACAATATCCTTTATAACAAATTATAGAAACCAACAGAATGATGAAGAAACTAGAATGAATTTTCTCATACTAAATGGCTCAATTGTGAGATGTGTCAGTTTATATCAGAAAGCTGTATATTTTATAGAAAATGATTCATATGCAATTGCATTACATATTCCACTCTCCTTTGCTGTGTCATTTATGGGAATAAATGCACATTAACTGAGAAATGCTATACTATATATCTAATATATAGCATGCATATAAAGGATGTGCTGTACTAGTACTAACGTGCAAATTTGGTATCCAGAAAAAAAATGATCCACAGTTGCAATGTTGTATTAGCTTCCATAATTTATTAAATTATTGGATTTGACATTGAGTACATATACAGTATACAGTCTTGCAAATGTATTCACCCTCTCTAACTTTCCAATATTTTTTTAGTGTTATAACCTGGAAATTAAATGGATATAATTGCGATCTCTACACAAATAGCCCATAATAATAAAGTGTGTGTGTGTGTGTGTGTGTAGGGAGATTAATATTGTTTGCAAAACTATTTACAAATTAAAATGATAAAAGTTGCATAGGTATTCTTACCCCCAGTGCTATGAAACCACTAATTTAGCTCTGCTGCAACCAGTTTCAATCAAAGGTCACAATCAGTTGAATGGAGTCAACCTGTATGCAATTAAAGTGGCACATGATCTTGGTATAAATACAATTGTATACACCTGTAACAAACTACACGTGAGTTTGTTAGAGAAAACATTTAAAGAAATAGGATCATGAAGAAAGTAAAGAAATAAGTTCTGGGGAAAAAGTTCTGGAAATACATCAGCCAGGGTTTGAAGAATAATGCGCAACCTCAAATAAAAGTCAACCTCAACTAAAAACCTCTGACCTGTTAAGGAGGATATTGGTCCTAGAAGCAGCCAAGCTTTTGTTAAAAAAAAAAAAAAAAAAAATTGCAAACTTTAATATTGTGTAGATTCATGACCTCTATTCCCAATGAAGTCCATTTCAGTTACAGGTTGTAACACTACTACTACTAACTGGAAAAGTTAAAGGGGTGGGTGCGGGGGTGATACTTATTCAAGGCACTTCCATCCCTTCTATAGAATCCCATCTATTCTAAACTAATTTTATTGAATGTAACTTTATGCTTTTGTCTTTTTTTAAAGGGGGACAGCATGCGGCAGCGTCATGGTGATACCTGTCGGGTTCCTGTTCCTCACCACCTGTTTGTCAATCTCAAGAGCTTTACCTACAACACCATAGGAGAAGACACAGACATTTTCTTTTCCCTCTATGACCTTCGGGAAGGCAAACACATAAGGTGAGGATCATTGTGAGAAGTCATTATCCCAAGATGTTCAATCCTTACACATTTATTGGTTAGGGGAGTCAGCTTATTTATGTTATTCAGTATGGTGCAAGGAATCCAAGACATTAAGATTAGATTCTGCTTTCTGCACACTACTCCATGACCCCATGTCCCGTCCTTGGGGCATATTAGTTTAAGTAAGTAAGTTTTATTTATAAAGCACATTTAAAACAACAGTAGTTGCCCAAACTGCTGTACATAACTAAGAATAAAATTGAGACTAAAAATATAGGAAGGGCACAATATATAAAGAATAATGCTAATGGATGAAATAGTAATAAATATTAATAATCGTAATGACGATAGTAGTAAGTATATAGAAGTAATAGTGCAGAATTATTACCTGTTAAGCATTGCTACAAAAATAGGGGGAAAAAATTCTGCTTGTATCTTCTCCTTAGAACTAAGGAGGGCCTAGCAAGCACAACACCTAGAAACCTTGATGTACTAGCAAATGTATGAATAAAATGCTGTTTGATGGTGTCAGAGTATTCTGCAATATGTTAGTGTTACTGTCAGTTATGGCTAGTCATTATATTAGATGGGAGGCTAAAATCTAATGTCTATAAACAGCTATTAGTGTTGAGGGTAATGCACTATATAACATGACAAACAGAAATAGTGAACACGATAAACACAAAAGGACATACTGTTCAATCAGTAAAAAATTACACAAAAAGACAGTGTGAAAAAAGTTTAGTTTAGTGTTTTTGGTTTGAATGAAAGGGTTATGAATTCATTCAAACCAAAAAACACTAAACTTACATTTGTACATTAATTGGACAATGTGCACTTAGTCTATCTACTTTTATTTTCTGCCCCAAAGGCATTTTAGGGAAAAAGAATTATAAATAAATAATTCATAAGTAAATAATTCATAAAAAAAAGAAAAGTTAGAAAGATGTCACTAGAAAGAAATCAGCCCCAGCTTCACATCTTCCTATCATTCTTATGACCATCGGTGGTGCTATTGCTCTTGGTTCCACAAAAGTCCAAAATAATCCACTTTAAAACACTAGTTTACATCGAATAATCTTATCCCTACTAGCCCATTTATGCCAGCCACCCCTGGTAACCACTGTTACACTGTTTTCAATCACAGCTGAAGGTGGGTGATATAATATTCTACAATACTTCTAAGTAAAGGCTTGGTTTAGCTTAATGCTACTCTAGCAAACCCAGCACTTGTTTCATTTGATTTGTGCTTCTGTGTATTATAATGGTACATGTATTTCCAAAAAATAACCAAACTTGCCAACACTGTCCTTGCTAAGGTTTGTTTTGAGGAACACATCAGGTACTGTTTTTAACCAAGCATAGATTAACAGGAGAAAAGGAAGCAGGTGAAAAGGGCAAAACATAGATAAAGTTGGCTTAAGTGGAAAATGAATATAAAATCCAGTTTATAAAATCCAACCTTCTGTGAAATCCACTTCCTTGCTGGTTCTCTCTCACATCAGTTCTCTGATAACTTTCAGACCCTTGAATTCAGAAGAGAGCAAAATGTAAACCATAAGCATGGAAATAACTGACCATTCAATCCACTATTATACCTCATATTATACATCAAAATGTCCTAAAATGCCAAAATATTTCTCTAAAATATAGATTCTTTCTCAACTTTTGTCTCAAGCTGTCCCAAAAAAATCTGCAGGCTAAAGATGACTCACTTAGCCCTGTGAACTGTGATTATAGCATGGAAAAAAGCTAAGTTAAAATCTACAGTCTATATCACATAGAAATTTTAATCATATAATCAAATAGAAATATGAATCAAATGAGTACAGTGTAGGTCTGTGTCCTATTATCTTCTAGTGTTATCAAAAGCCCTCTAATTTTTTGTAGTTTCTCTATTATTTTGAATTTCTGTAGAAACTCTCTATATTGCTTTGTGGACAATTCTCATGGTCCTTGGACCATGTTTGAATGCTATGTTATCTGTTTTGAGGCTTGAGGTCCAAGAACGCGATTTGAATAGCAACAATCAGGTGTAGGTCGTCCACCAAAAAAAGGGTACTAGTACTCAGACTTTGGCTAACAGCTTGGGAAAACTTGTTGTCGCAGACGTCCTTGCCCCTAGAGGCTTGGCAGAATCGGGAAGAGGAAATAAGTATGGGAAGCTGGGAAGGCAATCATTATTTTCCTCCATGCTGTCACAGCTAGAAACACCCTCACAGGAATTCTGGCAACCATAGTGCCTACAAGCTCCATACGAGTCATT
Organism: Pangasius djambal; assembly: GCA_022985145.1. Taxonomy (NCBI): domain Eukaryota; kingdom Metazoa; phylum Chordata; class Actinopteri; order Siluriformes; family Pangasiidae; genus Pangasius; species Pangasius djambal. Next base: position 14,744,445 of record CM040994.1, read on the forward strand.
ATACATTATTCTGTCTAATTTCATCTTTGCTGACTTTGGAAATAACTTTTTAGAAGTTTGATGGACATCTTGTTTCAAACTGACTGGTAATTAACTCTGGATTGATGAATGTACTGTTGATTGTGACAAGCATGGATATGCCATTCACATTTGATGATAAGAATTCTCTGCACAACCTCAGTTCTCCTGCTTAAAAGACCTTCAAATATGACTTTATGTGAAGAAAAAAACACACACTGAGAAATGTGAATGCTTGCCGAAGGCTTCCAGAACCTTGCTGCGAGTCTCCTGTGAGAGTTTCCACTGCTAAGATGGAGTTGATCTGTTACTACAGAGACATCACACTCCCATTTCTCTCTTTATATTTCACTCTCTTAGTCTGTCTTAATCTATTCACTTAGTGAGCCTTAGGCGACATTACGGCAAACTTTCCAAGTGCATGTTTAGCTTTGCTCCTCTTCCCTGCTTCTGAAGCCCACATTTTATATGCAAGCTGCATATCAAACCATATCAAAAGAAGTGTGATATTTTCAGAAGAATTATACTTAATTTCGTTAGAGTTACATACTAGGATTTTTATTGCCAACCCTTACAGTTATAGAAATTGCAGACATTTGATACCATACTTTGTATATCACAAACATTTTGAGTTTTGGAGAGTGGTTTGAAAATGTACCACATTTTGTCTAACATTATATAAGCCCCACCAGTCTAATGCTAGCCAAATAATTATTCACAGCATCTTGGCCTCTCTCTCACTCTCTCGCGCTCACTTTCTGTCCACCCACTCCTCCGAGTCTTGACGGTCCTTTAATGGTCCTGCACCTCCCACTTGAAAGCTGTCCACCGCTCCCGTCCAGGGTCAGCCCAAAATTGTATTACACCTCATTGCAATTAGGCAAAGATAAGCCTGATGTTTTATTGGAGTGTCATGAAAAGTGTAACCTTTTGGATCAGAGCCTTTCAGTACAGATCTGGAAGCAGTATCTCTATTCTCTCACAATAGATCCAGCTAAATGTGAGAATTATTAGCTGCTGTTGGTGACTATTGAAAGCTTTTCTTATGAAGGTATTATGGTAAATGTAGGAAGCTGTATGCCTTTTTATCTCCTCTATTCCCTCTCCACACATTAACCACAACATCTGGTCCAGGCTGGTCCCCTGCGGCTCTCTGAATGGTTCTGCTGTGGCTTGTTCATTAGACCTCCCATCCTGATTTCCTGCAAGTAACATTTGAAATCCTCTCTATTTGTTGGTATGCTTTTGTCAGTTGGTGGCATCATGGGGCAGCAAGTAGCATTGATGCCAAAGAGCTCCTGGTCTGGAGATACTGATCTCCAGTTACTGCCTGTGAAGAGTTTTTCATGTTCTCCCAGTGTTTTTGTAGGTTTTCTCAGAGTACTCCAGTTTCATACTAACATGCTGGTAGGTGGATTTACCAGTTGTGTCTCTTCCAGGATGTATTTCTGCCTTGTGCTCAGTGTTCCAGGGGTAGGATCTGCAGTGATCCTGACCAAAATAAAATGACCACTGAAGATGAATGAATGAATGATTTTTTCAGTTGTCTAGTATCCACTGTAGGCAGACAGTCCCTATTTTGCTCTACCATGTGTTCAGTGTGGACAGCATGGTGCCACAGTGGGCAGCGTTGCAGTCTCACTACTCCAAGGTCCCTGATCCTGAGCTTGAGTTACTGGCTATATTGAGTTTTGTATGCTCTTCCCATGTCTGTGTGGCTTTCTTTTGGGTTCTCCAGGCTTCCTCCCACCTTCCAAAGCAACTGATTAAATTAACTATGCTAAATTGCCCCTAGGTGTGAATGTGTGCGCATGGTACCCTGTGATCCAGGGTGTATTCCTGCTCACATCCAGTGTTCCCAGCTTTGAATCCACCATGACACTGACCAAGTGGTTACTTAAGATGAATGAATGTGTTCAGTGTGTATGATTGCAAACTGTCTCAGGGTTTATGATGACTGGCTTGGGAAGCATGGTATGATATAAGCTTTAGACTATTTTGCAGATTATATTGTTTAGACTACCAGCAACATTGGAAACAGCATCAAAAAAGGACAGACACTTTTGAGAATACCTTTTCAATAAACTTTTTCAGATTTCAGCTACCAAGTACTTGATGTACATTTCCTTTCAGTGAGTCTTTCACTGTCTTTCAAACTTGATGTGATTACATAACTGACCACTCAGTTGAAAACTCACATCATCCCCCAGTATTTGATTTATTTCCTGTAAATCTATGCTTATTCCTTTCCTTTTTTGTCAATTCTCAGCCAGTGAACTATCTGAACATGCCTCTTATCGCCAATCACCTGATCATTCATCAATCTTATAGACTTTTGGCATTTGTGTAACTATGCTAAAACATGTAAAAGTCTTTAAAATTCACTAACAATAGTCAGAGCTGCCCTTGAATTGAACAAAGCCAATGAAGCACTTTTTTGTTAATGATGAAAGGTTTAATGACTACCTGTCATTGCTTGCAAAGGACAATGTTGTTTCCTAAAGTGAAGGCTGTTGTTGCTTTTCTGTGAACTGATTGGACATTCTTGGCTGGGGAGCTTGTCAAATCAGCGAGTCAACTGGTGTGCAATGATGTGTATTCCCATGCTGGTGAGCATAAACACATGTGGACAAGTATCCACACAACTGAACAGACATGTCTCAGGAATATTGTTGCATGAAGTTCACATGCATGCAGTTTGGAGCGTGACATTTTTTAGCTTCTGGAAACCAGAGACAAGTGAGCATATGCAAATAGTCCTCAGAGTCCTCTGTCTGAGAGTTCTCGGGCATAGCTGGAGTCAAAACAGAAAAGGTTACCCCAAATATAAAATGATGACTAATGGTAAACAGGAATTAGAAACTATAATTAAGACAAATGAACTACTTAAATAGTAAGTACTAGTAAGGAAAGAAAAACAAGAATTAGAAGACAGAAGGTGAACAGGAGACTTAATCACATAGAGTTGAGCAGTTACAGGCCCACCAGTGGCTTTCTGAAAATCCCAGGATTTGAACTGGATGTTTTCCAAACACTAGCTCAGAATCTTAACTAGTAAGCTACCACTGACCTCTGTTAGTGTCTAGGAGTCCTTCATGTTTATCTCAAATCCTTTCTGCACACATATTTTCAAGTAAGAGAGATAAACCACTGCACAAAAAAAGCACTTGATTATCTAGGTTATAATTCTAAATATGCTGGAGAGCTGCAAATGGAAATCATGAGAGGTATCCACTAGTTTTACTTAATCTCTGTTCCAATGATGAATGCATAGAGAGTGTTTGCTAGGGTAAATTTCTGGGAAATTAGAAAGTTTGATAACAAACATGAACAGATAAAAATGGAAAACAGGAAACAAAACAAAGAACAAGGACATCAAGGTAGATAGCATTGGGGGAGAAAAAGCTATATCTTGAACCTTAAAGGGTTATGGTTGCCCTGTCAGGAGGAGTTCCAAGTAGAACTCCTTTTGGAAGATAAGAATCATTAATATACAAAGAAATAACGAAAAACATGCATTAATTCAGTCCCCTCTCATACAGTATGTAGATATATGCTATATGGCCAAAAGTATGTGGACATTCACCAAAGTTGGAAGCACACAATTGTCTAGATTGTCCATAAAGTGATGGTATGCCATAAGGTTAGAATGGAAGAAATTGAGTGGCCTAAACAGAGCCTTGACCTCAACTCTACTGGACACCTTTGGAATGAAACTGGTAAGTTATGTTGCTTGTGGTTCCCCCCTCAAAAACCTTTTCACATGATGAACACAAAAGGCACAACCAGTGTATACATTGGCACATTTTTATTCATTCATGTACTACACAGTACAACACAAAAAAAACAAACAAACAAACAAAAAAATTATTCCGCCTCAGCATCCCGTCTTTGGTCCGGGTCAGGCCAGAGAATCTTGTCCACATCACAGGCTATATTGGCCCTAGCCAGGCAGCGGGGGTAAAATGCTCTTGTATGCCTGATCCACCCCTGGCACGCATCTACTGATATGTCTAGGCAGGCTTCTTCCATGGCCTGAAGGAGGTGAACACGGATATAAGGTTCTCGGTCATACACTTTCCACCGCCATGCCGAAAACAACTCCTCTATCGGGTTTAGAAAGGTAGAGTATGCAGGCAGAAAGATGTTTGAAAACCTCGGGTTATTGGTAAACCAGTCACGAACCAGAGCAGCGCGATGGAAGCTGACGTTATCCCAAACAACAATGTAGTGAGGCTGCTCTGGCTGTGCTGGTTCCATGTGGTCCAGCTGGAACATATGCTCTCTTAGACCATCAAGGAAAGCAAGGAGGAGCATAGTGCTATAGGGTCCTAGAATGGCATGGCGGTGGAGTACCCCTCGTTGGCTGATGGCTGCGCACATAGTAACATTCCCTCCATGCTGACCAGGGACATTCACAATAGCCCGATGGCCAATTATGTTCCTCCTCCACCTCCTCCTCTCCACCTCCACCTCCTTCTCTCCCTCCTCGACCTATTCCTTCATTTCTCTGTGGAGCCATTGTTCCAAAACTCAATGAACTGATTCGGGCCCTTTTATCTATCTATTGAAGGATCTGATTGATGTGTGTTCAATTTTGACTCTTAGTGTTTTCACCTGGGGAATTGTGTGCTAATTGAGCTCAAGCTGTGCTGACTTGAGTGAACAGTATTGAATGCTAGAGCTTTCAAAATGACCACATGGTGTACGCAATAAGAAATTAAGGGATTTGTGTGTAGAGTTCTGCAGTGACAGCTCAACAAATCTGACTCGTGTCAAAACAGGGGAGTAGTGTTTAGAGTTTAGGGAATTGGGTGTGCTTTTTGATAAATGGCATTATGGTTTTGAAATTTTAGTTCAAAAGCCTGGTTATAGTGTTTTAGCAGTCGAGAAAAACTGTAAAAAGGGCACTGGTTTATATGAAATGTGATATCTTCTACACACAGCAATTTACACACAAAAAAACAAGTTTAAAATTCAAGAACATTGATTACTTTATAGCGCTGTGCACTGTGGACAAGTTCATTCGAGTTGAACGTGTACAAGAGCAGGTGTAAATGGGGCCAGAGAGACAAATGGAAAGCTCTACTCTAAACGACTTTTCTTCTTTTAAAGAAATGTCTTCATCCAATGTATAGCATCTGTCTGGTCAGCCTATTTTTCTGTCAGCCATGCCTCAGGTAGACTACATTCCTCTTTTCTGTCTTCCTCCCATAAACTCTTAAAACTCTGACACCCTGGTTCCATTAGGCTGGGCTGTGGCAGAGAGGAAGTGTTCACCTTGCCTGCCTCAGATCTGATTAAAGCTTCCTACTCTCCTTCATTCTCCCCCTGTCATCGCTCTGTCTCTCCATCCTGACTTTCCCAGACCCCCTGTGGGAAACGAGAGGAGAACGAGGCACATTATTAACCACCCACCTCCTCTTTAGTCTCAGCTCCTTGTGTGAGAGAGCCGCTAAGGTGTCAGAGCGTCTGCAGGAGGCCGCCTTTAATTGACATTATGTAGAGCCGTCTGTATTAAGGAACAGCGGGACTTATTGAGTTGTTAAGACTTGAGCCACTAGGCATCTTATGCAAATGATTTCAAGGTGAATTTAAGCTTGTGCTGTTTTGTTGCAGTGAGAAGTTCATGGTGAGGCTCAACAAAAACGGAGGCCCAAAGAACCCAGAGAAAATCGACCGGCTCTGTGCACTGTTTACGGTAAAAAAAAAAAAAAAACTGAGAGCAGGGTTTCCATTTTTCATCCATCTGCTTTTTTGGATGTAATGTGCGTTTTACAAATGTGAATTTAAAGAAACCCTAAACAAATCCTAAACATTTAAAGCATCATTAAAAATGGCAAAATGTTTTGCCAAATGACTGAAGTGGAAAAGTTTGGTTTATTAATAAAGCACAACACTATTATGGAAATTATATTTTGCAAATACAAGTCAAAAATTCAAGCAATGTCAATGTACAACTATCCCTGATATTTTGTGCACATGACAAATAAACTCGAAACTTGAAATTCAATGAGAAACGTATTACTTCATGGAAAAGTAATTGTGTAAAGGGTTTGGTGTAGCTGCCCAAAATGAAATATGGCCCAAAAATGTAAATACTGTATAAGGTAAATGTAATAATGCAAAATATAAAATAATTAAATAGTAATAAAAAAAAAATGCTAGAACAGTGTATTATTGTAGTGATGTTAACATTATACACGATAATGTGACACTAATGATATAATCACAGTTGCTGTTTCTTAGATAGCTGTAACAGTTTTTATACTTTGTTGCTCCCTATTTCAGAATAAACAACATAGTGTAACTTTCTTTTCATATTTCCTTTTGAAAAATGTAGGTTTTTGCAAAACATCTGGATGGAAACCTGCCTTAAACATCACTATGGCTACGCTACAGAGCATTAAGCACACATTATATCTAGTAGTCATTAGTAAATTAACACTTTCATTTACATCAGATTTAATACACAGTGAATACAGAGAACACTTTAATTTGGCTGTAAATTGAACAGTGGTGATTATACTGGGCAGCTTTAGCACACGGGATACAGTCATGTCCTGCACAATTGACATTCATTGCTCCACAATATGCTTCATCTCTCTCTCTCTCTCTATCTCCACAGGACCTGAGCAATAAGGATATGAAACGAGACCTATACATTGTTGCCCAGGTCATCAGGACTGGTAAGTGAGCCTATAATGTTGAATTTTACCCCTATAAAGCAGATCTAAAATCTCTGCCCCCTCCCTCATGTGCACTTCTTTTGATTTGAGCTGATTTATTTATTTATTTATTTATTTATTTATTTATTTATTTATTTATTTTGCACTTCACCTGCTATAGAATTCGCATCACAAGTGCTTTTATGTAACTGCAGCATTGTGCATTTGAGCTCAGTAAGGTGCAAAGGGAACAGTACAATCAGTGGAATGCAGCCATTTGCACAGTGTATTGCCATGTTTTACCTTATCAGGAGATTTCAGATATTATGTTACTTTGTCTGATTAGCCATTTTGAATGAATCAGTAAAAATGAAAATGATTCATGTTGCTGTTTATTCTCTGGATGATGTTAAAGGAACCCTTCCCACATGAGGTTGCTGTGAGGATACTGTGCTATGAAAAGTTATCCTAATATGCCTAATATGTTAAGGATTTTTTACCAACCTGTTTTTCGTTGTTTTATCTGTTTCGTCTGTTTAGATTTATAAATAGTCTTGTTGCTAAGTGCTATTTATTTATTTATTTATTTATTTTTTTCATTTCTGTGGCATATTCTTTCTTTCTTTCTTTCTTTCTTTCTTTCTTAGCACACACTCTTTTCTTTCTTAGTACACTCGTCCAAATATGATTATTCTCTAATAACAACTAATTCAATAACTTGGTGTTCTCCCTACATATGCAGTTCTGCAGCCCAAGCCCTGTACAAATTTATTTATAAATCATTTGCAGGAGTCCAGTTAGTTCTGAAAAAATGTATCTTATGAGAGTTTGTTTAAATTTTCATATAAGGAGACTCACTAAATTGAACCTTGATTGATTGGCTTCAAATTATATATTTGGTACTAGCTACTGTAATTTCAATATATTTTATATTTACATATTTATATATTTTTGGTACTAGCTACTGCAATTGATTGTTGTCAAGTTTTAATTGTTTATTTATTTCAAAAATTTTATTTTGTGAAACAGTGTCATTTCTTGACATTTCATTACTGACTTGAAAGAAAGCAAACTAAATCCATAAATGAAGTCAAATAAGACTAGCCATTCCACAAGGACAAACAAGTTGGTGCCACATAACCGAAGGAAGAGTTAGTGTGTGTTTCTGTGTGTATCTGATGCGCTGCAGTGGCTGAGCTGCAATACTGGACGATTTATTGTATGTGACGCCTAGGAGGCATTCTTTCACCGTTTAGTTGTCATTCTGTCATTTTCAGCTCTGTGTGAGCATTGCCTTTTATAGAGATTTGTGGGCATCACTGAATGTAAATCAGCTGTGGCATGAATGCACTTGGTAATATATGGGTAATTGGCATTTATCAACATACACACATGACTAGGAATGACGACGTTACCAAAAGTTGTGTAAATCTGTCTGGTTTGGCCTACGAAAACATTTACATGTGAGTGAAAGTACAAAAATTTAAGTTTTTGCAAAACACTGAATAACCTTTGTAAAAGATGGTTAATGAGATTAAAATTAATCTTTAATTTTTCAGAAAATATTAAAATAATACAGTTGTGTTTTACATTATATGCAGTTCTAATACTAACTCTAGTGCTAACTGCAAGTTGACGTTTCAGTTATGTTAATGTTAGTTAGCTGGAAAATGTCAGCAAAGTTAACAGGAGGGCTACAGTTTTGATAAAGTAACTTACAGTTACATTGTGTTAAAGTGAAAATTGCATGCTATTTCATAGATGCTGTCATTGCATAATTAGGTTCAATATTACATAAATATCAGCTAACTGAAAAGCAGTCATTTTGTGTATTTTGGACTTGCACCAAAGCTCTATTTTGAATGTTTACTTCTGCCAAAGTAGGGACTTCTTTTTTCTAGCCAGAGGATTTACACTGTTGGTTTGCAGGGTAGCTTCTATTGACTTGAATTCTCTAGCCTGCAATCAGGTGTGTTAGATCATAGAAAGCTCCAGACAGTGAGAGCTCAGATATGCAGTTCATTGCTTCTGATTTATGTTCCTGTTGCTGAACATTACTCCCTCACTCCATACCGCAGTGACTCTGCTGTAATAGTATCATCCATTTCCGTGTGTAGATGTTGACATGGTAATGTAGTGCTTTCTGTTCATAGGGCGAATGCTGCTGAATGACTCGAAGAAGGGCCCTCCACATGTGCACTACCGACGCCCATACGGATGCGCTGTGCTCGCTATGAGTGATGTGCTGCACACCATATCAGAACTAAAGGAAGAGAAAGACTTTGTGCTCAAAGTTTACACGTGAGTGTCTAGCACGTGCATACATGTGTCTTTAAAATGCGTGGTTGGTGCTAGAGAGGATCCATTAGTGATTGATGATTCATTCTTATTCCGAATTAGACAGATATTACAAAGGAAATTTCCCACAATCTAAATGATTTATTGTTAGATTTTATATACTGAATTTTTTTTTATAACTGTGCATTTCTCAATTAAACAACTTTTCTGTAAAAGTCTTTCTCCTGCGAGCATCTTCACAGGGAAATAATTATTTCAATTTCAGTAATATCTAGACTTTTTTTTTGTATGTGAAGTATGCAAAGTTTTATGCATATTTAATTAGATGAAGCCTCATCTGCATGAATAAGTGTACATTTTTAAAAAGCCTCAATGCAAAAAATACCTGCAAGAATATCAGCAATCAACTAGCAAAAATTTAATTGTGATGTGTATTGTTTTTAAGCAATTGTTAAGCAATTATGCCAAAATCTGATGTCAAAATAGGCTGAATTATAAAGAGCATCGATTCTGATCGATTTCATATGAATGAAGATTGGATTAAGTAATAGTACTCACTTCAAACAACTAGCACCAGTTTAAAAACTAATAATATGTATAAGTAATGTCTTTCATACACTGTGCATGAACATACGATATCCTCCATACACTGTGTATGAAAGACATTATGATATTTCATAATAAGATATTACATCTCTTCTGACCCAAAAAGTAAATAAAGCAAAAAAGCTTCTATCCATTGTAAGTGATGCCATCAATAAATTCTATCAGGCTGCTTAAGACCCATGATCAGTGACCAACCACTAAAAAAAAACTTCTGTAACTTCTGTGTAGATACTGCATCACCAGTGAATAATTGTTAACTCCAAATTATCTTAATTTTCATTTACAGACAGCAAATCCTTGATCAAATCAGTCTGTCATCCTTCTTCCTTTCCAGCACCTTATGGGTTAAGATTTCATTTTTATCATTTCTTTTAGGAATTGCATTAATATGGATAGCTCCTTTTTTATTGGCCTAATTTCAACACAGACATTCCAGCTAACAATTTTAGGTTTGCAAAACATTTTTTAAACATTATGGTTTTAGAAACTTTTTGAAACTTCAATCTGTCAAGTTTTTTTTTTTCTGGCCTTTCTAACAACTATATGTAACATTTGTAACTGTTTCTATAACATTGTTACAACATTGTAGTTATACTGACATTAGCAGTAACATTTCCATAATTGTATTTTTGTCTAATTGGGAATGTTTTGTGAGACTCTTCAACAACCCATTATTATTTTTGCAGGAATGTTACTTTAGAATATGACAACCTGCTGAATATTTACTGAATGTTTTAGTAACTTTCTCTCCTGGCTAGCATTTGGCATGTACGTAAAATGTAGCATTGCATAAATGAAGGCCAGCTAGTGGTTACACCAGGGTAATGTTCTCAGTCAAGGAGGTCTTGATTGAGGGTCTTTCTTTCAAGGTAATCATTCAACCCATTGGAAATCAAAAACACATTTGGTTGATTCCTTCTTCTTCTTCTTCTTTCGGCTTTTCCCTTCAGGGGTCGCCACAGCGAATCATCACTCTCCACCTATCCCTATCTTCTGCACCCACTAGCTTCATATCCTCATTTATTACGTCCATATACCTCCTCTTTGGCCTTCCTCTTCGCCTCCTGCCTGGCAGCTCCATGTCCAACATTCTCCTACCAATATACTCACTATCCCTCCTCTGAACATGTCCAAACCATCTTAATCTGGCCTCCCTAACTTTGTCCCCCAAACGTCCAACATGAGCTGTCCCTCTGATGTACTCGTTCCAATTGGTTGATTCCACTGACACTAATTATTTTGGTGGATAATTGGACATATAAGGTCTTCTCTGTAGAGCCCCTGATATTCGAACTAGTTGCTTGACTTTATCTAGGCATGATGAGGGCAAAATCTGATCATTTTTCTTTTGGATCTTCAAAATTTTAACATGTTAGCAACCAGTGATAATGGTTGTGATACCTGCAACTGATACTTCTAGAGGTTAATTGCACACATAACAATGCTACGGAATGAAAATGAAATAACACCACATAAATCCTTCTAAGGCATATTGGCTCCCATCTGATATTAATTTTTTGTTTGTTCTTGAGAAAAACAGCTGTTTGACAAAACACAGTGGAGCAGAACACAGAGCATATACTCTGTAGAAGCTTTGCACCTCAAACCCAAAGTTTCTAAAATTCCACCTACGTAATAAGCGTTTCACTTCCAGCTCCCTCTATCACGAACTTTCACTCCGGTTGTTGTCTGGGGAACAAGCAGAATTGGTAGAGGGGAAAAAATGTGGGAGACACACAGGAAATCTTGTGACAGACTAGCAATCACTTTGACAGGTAATCATGTGGTATCCAAGCCCCAAACTCATGTTTCTGCAAGTGTTAAAGATGAAAAAAAGTGTTTTTTTCATCAGACATCAGGGAGCATTTGGCGGAATATACCGTTGAACCTCAAGCAACACCCATGGGGTATATGAGAGAAACAAAAGAAGGAAAAATGTTTTAGATGCTCCAGTGCTTGAAAATACATTAAAAACATCTATTAGGATTTATTATCTAATCTGATGCACCCAAGCTGCAACTTAAGCACAGGGGTGGAGTCATTTCCTGGTGCAAAAATGTGAAAAAAATTTCAGAGCTAATGTTTAGAACTCTGGCGGTCACATCTCGTTAGCCTCTCTGATTGAATTAGCTTGGCGTAGTGGGTTAAGTCATTTCCAGCCGCCATCCTGAACATGAAGTGTCAGACGTGATCATTTTCAGAAATAGCACCCTTGAACTTTCCAATCAGTGATGCTCCTTTCAACCCTTTCATACCCTTCATGTGCATTATCACTGCTGTAGTGGCACAATTAGTGCTGAAGACATGATTGCGAGCTTGAGGCTGTCTGACAGTTGTTTCATTCTCTGGCATGCAAGTTAGCCACAGAAAAGATCCCTCCCCTTTGTTTGCACTTAGCTGTAGGAATGAGAGAGAGAGTCGTAGAGACATGGTAGAGCACAGTAGATGGCATTATAAAAGGATTTTGTGCATAAGGTTATTATTTATGGTGGATGCCTAATACTTTGATAGCTACGCCTGTAAATAAAAAGGCAGACAGTATATTCTCATGCATCGTGCATGAAATCTGAGCATTCACTGATTGCATCATTGCACTCTGGACTATATGTGCATGTGTGTATGCATGAAAGAGACTGAGAGGGAGGGTGAATGAGCCGGTTAGAGATATATGAGTGTATAAGTTATGCAGGGACACCTAGTGGTGTAAGGGAGTACAGAGCTTGATGCTTGATCAGTCAAGTACCTTTAAACCACCTTTACATTTTCCATTGCATTGCGTAAACCTATAATCCTGTTTCAAAGTACCAAATGCAGTTGGCTAGGGCTGCACCATCTAGTCAAAACTAACATATTGTGATTAAATTTCAATTACAATGTACATACCTCGCAATATATTATAAAATAGCTAAAGAGCACATCATAGATAGATAGAACGCTAGATAGATAGATAGATAGATAGATAGATAGATAGATAGATAGATAGATAGATAGAAAGTTTATTGATCCTGAGGGAAATTGCAGCATTATAGTAGTGGTAAAAAGACAAACCTTCACAGATAACCATAAATACAGTAAGACAGCACAGTGCAAAGTGCAAAAAAAAATCCTGTTACATTTAAAAAATTATCAAAATGAATTGTTTAATTAATTAATTAATTATTATTGCATAGAACTTATTTTAAGACATACGCTGCATTCAGAGTCAATATTTATGCAGGGAAAGTTCTCAGTATTCAGAATAGTGCTGCTGTTTTAACATGATATTTTAAGTATGATTAATTAATTGTGTCATATTTATGTATTTAATATTGCCCTCGAATGACATTCCATATATTTGGATTTACAGATAAAAAATAAATTTCATTGTGACATATAGTGGTTACAAATACCTGTCAGATAGAAGCGCTGAACTTAACACTTCCATCCACAAATTATTTATATGCATACCCAGAATCTTTTATATTTCTCTTTTTTTTTATTAAAAATTGCATGAAGTATGAATTTTGATTCTGTCTAAATATTACTTATATTAAAAAATAAATGTATGCCTGAAATTAAAAACATAAATTAAATCTTCCTATGTTCAAAGTGTTTTACTTTTGGTTTAAAATATGTAATGCTGAAGTTTTAGAAAAGATAATTTCTGAACATTTAAGAAAATTTACACAGTTTAAGACTTTTGCATGACGCAAGAAGTTAAAAAAAAACACTAATAACACAAGCAAACAAATAACAAAAACAAAAAATAGTTTTTAAAAATCTAATGTGATCCATGGAGTCTGGCAAAAATAAAAATAATATTTTTATTTTTTTCTATTTACTTTTTTTATTTTATGTAGAAGTTAGAAGTTAGTAAAAGATCAAGACCAACAGATAGTCTAGAGGGCTACAGAAGTTTATGTTAATTTACAGTAATGCTCTCAAGTTATTTGTAGCTGATTTACTATCTATACTATTTTATATCTTTCTGAAACATAAAAAAGAGCCTTAAACTGACTGTCCAAAAGTGTGGACATGCATGAAAGGGTTAAATACTGCTCCTTGCTTGAGCCGATATCTTTTGGGGGAACAATTGGCTTCAAAATTGACTGTCCTTTTAAGAGATTTGATCAAGGGCCATTCCAAGGCCTTAAACTCACAACTTTCAGGACACTACCCAGAAGTTTTGATACTATAATACCAGATAGTATCTGGCCAAAATGGTGTTTCTACCTAATTTAGAATAGAAATGTCAAAGATTGGAACCTTGTCTGTATTTATTTCCATTACGGTGCCTCTGCCATGTCCCTGTAAGTGTGTAAAGGCACATTGACCCAGTTTCTGTAAGTGACAGGCCCCTTCCACCTCTGATTCTCGTCTAGTGGTCACAGTGATAACTTGCCAGATGGACTCAGTTTGAGATCCTGCAAAGCCCTTGACCTGGCACTAATGCCACTATCACAGGCCATTCAGCATGAAAATCCCATGGTAGCCGTGCTGCCACACTTGGTGTGACACTTCATTAGCCATTAGCCCTCACATTCTGCTCATTACTTGGATGGTAATTGTTTGCTATATAAGCAGTACTTATGAAAGCTGACAGGAGGGCTACGGTAGCTTGATTAACCACAGTTTACAACTGTGGTGAGCAGAAAAACATCTCTGAATGCACAACACGTCAAATCATGAGGCAGATGGGCTACAACACCAGAAGACCACATTGGGTTCCACTCCTGTCAGCCAAGAACTGGATTCTGAGCCTACAGTGGGCACAGACTCACTCAAACTGGACAGTTGAAGATTGGAAAAAAAATCTGATGAATCTCCATTTCTGCTGCAGCATGCAGATGGTAGTGTCAGAATTTGGCACCAACAGCATGAATCCATTGACTCAGCCTGCCCTGTATCAATAGTTCTGACTGGTGGTGGTGTAATGGTGTGGGGAATGTATTCTTAGTGCACATTGGGTCCCTTAATACCAATTAAGCATCACACCTATCGGTGTATTGTTGCTGACCATGTGTTTTCTGTTATTTCCAAGAACGTGACTGTCTAAAATCACTTAGTTTACATTGTTGCTCTGTATGCCAGGATGACTTGAATTATACCCTTGTAATGAGTATGATTTTGTGATTTTGTAATGTTTTCAGAAAAATTGAGCAAATAAAGTCCCCTGTTAGTTTTATGTTAGAAAAAAAAATCATTTTAGTACCATTCTGCTTTTAGTAAGATTCCAAATGCATAATTTTGAAAAGAACAGGACAAAGGGCTTAGGTAGAGAGTTTTCTTTCTCTGAATTTCAATAGTGACAAAGTGCTTCATGACTTGGTTTTCAGTGTAAAGTGCGGTGGATTGCCTCCTAGTGCCAAAAGATAATGATAGCTTTATTATCTTGGCTTGCACCCCTGCCTCCCTACACATTGAACAAGTTTCATAATAGTCTCAATGTCACTGGCCTTAATTGATGGTACTCTTCTCTTTACATCCGAATACATTTGAATGAAATATAATGTATAAAACACTTATTGTTCTGTGGCACAAGTTTTAAAAGTTTAGATGTGCTTGAGACTACTATTCAGTTTTACACAAGAACATAAGACACGTAAGTCTTAAAGGAGCAGTCTGGAATTTTTAGAGCACTCTGCTCACTGTTAGGTGAATTATGTTTACAATTAAAATGCTGAAAAGCCTCCTTCTGTCTCCAAAACGACCTCACCTCTTCTGTTAAAACCATGCATGCCAAATGAATTGACTATAAGGAAAAGAGAATTATTTAAGTTATTTGAAAGTTTTTTAGCTGTTTCACTGGGAGCGAAGCTATTTTCCGGGCCAGAAAAATGTAATGCTGAAATGCCTAAAATGAAAAATGAACAGGATACATAGAATGGTGAATATTATGAATCACAGTTCTCTAAAGTATCTTTAAAATTTCCTTATTCTTAAATATCTGGCAACCATTAAAAATTTCAAACTGCACCTTTAATGTTTGTTTCACCAAGCTTGCAAAGAGGTTTAGTTGATTATTTATTTTTTTAATTGTCAGTATCGCTTTTGTATGAGATATGATATATTGATACTAATAGGTCTGATATGAGTACCATAAAAAAAGAAATAATTGAATCAGTGTATCTATTATTCTACTGGAACATATCCAAAGTCATTCATTATTCTTGGCTCAAATGTTGCAAAATCTATGACCCAGTCTTCATTTTGGCTAACAGCCTAAGATTATTGGACATGATTTTTCAGCTCTTTATTATAAGAGACAGCCTATTTGCAATATTCATTCTCGCTTTGAAGGATCGGGTGTTTACTAGGCTCTAGGCTCCATGGTTGAGTGTTCTGTCCATTAGAATACTAAAACTAACTCTATCCTCTGTCTACACTACCATTTTTCTCCTC
This sequence comes from Pangasius djambal, assembly GCA_022985145.1. Taxonomy (NCBI): domain Eukaryota; kingdom Metazoa; phylum Chordata; class Actinopteri; order Siluriformes; family Pangasiidae; genus Pangasius; species Pangasius djambal. The sequence goes on from CM040994.1 coordinate 14,760,416, forward strand.
GTAATTGATTTATTCTTTCTTCCTTTTTGTTTTCTGCAGATGTAACAATGAGAATGAGTGGTACCAGATTCATGAGAACATCATCCGCAAGTCCAGCACCAAATACACTGCACCCAGCACCAACTATGGTATGTTATCCATGTTCTATGGAGGAATAGGAAATGTCAAATTGTGATTATAATAATCATAGTGTTATGTTTAGTCTCTCTGTTTAGTCACTCTGTGTTTAATCTCTCAGTTGAATAATTTCCTCTTACAAATTAACTTTTCGCTACAGACAGCTACCTAAACCATGAACATTTACTCCTGTATGTCTGCCTAAAATGGCAAGTGTGGGAGTAGAGGTTTTAGAATTGTGTCAGGGATCTAGAGAATGGCATTGACCATATTTCACTAGTATGTCATCATCCTCAACCACAACATCTCGGAGAATGCAAAATGGTTCAAAGCTGGAAAAGGTGCTTTGATGACTCAGTGTTTCTCCTCCTCGGGTAGTGAGTCAAGGGAGTAAAGTGTTGAGAATCAAAAGTGACAAAATATTTTATAACCTCCTTAAATATATGCCTGAGGTACTGTCACTACAGAAATGTCGCTCTGCAATGAAGGTACATTTCCTCTGAAATATTTACTACTACTATGATAATATTCTGAAGATGTAGTGACAAGAGGATATAATAATAATAATAATAATAATAATAATAATAATAATAAAAGCACAGGAAGTTCAACAAAGCTTTCCAAGGTACCATGACACTCTGGAGTTCACAGTGAGTTCATTTCACTTGCTTACATTCGAAGTTAATGGTACTAGCTAGCTAGTTAGCTAGCAAAGCATTTAGCAGCCAAAACAATTAGCCACTGCTTGTGTTTGTCGCTAAGTTCAAAAACAATGTATGTAAATACTCCAAATGACATATACTATTTTGGCATATTATTTACTACACTAGTATGTATTTTGGAATTTAGCCTTTGAGAGACTGAAACCTTAAAATTATAAATCAGAGAATGTGAACTACTGAAACAACATACTCCACATACACAAATTGTTACCAGTTTTGCTGATTTTTAAATAAATAATAATAAAAGTGAGATATTTCTTAATGTGTGGCTTTTTTTTATTTTTATTTTTTATATGATATAAGATATAAAGGTGTAGTGCAAGGCATTTAATTAGACTGCAATTTAACCCAAAATTAATGTTCAATTTACTAAGGCTGTAACAAATAACACCTGAAACCTCATACAAACTGTACTTTGCCAGAAATAGTCAACTATAGCTTTTTTAAAAAGGTCAAAGCTGAAGAGGAATTGCAAGTTCAATAACTAAGAGACAAATGCCTTATTAGCTGAAGTTCCTTTGTTTAAATGAGCAAGCTTGTGTCAGAAGATGTAAATGGTTTAGAGGGCATTAATCCCACTGATATGCCATTATATTCCTTAATGAAAAGACTGCTGCATACAGAATAAGCTCCTTCATATAAAAGTGTATAATTAAACTATTTCATTTTTATGAGGTCAAATACAGCTTCTATAACATTTATAAAATTGGCAGTAGTACAAAAGTCCTCTTTAATTTGTACTTAAACATCAAAGTACTTAAACTCCCTGTTTAGCCTAGTGTACTTATCTCATACATAATGGGCAACGTTTTTCATGCAGAATTCAGTCTGAAAAGCATAAACTCACACAATACAAAATACAAAAATGTATTTACTACTCGGGAAACAAAAAAACTAGACATATATTCTAGTGTTTTGCCAAAATTGAACATTCAGCATCAGTTGTAGTAGTTGAGTACTCACTGAAATAATGGATCAGATAGCTAAATTGATTAACTCAAGTTTGTCAAATGGCTAGCCTAATCTACTCCCGCAAGCTATTGTAGCTAGTAGGAGTGTAACAATACACAAAATTCAAATTCGATACAATATGATACGGTGATGTCTCGAGACAATATAGCATAAATAAACATTGCCTGAATATGCGCCTTAGGTTTCCATTTTCATTTTCATTTTGGTTAAAACATTCAGCATAGTAAAAGTACAATAACTGAGACTTAGTATTGACAAAGTGTTTGTGTGATCGATTCAGACGCTTAGCAGCATAAAATGAAACAAAAGCTGTGTATTAGAATGGAACAAAATTAAACATGGCTAAGTGTTGACTACTGTGATTCTTACCCATGTAGGGAGTGTGTCGAAGTGCAATTCCGTTTCCATTCTTTTTTTAGCTAGTTGTGTCAGAGTCACATAACTCTCTGTAGCCCTAGATGTGTTTTTGAACCTTGCATTCTCCACTACCGAATATGAACTTCTCAATCAGTGCTGTGATTTCTTTAGCCCAAATGGAAACAGCGAGGAAAGGGCTTTCTGAATGCAACAAGGGCTTTGTTATGTGTGTGTGTGTGTGTGTGTGTTTTGTTTTTGCCTAGTTTTAGAGACTGATACAGAAGGGTAATGTCAGACATTTTCTGGTATTAGTGCCAGTGTATTGTATTCATATTTGGCAGAATGTAATGTTCTGGTTCACAACTCACTGGCCATCAGCATTGTTCCCTTACAGCAGACCTTAAAGATTTAGGAGAAACCACGTCCTTCTTACTTATGAGTTTTTCCCAAGATAATATGCCAGTAAGCTAGTATTCTATCATATTGACTCATGAAAAATACCCTGATTTGAGAAAAAGAGGAAGCTACATTTTTAGAGGAGTGTGGGCTTGATTAAGTTTAAGTATCTTAATATAAGCAGTAGTTTATGATGAATATCCTACTTTATTATACAGTCTGCTGAATGTATTGTTTGATATGCCGACATTTCGATTTGAGAACCTTGTTGTTTTACGTTGAGTAGCTAGCTAATATTTGTAGAGAAAATTATTTCGTTATTTTAACTAATGACTCTACACATGGGTCACTAAAACTTTTATACAGCACTTCCACTGAAATTATACTATAATATATTGTAACACTTAAATTGGGTAAAGCTACAGATGATCATAGCAATTTTATTATATTTGCAGTTTCCATTTACAGTGAGGAGAAGGAGCACCAGTTTGACAGCCAAGTGGCTTGCTTTGACATAACCTATTCTAAACATCAGTTTCCACGACATGTTGTGAAGCTGATTTACAATGTTTAGATGTCTTCGGAATTTCCATTCAGTTTATTAACTCAAATATGTTTTGTTTTAAAAATGGACCATCATTGTTATATTGTTTCTAACATTATTACCAGATAATTCAATCAACTCGCAACAGAACATTTAATTCAACGTTAGCCATGTTAGATAGTTTGCACTATCCCTTTAAGGCAAGCATTTACTCTTCATTAAATGCGTGATAGGATTCTCCAGAATGTTGTATATCTGTATACTACTGCACCATCTTACTTAAAAATAAATAAATTCATTAATGTGCCAAATGTGCTACAAGGATACATTTTACAAAAATATCCTCTCATTAAACAAGCTAAACCCCATGAATACAAATGAGTGCAAAATTACCAATACATTCAGCTGGGGGCTCACTTGTTTCCAAAAGTGCATAATTCTAATTATTCAGTGCCCTCATATAGCTGGTGCCAAGGCCCTGTGGAGCGAAACCAAACTCTGTGTCTCAGCGCCATGTGTTATTGAACAACCACTAGCTCATAGTTCTCTGGGAACTATGCGAAATGCATAAAAGTTTTACAGCTGTGCAGTTTGATTATCTGAAGCTTTTGGTGTCTTTAACGATTGAAAGCAGCCCTCACTTGGATGAAGCTAGGGTTTGTAAATGAATCATACCCTCTTCAGCTCCCTTAGCTTCAGTCTCATTTTCACATTTGGTGTGAAAATATCTAACAGATATATTGTGTTTTAATCTAACACCCTGAATATTTAGCACTAAAGAGTTGCCACACTAGCATGCAGCTATTCTGAATAACTTGTGACCCATGACCAGTAGTGACATTTTAAAAAAAAAACAAAAAAAAAATAGTGTATAAACCTACAGTGACATTGCAACTTATCTATAACATAACAAATGTATAAATCGGACCCTACACCTTTCCCTCTTATATCTCCTCCTGTATCTCCTGTTACACATATACAAGACATTTGCATTGGTTGGTGCCCAAGATGGCAGCCACAGTGGTTTTGCTTCTTGTATTATTCCTTTTTGTGTATTTATTTTGTTAATGGCGATCCAGTTCTGATTCAGTATACAAGGGGCATGCTTCTTAATATCAGGACTTGTATATTAGGTGCAACATTTGTATATTAGGATAGAAAAATTCCTAATACATGTAAATGTATATGGCGAATAAAATTATTCTGATTCTGACTACAAAGTTACATAAATATGCAGGCAAATAAAAAGTGTTCCCACGATTACACATGAATTACGCTAGCACATGTTATGTAAATATAAATGTGCATTAAAATCAGTTTTGACTTATGGCAGCATTTCCAGACTTTGCATTGCAAATTTTACTTTTGGTAGCCAAATGGCAGCGTGAGAGTAGAGATAGCTGTTACTTTTTCAATATTTCAAAATTGTTTAGAAATTGAAATTGACTTTGCATTTGCACTTTAATTTTGGCAGCTATTGTACAATGCTGTGCACTAAAATGCAAATCTAAATACATATTTTGCAATAGAATTTGAATCATCTCTCCAATTCTGCATGCTTATTATGGAATTGCTTTTGAATATACGTTTGAATCAGCGTTTTCAAAGTAGTGTTTGAATTTGTATGAAGTACACTGCCCTCCAAAAGTTTGGAAACGCCTGAACAAAATAGGGTTTTTGGGCAATATCAGCATAAATCCTCTTTAGTTAGTGACCATTTTGCATTGATAATAAGGGACAACACTAGGCATCCGAGCAGTCAGTTTATTCAAACATTGACTTGATATATTACTCCAAGCCTCCTGGAGGATTGCCCAAAGATG
>CM040994.1:14765446-14853820 GCA_022985145.1 Pangasius djambal
AATTTGAGTATTTTTCTATGTTATGTTCATGTTTATGTTCATAAACTTTTTATTTAATAAAATATGTTTTCATAGTTTGTGTTGTCCCTTATTATCAATGCAAAATGGTCACTAACTAAAGAGGATTTATGCTGATATTGCCCAAAAACCCTATTTTGTTCAGGCGTTTCCAAACTTTTGGAGGGCAGTGTACATAAAATGCTGCCATATTGGCTCGAGATGTCAAAGGATGGGTGGCATTGTGGTGCAACAGGTAGTATTGCTGCCTCACAATGTTTGTGTGTGTTTTACCTCCTGGTTCTCTGGTTTCCTCCCACTGTCCAGAAATATGAAGGCAGGTGGATTAGCTACTCTAAATTGCCCCTGGTGTGAATGTGTGAGTGTGTGAATATGTGTGTGCATGGACTGGCATCCCATGCAGGGTGAATTCTCCTGCCTTGTGCCCAGGGTTCCTGGGATAGACGCCAGATACCAGGATAAACCGCTTACTGAAAATGAATGCAAAAGCAGGGAGGAGATTAAATTTGTATGAAATGCTATTTTCCAAATATTATTTAATGAATACACTAACTGCACAGGAACTGTACACTTGTTATAAATCATAATATTTTTTAGAAGCTACACTTATATATTTAATATAAGTGGACCGTTCCTGTGTAGTTAGTATGTAGTATTATCAGATTCAGGTATTAATCCATCTGATTTTGTTGGGTAAAGCAAATATTGCACGTGAACAAAAAAAAAAGACACTTCACGTTTCAAACTTAGGGGCTGTGGGTCAAATACAGCCCGTTGGCAGTTTGTATTAAATATCTTTCTTAACATTATATATTTTTGATATTAAAAAAACAAACAGATATAGCCTATATAAGGGGTTGCAGGCCTGTTAATTTTAGAAGACCAGTAGGCCTAATTCAAATAATTATTGTACTAGCCATCTTTTCCATAGTTAAAGCAAAAACTAATGAGTGCAGTACACTTCATACAAAGTGATATCAGAGTGAAAATTTTCCATTAAAGCAAGAAATTAAAAAATAAAATTTGACTTTCCCAACATAGCCTTACACAATGTGCAGTTAATTGTAGAATTCATCTCATCTGAGATATTACATTTAGACTTCTGTTTTTACTGTCTGTCTGTTTCCTTGTTGTCTGCCTCACTGTTTCTATCCACAGATCGACTAGTCGACATCCTGACAGTGCCAAATAGGAACGTATTAGTGTAATCAACTATTCTATGTAACAACTAATATATACTGTATTAAAAAATTTTCATTCTACTTTCAGAGCCTAGGTTATTAGTGTTAATTGATAGAATAGATAATAATAACTAGCAAAAATAATAGACTTAGTCCCTTCAAAAGCTCACAAAAATACTGATGTGGCAGAATTTGAGTTTAATACCCCTGCTTTAAATCATCTTGTCAAGATAGATAGGTAGAGATAGAGACACCTAATACAAACTGGGACCATAGACCTGCAGATGTATCCTGCTTCCTTTTTTCCTCAGTCTAGTTTGCAACAAAGAAATCGCTGTGAGACTTTAGAAGACTCTCTTGAGCAGCTGAAATGTTTTGAAGCGTCTGAACTGCCATGCTCTTATGTGTGATTACTGTTCTTGTTTCTTCTCCTGCTCAAGCCTCTCATCTCAGTACGCTCTTTTGATCTAAGATTTCAGACTTTCCACAGCACCATAGAAAGTGTGGTTAACCTCTTCCCTCCATTTCTCTCCTTCTCTGTACCTGGGCAGGTTTGATCATCTCCCTGCAGTTGCTCAGGGGAGAGACGGAACAGATCCGTAGGGAGAATCCTATGATCTTCAACCGTAGCGTGGCCATCACACGCAAACTCGGCTTCCCTGATGTCATCATGCCAGGTGAGACCTCTGTTTAGTGTGTCATCTTGAGGCTGAGTTGAGTGAAATGAGATTTTAAGCCTAAGAGGTCTATGCATACTTTTGCCCTTCTTTGATAATTAAGTTTAACATTAAAAAAAGTTATTTCAAATAGATGTGTGTTTTTTATTACAACACAGATAGGACCATGTAACTATTCTGGTGCAACAGAAAAGCATTCACCCTATCATCCAGCGATCATTAGTATGAATTCCAATGATGCCATAACCATCTGTGGCCAGGAGTCCAATAGATAAAAATTGGCCATGCTCTCAGGAAGGGAAGGATGGCATACTCTCTCTCTCCCCTATCAATCAGAGTGACACTAGCCAATCATGGGCAGCAGTGAGCTCATGCATGCAGAAGTGGGCGGATAGTGCTTTCGTCTGAGTGTGTTACGCCGTCCCGTGATGTAGTATGAGCAGCAGTTTGAAAAAATGTGTTTGGCTGGCTTCACGTGTCTTGGAGGAAGCACATAATAGCCTTCACCCTCTCCGGATTGGTAGCTGTTGTATGATAGGGTAGACCTAACTGGTGGATAGGAATTGGCCGAGGCTAAATTAGGAGGAAAATCATGCACAAAAAAAGGGTGTGGCATTCTTGTCCAGACAAAATAACAAAACAAAAAAACCTTTTTGCTACGAAAGTACAAAGCTACAAGTGGATATGAACGTAATTGGCTCTCTTTTAAACACAATATGTAAATTATGGCACATTTCTTAGAATTTCATGTAAGTGGTGCCTAATTAAAGACTACAGTGCATAAGAGACAATGTTCAACTATACTGGGGTTCAGTTGAGCTTATTGCATTCCTGAAACATTATTGTTTATGATTACTTAATGATAAAATGGTAGTAAACAATGAATGCTAAAAACAGCTGCTTGGTGTCACTTGGGTTTATGTTAAAGTTGTAGTCAGCAATTTTGGTGGAATTTAGTTGATGGTGTCTCGAAACTCAAAATTCAAACAAGAGGTACCTAACAGGCAAATAGAGATGTGTTCATTTGTTGTGGTTTTTTTTTTTGTTCTGTAAATGCTGAGGCACCCGAGATATTGTGTTTTTCCTTTCAGCAGTTATTTTATTACCAGCTATCACAATGTCAGGATAACATCTTCGAGTATGTTTACAACACATATTCTGGCTTAAAAATCACCGACCTCACCTTTAAGTATATTTTGAACAATGCAGTGAAAATGAGTCCATTTTCAGCTATTACAGTTGTCAGATTGTAAATTTGAAATATGCAAATGAAACAGACCACAAATAACATAGGCTTATTACTGTCATTATAACCAAAGCCACAGCATATAATAGAAAAAAGTGAACTGTATTTAAGGGGAAAGGGAAGAGAGGATTATTCTGGGATGCACTCTCTATTCTAGACCCAGTGGTTAAACGGAGATGAACCACATTAAAAAGTGCAATCCCTGTGACTCAGCAGCAAGCCCAGTGGGAAGGCACCTATGCTATTATTAAGTCTAAATTTATTTATACCAGTGTGTGTACTTCAGGATCTCTGACTCACACCATTTGGAGTCACAGCACACACACATCCTACTTCCTGCCGCAAATCCCCAGATTGAAAAAAGTCCATCTGACAGGAAACCACTATGTGCTGATTAAACTGAGGCACTCTTTTTCCCAAATGTAGGGTCTGTTCCCTTCAAATGGATGCGGATTGATGGGATATGTGTTTCTCTCAATCTATATTCCAGTCAGCCCCCTCAATTATGCATGCCCATCTTCTCAAAATTTTCAATTTGAGCCAGCTAAAGAACTGGCTTTATATTCCTCATCTTTAGCATCTGAAAGATGGCATTTATAATCACAGCCAAGGCTGTGTTTAAATGCAGCATTTTGAATGTCAATAAGTCAGTAAGGCCTGGAGAGTCCCTGGAACCATGTGGTATTTATGTGCATTTCTAATAGGGGTTTGAAATGAATTGAACTAGAATGCCTGGAAGAACCCTGTATATTATAGTAATTGTGAGATTTGTGTTTTGTGAGATTGAATTTAGCTGAAATATACACTATATGGCCAAAAGTTTGTGGACACCTGACCATCACACCCATATGTTGGCCTTCCCCAACACTGTTGCCACAAAGTTTGAAGCACACAATTGTCTAGAATGTCTGAGAATGCTCTAGCATTACGAATTCTCCTGTACTGGAAGTAAGAGGCCTAAACATATTTCAGCATGACAATACCCCTGTGTACAAAGCGAGGTCCATAAAGACATGGTTTGCCAATGTTGGAGTGGAAGATCTTGAGTAGCCTGTGCAGAGCTCTGACCTCAAACCCTCTGAACACTTTTGGGATGACTTAGGACACAGACTGTGTGCCAGGCCTTCTCACCTGACATCAGTGCCTGACCTCACTAATGTTCTTATGGCTGAATGGGCAAATCCCTACAACCACACTCTAAAATCTAGTGGAAACCCTTCCCAGAGTGGAAGTTATTGTAACAGCAAAGGTGGACTGAATCTATAATGCGCTGTTCAACAAGCACATATATAGTAGGTTTGATTGGTCAGGCATCCATATACTTTTGGCCATAGAGTGTACCATATGGTCCCAAGTTATGATTCTGTTCTGACTGGGAGCAACTCGTGACAAACAATATTAAAATGCACAGTAAGTCTGCCATTAGAGTGAAGCTTTTATAATCAGCCAATTAATTTGCCATAACCGCCTGTCAGTATTTTTGTTTACGTAGTAGAAAATGACAAAATGTAAAGTTAAAAGTGGAAGAGCAATGCAGCAGTCTGAACAATTAGCCTAGTGGGCTGCCAGAACAGTTTCAGTGCACCATGGCAGAGACTCTACAGGTCTATGGAACTGTACTGGTGCAATGAACACCATTCTTTCAAAAAATATTCTCTCAGTTTTTATGTTTTGATGATGGTGCTGGAAAATGCTGTCTAAACCTTGCTCCAAAATCTTATACAGGTGTTCAGTGGAGTTAGGATCTGGTGACTGTGAAAGCCTTAGAATGTGATTTACATAATTTTCTTCCTCATTAAACTATTCAGTAATATTTCAGGCCCTGTGGCTGGGGGTGGGGTCATCCTGTAAGAGACCACACCCATCAAGGTTTGAAATGTATCTTGAAAGGTAATCAGTCAGAAGAACATTGTATTGATTTGGATACAAACCATGGCAGGAAATGTCCCCATGTAGCATATTAGAGCAACATGCAGACATTTAGACAGTTGACAGAAGACACATTATTGGAATCAATAGTATTTTCAATTGTTGAAAATTATTTTAATATACATTTAAAATACATAGTAGAATCTAATCTGTTTTATCTGGAGAGATCAACATTTTAACTGTGTCAATATAAAAGTCTTACCATTTAATTTTATGATATATTTACGTCTGAGTCTTAATCTAACATAGCTAGTTATTCTTTGCAGAGGAAATTTGCTAGGTAGCTTAGTCCACAGTCTGTCAATCTGGATCCACAATATATTTACACATGAGTGTCCCAAGCTAACGTAACATAGCTAGCTATTGTTTGGAGAGAAAATTTGCTAGCTAACTAGCTTATTCCAAAGTCCACCGATCTGCGTTCACAACATATTTACAAGTGAATCTCCAAAACAAATGTAATCTACCATAGCTAGCTAATTTTTGCAGAGAACATTTGTTTGCTAGCATATTTAATAATATACTGTGTAATTATGGACAATACATACACAGTCTAAAGTCTCATAAAGGTTCTAACCCCCATGAAACACCACAACACTTAAATTGATGTTTTGTTATGGATTTTTTTCCCGTTTACTTAAATCATATTTGTGTGTTTTTCTCCTTTCACATTGCCAATTCTACTCTCTCGGTGCCCTTTAAGAAATGAAGATAGATGATTGTAAGTGTGACACACAAGCCTGAGTTTGTCTCTGCTGCTTTCTTAATCTTAATTTATTAACAGTAGTGCAGTTTTCGTATCTAATATTTACATCGTGTGTTCTTAACTCCATTTTCATATCTAACCCTGACTCTGTCTGCTGTTAGAGCTTGAATCAGTTGACTTTAATGAGCTGGCAGAAGTTGATCAACTTAAACCAGCCTCGAGTTTGTCATGTCTGTTGAATAAATTGCACAGTTTGAAAATATGTTTTATCCAAACCAAAACTAACATAAAAGCAAATTGGGAGCATTTCAGAGGTGTTAAATAATGAATAAAACAGGGTGGGACATGCCATTAGAGGAAATCTACAATGAAATGGAATTCCTGAAGTAGATTGCTTTCCAATAACAGCACACCCTGATGTGGTTTAATCCTCTTTTACAAAAACAACTTGCCAGTGCTAACATTTACAAAAAAAATATTAAAGAAGGTTATACAGTTTATCCATTTATAGGTATATTTAGTTGAGGAAGGTCTGTGAAACTTACACCGTAATTACTTTCACACTGTAATTGCTTTAAACAGTCGGCCCCTTACCAGCCTCTCCTTTTTCTCCCTCTTGAAGCTAATAAGACAAAAGTGCAGCTTATCATGTTAATGGGAAACTACAAAGCCTCTCATCCTGAAGACTTCTTAAAACTTACTGTTAAAGCTTTACTTCTAACTGTTACAAAGCACTGACTCTAGAGACTCCTTCTATACTGTTAAATAATCTTTGCCTAAAATACAATAAAAATTGTCCCCTCACCAAAAACTTAACAAAATAACAAATTACACATGTTTCAATTCATTTATGTAGTTTATGTCTCATTTATGAGTCCATCATAGAAGTCCCTGTGTAAGTTGCATTAGAACAGGCACATTAATGTAAACTATTGTTAGAGCTCTTGTTATAGAAAATTAATCAACACCTTCTGACTATCAGAGTTAAGAATTCAACAGTGCTGTTAGAAAACCCTATTACAAAAACAGTGAATTGACAGTGAATTCTAGATGTTAATTCACACATCCTAATTCTCATATTTGTTAGCCACAAAAAGATTAAAAAATGTTTTTGTTTAACATTGCCACAAGATATTAAATTAAGGTCACAACATTGTAATGCATGTCAATTATTTACTCGTACTTGTATTATTACATTTTCAAGTTTATAAATTACTATGTGAAGCTGCAAGCTGGTTAGTGCTGGTTAGTTGGTTATGTGGCCACATTATCTTAAAATGAGAGTGCAAATGAAGCAAAACATGGACAGAACTTTATTCATTTAAAAACTATGAATAACAAATTACCAGCATATAAAAATTCTGTGCATGTCTTAAGAATTTATGGCATCAAAATTGTATCTCTAGGCCAGGTTAAACTAAATGAACTTTTAAAAAATGCCTGCTCATGATATTTGCACATTAGCAGATACACATTATAAGTTGGTGATAAACAAATCTGGAGAAATAAATTAAAATATATAAAAAAAGAAAAGAATCATTATATGCTTCTAAATAATATGAGTAAAAATAAACAAATGCCATGTGGTGTCAAACTTGCTTATATGCCCATATTAATTCATTCATAATTGCCTTCTAAATATTAATGTACAGTAATGTATGTATGTTTCAATTCCATGCAGAAATATCATAAATATTGGGATCGCTGCACAATTTTGATTCTGTAAATCCTTACACCCCTATTCCCTGTAGATTTGTTTTGCTGCACCATGGTTGGATGGCTGGACCAGGGTCCTGTCAGTGGTGCAAGCATGCAATGGAGGTGATAGGAGACGAATATTTGAAGATATTTGCACTAGATTTACATTTTTTCCCCATGTTTCTCCTACATTGCTGAGCTATTTTCCTTCATCAGCTTTCATTTTGATACATGGGAATTGTTGGGGAGAGTGGAATACATGGCTGAGCTGTCTGAGCAGAGAGCTTTGCATGGATTTGATAGACCGGAATAGCAGGGAACCAGTGAGGAGAGAGTCTAATACAGTACAAAAGCACTGGAAACGGAGCATGAACCCCATCTTACACACACACACACACACACACACACACACACACACACACACACACACACACACACACACACACACACACTCAGCCAGTCTGTGCTTCCAGATAACATTTTATCATGAGCTATTCTGTCAGTGGAGCAGACAAACGGATGGAAGTTTTTTCACACAGTCTTCCATTTTGTTCGCCATCATTTTCTGGTCTAGACCCCTCTCCCATGTGCTCCTCCTGTGTGTTTGTAAGCAGCACTGCAGTGCTGTTTTCTTTCAAGCTTAGAACTAGCGTTTATATGATGAGATGTAAGCATTTGTCAGGTCCGGACACCTGCAGACATCGCATGTTGAATTTGTTTGGTAGAAACACACCATGATTACAGCTTTGCACAGCAATTTCAAACAGCAAGTATTTTGGTTGTTGGACTTGGCAGTGTAGTTGTGACTGACGTGTTGCTGCAGACAAAACAACAGGTGGTGCATTACAATGTGTTGAAAAAGCTTTGGAGTTTCTTGTTTCCTGAATTCATACACATTACATTTGCAGATATGGATGGATCCTTCATTGAATGACATAGGCTTTAACTGGTACAGAAGTGCTAAAGCAGAACATGCCACATGATATTCAGATAATATTCAGCTTTTAGTACAGTTTAAATAGGTATATAACCGAATACATTATTCAGAATGAACAGATAATGTTCTAAACAGATACAAATACAGACACAAATAGGAGGTATACTATTCCTTTTTAATTATTTTTTTAGGGCATCTGTTTGAGACTAGTGGTGTACAACAGAATTGGGACCTCATGGGATTCAATAAAAAAAAAGCGAGTGTGAAGTTTTACTTTCATGCGAGCTGAGCAGTCAGATATAAAGCTCTCCGGGAAAGAACGACATTTGTTAGAACATACAGGCAGGTACAAACATAATGAAGTCGAGGAATGGTCAGAGCCAGAATTCACACACCATGCTGACAAAATTTCTACCGCTGTTGTTTCCTCTATTGTTTTCCAGTGTTTCCAGGGGAATAATGGTAGGGTTCATATTTAATGGTTTAGGCCACACCTACTTTAGGTTTAAATCAGAATACAAATACAGATACGGATATTTGGAGCACTAAACATATATAGATACGATAATAACAATGCATAACACACCTAATGTCCATGATGTGGTTAAAACATAAACAGAAATGCCAATTATCATTGTTTCTTATCCAACAAGAAACCAAAAACTTGCAAGTAATAGGGGAATATAGGGTAAAGAAACTAGAAACATGTGAAACTGTGAAACAAAAGACTTTGAGATGGAAAGATTGAAAATGCACACAATGCACACAATTTAGCATTGCAGATTCATACAAAGCACAAAGAAAGCAAAAACTTTCAACACCTTAGTGGATTCTATACATCTATACATCTAGGTATTGATTGTACTAAATATACTAAATGTGGCTAATGGAAGTACAGTATGTCATTTGAGACTTGAATTTTTGTGAGGTGAGAAGTAATCTTCATTTCAGTTTTATTTGGCCTTTCATAGTAATCTATACTCATGTACAATACATATAACCCCTCAAGAATAATATATTCATATAATGAAGAGAGGCATCATTAAAAACAGTTTTTGCTTTGGTGCACTGCTCTTGGGTATTATTTCAGAAAAAGTAAAAGCAAATGTCCAGATGTTCTTAACTTCCATTACTACTACAGTTCATTTGTGTCTATTTACATTACTGACATATCAAAGTCTTGTACCAAAATAACTGCCTCTGCTTCTTGTTTTTTTTTTTTTTCCTAAATATAATTCCGAGTTCACTTGGTAACACAGTGCTGGACCAACACAAAACCAAATGCAAATTGCTCAGGGCATTCTGACAGATAAGAGAACACACTGGTACAGAGACCGTGGGCCGATAGGTCAACTTTTTGGAAGGGATTAGCATGAGGTTAGCACGGTGCTCCCTCAAACTGAGAAGAGGAGAAGCGGAGGAGTAGTGTTGTGCTCTGTGGGAATAATTGGGCTGAGTTGTTGAAAGCAGTTTGTATGCTCTATGGTAGACTGGCATCAGTAATATTACATAATAGTTAGCCCTGACATTTTGTCTTATGCTAATGAAATACTTGGTGGAATTGCGTGGGTGAGATGTGTAAAGGAGGAACAAAACACTGGGTTTCTGTAAAGATTAAAAGTGTGAGCTACTGGACATAATGTACTATGGGATATATAAAGTTGAATGGGGTGATGTTCTTTTTTTTTTTTTTTTTTTTTTTATGTTTATCACATAAATAATTTCATGTTTTTCTCACCAGACCAGCTAAATCTAAGGATGGTTAAATGATTAGAATTTTCCTTTTTAAAGCTGGCTTTACACCAGTATGATTTGTAGCCTCAATATTTCAGTCATAGACAAAAATCATACATCATAAAATAATCATTTGGTCATGAGTTCAACTTGGCAGTCTGATTGATAATGTAAGCAGAACAAAGAAATTTTCATATAATCTGACATGGAGAACACATGTTAATGCACAGGCTTTTACAGAATTTGGCCAAGATTTTATTGGGATCATCTCCTACAGGGTGACAAAAACTAATCTTAAAAGATCTCTGAAATTGCATGATGTGAAATGGGATTTAGACATGCCTATTATGTAAATGAAGTCATCCAATTTTCTTGGACATATAAAGTACATTTTGCAAAATTATATGCACACCTTACAGAGTTAAGTGATTACGCCAGTCACTTTCTTACCAGAAATTCCTTGCCTCCATGCTACAGCTTGCCTTCGAGTTTAAAATAAGTGGGCGGCCAGAATCTATTCATCTCTGTCTCTCTAAAACACGTCATGTTCTAAAGTGAGCTTATGTTGTCAGTGTTGATCAATCTGCTTTGCCCTTTGGGATTGAATGATTGCCATTCAATTCTGGAAGTGTTGATACAGTAAAATGAAGCATGTGCTTCACATATGAACTCCTTCTACTTGCATAGCATAATTTTTTAATGCTGTGATATAGCAAACCTCATTGATTTTATGCTCACACAGTCACATACTTGTTGATGTTTTAGGTGATATCCGTAATGATTTGTACCTCACTTTGGAAAGAGGCGACTTTGAGAGAGGTGGGAAGAGCGTACAGAAGAACATCGAGGTCACCGTGTATGTGTTGTATGCCGATGGAGAGATTCTTAAGGTATATTTTGGAAATCAAATTAAAATTAAAATCAAATTTGACTTACCCCAACCAAGACATTTTTTTGTATATTTCTGCATTGAAGCCCCTTTTCTAAGAGTGTATCCTAACCCTAATTGAGGTGTTTGAGCCAGAAGAAATCTATTATAGTCTGTACTTTTTTTCTACTTTAGGACTGCATTAGCCTGGGCTCAGGAGAGCCGAATATCAGTGAACACCGTTCACTCGTCCTCTACCACAACAACAGTCCTCGTTGGAGTGAAGTGATCAAGTTGCCCATCCCCATCGACCGCTTCAGAGGCTCCCATCTGCGCTTCGAGTTCCGGCACTGCTCCAGTATGTTCTTCACTGATTTATCAAAATTCATTATATTCAGATGAGAACTCAGTGATAAAGGTTCTATGATAGTGACTGAATGGTTATCAGCCACTGTGGGTGACTTACATAGAATCCAGGAGATTCAGTACAAGAATATGATTTAAGATTCAGTACATTAAAGCAAGTTCTGTCTTGACAATATCAGCCAAGAATATGATTTAAGATTCAGTACAAGTAAGCAAGTTCCATCTTGACAACATCAGCGAAGAATAAAATTGTGTTCCTATTTCTGCAGCAAAAGACAAAGGCGAGAAGAAGCTCTTTGGTTTTGCATTCACACCTTTAATGAGAGAAGATGGTACGACGCTATCCGATGAGTGTCATGAACTCTATGTGTACAAGGTCAGCACATTTTCTCCTGCTAATTAAAACAGATTAAATTAGTATTTTTCTCTCAAAAAGTGCTTTGATGTGCATCACTATTTCTCTGATTTAATTAATTGAGATTTAGTTTTTAATTAATTAATCTTTTTAACAACTGAATATTCAAATAGCTCAGAATTTATTCTTGTACATCAGTGATATTAAACGAAATTAGGCAGTAGAGCACATAAAAACAATCCAGCACATTACATTACACATTAATGTAAGCACATTACACAGGATATCAATAAAACCTCGGGCACATGGAATCCAGGAAGAATGATTTCTTTTGCAGTAAGTGAGTTGGTTAAGGAACAGGTAATAAAAGTTAGTCAAGTCTGATAGATGGATCACTCAGTTAATGAGATAATGTAAAAACATAGATGGTTTATATCTCAACATTACAGCCTACTTAATAAACTAGTTTATGATGATATACTGAAGATATATGCTAAAAAAAAGTGGGGGGCTGAGCTCTTTTTTGGTGAACATAGGAGGGGAACTAAACCTAATTTAGTGGCCAAAAAAGTTGTATTCAAATTTTAGGGATGCCAGAGAGCCACTCTTGGCCTTCTTAAAGATTCTTACCTCTCAAGTCCTAAAAGAATGAGTAACAAATGACACCGTATTACATTAGGATAATGAAAATAATAATACTATGTACAGTAGATTGCTTGCTGTATAAGTCTCAGAACATGCTACAAGGTAAATCAGTCTTGTTGTCCTGGAAATGCATGGGATAAGTGATCTTTGTGTAAAGCACTTGATCATTAATAGACTAGGTCACATGCACATGTACTGTACGTAGGCTGTACCTGAGCTAGGAACTCGATAACTTGCATAAACCCCCCTAAAAGTGTCACTTCTATGGCACATCCTTTTAAATATAATTTATATTTTAGTGTTCTGTGCTTTAAACACGGTCAACACTTGGTTTCGGTTTGGTTTCAGTAGGAGACAATGGAATAGAGCACTCCCTGGAGTGTCTTTATATTGAAGAAAAAGTAGAAACCTCTTTGCCCACAGGATATAATGGAATCTTTACCAGTATGTCGATTCGGACAGGATATACACTCACTGGCTACATTATTAGGAACACCATGCTAATACTGGTGAGGAACACCAATATTAATAACCCCCTAATACACCCCCCCAACACACACACCTTTTGCTCTAACAATAGAATCAAGGTGTTGGATACCACAAGGTGTTGAAAACATTCCGTGTGCGATTCTTGTTCATGTTGACATGATTACATCACATAATTGCTGCAGATTTGTCAGCTGCACATTCATGCTGTGAATCTCCCATTCTACCACATCACAAAGGAGCTCTGTTGGATTCGGATCTGGTGACTGAAGAGGCTGTGGAAGTACACAGAACTTACTGTCATATTTCGTAGAACCAGTTTCACCCAATTTGTGCTTTGTGACATGGTGCATTATAATGCTGGGATAGCCATTATAAAATGGGTAAATTGTGGCCATAAAGGGATGCTCATGGTCAACAACAGTTCAGATGAAGTTCGGTTTGTAAGAAGGGACGCAGTGTGTGTCAAGAAAACATTCCCCACAACATTACAGCACCACCACCAGCCGGAACTATTGACACACGACAGGCTGAGTCTCTGGATTCATGTTGTTGATGACAGATTCTGACCCTACCATCTGCATGTTGCAGCAGATATATGAGACTCATCTTACCAGGCAACGTATTTCCAATCTATCCAGTTTCGGTAAGCCTATGTCCATGCTAAGCATGCTTTTCTGCTCACCACAGTTGTAAAGAGTAGTTGTTTGAGTTACCGTAGCCTTCCTGTCAACTCAAACCAGTATGGTCATTCTTTTCTGACCTCTCTCATCAACAAGGAATTTCTACCCACAGAACTGCCGCTCACTTTTTTTTTGTTTTGGCACAATTCTGTGTAAACTCTAGAGACCGTTGGCCTGTGAGTGAGTGTGTGTATATACTGTATACTGTAATGCTGCACATGAAAATCCCAGGTGATTAGCAGTTTCTGAAATACTCAAACCAGCCCAACCACCATGCCATATCTTTTTGGGATTTAACAACAGTTTTCCTTAGAATTTGGAATTATTACTGTTTATATCCAGTTAAGTGCAAAAGATTATATAGCCCTAGAACACAAAATAACTGAACAGGTGTATTTACAGATGTATCACAAGTAACATGAAAGCTTAATATTAATAGTTAAAAATATAAAATAAATCTTGTCCTTCATATTCTGATTGTGATAGGAATATTATCTAATAATATGCATGCCCAAATGTTGCCTTTATCCTCTCAGCTGTTTCCCTTCCCATTCTTATTGACATCTATCTTCTAAGTTTGTCATGGCATACAGTGCTTTCTTCAGATCAAATATGGAGACTGAGAGGCTGACACATCTTTTCAAACTATTTTTCCGTTGATTTTCCCTTCAAATTATAAGGTTCATTTTCTGTTTTGTCAATCAAAAACAATGGATGATTCAAATTTTTGCTCTCAAATGTATTTTCTCAGTGTGATGAGAACACAACCTTCAGCAACCACGCTCTGTATCTGGGCCTACCCTGCTGTAAAGAGGACTTTAACGGCTGCCCCAACATTCCCTCCAGCCTCATCTTCCAGCGTAGCACCAAGGAAACCCTGTGGATCTCCACTCAGCTCTCCTCCACCAAGCTCACACAGAATGGTAGCTTCGAAACACTTCATAGTAATACACACATTGTTGGTTATTGATTAATGGCTGACTTTATTGTTTTTATTGTGTTGTAATACATTCTTTTTCTCTTCTGTACTCAGTGGACTTGCTAGCTCTGCTGAAGTGGAAAGCTCAACCTGATCGCGTGATGGACATTCTGGGTCGATTGAGGCATGTTAGTGGAGAGGAAATAGTCAAAGTAAGCACTTAATGCAAGCTGGAAAATATTAATGACGGTAATGCAGTGATGTGAAATATTAACACGCTGCAATTTCTTCAGTTTCTTCAGGACATCCTGGACACACTGTTCTCCATTTTAGATGACAACACAGACAAATATGGTCCTCTGGTGTTTCAATCACTGGTAGGAAGCATTTATTTCCACATAATGCAACTTTTATATGTATAATTAAACAGCTTGAGTGCTTCACATCTGTATTCTGTGTGTGTGTGTGTGTATTCCAAGCTCTTGTATCACTGATCTCTTTCTCTAGTACCCATGCTGCTGCTGGTGTGTGTGCGTGTATGATGAATAGCAGGTCTCAGCTGGCAGGAAGCCAGCCGTTATTAGATCACAGCTGCCTGCATTGCTATCCTGTAGGGAGTCTTTAGCTTTTCAGGCCTCAGCACAAAGAGTCAAGTAGTTTTGGCTATTACCTCCCTAATCACATCTGTCATATCTTTATAAAGAGGAAATCTCTCCACTGGTCTTCTCATAGGAATTTGTTCTGATGATTTCAACTGAATTGTTATGCTTGTAAATATATTTTTTATCCATGTAGAGTGTGTTTGCTCTGTCATATCTTTATAAAGTGGATGATTAAGGGTTGATGACTTTTTGTTGTGTAGTTGAGGTTGTAAAGATATTAAGTGTGTTTTCAAATTGATTATTTAACCTGCTGCATCTTTTTAAACTCTGGAATTCTTCAGCTGTTCTTCTTTCAGTACTATAGCTAAAGAAATAATAATAAATTGGTACCTCGGCTCCCCAACGGCGCAGTTAGCTCCATGTTTAACAGTTTTGAACTCTCCAGGTGCCAGAACAATAATCGGTCATGCTCTCTGGGGGGAAATTATGACCTCCCCCTCTCAATCAGAGCAACACTAGACAATCATTTGTTTATTTTTTGGAAATAATAATAGATTGTAATAATCCTAACTAAATCAGTATTACCAATTTATTAGACTAGAGGTGCAATTTTACAAATGATTTTGACTTATTTATTTTTTGTCTTGAAAATGGCACTATATAAATGAAACATCTTAAATAAACCTTTATGATGTATACAGGTTTGAGCAGCAATTATCAAATCACTTGCAGTATAGTCCCAAAAAAAAAACCTCCCCAACATAGTTTTGGACTGATGGTATTCCTAGTTTGTGACCTAGTGAGCCAATATCAGAATGTATTTTTGATAGATTTCAAAGCACTATTGTAAGTCGCTCTGGATAAGGGCGTCTGCCAAATGCCATAAATGTAAATGTAAATTTGTTGTTCTTTTAAAGCATTTTATGATTGAATAGATTTCTAGCACAAGTGTAAATACATGATATGAAATATGATGATTGGATCACTTGATATGGTGGCTTGTCCATAGAGTGATAATGGGGGCCGATGTGTAGACCTTCCAGATCACACCACATCTAAATCATCGTTTCATTTCTTTACTACATTTGGAAAATATATCATATACATTATAATACATGTCAGATTCAACATCAGCATATATTTTTTACATGAAAATAAAATTGCCTTGAGCAAGGATTGCAATGCTTGTCACGTTGTAAATTTGATGTACTTTTCAAATTGACAGCTGGCAATTCACGCTGGTCTGAAATGAGGTCAGAAGAGATCACAGTGCCACTGATGCATGACGGTCCTTTCAGACTGAATCAGAGCTCTGTGCCTGATCCCCACTACATCTCTAACCTCCTGAGCTATGTTTGCTTTGGCTGTCTGTCTCTGACCAGGTATTCATCATCAATCTGCTCCGGGACAGCAAATACTACCACTTCCGCCCAGTGATGGACACTTACATCCAGAAACACTTTGCTGGAGCCCTGGCCTATAAGTAAGCATACTTACATTTAGAGGCAAAAACTGAGCCTTGTTTTTTTTTTTTTAAAAAAAAGAAGAAAAAAAAAAGAAAAACTTCACTGGATAGTAACTCAGCCTTCTGAGTATATATAATGTTATAATATTATATTAATATTTTTTTTTATTATTTTATTTATATATTAGATCAGCATTCTATTAATTCTATTTGACCTGATGAATTTGTGATTAAAATATTTAAATGATTAAAAATTCAATTAAATGGCATTAGGAGGACTTTTATATACATTGTGTTATTTGTTACTTATTGAAATTAAAAGAGGTGACCTGGATTAGTTGGAATCCATTGCTTAGTAATAAACAGAAGTCAGTGGTTAAACTTAGAAAAAAACAGAGTCTAGCACAAACAGTTTGAAGCTGGCATTCCAAAGCCTTTGTTTCATTAGAATTTTTTTTTTTTTTTTTTTACCTGTGTGTTATACTTCCAGAGAGCTTATACGTTGCCTGAAATGGTATATGGACCGCTCAGCAGAGGTCGTCCGGCAGGACCACATTCAAGAAGCAATGAGGGTATGCTCTTGTATCCAGTCTAGCTCCAGAAATTGAAGCGATTAATCTTTCAAATGATTTGCAATTTTTGGCACAGGACCACTTGAGTCATTTTAATTGCGATCTTGTAATTGCAACCTGTCAGATTAGGTAGTAGGGTTGTTGAACATGTCTTGCTCATCAGATACAAAGCATTGTAATGCAAATAGAAGACAACAAATAGTATGGCAAACAGTTGTCACCCTTCTTGGCACTCACGGGATTGGAACTGCTTAATAGATGAACTGTATGTAATATTCATGAGGCCTGGTCAAGCTGTGATTCAGTTCAGAGGGGATCTGTATGAATATTTCATGGATCACTCACAATTTTAACCAAGTCTGTCTTCACAGCCACCATTTTCCTTAGAGACCCTGCAATGGAAATGTCCATCCAAGATACAATGTAGAGCAGCCTGCTTGCCTCCTGGCTTTTTGTTTTTATTGCAATAAAGACTAGCAGTTTCTTTTAAAAACTTAAGGATATTTTTATAACATGGAGGATATTGGTGCTTACAGTGTAAACTCTAAAGAATATTCTCTATGAATATTTTAAGGTGATTGTAAAACCCTCTACTTCCAGGCCCTGGAGTATTTGTTCAAGTTCATAGTCCAGTCACGGATCCTGTACTCTCGGGCCACCTGTGGCATGGAGGAGGAACAGTTTCGCACCAGCATCCAGGAGCTCTTCCAGTCCATCCGCTTTGTGCTGAGCTTGGACAGCCGCAGCTCAGAGACTCTCATTTTCACCCAGGTCAGAAAAGCCCAAAAACATTCCAACCATGATGTATGATTAGAAAATGGACAACAGAAATAGTCTCAGTTTTTGGTAGGTTTTACCTCGAAATTCTGATTCAGGCTTTACAATTCTGGTGTGACTAGAACACAAAAAAGATGGCTTATTGAGGATTTTCTGTGGTCAGAAACGTATCAGAAATGTCCATAATTAGACAAGGCAAAGAAATACTTCTCCTCTTAGAGGAAAGGGGTCCTTAGGGGTTCATTTGGATGGTGAACTATACTAACTTTCTAAAAAGTGTTCTGCTTTCACTTTAGAAGTGGATCTCCATAGCTTTCTACATAGAACCTAGCTCTACTTAGAACTTTTAAGTTCAATGTCATCCGTAGAGCGACAAACAAAAGAGGTAGGCAGAATATTTTTGAACATTAGGACCTTGTCTGTGGGTTTAATAGATTTGACCTTTTTTAATTCTTATTAATCTAGTTTTGTTTTTTTCGAAATATAGCTAAAAAGTTAAAAACTTTTTAAAAGGTTTTATGTAGGATTCTCACAACTACCCAAAGAACCCTTAAATTTCCTTAAATGTATATATGCATCTAGAGTCTAGTTTTTATATATATATATATATATATATATATATATATATATATATATATATATATATATATATATATAAGGCTACAGTTCATTTAAGGTTGCTAGTTGTACTGCTTTATGAACACAATTGTGCTAGAAAATGTACAGGTTAGACTATGCATTCATCTTGATCAGTGTACTCAAATCTCAAGCCTTTTTAGGCATTACTTAGAAATGAAGAAAGCATGGTGTTAGGCCTGAGTTACTGCTGAATGAAGCTGCTGTTGACCCAGAATCAAGGCTGTTTTCTTCAGTGGCAGGTTTGTTTCGGCTACTGACAGATTGATGTGTCTGTCTTGTTGTGCCCTCAAGACTAAACAATGTAGACAGCCCCATTTTAGGACAGCCTATTTTAGTCTGCTTCATATGTACTGAACAGCAGATTTTTTTTTTCTGTTTTCTTTTGTTTGATGGCTGCAAATATTAATCAATGACGTGGTCGTGTGATGTTATCACCCAAAATTGATTAATTTCCAATAACGGCACATCTCAAAGTGTTTTATCCCTCTTCTACCACAGCAATCTGTTTTTTATAAATACATTTTTATATAAATATACTTTTTATATATTTATAGTTACAAAATATATTCATTCCTGTTATCACTTATGTTATAGCAGCTCTTTGTTTCTCTCTCATGAAGGTAATGAGACCAAAAAAAGGCAGCTTGTCAAGTTACCCAAAAAAAAAAAAAAAAGTCTGTACTGAAAATTTTCCAGCGTCAGAAAACTTAAATGAAACGCTTTACCTATGACTGTTACAAAGCTCTGACACTGGAGACTCCTTCCAAAATTGCTAAATCAGGGTTCACAAACTTGACCACAAGATGAATTTTCTACGACCCCACCCTGCATTTTTTTAAATTCCAGATTTACAGTATAGGACTACTGTAACATTTGAACATTTTATTATGTTAGTAACATATGGATGTTTAATGAACGTGAATAAAAATCAAATGATTATTCCTTGCACTGGCTTACTAGTCTAGTCGGAAGTGTTGTGTTGCTATAGGAAAATAATGCAATATTGTGGCATGATGTGTGTACACGTGCAGAAGCAGCAGCAAAACGAGTGGCATTGTTCACACACTCGCCTGCCTATCTTGTGTACATGAGTGATGATTTCACAGCAGCATTAACCACACTGTTGAGATTCTGAAAATCCAGAAGACTGATACACAAAACAGACCTTTTGGTAGGTTTAAAGGAGACATGAGAAGTTTTTAAAAAATCAAACGCTGTAATAGGAAAACCGGATAGTGTTAGCATTCAGTAACAGTCTAAAACAGTACATAAGTATGTGATTTGAGACATAACACTAGTTTGTTTGGTGGAGGTAGATAGATGGGGAAATTTGGCTATTTTTATTGTTGAACTATGCTAGTGTACCGTATCAGGTAGTTAAAAGACTCAAATAATCTAAATATCTTAATCTAAATATGGCTTGTCAGTACCATTTAAAAATATTAGCACATAGAATCTTTGATATTTCTAATATTAATACTATTACTAATAATGAATGAAACAAGAGAGGAGATTGTAAATTTCTCTTGCAACCTCATTTGTTAATCAAGTAATGCTACGTGGGATCGAGACCCCTTGTTTGGGAACCCCTGTGCAGAAAACTTCACCATAGCAACAAATACACATAATTATGTGGAGCATTGACTGTACAAGTCCCTGTGAATTAGCTGTAATTATATATAAATAAATGTATATAACGAGTATATTATTATAAACTATGATTTGCCTTGCAGTCAGAAATAATGCCCAAACTGCTGTTACCTTATGACCAATCAGATTCATAAATTCAACATGGTATCAGATCCTTGAATTCTACCAATGGCTTGGTTTATTTTATTGTAGGCTGTCTGGGCATAGTATGGTATAACAGTATACTTGAGCAAGTCACTGGTCTCCCATCAATGTAGAGAAAATGAAGATTCTCCCCTTCTACAACTATTTAGCATCAGACTAATGATACCTGACTTTCAGCATACAACTAAATAATCATTTCACATTTCAGTGAGTCTCCAGCTACTTTCCAGACCTTATTAACCTTATCTTTTTTGGGGAGTTTCTTGGTCACATTATTATTGAAATAATATGCCATTGAACCACATATAATTTCTTTCTCAGCAGGGTAAATGTAACAATCATCTGTCACATAATCACAAGATTTCATTTCCACCTAACAAACTTCATAAACATTTATGTGAGAATATGGCTTTGTTAGGAAAGTAGATTTCTTTCATTAACTTGTAATCTCTGCACAATTTTGTCTTTGTTTGGCCCTTTGACTGTGACCTCCTGTTCCTCCCTTGGCTCCTTTAACCCCTTGTTGAACAATTCAGGGCCCCCAGCTTCCTCTCGGACAAACCATTACAAATCAGTCCAGCTGTATGCAGCTCTTGAGCTGTAATGCTCCACGGCCAGCTCCTCTATCAGTAAGTACTTGTGCCTCAATGTTTTGGCCCAGTTAAACAAGACACACTGCCATAAATCCTGACACACACTACAACCAAGATGCCACCAACCATCCAGCATCACCTGAATCATCACCTCACCCCCCTCACCAACCTGACATATAATCCCAACAACCAACTGATTTATCAACACCCACATCTTTCCTGCCTTTGAAACCTGTCAGGAATGGTTTGGATTGATTGTAAATGTGTTTTCTTGAGTTCCTGTTTGGTTGCTGTGTGTATAAAAACCTCACCAGTAAAGCAAGGCACTCCTTCTTAAATCCTCACTCACCCTAAAGCCAAGATGCCACCAACCATTCAGCATCTCCTGAATCATCACCCAACCCCCTCACCAACCAGACAACAAATCCCAACAACCAACTGATTGACCAACAGCAGCAACTTCTTTGCCCCGAACGTTATCAGAATTGGTTTGGTTTGGTCATTGATGTGTGTTGAGTTTTTGTTTTGTTTTGTGTATTAAAAACCTCACAATCATCTCACATCTTGTGTGGTTCATTCACAAGCTGTGTGGTTTCCTCCATGTCACTCTACTGCCAGGAATGGATCATTCCAGAGGTCTGTCAGTCAGGTTTGGAAGCAGAGTCTCCAGAAGTAGGAAATGCAGCAATAGTATTTTTAATATGGTCTAGTTTGATAGAACCATGTGCTTTTCTGATGTGGTTTATTTTTTTGTACTTTTGACAGCTTTTTTTGTACTTTTGTCAGTTTCGACCACACACCAGAACCCATAAAATTTTCTGATTTCTGGACTGAAAACTAAAGACACCAAAATATTTTTGAATCAAATAAATGTAAAAGCTTAATCTGTTGCTGTTTCTTGCTCTGTGGATTATGTTAACTCCAATCCTCAGTCTGGAAATTCTTTCACAACTCAAGTAATCCATAGAAGAATCTGGTGCTCAAGAGGGTCAACACCAAAACACATTACCAAATATCTTTTTGTCTTTTGTTTTTTTGCCCACTCCAGGCAGCCCTGCTTAATTCCTTCCCAGCCATCTTTGATGAGTTGCTGCAGATGTTCACGGTGCAGGAGGTGGCTGAGTTCGTGAGGGGAACCTTGGGGAGCATGCCCAGCACCGTGCACATAGGCCAGTCGATGGATGTGGTGAAGCTGCAGTCCATTGCTCGGACAGTAGATAGCAGGTTGTTCTCTTTTCCAGGTAGGACTTCAGCCATGTTTGAGATCATTTTGGTGATGGATTCTCATATTGAACTTACATATCAATTGTACATATCTAGACTTTTGATCAGACAAAAATAGGACTCTCTGTGAATGTTTTTTTTCCACACGTTGCTTGCTGTCCCACTTCAGAGTCAAGGAGGATTCTCCTGCCTGTGGTCTTGCACCACATCCATCTTCATCTGCGTCAGCAAAAAGAACTCCTCATCTGTTCAGGGATCTTGAGCAGCATCTTCTCCATCATTAAGGCCAGTTCGCTGGTAAAACGCACAGATTGCACATATGCATGCTAGCTAAACATTGATGACTTTTGTTTAAAATGTGATCACAGACGAATATTGCCTTGAGTTGTTGGTATATACACATTAGGGCTGTTAGAAAAAAAATGTCCTTCATGAATACAATTTGAATTTTGATAAAATGTTTGAATTCAAAGGTAAAAATCCACATCTGAATGGTTAAGGTCAAGTACTTATTGAGAAGCTTTAACAACTCCAAAACATTGAGGCAAAAATGAGTCCTATGAGTTAGTTGAAAATATCAAGACTATGTGTGTCTGTTTCTATGTTTGTGTGTCTCTGTAGGAGACCTCAGTGCAGGAGGAGGTGGAGATGGTGGTGGAGAGCTTGTTGGATGTTCTGTTGCAGACGCTGCTCGCCATCATGAGCAAGTCGCAAGCTCAGGAGGCGGTAAGAGGCCAGCGCTGCCCACAGTGCACGGCCGAGATCACTGTTAGTAACTAACAAATCTGATTCTTCTACTTCCACCAAATCATCTTTCCTCCATTTTTCCTCCCACACTCTTCTCACACCCATCTCTGTACATACCAGAAACTTTGTGTTGTCTCTTACTCAACTTGCTTTCACATCTTTTTTGTTTGTGTCATTTTTTCAGTATGTGTTTCTTAATGACTTTTGATTCTTTCACCATTACCCTTTTTATATTTTTTCACTTTTTCATGCTTTCTGTCAGCATTGTCATCTTATTGTTCTGTTTGTAAAATTTGTCTCTTAGAGTATATAAAATGAACTGATTTGCACAAATAGAAAAAACAATATATACTACTATAAACTAATATTCTTATAATACTGTAGTTTATTTCCACTTCCTGTTAGAGGTTTCGGTGTCAATACATTCAGCGTCTACGTTCTCCGCCACCAGTCTCTCCCATAATCTACCCTTCCTCTCACAATTTCTATGTGTTTGATTGGCCATTTGGAACAAGATGATTGGCTTACAACTGCTCTGGTGCTTTTTGATTGGTAGGGTGAATATGTGTCCTGCCTGCTGTCCCTCCTGAGGCAAATGACAGACATCCACTTTCAGCACCTCCTGGACAACTTCCAGAGCAAAGAGGAGTTAAAGGTCAGTTGAAGAAACTGAGTAGGTCTTCCCAAGAAGATAATGAGCATGAAATCAAGTAGGACATATAATCAATGAACCACTTCCATTATACACTAACCATACACTGAGATAACAGTGTATTGGGTACAGCAGTGTATCTACACTTAATGGCCGTTTATCAGGGTACACCTGCTATGTAGGTTTATAAGAACTGATTGTAGCTTGGTTGTTGCTGTGCACAATGTGTCAACACCACCCTACTCCATCCAGAGAGGGTTTAGATGTTGGAAAAGTATTCAGCTAAAAACGCCTTTGGAAAGCTAGAACCACTAACCTTCCAAAGAACCCTTGACGAACCTGTTTTTCTAAGAGTTTACAGATGAATTGCATGTTTGTTTGCTGACAGGAAGGCATGTGTAAAACATTTATTTGCATATGCTTTTTTAGTAGATGGTTAAATTTGCCATATCTACCAGCACAAATCATTTCTAAAATGGTGCTAATTAGCATTTCTATTAGTAAATCTGTCCTATAATATAGATTTTTCACTACTACATCAATTTTCACTATTACTCTTGTAACAGTAGAGCTGAGGAAGTGAAATGAGGAAGAATGACTGCTTCAAAACAGCGCTGTAGTGCAACAGTCACATTCAAACTGAAAAATATGATGCAAATCATTTGTTCAAGCTCATTAGGCTTACTGTAATGTATTTGCTTCTGTTTGCACCTTATCTTTCTCTATCCATCTTTTCAGGAGTTCTTGCTGAAGATTTTCTGTGTTTTCCGCAACTTGATGAAGCTCAGCATTTTCCCCAGAGATTGGAATGTGATGAGGCTCCTGACCAGCAAGTGAGATGCCCCCTCCCTCTTCTTCAGTCTCTCCCACTCTTCCATCCTGTCTCTTCCTCTGTTCCTCCCTTTTCTCATCTTGTGCTGGCTAATGGTATGCGATGCATTCTGAACTTGCTTGGTCCTCTGGGAATTGGCATCATTGCATTGAACAGGGATGTGTGGGCACCTGATGAAAAAATGCTATTTCTTTCTCAGTGAGAGACTGTTTTTCATCTTTCCTTCTTCAAAAGTAAAGTTCCATTGTTCTTTGTTTCCATTGTTCTTTTCAGGAAAATGGTCTTTTTTTCTAAAATGCATGTGCTGTACTGTATGTTTGCCTTACACACGAGGTACACATCTTCTTTTCTCAAGATTATCACAGAAACGGCATGCAAAACTGTTTTTTAAAGCTACATTTTGTAATGTTTAAAAGTGTTTCTAGGACTATAATAATGTTACAATTTCAAAGATTCCTTTGAAAATGTGATTCTCAGGATTACCATGCAATAGATGTTGGTAGTTTGTTCAAGTTAGGCTTCTCTTTCTGGCCCAGAAATTAGCTCCACTCAAACTAAGCTGCTCAGCTCTGCACCTTTCCTCTAAAGGCAACTCACAAGGCATACTAACGGGAAGGGAAAGGTGTTTCCTGTTTTCCTTGCAATCACAATTCACCTTGTACACAGCAGAGGGCTTGAAAAATGACTAACTGCTCCTTTAACACATTTTCTTCTACACATCTTTTGCAGCATCATTGTAACCACAGTGCAGTATCTCTCTCCTGCTCTGCACAAGAACTTCACAGATGCTGACTTTGACTTTAAGGTTTGTGACTTTGATTAGTAAGGTGAACTTGAGCAGCACACAGCAGGCCTGGGATTACCCTCCACACATACACACACTCAGCAATGGTGACAGACTGTCCACCCTGCATGCGACAGATGGCTCCACGTTGCAGAGAGAGTTACACACAGCAAAGGCTAAATGAACTGAATAATTTAGCAAGGTTGTTTAATAGAGAAAAAAAGATCATCTAAAGAGGGCTGTACAATTTAGAATTACCGTTTGTTGTTTTAGTATGAAAATCAATTCTTATTATATTGAATGATGTTTGGATTTAATTAGTAACCACAGCACAAAAGTTAAATTTTCCTTTAATCAGAGACTTTTAGGCTCAGGTCTGGAAAATAACTAACATCAGTGAATAAAACCTTGGTCTTACATTGTATATTTCAACATATACTGTTTTATAAATCCCTGAAATTATGGCATTGTAAATAGAGACTAAGATACTGAAATCCCACTTGTGCTACCTGTGACAAAAAAAACGAGCTAATATAATAGCAGCTAACTAGCAGTCTAGCTGCTTTGCTAAGCTTAATGATGGGTATGGTATATTTGACAGGTTTGGCTAGTGTTATTTAAATCACTGAGAGTATATCAATGCAAATCGAGACTGAGATACTGAAACCCAGTTTATGTTTACCTGCTTTCCAAATGTGAGGTTTTTAACTTAGATAGCTAGCTCAGTAAGCTCAGTAATGCTAGTCATATTAGGCTATTTGGATTACGAGGACACAAGGATGTTTACAAATGACATATTCATGTTAATAGACCTTGTCATTTAAAATGAGCGTAAAAGTGTGGAAATGCTTACGTACAAAGCGGGGAGAAAAACAGTGGACACCTCCATGGTCATTTTTTGTTAGCAACTAGCTAACCAGCTAACTGTAATGAGTGATGTATATTTATCGCATTAAACAGTGAACTGTATAGTTAGTGTTGTAGATTTAACAAGCTAATATGTGTGTATGTTGATTGATCTAAATCATATACTTGTATATACTTATATATCCCGAGTTCCCAGTAGGTATTTGGAGTTGAGGGGATGGTTTTTTTTAATTGTTGTTGTTTTTGTTTTTTCCTAGTTGGAGGTCAGATATTGTGAGTTAAGACCTTTAGTTGAATGCAGCATTAGTCATTTAATGGGCTATTATCTATTATTTTACATAGACTAATTTAAGTTTGAGTTTAAAATTACATTTTAATGGCAATTGAAGTAATAAAATCAATAAATATGACTTAATATTGAAAAAATAAATAAAAAATAATCTGTGGTTAATTATTCAGTCAACAATCCAACATTTGTTAACCAGTAACACACATCTAAAAAATAATTCAGTTACATATTGGAAACAAATTGAACATTTTTTCATTTATTTTTTCTTTTTATTTTGCATTGTTTATTGCATAAAAGTGTGTCCTTTTTCTATGTAATATCCATTACGTTTAATGCAAGTGTTCCAGCACTTAACGCTTGTCCAGATTCCTGTAAAAAAAAAAAATCAATTAAATTCTCATTTATGTCATACCTTTAAGGTTTTTATTTGACTCAACCTCATATTAAGTTTATGTTATTGACAGATTTAAGATGTATTTATGCAGTAGCTTGGCCAAATATGCACACAAATCTCCTCTTACCCCAAATCTAAATTAGCCAAGTTTAGACACTTAGTCTAAGTTTACATTTTTAGCTTTGCTCTGGGGCTACGGAACTAATATTAACAATAAAGAAAAACTTTTAGCCATAATGCTTGGCACAATATTTATACAATAGACAAGTTTTTTAAATCTTTCCCCTCACAAGCAATTGTGATTAGCTTTTGTGCTGTCTTGAAAGCAGATTGGTTGACATTGGGTCCATCGCATACACATGCGTATCGATGATATGGATTCTTCTTTGCTTCAGGTTTGGAACTCGTACTTCAGTCTGGCAGTACTGTACATCAACCAGCCCAGTCTGCAGCTGGAGACCTTAACCCCATCCAAGAGGAAGAAGATTCTAGACAAGTAAGACTCAAAGACTGATGTATACTTAGCTGGCTGCTGGTTGCCAGTGTGCACTCGAGCTGGCATGGACTCCACAAGTTTGTGCAAAATCATATGACCCATTTTAAATCAAATCCATCGGAGTGTCGTCTCAATAGAAGAGATTAGGCATGAGGAAAATCTAACCTTTTGTATAAAGCAGTGAACATGGTCAATATCACACATTTGCTTACCTTTAAATAGGGACCTAGAAATAGTGCAGAATATTGAATATTAAATATTCCAGATATTGAACATTTACTTTCTTTGTTTTAAATATTTCAAAATTCTAAAACCTTCTGTTTATTTCTAATTTTAAATGAAAAAAAAAATCCAGATTTTCAATCAAGTCTCAAACTTTTGGACCCCACTGTATATATGAAATGTGTTCTGTACACATCTGTCTTTTCATTAAAACCAGCTAGCAGTCAAATAGCATATCAGTCATTTCAGTGCCTGCCACACTGTTTACTTGTTATGACAAGAATCTTTATTCAATAAGAACTTCATTTATTAACTCAATATTGCCATTATTGATCTTACAAGTCCTGAGCTTTATCGACAGCTCTGTGGCTGAACACTTTCATGTCACATCATGGCCACCTGGACAATTCCCATCAGCCTCATCTGATCACGTGACCCTGTTACATGTCCTTTAACATGAAGAAGAGTTAGTGTGCCTCTATCTTAGGCGATGCACTGCAATGGCTGAACTGGATTACTTGAAGATTTAGTGCACACCATTCATAGGAGGTGCTCTTTCTTCATTTGGTCATCATTTGGTTGTTTTCTGCTCTCTGTGATCTTTGCCTTTTGTAGAGACTTCAGTAAAGGCAACTCAGCTGAACCATGAACAAGCTTGTTTACCCTCTTACACCAACAGAGTATCTACGTCAATAATCAGTTCTGATCAAGGAAAGCACAAACTGGGATCAAATCAGGCTGAAGGTCCTGCAGTATACACCCAGCATATGTCTGATATGCTGGCAGCTCATGTCCTACTTAAGCAGCTACCAAGGACTTGATGTGTACATTCAAAGCCTTTGGCATCACAGCAGTTAGATTCTTTTTTCTTTCTTTCTTTTTTTTTTTTTTTTTGGGGGGGGATCTCTTTCGGCGCTTTCTCTGC
The DNA here is from genome assembly GCA_022985145.1 of Pangasius djambal. Classification (NCBI taxonomy): domain Eukaryota; kingdom Metazoa; phylum Chordata; class Actinopteri; order Siluriformes; family Pangasiidae; genus Pangasius; species Pangasius djambal. The sequence continues at coordinate 14,793,769 of CM040994.1, forward strand.
ACCCTTCCAAAATTTTGCTGCGTTACTTTAATGACTCAAGAGACCCCACGGCTTTCAGACCTTGGTGGGATGTCACTGCGTGTTTGCTGCCTTTATGAACAACTCAATAAAAAAAAGTCTCACTATAAATAAAGCACAAACGTTTTCATTTGAGGGAGAGGAAAAATGTGTAATACCGGTGCCAGCTTTACATGTCAGTCTGTTAATGAGCAATAGACAAAAGTGCAGAAGTGCTAAAAGATGTCGCAGAACATTTTCAAAGATGAGCAAGGGCTGATCATGCACAGCGTCAGTATAATAAATCAGCCGAAATATGAGTGCTTGCTTGTCTTTAAGTTTGTGTCTGTGTGTTGGGGAAGACCACATGCAGGCATTCGTCCTCATCAGCTGCATCTACTGAGTCTGTTAATCTTGAGCACAGCATGAAGGATTTATAACCTGCTAGCATGAAACATTTAACATGCTTATACATCCTTAAGCCCATGCATACTGTAACAGGTACAATATATGCACTTACACAGGCTTCCATTTACTTTGCCTTATTGCATTTCATACAGCCCTAGCTTGGGTGGACAGATCACTTAATGTGTGTTTGCGATGCCTTCCTTAAGATCTGTGATTAATGAATGTAAGTCTGTATGGCTTAGTGCTTAACAGTGTGTTAAGTACGTTTCAGTGCATTATGATTAATTGCTCGTTGCTGAAGAGGTTGTGTGGGTGTGTGTGTGTGTGTGTGTGTGTGTGTGTGTGTGTGTGTGTTTGTGATTACTGCACACTTCCTTGCAGAAGGCATCTTAATCATCATGTTTGCCTTCCCAAAGCCAAGCACACACTCACATTAGAGCTCGGATTAGCCTTGCGTACAAACAGAACAACAGAGTCTGTCAGGCAGTGTCCTGATATTTCCTCTCCTCGTTTTTGCCCTCTGTTTATTAAAACTTACAGCCACAAATCTGTTATAATATAATATAATATAATATAATATAATATAATATAATATAATATAATATAATATAATATAATATAATGTATATTTTAGAAACTGTTCTGTATTAAAGCAGCATTTTATGTTTGATACTTGGAGACCATCTAATAAAAAAAAAACCTAAAGTTAAAGGAAAGTAATGAGAAACAGATGACGCTGAGGAAACAAAATGCATTATATACGTTACATAAGAAATAAAACATGATAGGCCATGCTCTTATAGGAAAATAATCAGTAAGAGGGGGTTGGAGTTCACTTGGAAATCACTCTCTGTTGCTGAGGATGGCCTCACATGGACAGCGTAAAGATACATGAGATTACTGAGGATGGTATCACCTTTTCAGCCTCTTTTTTTCTATGCTCTTTTTTTGGCAGGTACGGCGATATGAGAGTCATGATGGCCTATGAGCTATTCAGCATGTGGCAAAACCTTAGTGAGTGTCTGCTTATCATTTTACTGTCTTTTGCTATCCTGCCTTGTTCTGCTCTATCTTTCCTTGTCCTCTCTCTCTCTCTCTCTCTCTCTCTCTCAGCCCATACACACATGCATGGTGTTATTTGGAAAGGCAATACTGACCTCTATAGATGAAAGTAAAAATATCCAAGGCAGGTCTTTATGGCTTCATGTTCATAAATAATCATGTATTGTAATTCAATTTCACAGCCTAGTTTTCTTGACTTAACAGCGAATCCAGATATAGTCTTCACTTTCTGAATAAGTGGAAAATTTACAAATCAATTTAGAACAGATAAATAAAACTGAATAAGTGCAAACTCTGTATATAGCAGGTGATGTGATTTAGCCTAATTATAATATGCTACAGTGGATATAAAAAGTCTACACACTCCTGTTAAAATGGCAGGTTTTTGTGATGTAAAAAATGAAACCAAGATCAATCATGCCAGAACTTTTTCCACCCTTAATGTGAAATTATAACATATAAAAATTAAGTGAAAAACAATCAGAAACATTTTAGGGGAAAAATAGGAAAAATAAAAAACTTACAACAACCTGGTGAGGATAGGTCTCATATTCAGAAATGACTTTGTAATGTGCAAGTTGTTCATAAACCCTATTATAGTCCAAGTTGTGTTATTGTAATTGACTTTGCATTGTTTTTCTTTTGTTCATTGTTTGTCTTTCTTGTTTTGTTTTTTTTAAATTATTTTTCCTCCAGGTGAAAATAAGATCCACTTTATCCCAGGAATGATTGGACCCTTCCTGGGCGTGACCCTGGTGCCTCAAAGTGAGGTCAGGAACATCATGATCCCCATCTTCCATGACATGATGGACTGGGAGCAGCGCAAGAACGGAAACTTCAAACAGGTAAGGCCTCTATAGCAGCTTTGTGAAGTAAAAGCATAAAACATGTTGATCATCTGCAGGTTTTCCTGCAACTGAATGAAGATATCAGACCATACAGACCTTAAACTCTCTCCTGCGTGTGTTTCCAGGTGGAGGCAGAGCTCATAGACAAGCTGGACAGTCTAGTGTCTGAGGGTAAAGGAGATGAGAACTACAGAGAGCTTTTTGGGTTGCTGTGAGTTCTCTCTCTCTCTCTCACACACACACACACACACACACACACACACACACACAGAGAGAGAGAGAGATCAAAGATTTTTCTTTTGTTGTCAAATAGATTTTGATGTAACAAAAGCAAAAGACAATTTCAAAATGGAAAATAAAATGTCTATTATGATAATATGTGAATGAAAAGACAGCAAACATTGAAATAAACATCTAATGTAACTACCATGATAATATATTGCGGCATAATATTCCTAGTTGTAATCATCACTATAGCACTTGATCCAGCACATCCTATTATTTTGCATTAATCTTTTTTCACAAAACAAACAGTAAATTGTGCGCACAACTTAATGAAGACATGAGATACCAAATCAAGGTCATAACGTGTGTGGGATCTAATTGATTTCAGCATGCTTTTATTTTGAGATATTTTGAGTCGTTCTGGTTAATTCGAAGCACTCTCCTAGAAACACAACATGCTCACGGTTTGTAGAATGAGCTGACTGGGCAACATAAATCTCAAAATCTCAAAAGAAATCTCAAAATCTCATTTCAGCGTGACGTATTGTGGTTACATCAAACTATCAGACAGTGAAGAATCACACATACAGTAACTGAGACAACGTAACTGTTTTACTCAAACTCAACCCTGAGTGCTTAACTATCACTTTACTTCTGAAGAGTGCTTAAATAAACATTTTGAAGCTTCATTCTGTTCATCTTAAAGACTTAATGACTTAATGAGTCACTGAAAATATAATTGATACCTTGGGTCACTGTCAATGTTTTAACACATAAAACATAAAATTTACGACTCTGTTTCACTTTTTTTCTTACCCTATGTGTGGTACTGTTGTAAATCTATATCTTACAAATGTGTATATCCTAGTCTATTTGTGTGTGTGTGTGTGTGTGTGTGTGTGTGTGTGTGTGTGTGTGTAATTGTGAGGCTATTTTGACCAGGACTCTCTCACAGAAGAGATATTGCTCATCTCAAGAGACTTCCTGGTTAAATAAACCTTTTAAAAACATTACTGTGTGTCTGAGTTTTGAATACATATATGTGTAATTTCAGTATTAATTCCTCACTATGCGAATGTAACTCAACTTGGAATGTGTCCTATCGAATATAATGTTGGAAAAAACAGTTTTATCGTTTTTATTTAGTAAGCATGGACCGAGCATTAGGGTTAAAGGAGGGTTATAGAAGACTGCTGTGCCGGTGCTACATTCTAACATGTTTTCTGTAGAACTGAATTAAATTACCAACCTCACTGTGTTTGCTTTGTGCTGCGGGACTGTAGTACTCAGCTTTTTGGGCCCTATCCCAGGTAAGATAACACTAACCATTTCGGTTCTATGCCAACTAATACCAACCTTTTCATGTGCCGTACTGAGCTGCTCTTTCAGAAAAGCGCCATTCTTTTCACCTCTGCTGTACACTGAGAAGCATGACATTGCTTTTTATTGTTGATGTCTAGTCTTTTGGAAAAGATCGAGCAGGAGACGTGGCGTGAGACAGGCATCTCTTTCGTCACCTCTGTCACTCGCCTTATGGAGAGGCTACTGGATTACAGGTGGGATTTATAGTGCCAATGCCAAATCCATTACTACATACTATGAATACAACATTGGCAGGTGATTATTATGTAGGTATGGTCAAAACTTTAATCAAAGTTCTAGTTTAGTGCTCCTCATACTAATGCTATAAGTCAAATGGGGTCGTGTTTTCACAATGTTTACAGTCCACTATTCTGGTATTCACTATTCAGTCAAAAAATTTCAAAGAATGCTGCGTTCACAAGTTCTAACGCAATGTTGACATTTGGCAGAAAACTCATGGAAGTTTGGTTTGTGCAATTTTTGTTTTTGGTTAATTTACACAACACACATGATGTAATGCTGATATTCACTGCAGTTTTTTTTTTTTTTATTTCCTGTCACTCTGCCTTTACAATATCCATATAAAAGATGAGATATGCTAGTTCACTCAGTCATTGTTCTGTTATTAGCTAGTTTCCATGCATCTGTAACCCATGTGTTGCCTAGCAACAGCGATCTCACAATTTTACCAACTTGAAAAAAGTAATAAAGTGTGTGTTTGGCTTACATTTTGAAAGCATGAATTTACCATCATCTTGATGCTCTACTTATGCTTGGAGCTTCTGAACTTGAAAAATATTCGAAACATATTTGAACGTGATCAAATTGGTGTCATCTTTACCAAATTTAGGAGAAGATTCCATACTTCCTTTTTTTCAGAGTTTTCTCAGAGTAACTTTGTAACGCAATGTTGATGTTCCTTTAGAGAAGACCCCACAGAAGTTGCGGTTAAAGTGTAATTACAGTGTAATTTTAATCATACAGCATTTTTTTGTATTTTTTAAGTCTTTCAGTTTAACTAGCTAACTAAATTTTTGCTTTCAGTCATTAGCTAGTTTGTGGGTGTTGTCTATAATACCCAGTTGCCTAGCAACAGCGGATATTGTATCCTGTTCTCATATTACCAAGCTGAGAGCTTTTTAATGTGCTAGTAGCTAAATAAAATTGATAAATAAGATTTGCAGATTTGATCAGTTTTGAGTAATCATATCATGCACACAAAAATAACACCAGTCGAAATGTCCACATATCAGAAAATAATGGACTTTGGAACAAACTCTGTTTTCTGTTTTGGCATTCTTGACACTGTCTCCAGTATTTTCTGAAAATGTGATGTTTCTGTCATATTCTGTCCTTTTCACGAAAAATGACAGGAAGCTTTACAGCTACATATACACTCATTCAAAGTTGCATGTCATTCTGAATGTCATAAAAATGTCATAGATTTGTTCACCCAGTCCTGGTTTCTGTTGACAGGGATTGCATGAAGGGAGACGAGACAGAGAACAAGAAGATCGGCTGCACCGTCAACTTGCTAGTGAGTTTATATTCTGCCAACCCCTTTCACTTAAAACTAAATGCTAACCATTAATTTAAGCTAGGAGTGACTAGCTAACATTATCTCATTGACTAATTAGAACTTTTAACCTTTATTCTTTATTAGTAAGTTTAGCATTTTCAGGTTGTTTTCTTTTCAGCTATTCCTGTATGATGATGGATTGTTTTTCATAGAACTTCTATAAGTCTGAGATCAATAAGGAGGAGATGTACATCCGCTACATTCACAAGCTGTGTGACATGCATCTGCAGGCTGAGAATTACACAGGTAAGTGAAACACACTGTCAGAAAATGTAGCAATGAGTTGTTTTGTGATAACTTTGTATCGTAATATGACCTGACTGGTCTTAGTCCAGACCTGTGAAAATAAGCTAAGATACTTGTGAAGAGAATGAAATCTTAGACAGTTCTGCCACTCAGGACCCTGAAAGACAGTTTTTTAAAATCATATTTCTATTCCAAAGATTATGTTCAGGTCATTCTGTTCCGAGAGTGAAATATCCATGTGAAATAAAAAGTGTTGAGTAGTGTTTACATTTGCATTTATGGTGTTTGGCAGATGCCCTTATCCAGACGATTTACAAAAGTGCTTTGAAGTCTCTATCAATAAATACATTCTGATAATGGTTTGCTAGGTCACAAACTAAGAATACTATCAGTCCAATAACTCTGTTGGGGAGGTAATATAGTAACAAGCACTCAGACAATACAAAGTGTTTTTTTTTTAATAAAGTGTTAATTTAAGTACTTTAGGAAGAGGTAAGTCTTTAGATGTCGTTTGAAGACTACCAGTGACGCAGCTGTTCGGACATCTAGGGGAAGTTCATTCCACCTCCTAGGTGCCAGAACAGGGAAGGGTCTTGATGCGTGCCTTCCTTATACCCTGAGAGATGGTGGGACCAGTCGAGCAGTGCTAGAGGATCAGAGTGAGTGTGGTGCAGTGCGGGATGTGATAAGTGCTTTGAGATAAGTGGGTGCTGGTCCGTTTTTGGCTTTCTAAGCAAGCATCAGTGTTTTAATTCTGATGCAGGCAGCTACAGGAAGGCAGTGGAGGGAGCGTAGCAATGGGGTGGTGTGGGAGAATTTAGGAAGGTTGAAAACCAGTCGTGCAGCTGCATTCTGGATCAGTTGCAGAGGACGAATGGTGCTCAGAGGCAGATTTGCCAGGTGCAAGTTGCAGTAGTCCAGTCTTGAAATGACAAGGAAACTGAATAAGCACTTGAGTGGCCTGTGTGGAAAGAAATGAACGAATCTTTCTGATGTTATAAAGGAGAAATCGGCATGAGCGTGTCAGATTAGCTGTGTGAGAGGGAAAGGACAGTTGGTTGTCCATGGTTACCCCAAGGTTGCGTGCAGTAACCGAAGGCGAGATCAGAGAGTTGTTCTGGGAGAAAGTGTTGAACTTTTGCATGTTCAGTCCTAAGTCTTCATATCATGATTAATCTGTCATGTTGCTCCACAGAGGCGGCATTCACTCTGCTCCTGTACTGGGAGCTGTTGCAGTGGGAGGATCGACCCTTGCGGGAGTTTCTGCACTACCCAGCTCAGAGCGAGTGGCATCGCAAAGAGGATCTCTGCCGCAAGGTCATCCACTACTTCAACAAGGGCAAGGTAGGACACACACACACACACACACACAAACATATATATGCAAAACACATTTCCTGCAACATTTGACATTGTCAGGACATTTGAATTGATATGTGTTCATTGTATGCAAATATGTTATGATGCAGTAAAGCAACAAATCCTAAAGATTGGCTGGATTAAGGTCCTCAGACCAATCAATGGTCTATGGCAGAGGTATCAAAAAAATGTAAAATATTTACACCACTGTATCAGACCTGCCAACATTTAAGTATTTTGCAAGTGAGCCCGGAATTTTAACATCAGTGTATGCTACATTGACTTATCACTCAATAATAACACATCAAAAAAGCAGACTACTTTTACTCCTAATAAAAAGGGCAGATGAGCCAATCGACATATGAATCTGGATTGACGGTCCATCCCTCCTTCCCCATCTCACTTCAGTAATCTTTCAGCTGGTGCTCTCATCTTCACTGATCCCCCCGCTTAATAAGATAAGCTGAAGCAGTGGCCTCGCTTTCTCTCACGGTAAAACGAGACTGTTTTGAGTTCACTAATGTGAACTAAAATCTATCAATGTAGTATATTAGTATATAGTAAATATATATACAGTAGTTAACATATGTCATCTATTTATTAGGGATGCACAAAAAGGGAAGAAATCCCAGAAAAAAAATAGACGTGTCAAATCTACCACTTTACAAGTAATTATAATGGTAATGATAATTAGAAAGTGACTAAAACCACTGGTTTTATGTAAGGAATAAAACAGATTGAGAATGTTAGCATCCAATGTTGATTATTTCACTAAAACAGAACATTAATTAACACCTTCTAACCAATCAGATTTGAGCATTAATGTAAAATGTGTTTGTAATGTAATTAAGTAATAATATAACCATTTAATGGGTCTTTCATTGCTCAATAGTGAATAGCACACACTAGTGGTCTAGGAATTTATCTTTCTGGCATTTTCAGGATTTATTGCACGTCTTTGCCCTTCGCTAGACTCGGTTGTCATGGCTACAGGTGTAGGGAGTCTATGAGAAGGGGCATTGTTTATATCTGGGAGCCTTCGGAGTGAGAAAACAGGGAGACTGTTTATGGGCTAGGAGGAGAGTTGGGACCGTGGTGTATAGCATTAAGATTATACATGTCCTGTATGAGAGACAGCGAGAGCTGAGAATTCTTAGGGTAACATCTTGGTATAAGAAACCAGCTTTCTGTGTCTGCTTGAGTCATATTCCTGTATTGAGGATGGAAGAAAAAACATTCGAATATATGGATGGTTTCACCAACAAGGCTCATATTGTAGTAACAATAATAATATTTTATAACATACACTATATGGCCAAAAGTTTGTGGACACCTGACATCGCATTCACATGTGCTTTTTGAACATCCTCTTCCAGATTTGATCCCCCTTTGCAGTTAAAATAGGGTCCACTCTTCTGGGAAGGCTTTCCACTAGATTTTGTGTGTGGCTGTGGGGATTTGTGCTCATTAAGCCACTAGTGCATTAGTGAGATCAGGCACTGATATCAGGGGAGGAGGCCTGAGGTACAGTCGGTGCTCCAGTTCATCCCAAAGGTGTTCAGAGGGGTTGAGGTCAGGGATCTGTACAGGCCACTTGAGTTCTTCTACACCAAGCTTGGCAAACCATGTCTTCTTGGAGCTCGCTTTGTGTCATGCTGGAGCAGGTTTGGGCCTCTTAGTTCCAGTGAAGGGAAATCTTAAAGCTACAGCATACAAGGACATCCTGTACAATTTTGTTTGGGGAAGGCTCACATATGGATATGATGGGCAGTTGTCCGCAAACCTTTGGCCTTTGTATATATTTAACTAATATATACAGTAGCTAGTATGTATGTACAGCATATACACCACACACACACACACACACACATATATATATAAAATATACTAGCCACTTTAATAGAAACACCCCTACTCCTTCTCATTCATGCAATTATCCAATCAGCCAATCCAGTATCCAGTCCAATTTCAGTGACCCTGTGCCCATTGTAGCCTCAGATTTCTGTTCTTGGCTAATAGAAGTGGATACTGTATGTAACATATATAAAGAAAGATCACGTTCCTTTACATGAACATGTGGTGCTGCACAATGCATTTTCAGCATTCGTTAATCATTAGTAACTGCCTGGTTAGTTTGATGGTGGTCTAAATTAAGGAAATAATTATAGAAAAATAGCTAATTTAGTTAAGAAAAAAAATAAGAACTAAATTCATTAGACAATATCACAAAAAAGAAAGGATAGATAGATAGATAGATAGATAGATAGATAGATAGATAGATAGATAGATAGATAGACTGATTGATTCTTAAGTCAAAAAGACAGACCAGTCTGCTTTATTTGTTTTGGGTTTTTTTGCACTATTTGACAACTTTTCTTACTGTAGGTAATGAACGTACATCTGCAAAACTTAATACACACAATGTCCTATTGCTATTAATTGTCCTTGCACTCAGCTGTGTTATATAAGAATAAGTAAAATTACAGCATGTGGTTTCTCAGTACTGTCACAGCACCGATAAAATATCTTCAACACCCCTTCACACTGTACTGCAGGGAATCTGGGACCTGTTCAAGTAAATGTACTAGATAGTAAGGTATGAATTCAGGCTTGCTGGCTATCAAAGAAGAGCTTCAAAGTACATCCTGAATGCGTGCATGAGCACTGTGGCTGTAAATGATAAATGTAAGTCAAACCGTTTTGCTGTGTGCTCTATCCTCAGTGCTGGGAGTATGGGATTCCTTTTTGCCGAGAGCTAGCCTTACAGTATGAATCCTTATATGACTACCAAAGCCTCAGCTGGATACGGGTGAGTCCAAACTGAATATGAATTGAGTTAACATGAGCAAAGTGCATATGAGCTGTTTAAAGTTACAACAAGTGTGTATATCAAGTAGTTTTGATTTTTCAGCATATATGTGTGAGAATAAAAATAAATCATGAATGAGGCACTGTTGATAAGATATTGGCCTATTTTTTAATAGAAAATGGAAGCAGCCTATTATGACAACATCATGGAGCAGCAGAGACTGGAGCCCGAGTTCTTCAGGGTGGGCTTTTACGGTCGAAAATTTCCTTTCTTCCTCAGGGTAAGCTTGTGTAATCGTTTTTTCTCAATCTGTTAATATTTATATCCATGACCGATGAGCCAGAGCGAGTGCTGTTATTTTCCCTCGACACCACAGGTTACGTTAACAGGCAAAACGAGTTCAATTTAAATCCAATTTTAATACAGGCTTGTCATTGGCAGAGGAAAGTTGCTTTAATGTTGAATATAGATTTTTTTGTTGTTGTTGTTGTTTTTTTTGCTTGGCACAGAATAAGGAGTTCGTTTGCCGTGGGCATGACTATGAAAGGCTTGAAGCCTTCCAGCAGAGGATGCTGGGAGAATTCCCACAAGCAATTGCCATGCAACATCCCAACCAACCAGATGAGACCATTTTGCAGTGCGATGCCCAGTGTATCCTTCAGAAATGAAGAGAAAATGAGATATGGCAAGGGATATGGGGGACTTTTGAAATTCAATAAATGTGACATTTGCTGTTTTCCATTAGTATTCCATAGAATTATTAGTATTTCAATAATTTTAGACCACAAGTCCACTAAATAATGTACAGTACTTTTCATGTAAATCTTATTGGCTTCATTCAAACAAAGGTTTGAATCTAGAATATTTCCTTGACACAAAGCCTCCCAGACTTGCAGATCTACGCTGTATCTCCAGTTCCAGAAAACGTAGAAGTGCTTCAGATGGACCGTGTGCCTGACCGAATTAAAAGCTTCTACCGAGTGAACAATGTACGCCGCTTTCGCTATGACCGGCCCTTCCACAAAGGCCCCAAAGACAAGGATAATGAGTTCAAGGTAAATAAAAAAAATGCTGACAAGTCAGGCTGTATTCAGAGTATACAGGAAGTTATTTCTGAACTGAATGCATAGAATGCTATCTATTGAGATTCCTTCATCTGGCCAATACCTGAAGGTAGCATAAATGTATTCTTTAGAAAATGATGGCAGAAAAAAACCAACACCATGAAGAAAAGTTATAGACAATTAACTTAGCTTTAATGGTTTTGACTATGGTATAGTCACAGAATATTTGTTTTATTATTTCTAAACATAATGTATACTGTCAAATCAGTGTCACACGAACATTAGCGTGTGTTAATATCTCTGTAATGTCGCTTTGTATTGAGGTTTGAAACCATTTATTTACGGGTGATTTTGTTGATAGTGAAACACTGCCTTTGAAGAAATTGATTTATGAGTCAGTGTAAGCAGCAAGGCATTTTGTCCTAGAACAATATTGTTTGCAGCTTGTCTCCTGTTTCCCGTTTACCTCTTCTTCTAGCTTCACCCTGGTTATATAAATATATATTCCATGTCTAGTTCTCAATACAAAGAGCAACTTGTAATTGTTGTCACTGAAATTATAATCTAGTTTTGTGTTTCTTAGACCCTTAATTTCTAGTTTCCCCTGTCACCTTGCTGGTTTAGAAGTTTCCTAGTACTTCTGTTTCTACTCCTATTGCTAGGTGCTAGTTGCTAGTATTATCTGGTCTGCACCTCTGCCTTCCTCTTACGATCATAATTCTTATGTCTTATGTGTATTCATATCACGCTAATGCTAATGCGTCTTTGCAGAGTCTGTGGATCGAGAGGACCACACTTATCCTCACACATCCCCTGCCAGGCATCTCTTGCTGGTTTGAGGTCGAGAAGAGAGAGCTGGTCAGTGGTTCCTCACTTTTATGCTAATGCCTTTTAGAATACAATCATAAGGATCTTGATGGAAAACATATTTTCTGATGTTGTGAATCTAATTTATTGAATGAACTAAAACCAAAAGAATTGAATTGAATTGAATCGACTGAAAATGAATCCATGGAGGACAAGTAATTGATACTAATTAATAAGATAAATTCCAGTTTTTTTTAGATTACCTGTTGGAATATAATGTCATTTCCATGTGTAAATGTATTTTCCAGTGTTGAATTAATTGATCAGTAGAAGGCGAACCCACTTGAAATTAGCTTTAATTACTGCAGCAACAATGTAAATAAAGTGCAGAATTTTTCTGTAAGCTATGACTCGTTATGACTTTTTTTTAAATCAATAGATGTGAAAACCAAAAAAATTGTTTGTGCAGATTGTGTATAATTGTGTTTTTTGCTAAACTATAATCAGTTTCAGCGGTAGCAATGTGGATTACTGGTTCACATTGTAGTTGCATAAAATATAAAAGTAATATAAAGATAAATGTAAGTGTATGGGTTTTTTTGTTTTTTACTTAAAAGGCTTAAAAAGTCCTATAGCTGTGTTTGGAGGTGCTGTTATCTGTAAACCTTTCCCCACATTTCCCCACTAGGTTGAAGTGAGTCCGCTGGAGAACGCCATCTCCGTGGTGGAGAATAAGAACCAGGAGCTGCGCACTTTAATCAGCCAGTACCAGCACAAGCAGCTGCACGGCAACATTAACCTGCTTAGCATGTGTCTGAACGGAGTGATTGATGCAGCTGTCAACGGAGGTATTGCTCGCTACCAGGAGGTGAGAAATCCAGCAAAACAGGCTCTGCTCAGGCCTGCTGTTATCAAACGGCCATGTTTTGTCTCATCCCCAAGCCTTATAATAAACCTTGAAAGGCAGATTAGCTACAAATAAGCTTTGGCTGAATTTTAATTAAAGTTTGTGATTAAACAAAATGTTGAGAGAGTAGATCTCAAATGCTGGGAAATGTGAACATTCATGTGAAGAGCTCAGGTTTGACCTAATATACAATATAATGCAATAAAATATGCAGCAGTTCTATTTAGTCTTTATTTGGTGGTGGTATGAAATGAAAATTAACTGAAAAAGAAAATGTCCAAAATGTTTGAACAGTGTGTGTTCGAGCATGCATTAGTCTGTCATGGACCAATTCTTTTTATCTAACATAATTTTATATGTTACATAATCATATAATAATCTAAACTTATAATATATTTACAAATGACTTATTTAAAGGAGCAGTCAAAACCAAAATATCGACAATTCACTGTTCACCCCTAATGTAGTTATTTACCCAAAATGTGTTGCACTACATGGCACTAAACTGATAACTACACTGCAAAAAATGACATCTTAGCGAGTGAAAATATCTTGAATGTAGTCAGATTTATCTAGTATTTCCTATTATAAGATTGCAGTTAATCAAATATAAGATTATTCAACGTATTTCTAGACAGTTTTGCTCATTTCAAATTATTATTATTATCAAAATGATCTGCCAAAAGAACAAGACAATTTCAAGCTTGGAATTAGTAAAAATGTCTAGAAATAAGTTTTAATAATCTTTTATTTGGTTTGCTGTAATTTTTTAATAGGGAATGCTAGATAAATTCGACTATATTCAAGATATTTTCACTTGCTAAGATGACATACATCAGTGTATAACCTTTTCTTATTACCTTGTTAGCTACATTAGCCTTGTAGCTCCTGTGTAAAACTTAAAATAACAAAATGTCTTCTCTAACAAGATAACCATTAAGTAAGTTACCTATAGAATTGTAAAACATTCTCGAAATGTTTTATTCCATTTATACCAGACAATATATCAATTTGACAGCGATTACAATTTTTTAACTAAAGAACAACACATCATACTTTTTATCTGTTTATAGTTACATTTATATTGTAGAACATCCACAAAACAAGTTCCTATTATTACTTACATTATAGCAGCTATTAACAGTCATCCCTTCACTAGTCTCTCTTTTTTGTTTCTCTTGAAGTTAATAAGATAAATAACGCAGCTTCTCAGGTCACCGAGAAACCACAAAGCCCTGTGTGTCAAAAATGTATAGCTTTACGTCTGACTTTTCCAAAGCTGCCACTGACACTGGAGACTCCTTACATAAATAAATGTTTCCTTACAGAAAACTTCTCTTTACACACGTTTTTGAATCTGTTAATGAGTGTCCAGCATACAGGTCTTTGTGAATTAGCTGTTACTATAGAAACAATAAGATATAAGAATAAAATTAAGAAAATTAATCCACACCGTCTGACTAATCAAATTTAAAAAACATCTGTAGTATAAACTAATTCTAGTATAGAAATTCTGACTGTAAACTCTTGCATCTATTTTTTAGGCATTCTTTGATAAAGAATACATCTCCACTCACCCAGAGGACACAGACAAAATCACTCAGCTCAAGGACCTCATGCAAGAACAGGTGAGAACAGATATCTCCGTACAATGTCCAGTCCTCATCCTCTGAAGCTGAACAGCCCAAAATGTATGAATATGATCATATAGTCAGTATAACATGTTGGATCATGTTCTAGGTCCATGTTCTGGGCGTAGGGCTGGCGGTCCATGAGAAACTGGTGCACCCGGAAATGCGTCCTCTGCACAAGAAGCTGATAGATCAGTTCCAGATGATGAGGAGCAGTCTGTGCCATGTGAGAACTCAGCGTTCATTCTTTACTGTGCCACTGCTAACCTTCAGCTCATGACTATGAGTGTACACTTTGTGTGTGTGTGTGTGTGTGTGTATTCATTGCAGTGTGTTTGTGTGTGTTCTGCAGGGTCTGCCCGGCCTGGACAGACTGAGTGCAGCCTGCTCTGGACCCAGCAACCCACGAGCCATCCTCCCGTCCCATAATCCTATGAGCCCAGAGAGCATCAAACTCATGCACAGACACAGGTGAGCAGAACAAATGCACACACACCCACACCCCCAAAAACACACATCTTACTATCCTTGTGAAGACCTTCCAATGATATAATATTAATGCAGCTAATTAATTCTATGCCTACACCTAAGTCTAACCCTATCCTTAACTCTGGTAACCAAAAAAAAAACTTTTGGCTTTCAATTTTTGATCCTCACCAAGATAAAAACATCCCCCATGTTCCAATCCAATTCCACTGAAAGATGCTTCACCTACCTCTAGATTTAAAAACCTATTTCAAAATCTACTTATGGAAACACAAAATTACTGACAAATTTGAAAGAGTTATAAGTTTATAATGGGAATTATAATGGGATTTCTTACTTTGATTCTCAGTATTGTAATATTAGCATTAGTCTCTGTCTCATCACCTGAGGTAAGTCTCATCATCATCTCTTCACCTGAGTGATCTCTATTCACGCTAACATTGGTGGGGAAATAATAATAACAATGCTGATTAATTCAATCAGTTCTGTTCTGTTGGCTGATTGTCTTGTTATTAATGTCTTTATTAGGTCATTTAAACATTTTAAAACTTTGTCCAGTGTTGTCTGTACAGTGTGTGTGAGAGCTCTTCTCTGTTTTGATGATGATGTGATGGTGCAGGAGAATCGCAGGAATTTTCAGAGTTGGTGTCTGATTACAAACTGAACTGATTAGACTTATGTCCATTTCACTGTGACATGTAGCTGTCCAAAAATGTATTAAAGCATGACACTGAGTTTGTGAGGAAATAACACTTATTTAGCAAGGTTTGTGACATCATTAGATAGGCTGCATTTATGGCTGCGTTTGCAAAACTGGATAATTAATGATAAGACAACGTTACTGCAGGTTAACATTAAATTCAGCTGAAAAAAGACTTTTCAAGAGTGAGAAACTATAACAGACACTTGCCTACTACTGAAGAAGTTCCAGCTACATTAACCAGGACGTCTGTTTGACTATTTGAGCAATTCATGGTCTGCACTATTTTAGCTCCACCCCTGTGTCTCGGCTTGGCTTGCATGGTACCTGGGTAAAAAAGTTGGCAGAGTTTGGCTTGCTTGGTTGTGAAAATACACTATATGGGCAAAGGTATGTGGACGCCTGACCCCCATGACCCCCATACATGGGCCTTTCTCAAACTTTTGCCAAACTTTTTGTCTAGAATGTCTTCATATGTCGTAACATCACAATTTCCCTTCACTGGAGCCCAAACCTGTTTCCAGCATGACAATGCCCCAAGCACAAAACAACGTCCATAAAGTCTTGGCTTGCCAAAGTTGGTTTGAAAGCACCCAAGTGGCCTGCACAAAGCCCTGACCTTAATTAAACAACTTTGGAATGAACTAGAACGCCGACTTGCATGCCAGGCCTCCTTGCCTGAGATCGGTACCCAGCCTCATCAATGCTCTTGTGATTGAATGGGCAAATCCTCAAGCAACATTCCAAAATCTAGTGGAAAGCCTTCCCAGAAGAGTGGAGGGTATTGTGGCAGCAAATGGAGGGATTAATGCCATGCCTTTGGAATAGGATGTTCCACAAGCACATATGGGTGTCATGGTCAGGTGTTCACATACTTTTGGCCATATAGTGTAGCTACAACATGGAGGAATATGGATAATTTATTGATCTGAGCTGTGCCACACTGTCCAGTGAAAAATATATGTACAATATATTTATATATGCGCAATATATGTACAAAAGTTTCAGGTTCAGTCATGTTGTTTTTTGAACAGACAATTAAGCCAATCGATGATTTTCTCATGAGTACACCATACCCAGTGTGTTCCTCATGACTCATACACTCACACTGACATCAATCTCCACTCTTCACTCCTTGCTCTTTCTCTCTTCTTCTCTCCACTCTGTTTTTTCCTCTCCTTCTATTGTCATTTTTTTGTTCTTCTTTCATTCTCCTTCATGTTTTGGCCATGCCATTCTATTACATTTTTTTTCTCGACCACTTTTTTCATTTTGTATCCATTGCCATTTCTTTGGTCTCTGTTCCACCCTTTTGGTCTACTATTGCCATCTCCGAATGCTGGTGCTCCATCACTGCTTTGCTCCACCTCTTTCTGTTCCCCTTACCCTCACATCCTGCCATACCTACGTCCCCACCATTCCACTCCATCTCGCCCTCTGCAGCCCATCTCTGTCTCGTACCGTGCGTCACTCCTCGTCTTCCCTATCCTCCAGTGAGACGGGGAACCTCCTCATCCTCACCGACGGAGTGCTGATGGAGCATCCTGAAGAGCTCTACCGCATGCAGGTCAGTCCACATGTGCTTTAAAGTGAACCAGAATGTATCTGAAGACCAGATTTTTTTTTTTTATTTTGAATAATAAACTGTTGAATCTCCAGCCCAGTCCCTCGACATCAAGCCTGAGCTCTACTCACTCTGCTCCTTCTCAGATGATCAACTCAGGCCCCGGGAGCATCCGAGGTGAGCTGGACACCACTAACACCAAGGAAGAAAATAATATATTATCTTGAATTTTGGCATGTATATCAAAACTATTAATGAAAGCTGGTAAGGGTCAAAGCACAGCACAGAACATTATATAGATAAATACTATGCAATACGTCTTTGAATGAGAAAATTTAAAGCTACACACTTTAAAGTAGAATGTTAAATGTGGACATGCAGTGCAGACGTTTGAATAAAGACTAAGTAGTGAAGGTGGGAAATATCGCTCTCTCTCTTTCCCTGTGAAGTCGGATCTCCATCACTGCCTGATCGATACAGGCACAACCGCGAGATGCTGATGTTGCTGCCAGCACATCGAGATCGGCCCAGCAGCGCCATGTACCCCAACCTCAGTGAGAACGGACAGGTACATACATGACGAGAAAAACACGAGACACTGACACATGCAGTGGCTGATTTTCTCAACCAATTATGGCATGGATAAATCACAATATGATAACCCAACAACAGTTTTTAATATAAGAGGACAACAGTAAATGCACTGCAATTGCAGTCCATATAAATAATAAGCAGTTTGATTAGGAAGACTGGTGGGTAATATACAAATACAGTTCTTTGAGTACTTTGAGTTTTACCTCAAAGTAGAATAACTTGGGGTTTTTTTTTCTTGTAGTGTGCTCTGCAACTTAAAAATATATATTTATAAGGTTATTGCTCATACTGGTATAGAACAATCATTACAGTATAATAAACCTTGCACTTATCCTTCATTTTCCATCTACTTGTTTGTTTGTTTTGACATGTGCTTTTGCTTTGGTTTTGGTCCTATCTCTGCCTTTGTTACTCATTGTGGTCACCTGTTTGCTGTTAGCCCTTAATTAGTTCATCTTTATATATTTCTATATTTGTATAATGTATATTTTTTTAGTGCAACTAAAATAGATAGTTGAATGTACTGTATATTTTCAGTGACTGCTAGTTAACTTACCTTATCAGATGATGATCATTATAGATGATGATGCATCTACTACACATATGCATTTCATTAACCTTTCTTAGCATGTCTTTTTCAATATACATTCTTGCAGCATTGACTGTATACATATATGGTCTATAGTCTATATGAATACAACTTTTTGTCTCCAGCCTACCAACCTGCAGAGGGCCTTGTTTCATCAGGTGATCGGTCCATGCAAGCCATGCAGTGACCCCAATCTCTCTGTGGCTGAAAAAGGTAGCTGTCTAGCTATCTCTTTTTTCTTCCATGACTTTTAAACCATTAAAAAATATATTTTTTTAAATAAAAAAAATATATAAATAATTGGGATATGACTGTGCCCTGTATTTTTTTGGACCTGCTGCTAAATGAAAGTATTCAGCCTCAGAAATGTATTTTCACATCTCATTTCTGTGATTCTGTCCATGGTCTCTATATCACAGAATATATAATGTCCTATATTACATTGTGCAATATTATTAGGGACCTCTTACATGACCTGATTTCTATCCAACTGACAATGATGGCCCTTTTAGCTATAAAAGGTCCTTGAGTAGTATAAGGTCCTATTATTTAAAAAAAAAAGTTGCTAGACGTGTTGAATTAAGTATATGGAAGATTTTTTCTTATCTCATCCTATTCTGAGATTTATATTTCATTAATGATTATGGATTTGTCTAGTGTTGTGTGTTATCATGGCACATTTCACACAAAACAAATAACCTCAGGTGAAAAAAAAAAACAGATTTCAATATGTATTCATTGTACTTTCTTTTTCCCATGACTGTAAATCATGGCTTAACCATAATATACACTGGCTTGTATAAATATTCCCTCCCCTTAAAGTTTAATTAAATATAAATATTCCTCCTTCTACTTTCTAAGTGATTATTTATGCACTAATTCTTGGTTAATAATTCGCAAGTTCAAAGGGTGGGGGTAAATACTTATGCAAGCCTCTGTAAATATCATTTTCAAAGTCACTCCATTGTCTGCTGTAAAAAAAAAAAAATTGTCACAAAATATTCCCACAGCATTTTGAGTTATGATCCCATTGTAAGTTACTCATTTCTTCTTTAGTGCTGACTGCTCCTAGCAGTTGGAGCCTGGACAGTGGCACAAGAGACGCGCTTCCTTTCCTCTCGGCCCATGTGGGGAGTGTGATGGCTCCACCGGTGCCCCCTCGCAACTTTCCTCCTGGTAAGAGAGCCCAGAGTTATGCTAGAAAAAAAGCTGAAGTTCATGTATAGCGTAAATGAAAGGAAATTAAATTGTTCAAAATATAATAGGAGCCTAACATAAAGCAGTGTAGTCATGAGTGTGTATTGTGTTCCTAAGGTACAGTATATGAATCAAAACCTTTTTCAAAAGCTATTTAAAAGCTTTTGGCATCAGATTTGCGCAGTCAGTGTTCCCAAAGTGACTTTCAGGTACAGTAAATCTCATTACTGGTGCAAAATTAATTGATTTGCATTGGCACTACCATGGATTTTCTACTGTTTAGTAGAAGCACCACAAACTACACATTCATTAGTCCAACATTCAGAAACAGACAAATCTATCTTAAGGTAAGCTGTCTTGCTCTTTGAAAGATTGCTCTTTCCTTCATACATCCTGTTAGTAAATCAGCTTATATATATATATATATATATCATATATTTGCAAGTGTTTTTATGAAATCAGGGCCATTGTGTGCCATGGTTGGAGCCATCACACTCGTACATCAGAAGTGAAGCCCTCAAGCATTCATCCGTGCAGATTTCTCACCACATATGGGACACCATTTCCCTTCCATGCCTATCCTGAATGTTAAATATGCTTAGAAAGAATCTTATGTACTTCTCATGTGTTGAGTGTATGCTCTTCCTCCAAGCTGTTTTCCATGCTGTGATGTCCTTCCCTTTAGGGCACTTCTCGATGCACTTTGATGCTTTCCAGCAGCAGATTGGTGAACTCCCCCCAGCTCTCCCTGCACGCTCCTTAAGAAAGGTATCTTTGACTACATTTCTACCCTTTCTGGTCCTTATTATGCATGCGACTGGTGAGTTAAAACATCCTACGCATGTCCAAATTTTCCTGAATCCTGACTTTGATTGTAATTTGTAGATTTGTAGAAGTACACGTAGGTTTGTGCATTCGGTGGTTAGGCGTCATTAAGGTCTTCTTTTCTTTTACATTGAACGGCTTATTGTTGCTGCTATCTCTGCACTGATTCACTGGGGTCTTTCCTCATTAGTGGTGCAATCAATAAATATGGGTTTAATGAGAGCTCAAACAGACAGGTTAAAAAGAGGGACATGTAAATGCAGAGATCTTTGCCATTTCTCTGCCATTTAATTAGAGCAGGCATAGGGCATGACATTTGCAAGCTGCATTAGAGAAAACTGTTTTAGATCTTGGGTACAGATGATTCAGGACATGGAAATTTTTGAAAAGGCAAAGGGTAATAAAAAATGTCACATAGGTATTAATTATCTTTCAAGAACAGGTTCATGTCCTTAGTACGATTTGCAAGACCATTCTACATGCACCACTGGTTTGATGTATTTAAATTCTATACTATATTATTTGTTGTTTCAGTAGTATTACAGAATGGAATTTTGCCCAGGGCTTGTGTTCATACTAATGCCATTTCTCTTCCCGCTGGCTCCAGTCACCTCTTCACCCCATACCCGCCTCACCCACAAGTCCTCAGTCAGCTCTTGATGGCAGTAACTCCACGCTGTCGGGCAGTGCCAGCAGTGGTGTTTCATCCCTAAGCGAGAGCAACTTCTGCCCTTCCTCATCAGATGCTCCTGCTCTGGACTCGACGCCCAGCTGCCAGACGTGGACCACGGACACAGACGAAGCGGAGACGCCCAGCACCGTCCGCTACAGTGTCTCCGAGCCTGATGTCCTGGACAGTCTAAAACCAGCCCCCTGCCGCAGCCACTCAGCACCTGTGGGCGTCATGCCAGTGCTGCCTCTAGACGGGCACCACCATATCCACGCTGGACACGTTGGCCATTACCACCTCCATCAGCATGAGCCACCTCCAGCGCTTCCCCCCAAACCATACCTGAGAGAAGGCTGCATCCCAGAGGAGGACTCAAGACCTGTGCCGAGACCAATGCCACGAAAGATCTCCCAACCACTGCTCACCAACAAGGAAGAGCAAGCCAAAGTGGCATGGGAGCATGGGATCAGTGAGGAGTAGAGGCATGGCGAGTAGTGGGGGAGGTCAATTGTGTGTCGAGTGGTTGAAGCTAGGTTTGGAGAATTGTAGAATTGTCATATGAGAGAATTTTATCTGGTTCATTTTACCTCCAACAAGACCTTTTACCAATCATCATAGGGGCCTCACTGGTCCTGATGCAAGAACAGAGTAAATCCCTTGGATGAACTTCCAAGCTTGTAGTGGTCTGGTTTATGCTTCATCAGAATTGCTTCTGGGAATGGCCTCAAAAAAAACTTCTGAAAGCCTGTATTGTTCTTGGTTTTCAAAGCAGTAGGAGGTTCTTAATTATTTTCAGGCTGTCCAACAAGTAATGGGGGCAGGGTAGTAAACAGGAATAAGTATTAACTGAAAGACATTTTGTTTTTATTTTTGTCTGTTCAACCAAATTGGTGTCTCAATTTGCAGTAAGTGTATGAGGATATAACAGTTTTTATACAGTTATAACAGTGTGACCTCATCTGAGAAATAGACAATCTCATATAGAATCACACTGCATCAGCAGTTTCGGGCTGCTGAAAATTAGTTAGATAGGCTACAAGTACTCTGAACACTGCATAAGTGCCTCCAACCACCTGACAAGAAATATAAGAGGTATTGAGTACATCACATTAAGAATATGAAGTTAGATTATATGTTATGAATATGAAATAATATAGTTTTTTTGATAAAATCATTAAGTCAGGAATAACATACAATGGGCTGTGCTGTTATAGGAAAACAATCCATGCTGAAGTGGGGTGATGCAGCCCGATATGAAGCGACTTATTTTCCTATAACCGCATGATTACATTTTTATATTTATTAATTAATGTCATGTCACGCTTTTTAACCATTTATAGTTAATGCTACGGTACATCCTCAAAACAAATTAGTTCCTGTTTTCACCATAAACAGTCGTCCCCGCGCCAGCCTCTCTGTTCTCTCTCAAAAAAACCTGACTTGTCATGTTACCGAGAACCTGCAAACTCCTCTGCCATAAAGACTTTCCCATGACGGAAAATTTACTGACATTACAAAGCACTGACACTGAGGAATCCTTCTGTAATTGTTATATAAACGTCTCCTTGCAGAAATTTTCTTTGTTAAATAACAACACATTTAAAAAAAAAAGTTCATTATTACCCTTAGAGTATGTGGAGCAAAATCAAGACAAGACCCTGTGAATTAGTTGTTACTACGGACACATCAATGTATTATTAATATAAATCGATCGTTTATGTTATAGCCGAAACTACCGTCAGTCCTCCTGTTATAGAAAATGAATCCAAACCTACTGAATTCAGCGCTGCTTTATTTAAAAAGAGAATACATTACAACACTGCATCTCAAGAGAACACTGCATCTTGGACAACCTCCCTTCAAATGAAATATCTTGAACTAATAGCAAAATCAAACCTCCTATTTAAGAATGACTTTTCCAAACTGTCTCGATCCCCTAGAGCGTTTTCTTGAGTTTCAGAAGTATGTTCTGAAGGAAGCATAAACCAGCCTTGACTCCTACTAGATTACTACCACTACCACTATCTTTTTTTTTTTTTTTGCTTAAGATTTTTCTAGAGAACTGTGAGGATTTTGATTTTACATTTACTCCTTTCGCAGGTGATTTTACCCAAAGTGACTTGCAAGTGAGATAGAATGCAATCTAAGCGTAGAGCTGGAGAGTTGGAGTTGAAGTTGACATTCGGGAAGCATTTGGATTTGAACTTGCAACCTTGTAGACCTGGGATTTGAACTCACAAGCTTCTGGACTCTTGAGTAGAACCTTAAGCACTGAACTCCCACGGTGTGACACAACTGAAGATCTATAGTAGTGTATGAGAGCATGGCAAATGTTCTTGCTAAACGTTCTCGTAGACTTTAGCGACAGTCAGACGCGTGGAACAAATATTTGAAGATGTATGATATTGTTAGGTCCGTCCTACATTATGATACTCTATTAACCACTTAGAAAGGAGAGTACTCAATGTGTTAACATGTCAGTTATGTAAGTGGTTAAATGTGATTTATTTTCATTTGAAGAGTTTGAATTGACAGAGGGCGCACATGTTAAATTTGTGCAAAAACTACTAATCTTGGAGGGTGTTAAAGAGGTTAAAATTCACCTCTTTAAGTCTTTTTTTTTTTGAAATTCTGGAAGAACCGCACTTTAGCACTTATTTCTGGAGTACCAAAAACCTTTTGAAGTAAGTGACATTTATTTAAAATAAGCATTTTCGTTTTGCTCAGTCATTCGGATGAGATACTCGGGCCTTGTTTTATATTGCTGTAATTACTAGACTGTCATAATTCTGTGAAGTGAAGTCTCCGACTTTAAACATTCTCATTTATTCTTCCATAACATTTACGTGACCTTCAGTACTCCTCACCAATATGGTACACTTTCTATTTTAGTTTAAGAATTCAGTTCTGAAATAGGAAACTCCCTGCCAATTCTCTCGGGAGTTGGCACACTGACTTGGCACTAAGAGGCTTATGTACATGGCAAAGCTTCATTACACACACACACTTTATTATCACGCTGCAAAAGCAAATCAGCCAACCACTCGCAGCTCAATTATCCACTTAGACGAATACGAAAGCCATTTCACAGATGTCTTTACAGCGAAACTGCTTTTGCTCGCAGCACGTTTCGCTTTATTATTTCATTTATTTCCCGTTAGGTTTTTGTAAAGATGAATATATTTTTAGATAGCGATTGTAAACCTCCCTAACTTTATCTAATAAAAACCTGTATAGTAAAAATAAGAAATACAAAATTATATATTAATATTAATCCAGGGTGATGGGTGTGAACATTTGAATAATGTACACTGTTATTATGCAAGTGAGGGGAATTTGACCCTTTTAGCTGCTGAAGGATGTGCAATTGCTTCCTGGTGGATACATGATGATGTGTGAGACTAGAAGATGTGATTTAATTTCATAAGACCTTTTGTACAAGTGTGCATGTTTTCTTTATTATAGTGGGGACGCAACAGTGAAATAAAATGACATGAATGATATACGTCAATGACTTTAGAAGAAGAAATGCTTCTGGGCATGTGTAGTGGAAAGTATAGAGTTTTCCACTGCGAGTTTGCATAATTTTTTTTTTCTCAAGGATGTGACATGGAAACTTGTTATGGCTAATTCTGTGACAAATACCGAAACACATCCATTTGCAATTTTTCATATCCGTGTTTTTTTTCCTATTTTGAAGTACCACAAGCTGCTCATATACATTTATAGATCAAATTTATCCATGCCAAATTTGCACGAGCAGGCATCATGATCAGTGTTGCATTTCTGAAGGAACAATTAGTTACACATGCTGCTGCTAATATTAAACTTAAATGAGTTAATTTACATTTCTTCGTTTGCCAGACATTTGAGCAAGTTACAAATGAGGCGGAAAAAAGCACATAGCTGTAATAACAGTAAAAACACATAACAGTTTAGGGTTACATTTTTGCTTAAGGACCTCTGAAAATCCTGGAATTTGAGCTCATAGCATTCTGGTCACAGGCACTGACATGTACATTTAATTGGGAAAAAAAAATCCCTTCAAAAATGTTGCAAAAAACATTTTAAATGAAAGATTGTCTATGTTGATCATTTGGTCACTTAAGAGTAGAATTCAGTTCTATAGGAAATTAATCATTAAAATGTTAAAATACAAACAATTAAAACATTAACATACAAAGAGATAATAAGCAGATAAAACATGAGGTTTATAAAATTAAAACAAACAAACAAACAAATAAATAAATAACTAAATGGATATGAATTATTTTGCTAGCAGCACGCATCTGTCTAAAAGGAAAAAAAATAGGCTTGTGCTTTATTTCTGTCTTTCACTCTAGTGTTCTGAGGAATTTATTAAAACTCTTACGTTTCTTTAGTTTTTGAAGTTTCTTTTATGAGTCGTTTGCCGGTTAAGTAAGATGTCAGATTTCAGTTTGATCTCAGTTTGACAGTGTGGACAGACACATGAATGAAGTGTTGTTGCATGTCTCCTTCTCTAGAGGATCTATTTTGGATTTGGAAAGTACATTTTTTATTGCCGTCTTGCGAATAGCAGACGTATGTACTAGAGAATGCACATGATATACGGTATAAAATGTATTTAACCCTTGTGATACTTGAAGGATGTCAAAAAACAGTTCTTGTTTTAATGGGATATGTATTTTCTTTGTATATGTGTGTGTAAAGTGAGGATTGAAACCTTTGTTTTGGGAAAAGGGGAGATTTTTAAAGTAGCTATCTTCTGAGAACCAATGAAACATGGCCATCGAAGCTCTGATGAATTAGCACTAATGTTTATTATGTCATAATATTCAGCAAAGAAATATGATATCCATATTTGTCAGTTAAGCAAGAATTGTAATTGATCACATTTATCATTTTTAAATTTCTTCAGTTTTTTTTTTTATTCTAAAACAAAAATCCAGTCCTAGATTAAAAATGAGCAGATAAGGATTAAGGGATCTGAACCTTAAACCAAAATCTACCACTTCCCTGATCTGTTGTTGTTTATATGATTATTATTATTATTATTTTTTAATCTTGTCTAAACTGTTCCAAGATTTATGCAAAGTTCCAGTGATGAGATCAGATTGTATCTTGGTTAGACCAAATTGTGCATTTAACAAATTTACTATAAAATATCTCTGTACATATACTAAAACATATTAGCTATAAGTGTGCATGTATATGTATTGCATAAATTTGTTTTCCTACATTAGTTGCATTAATCATTGCATATTTTTCTTTACTCTTCGCATAGAATGAAGCAAAAATATGGCATTATGATAAATCAAATAGATGTACATAAGCTTAATTTCCCCATCTGACGTGTTACATGTTTAACAGGCTTTGTTTTTACATGACATGGTTTGCCATCAGGTCTACAGTTCTTTCCATTTCTACTTAAATTAAATTGTTATTCATTTCCTTTATCCAGTGGAATTTCCAATCATCCATTTTCCATTGCCCCTGAAACGAGTCACTTGTGATCAGTTACACAAAATAGATCACTAATTACACTTCTGAGCCACTTGATATGTATTTTTAGAAGCAAGGGAGATGGCTGCTGTTTTTATATTTAAAAAAATGGCAATATCTTGAAAATAGGAGTAAGTAAAGGGAAAACAAAGAGAAGGACTTTTCAGTTGTCTCTGTACATAAAACTGTAGAAAGATCAGTACTTACACTTTTAAAAGCATTTCAATTCATACGTCCCAGCATCTGTCTTTATGTATATAATCCTTCTGTATTTATACGGTTAAGAAGGGCAAATCATGTATAGACTGGGATTAATTGTCTGCCTTGTACTTTCTGATGTAAATGTGTTTTTAAAACTAAAACGCAAATGGGGAATCAGTGACTCTTTCGATGGCCTAATTAGTTATTTTGTGTATTTTGCATTGAAAGCTGAAGAACATGTTATGTTTATGAGTATGAGTATTCTCAGTTTTTTTTTTTCTTTTTTTCTTTATTGCTTTTTTTTGTATATATTGTGCTGGCATGAACAAAATGTGATGTGAACTTTAGATGTAAATACATGTTTTTTTTCCTCACTCACTAACTACTGTGATGTGGAATTCATTATTAATGCCTAACATTAAAGGTGATGTTTTATCGAGTCTAGTTAGGTTTTCTTTTTTGCACACTGAATTTCAATTTTATTAAATTTATTTTAAGATGTGTGTTTCTGCACTTTTGATAAAATCTTCCTCAGTCCTTTATGGGATAGGATTAATTGTAGTTGGACCATTGTTGTGCTGACTACAACTCCCTACTAGGAAAAGAACAATGTTAGGCCACTCAATGCCGAAGTTCCAAATGTTAAACTCAAATGCTTCATTAAGTCAGAGTTCCTTCATGATACAAAGGATCCTGTTATAGTTGCTGAAATATGTGTGTAACTGCATTGGACATTCACAAAACCAAAATGGTTTTCCCTGAGTGAGCCTGCTTAACTTTTCTACCAGTTTCTAAAATTCACCCATTTTTCACCAGAAGCTTTGCCTTCCAGTGACAGGCTTTCCAAATGAAAGTTCTACCCTTTGGCCTCTTTCTATTGCCACAGGTTTTTCTAGATGTACGCAAGTGGCCTTGTCTCTTCTAATAACCAATGACATCAGGATACTGCCATACTTGGACAACTGGCTCCTATGTGTGGCAATGTGTGGCAAACATTATTACGCTTGCCAATTAGATTCAGCTAGGCTGCTGTTTCCATGCTACTTGTGTTGAGGATGTTAGGACTGCTGGCAGCAGTTGGATGGATAAGGCTTGTTGAAGGCACAAGGTTTTCAAAAGTGGGTTATCAACCTATGGCTGGACCCCCAAATGCCACATTGTGAAACTTTTCCTTGTTTTGGCAAGAGGGGCCCAGAACTACCTTGGGAGCGGTGCACCATTAAAGAGAGATAGTCACCATGGATGCTTTCCATACAGACTGGGGAGTAGTGTGGTGACACAGGGGAAAGAGGATGCATGTGCCACAGGTGTAAGATCGAAGATGTAAGATCAGTATCCTGATGCGAAAGTGCTTGAATGGAGGGTGTTCCATATGGCTCTCAAGTTATTATTACTTGAAATGTTACTCAGACAATGTTGTGATGGTCAGCCTCATAAACCAGCAGTGCAGCACAAGGTCAAGCAATTCTCTTGGTCTTGCACAGAATCTCCTCAGGTGGGATCATCCAGAGTTAGCCTCACTGAGAGCAATTCATCTGCCAAAGCTGTACAATGGTGCAATGGATGCACTGTTGAGAAGACACATGTGTTCAAGGGAAAGGCATCTGTGTCTAGAAGTGATAATCCAGGAAAGGTTCGGGGAGGCGCAAGTGGACCTCTTTGCTAATGCTGAGTCAACACAATGCTGCTTGTGCTTCTCCTTAAGAGACCCACACAGCCTGCTGGGACACAATGTAGTCCTGATTATGACCCCTAAATAGCTGTTAACACATTGATTTCCACTAGTGCTTTTGCTAGTGGCAAGAACAACTTGATGGATCGATAGATTTACAGGTGTGCTGCTTCAGAAGGCATCACCATGCACTTTCTCCAGGTTCTACAAGGTTAACATCTTCTCTCCCAGTGGCGTAAGTACAAAGGCCATCTCTGAACACCTTTTTGGTTAGTCATAGGGTGAGCCCTATTCCTCATGACATTATTAGTGTACATTATCTAGGTGATTCCCAAGGTGCATTGTAGTTAGGAGGGGTGAAGTAAAAAAGGTACTGTGGCTCTATGAACCCTGAATAACCACCAGGGTTCCTTGTCATTTTGAAGTGGTGCCAACCTGCTGAGAACTCGGGTAAAATGGTAGAAGCTCTCCAGGTGATGCTTACAGTTACATACTGTATGTAATTAGCATTCAGTGCTGTTATTCTCACTGGGAAGGCTTCACCAATTATTAATTTTTTTAGATTGGCAATAATTTTAATTATTTTGTATTAGTGTATAATTAATTCACTCACTCACTGCTTTATCTTGGTCAGGGTCATGGTGAAGCCAGAGCCTATCCCTAGAACACCGAGCGTGAGGTTGGAATACACCCTGGATGGGTTGCCAGTCTATTGCTGGGCCCTATGCACACACACATTCACATCTAATTTAGAGTCACCAATCTACTGGCATGCTTTGGGAGGAAATCAGAGAAACTGAAGGAAATCCATGCAGACACGAGGAGAACATGCATAGAAATTCTGCTGGACAGTAACTCGAGCTCAGGATCCAACTGGAGACCCTGAAGAAGAGAGGCTGCAACGCTACCCACTGTTGGGACAGGCTCCTTATCCACTGCATGAATAAACGAACGAATAAAAGAATGAAGGCACCTATGCCATACACCACAGACTCCCAACCCTTGTCCTGGAGTACCCCCTGCCCTGCACAGTTTAGTGTTTTCCCTGCTCTAACACACCCAGTTCAACGAGGAAGAGCCTTTGAGTAGCTTATTAGTTAAATCAGGTGTATTAGAGGAGGGAAAACACCTTAAAGTCAAAGACCGAGGGAATTCCAGAGCCAGGGTTGGGGACCTGTGACTTAAACAAAATCGCAAATAGTCAAACCCATGCCCAGGTCTCATCCAATCAGGAGGCGCCAACTGGACTCTGTCCCTCGACTAAATAATCTCCATCCAATGGAAAGCGAGCGCGTGGTGCGAAAGCAGCAGGGCAACCAATCGCGTTGTGAAGAGTGGTAAAAGAACCAATGGCGTATAAGCGGGGGCGGGTCATACTTTATCAGGAATCTTTCTCGGAGCAGTAGCAACGTTTTCGTGTTTAAGAACCGGTATCCGGACCTTTGGTGTGTGCGTGTGTCTGTGCCTGTGTGTGTCTGAGAGAACGTGGTATACATGTAACGTGTGTTTTAGAAGTTTAAATACAATTTCAGCTATGTTTGGTTTAAGTGGACTTTCGGTGGCTCTTGTTTTCGCTTTAGTGCCGAGCAGCAGCGAGGCTTTAAAAGAGGGAGAGTGTGAAGGTGAGTTCATGTGGAAGATGACTAGCAAGCTGGCTAGCATTGAGCTGTAATAACCGTAATAACTCTAATAGAACTGTTATTTCCATTCTCCTTATTGTGCCACGCTTCTGTACGGAATATAAAGATGAATTAGTCAACAATTGTAATTTACTATACAACCCACTTTGCTGCTACACTTTAGCTTAGTCGCTATTACAGTGGCACCAGTTTAAAAGGCTGCGACCAAATTGTATACTAGCGTACTAAGTAGTATGTCAAAGTAGTACACTACAATGATTATAGTATGTCATAGCGACGTACTAGTTTAGAATACTATTCAGTACAGTAGTATGCTGTTTTGAACACAGCCATTGAGTAAGTCACAATGAGTGACATTTAACCTGTAATTATACAATGAATTTGTATTAGTTAAACATACTGTAAGTATATATTATTTATTATTATTATTATTATTATTATTATTATTAGTTCTGTCTCAGTACTTCTTCAGAGGGGGAAAAAGAAAAGCTTTGGATGTGAACAGTGACACCTGCCATGACAGTAAAATGACATTCATCTTCATGACACTTTTATGAGGTTATAGAGCTGTCAACATAGAACCATATTAATTCCGGATCGATTATATTTCTGTAAGAGAAAGTAGTTATATGATGTAAAAAACAAACAAAAAAATCCTTTAAAATCTGGGGTTCTTAATATTTGTATTTAACATCTACCGTAAGTATTGGATGAGGAAAACCGAAAGTACAAAATGTTCACTCAGGTACTGTTACTGTACGTAGCAACGGAGTTGATCAATATACGAGATGACATCAGAAAAGTGTATTATGATGTAATCGATCACAATATGCAGGTTATATCGTTTGCCCGGCTCTACTTGGCAGGCGAGGGTTGGCTCGGCGCACCAGCAGAGATGCACTGATCGCACTTTATTCTGAGTAAATGCCAAGAACGATAATATTTATGCACACAGTATCAGTATATGGACTGTCTGGAAGTTTGCATGTATTACCAAGATATGCAAAACACATCAGAGGTGCAATGGTGGCTTGCTCTCAGACAGTTAGTGACCTGTGTTCATGTGCCAGTCAGGACAACACAAAGCATATATCTGAATATGAAGCATTTCGTGTTGTACGTCAGCGCTGTAGAATGATTCTGACCACTGATTGGTCAGAAGGCGTCGATCCATTTTCTGTACAGCAACTCTGACAGAAATCTCAGCTATAAAGCAAATCACAGGATTATATTAGTATACTCGCTCTATTATGTTATTGTTTCTATAGTAACACTTTACACAAGGACTTATACGGTGAAGCTTAATAATAAATCAATAAAGACTGATAACCATTGAAATGGTGACGATTTCTGTAAGGAGATGTTTAGCATTTATGGAAGGAGACTCTTGCCTCTGGTGTAACAGTCAGTAAGTTTCCACCACAGCAGTGTCTTCAGGATAGAGAAGTTTGCTTTTTTTTTTTTTTTTCCTTAACATGATAAGCTGCATTTTTTTTAGTTTTTTTTTTTTAAATTAACTTCAAGAAAGAGGCAGAAAAAAGAGTCTGGTGAGGGAGCGACTGTTCAGGAACATTCCACAAATTTAAATGTAACTATTAAAGGATAAAAGGTACAAGCAGTCATTCATTATTACATTGAAAAAGTGTAAACATTGGTGAATTGCTGTGGTATAAGAAGGATAAAACTTCAGCACACGCTGTTCTTGTAAAACACTCCACTATGTGGTAGTAACCGTAGTAACTCTCCTTGGCATCAGGCCACATCACACCACACCATCATTGATTATTTTCCCCTAACACACGTAACTTCATTATGTTTTATTCCTTACTTAACCTTTCTCTCTTCTCTTCTCTTCTTACAGTATGTTTAAGCTTTCTGGGGACGTTTTACCAGTCACTACAAGACAATAATGTACAGTTTACCAGTGATGCCATTGAAAAGGCCCTGGTCAAAGCCTGCAAGGATGCGAAAGGAAAGGAAAATCGATTTGTAAGTCACCTGCTTGCACATGATTTGGACATAGTAACGTTCAACTGACCTAACCTTTAACTATTTGTTCTTTTGCGCACAGTGCTACTATATCGGAGCAACGAGCGACGCTGCTACAAAAATCGTTAACGAGGTCTCTAAACCGTTGAGTTACCACGTGCCGGTGGAGAAGGTGTGCGAAAAGCTCAAGAAAAAAGACAGTCAGATCTGTGAACTGAAGTACGGTAAGTTACGATTTCCTGTGAGAGGCAACATCTGTCTCACTTGTTGGGCCTTTTCTACACAATAGCGCCTACAAGCTGACCGCATGTCTTTAAACAGAACGACAGATTTCTCTAAAAGTCTGTTAGACTAGTCTCCCATTCACGAACCAGTCCATGGCTGTGTTTTATTTTAGCAAAGGTTTTTTTTAAAAAAGTGCAAAACATCCCATGTGCTGTGGAGTGGCAGTAATTTTACTCCTTAAAGGGGAGTTGTTGTTTATTTTCCAGTATTACTCGTTACTTCTTAGCTACAGTAGCCTCCTAGCTCCGTAACAAATCTATAAAGCACAAGGCAAAAGACAAAATTCAGACACTGAACATGTCTTGGTCATTTTACAGTAAGTGGACGGAGCTCTGATTTTTTTTTTTTTTTTTTTTTTTTCTTCAAAAACCATGCCATGAATAACTCACCCAGAATGCAAAGTGGTATCATTTGGTATATGAACAATGTTCCTGTCCCATAATTAATTGCCCGTGTAATGTTCATAAATGTGATGGTGATATGTGTGCAGAAAACATATCGACATAACCAAGACCCAGTTTGAGCTTTGGAACGAACAGATTAACGGAGCAAGTGCTTTCCTCAAATCTGAATGAATAGAGAGTGTTTACAACCATCATTTTATCTAGTAAGACACAGAGATTTGATTCCCTTAATATTTCATATTTACACATGCATATTTTAACCTAACATGTAGGTAACGTGTAAAAAAAAAAAAAAAAATAAAACATTACTGAGGGGGAAAAAATACCCTATGATGTTCCTGAGTTGCTGTGTGTTGCCCTGACAATCCTGCAGCTGTAGGGTTCGAGTTGGCAGGAAATTTTGAATGCACGTGGATATTTCCCACGTCACTACACCTGAAATTAGTACAGCCAAGGCCCAAATTTTCCTGTACAGCTTAACAAACAGCCACAAGCAACATAACAGATGTTTTCCTTTGAACCAGCTCAAATCATGTACTTACTATTATGGAGTCTGTACTATTTAGGCTGCATATTTAGTGTGCAGAATATGGTTTGGGATGCAGCCCTGAAATCTGAGTGAATTTCTATGGGCGAGGGCCAAATTCCAAAATTGTACATTCTGTAGCTTTAATAAGAAACGCCAGTGAAGTTTTAAGTGTTTACAATCGAAAAAAAGGCTGGAGATTAAAAAAAATGAATATTTCTCCAATTTAGACCCCAATGCCTAATTAGTTCCACTAGTACATGTGGCTTTTAATGGAGAGTGAGAGGCATTATGGGTAATGAAAGCACCATTTGAACGTGTGTCAAGTGAGCGATAGATGTGAAACTGTGATGTTGAGGGGTTCTTGTAAATCTGAGTAAACTCGTCATTATGACAGTACAGATTTTTGTCACTCTTTCTTGAAAAGCTTGACAATGCCCTTTGATATTTATTCATTATTAGTATAAAGAGTTCAAACTTACTTACAGGCATGTGTAGGTTTTTTAAAAAAAAAACGTAATAAAGTCCTTTTATTGAGGTACAGCTGGCGTTTAGCTTGTATTACGTATGATGAATGTACCTCTGAGCTTATCTGAGATCGTATCCCAACTGATAAAGAAATGTAGTTAAAGCCCAATTTGACAGTCTAAAATCCTAAAGACTCCATCTGCTAGGATTAAACCATCACCGCTACTCCAGCAGCACAGAAATTACATTTGCTCATTCGCACCATGTCTCATTCTTTTCGCTCGGGACATCAAGTGGGTGGGCGTATTTGCATTAGAGACGTGCGTACAGAGATTTGTTTGTCATGCGTATTAAAATATTCCGTATATTCGAGAAATCATGCAGGCAGATTATGAAAACTCATGGCATCAGCTTTGCCTTGCAAATCAGCACTGATCAGCGCCATTAGAATATCTGTCATCTGTGAGGGTGTGGGAGCAATTTGGCAGCGAGGGAGGGATGCATTAACACTTAGTTGGGTTTTAGGTTGTAGGTTGACTAAACAGTGTTCATTAAAAACTCATTTCTAGTAACTTTTGACACTAGCGTTTATAATATTTTCCCTGCCAGTCCTCAGAGATGTGACTTCTTATATCTAGCAGCTGAGAAATTTTAGACCTGCAAACCTTCGGGCATTTTGCATAGGAGCTCCGTTTTTCTACATCAGAGTACACTTATATGAGTTACCACTCATAAATATGTAAAAGAAGCGGTCTTTTATTTTCCCCCAATAAAAACAGCAGATGCCAATCCACATATGAACCTGGTTGACAGTTGCGCATGTGTTTTGAACTCTTTGATATTAACTGACGCTCCTGGAAACCCCGCCCTCTTCCCCCTATTTTGTATTAGTAATCTCTTGGCCAAGTGCTCTCATCTTAACTCGATTTCCTGCTTGAAAGATGCACAAATGCACCACCAAAGTTTTCTGTCAAGTTAAATGGAGAATGTTTCGAGTGTGTTAATGAATAATAAAATCTATCAGCGTATGTTCAGCTTAGCTAACACTAGACAAGTATGTAGTTAACTTTGCGGAGGAGCTTAATTGGGGATGCAACGAAATCAGCAACCTAAACTGGTCAAAGAATTTGACAGAATAAAAAGATTCAATAGGCTCACAATGAAGTGTAAGACTGCTGATAGAAGTAGCAGGATGAATTCTGAAGTGTATAGAGCTATACTTTCGTCTCAGACTCGGTCAAATGCTGCAAAACTGATAGGACGCCGCTTCACAGTACAGATGGATAATGACCCAAAACGTACAGTGAAAGCAACCCAAGGGCTTCTTAAGGCAAAGAAATTAAATGTTCTTAAATGTCCAGTGACCTCAACCCAATAGAGCATGCTTTTCACTTACTGAAGACAAACTGAATCCAGAAAAACCCACAAACAAGCAGCAACTGAAGGCAGCTGCAGTAAAGCCCTGGCAAAGCATCTCAAGGGAGGAAACTCGGCATTTGATGTCATCCATGGGTTCCAGACTCCAGGCAGTCATCGACTGCAAAGGATTTGCATCCAAGTGTTAAAACTAATCCTAATATTTATGTTTGTTAGTTTGTCCAATTACTTTTGAGCCTGTGAAAATGGAGGGGAATCTGTAAAAAAAAATGTCTGTAATTCCTAAATGCTTAATGCAATTTTTTTGTTAAACCCCTTGAATTAAAGATGAAAGTCTACACTTCAATCACATCTCAATTGCTTCATTTCAAATCCATTGTACATCCAGTGTACAGAGGCAAAATTACAAAAATTGTGTCACTGTACACATACTTATGGACCTGACTATATGTAGACTTACAAGGAGACACCAATGATCTCTACTGCTTTCTTCCAAGCTTTATTTTTATTTTTATGTCTCTATACGCAATTAATGAGAGCTCGTATATGACACGATAAGACAACCACGGTTGTTTTGCATGTCAAACAGTAAAGGAACTGAACGTGAGTGGGGAACTGAAGAAACGTCGGACCACATGCTCCATAGGATTAGTCCAGTCAATAAATAGAATCTCAATTCCACTGTCACTTGTTGCTGAAATCTGGCACATACGTAGAAAATGAATGTTCACCTGTTGATTTGTCACTTGCGTAGGGTTATTCCTCTTTAGGGTTGGCAGGTCTCAAACTGTGAAATCTCCTGTTCTGTCTTTTTGCTTAAAACCTGTTATTTATCTCTGTATTGCCTTCCATAGATAAACAAGTGGACTTGAGCACAGTGGACCTAAAGAAGCTGAAGGTGAAGGACCTGAAGAAGATTCTGGATGAATGGGGAGAGTCTTGTAAGGGCTGCGCGGAGAAATCAGATTTCATCCGTAAGATCACCGAGCTCATGCCCAAGTACGCCCCGAATGCAGCCAAGGCACGGACAGACCTGTAAACTCTCTGTGGACTTGTGGGACCAAAGGAGCGGCTAAGGGCATCGTGGGTGTGATTTCTGCGCTGTGCCGCCTGATGGGGAGCGTGGTTTTGTTTGTCATATTGCCTGTTAATCTAGTGGTAAACATGAAGATTGTGACCTTTCATCCATTCATTCTTTTAAGGCGCACTGTACTGTAAATATTAGACAACACTGAACTGTTTCAACCTAAGGTTCATATATAATATAATACCAACTCTCCTGAATAGCATATAATCTGCTTATAGTGTTGACTTGCATATATGCTTCAGGTGCTAACATGGACTTCAAATCAACTGGTTTTAGCTGGTTATTAATTCAGAAATGTGATCACATGTCTGTTACACAAATGAATCCTTTTATTAGCTTACCAAAAAAAAAAAAGCTGAGTTTGCACACAGGTGTACAGCGATAATGATTCACTAACTTCATAACGCAAAAGTCAGCTAAACTTTGAGTTGAAACAGAGTACAGAAACTGAAAATGTTTATAGCTAGACATGATGGGTAAGATCACAAACCACTGGCGCCCTGTAGTCACCGGTAGTTTCTTTTCAAATGGAATAGTTTTTTTTTTTATTTGTCTATTATATGGAAGAGGATGTGGGAGAATCCAAACCGATTCAAGTCACGTTGACGTCACTGTAAAACATGTTTATTAAGGTTGTACTATACTTTTTCATTAAAATAAGAAAATGGCTCTGTTTTCCTTTCGTTTGATTTTCAAACACCACATCTTTGTAAAGTGTCACACTTGTGTGTATGAGAAATCGAGAACCGAGTCAGTGCAGCGGTCTAAAGAGTTCACTGATGTCATGCCGGCTGTGTTCACGATTTGTGTGTATTTTCATTTTGCCACCATTGCTCTGGGGAAAGCTTGACAGCTGTCAGATCGTTTACATCATTTACATGTTTTCATACCACAGCGCTGTTGAATTCACAAATCTGATTGCTCAGAAGGTGTTGATTAATTTTCTAAAACCGCAGCTCTGACAGTCATGATGGCTGTAATTCAAATCACAGGTTTATATTAATGTGCTTGTTCTAATGTTATCTTTTCTATAGGGACCTATATGATGGATACTCAAAATGTGTAACTGTTGATATGGTGGTGTTTTTAAAGATCCTTTAAATTTTCCAGAATTGAAAAGTCTCGAGGATGGAAGGCATTGCAGTGCATTTTTTAACTTGTCTTATTAACTTAAAAAAAAAGAAGCTTGTGAAGGAACAACTGTTTATAGTTGCTATTTTATAAGTGATAACAGGAACCAACTTTTGTGGACGTTCCACCACGATAAATGTATTAAATGAATAAATGAAATAAATGAATTAAACGTACATGTCATTCTTTAATAAATAGGAATGCAATTGTGGTATAAGAGGAATAAAACACTTCGGGACATGCTGTTATTGGAAAATAATCAACTTCATTGTGGCAGCTTCTGCATAGCGCTGAGCCACATCGCATCACCCTGCCATTTTCTTATAACAGCACACCACAAAGTTTTTTTTTTTTTTTATTCCTTACTTTTTCTGTTGATTGTATTAAACCAGTCCCAGTTTTCCAAACAGGTTTGCTCAGCCACATAATACACTTGTGCTATAGCGATTGCTTAAAAGGTTTTTATTATGATCTTCTACATATTTTCCAGGTTATTTGTACTAGTAAAAAAAAATTAAAGAATCTGCTGTTGCACCTGTAATGATCTCTGACCCTGTAACAGCCAGTGCAGGTATTTAATTAAACATTTGTTCATCTGATGAAGCATGAAAAAGAAATATTTCAGTGTTTCCCTCCGTGTTTATTTGCTTGTTTTTTTAATGAAGTCTTGGACGTATCCAAAATGACAGAGTAACTATGTTTGCATTCAAAAATGTGATCCAGCTGATATTTGTACTGTAAATGAGACCAGACTAATCACCCGACAGCATTTATTTGACCACCTGGCAGCTTTTAGATGAATTATATGCAAACATTTGTAAATAATACACTTGTTGGTCATTAAGAGTGCCTCAGCTGTCTGTTGGTCTACGTGTATGTACAGGTCTAAATACAACCTGCGTTTATGTATGGGAATACTGTATATCCAGAATGATAACATTCCTTTAATACCTTTAATTAGGGTATTAAAGGAATGTGACATTAGATTGCAACAGATGGTGGACAACTAACAAGTAAAGATTAATTTTAAAAATTAACTTACTAAACAACAGTCTGAAAAGAAAAAAAAAAAGATCCATAATATTTGGGGATGTTGAGTCAGGGCATTACACTGTAAAGAACTTCTCCATAAAATGTAATAGTTTTTTGTTTGTTTGTTTGTTTGTTTTTTAATAATAGTAAACATTAAGGACTTTTTCAGTATCTCCATTTCTAGTAAAATATTAGTTACATTTTGGTATACATTTTTTGTTTGTGAATATAATACTTGCCATGCAGAATATAGAAGTTCACAACATACTCCATCATCTCAGTGAATTTTAATCTCTATTATTATTATTATTATTATTATTATTATTATTATTATTATTATGCCAGTAAGAACACAATAACTCAATATCAACAAGCCAGGAAAACAGAGGGAAAGAATAAATTAGAAAAGTCTTTATATATAAATATAACATATATGTAAAGTCATTCACAGACACTAATATTAGTCCCGACTGATCCCCAGGTCTTTGTACACAGCAAAAGTTCTTACTGCTTTTTGTGCATTAGACTCAAAATAACTTTTAAGCTCACATTTGAAGACCAAAAAGAGAAGTCTGAGAATTTACATTTATGATTATGTTACTCTGCTAATAAAAAATATAGGATTTATTAAGAAAAAGGTATCATTTAAGAAAAAAGGTACCATTTCTTCTTTCATATTCCGAAAAAAAAAAGTCAGACCAGAATTTCACAGTGAATTTAAATTATTTCACCAGAATTTTTCCCATGACGTCATGACGCCCTGATTTCCGTCGGCACAAACCCCGCCCACCGGCGAGCGCGCACACATTCCCATTGTCCAAGATGGCGGCGTAGGTGTAGCGTATACGATGCCTATGTTTTTATCGCGGTTTTACCGTTGCTATTATTTTCCCTACTTCTCGCGGAACGTTTCTTTGCGGTGCGAACGCGCGTGTCGCTTTTCCAACCCGACATCTTGATGTGCAGCGCGTCTAAAACCGCGGACTTTGTTGTGCATCCGGTCTGGATTCTGTTTGGCTCAGGAAAAGTTTGAGCATCCGAAAATGAAAAGGCAGGCCGAGCGGGACTCCAGTCCGAGCAGAGCTCTCGCCAAACGGATACGGGAGAGAGAACGAGACCGCGAAGGGAGCCGCAGGGAAGATGCAGCAGCTGGTAATCAGCCGCCGCTCGCGCTGCTTCTCGCCGAGAGCCGGAGCTACCAAAAACAACAGCAGCAGCAGCAACAGCAGCGCGCGCGGAGCCGCAGCGGCGAGCGCGAGAAGCCCCGTGCGCGGGAAGAGCGAGCAGGCCTCCTCCCGCGGCCTCCGTCCATCATCCCGAAAAGCAAAGCCGCCGTCGCGGACGCGCTCGGTAGCAGCAGGGGCGCGAGCGGACTGGAATACAAGACCTTGCTCATTAGCAACTTGGGCTCGCAGCTGTCTGACGAGCACGTGGAGGACGGGTTGTTTCACGAGTTCAAGAAGTTCGGAGACGTTAGCGTTAAGCTCTCGCACACGCCCGAATTGGGCCGGATCGCCTACGTGAATTTCCGGCAGCCGGAGAGCGCGCGAGAGGCGCGCCACGCCAAGGCCAGGCTCGTGCTGTATGACCGGCCGCTCAAAATTGAGCCCATGTACGTGCGGCGTCGCAGCCTCACGCCGCCTGACGTCGCCTACGTGCCTCTGCATGGCCCGTATCCCTATAGGCAACGGTCTCTCTCTCCTGGAGCCAGCGCGATTCGGGACGTGAGAACTAGACATTATGTGGATACCCTGAGTCTGCGGGAACGGGAGCGCGTATTGGACTATTACAGTGCTTTGGAAGAGCGAAGCCGTGCCTATGCGTACCCCCTGCCTGAGGACGATTTAATGCCAGAGGATGACCAGCGTGCCACCAGGAACTTGTTCATCGGTAACCTGGACCACAATGTGTCTGAGGCAGAGCTGCGTCAAGGTTTCGACAAGTATGGCATTATCGAGGAGATTGTCATCAAACGACCTGCTCGTGGACAAGGCTGCGGCTACGGGTTCATCAAGTTCCAGAACCTGGACATGGCGCACAGAGCCAAAGTGGCCATGCAGGGCCGTGTGTTTGGTGGAAACCAGGTAAAGATTGGCTATGGCAAGGCCAACCCCACCACGCGCCTATGGGTGGGTGGTTTGGGCCCTAACACCTCGCTGGCTGCTTTGGCACGGGAATTTGACCGTTTTGGCAGCATTCGCACTATTGATTATATGAAAGGGGACAACTTTGCTTATATCCACTATGAGAGCCTGGATGCGGCCCAGGCGGCGTGTGCCCAGATGCGAGGTTTCCCTCTGGGTGGCCGCAGGTTACGCGTTGACTTCGCCAAAGCAGAAGAGGCACGATCCTACCCTCAGCAGTACCCACCGCCCATCCCACTGCCCTCACATTATGATATTTTAGCTGACGGTTTTGGTCGCCATCGGAGCCTGGAGAGGGAACTTAGAGCACGGGCCCGCTCGCCTTCCCATCCTCTTTACGCAGAAAGGGAACGAGAACGAGGGCTCCCCGAACGAGACTGGAGTCCTCCAAAGGGTACAGAGCGGAGGAGTAACCCAGAAGCCTTTGGTCGTACAAGAGCACGCAGCCGTAGCAGAGAGCGCTGGCCGAAAGGCTGGGAAGAAAGGCGCAAGCGCCGGAGCCGAACTCGGAGTCTCAGTCCTGGTGAGCAGCATGAGGAAAGAGGACGGTCTAGGGTGCGAGCAGGTCCTCCCAGAACTCCAGACGACAGCCCTGAACGAACTCGCGGCCGCCTCCCTGACTCCACATCCGATCCGCAAGATCACACACCTGACAGCAGTCGCCATTCCAGCGATGAACGACCAGCGCAGGATGCTCGGAAAGCTGGGGATCCCGAGCGCAACCATCGCAAAACCGATACAGAGCCAGACTCGCACTCGGAAAAGCCCAAAAGCGAACCCAAGAAGCCCAGCACACTCTCGGAATATGCCCAGACCCTCAGCCGAGTGTGGCACGGCTCCCTCGTCCTGAAGAACAGCTGCTTTCCCACTAGCATGCATCTCCTGGATGGAGGAGCCAACTTCTTCCTCTCGCTTCTGAAGGACCAGACAGACAGTGGCAAGATCACGCAGCTCAAGATCGCTCAGAGACTGCGGCTCGACCAGCCCAAGCTGGATGAAGTGAGTCGCCGCATCAGGCTGGGTGGAGCTGATGGCTACACCGTCCTTCTGGCCGTACAGGGACCCATGGATCGTGACTCGCCCCCGCCCGATGGGCTCCAGAAGCGCTTCCTTCGCAACCTGGTGACCTACCTCAGGAGCAAACAAGCAGCTGGGGTTATCGGTCTGCCTCTGGGCGGCCCAAAAGAACGTGAGACAGGAGGGATGCTATACGCGTTCCCGCCTTGTGACTTCTCCCAACAATACCTCCAGACTGTTCTCAAAACTCTGGGCAAAGTAGAGGAGGAACATCTGGTTGTCGTGGTGGTTAAAGACTCGACTCAACCCTAACCATTGTGATCTACTGTTTTCTTTTGAAAACATACAAGCATACATTTTTAACACTCCAGACTTTTAAGTTACAGGCGAACAGTTTTGTTGATGGATATGCTTGATACCTTTCACACATTCACCAACCGTGAAGTTATAACGTTCTCTATATACACTATTTTAAAGCAACTTACCCTTTTTTTTTTCGGTCTGTGTTTTTTTTTTTGTTTTTTTTTTTTTTTTTTTTTTTTTTTTTTTTTTTTTTTTTTTTTTTTTTTTTTTTTTTTTTTTTTTTTTTTTTTGTATACTTGAGAATTTGGACAGATGGTTGTTTTTAATTGTTTTTATCAACTTTTAGTTCCTGATTTGCACCTCATTTTCGGAAGTGTTTTCTGTTCTTGAATGCAGAAGGCAATTTCAGAGGTTCCTCTCCATTGAGCTAATGTAATGGATGTCTATTCGACAGAAAGTGAAGACTAGTTATGAGTTATGTTGAAGCCTTTTTTTTTCCTTTTCTTTTTTCAGTAGCTTCATTTCACCTGTGCAATTTAATAGAAAACTCAATGTTTTTTTTTTTTTTGTCGGTTTTGTTATCCTGACTGACCAAGTGTGGATTTTAATATGCGCATTACAGGGAAGAGGGACGTTTGTCATTACAGGCATCTACCTCTGGAATGGTTTAGGTTGTGTTGTGATGTTTTTTTTTTTTTTTTTTTTTTTTTTTTTTTTTTTTTTTTTTTTTTTTTTTTTTTTTTTTTTTTTTTTTTTTTTTTTTTTTTTTATTATTATTCGCCAATGAAATATCTTCAGTAATATTTCAGACAAACACGCTCAGCATTAACTGATAATGTTCATGAGTGACGCTGGTTTAAGCTGTACCTGTCAACACTATTTGAAACACTAAGACTTGTGCACTAGTGTAACGTTAGTGCAGAATGTTGTTGATCGCTTTTAAGTTTCTCTCCTTACAGCGAAATTAAGCCATGGCAAGCTATTTTAATTATTATTATTATTTTTTAAAAAAAAAACAAAAAAAAAAACCAAATTAAGCTGAAGTTACAGTCAAACACTGTGTCAACAAACAGTTTTGCAAAGAGACTACAGTCATTCAACACTATTTCATTTGCTTGTTCACTCTGAAACTGTATTGGAACACATTCCTCAGCTTCTCCCAGACACTCCACTCTTGTTATCCCATGTGCAGCTTTTTTTCCTTCATTGTTTTTCACCATGTGTTTGAACGATGTATGCTATGTATGGGAAAAAAAAAAGCGTAAGTAAACATTTCAAATTCTTGTTTTTAAATCCTGTCTCAGCTCTCGTGCTTTAATTCCAAAATCTTGTGGCTTTGAATCATAACCCTGAGTTTAAAGGCTGTCCCACAGACAACAGAGCCTAATACCTCCAGCGTGGAGTGGAGCGAGTGTATCGCGTCTCCATAGCTACCTCACCGCATCCTTTCTTTGAAATCATAACGTGAAGGTCAGTGGTAACCAGGCAACCATTCTCAAAAAGTTCGCAAGCACATCAGGACAACAGGATGCCAGGCTGAGGAGGGTAGAACGCTCGGCTCGGTTTATTTTGAACGCTTATGGTCACTAGATGGCAGTGCGGTTCCACAGTGGACCTCGGCTTCGGTTTAGACCTGCTGTGTGAGTGGGAAGTCGCTTCAGGGGACGAGCGCAGCAGTGCATATTAAGCACCAAGCTAACGATCGTGCATTATTAAGCTGCAAGGAATTAACATTTGACACTTAAATCTCCTCAGCAGTATATGTGTTGAGGATGTATTACCCATGAAGCTCACATAAGAGCAATTTTTAAAATGATTTCTTTTATATTATTAGGCAGTAGTGGGTACTGACTATGAATATTAACTTTAGTTCCAAATTAAAAATAAGAGGCAATAATATTTGAGTGGTGTCATAAGCATACATGTGTATATTAAAAAAAAAAAAAAAAAAAAGGTGTCTTAAAAATCTTCACAAGGTTTATCCAGTACAAAAAGTCAACCAGGAGGTGGAGAAATATTGGGACTAAATTAATAAATAATAAAGTATTTAAAAGAATAGAAATAGTTAAACCTACCTGCTTTGACCTTATTTAGGGTCAAACTGTTCGGCTTAATATATTAAAATCAGAGTAATTTAATCATAGATTCAATTGTAAAATTGTAATTTTTTTTTATGTAATTACATATATAATCTATTAACAAAGTGTTTTTTTTTTTTTTAATTTTTTATTTTTGGAACTAACCTCAGATATAGTCATGTAGGACATGTTTGCTGTCTGACG
The DNA here is from genome assembly GCA_022985145.1 of Pangasius djambal. Classification (NCBI taxonomy): domain Eukaryota; kingdom Metazoa; phylum Chordata; class Actinopteri; order Siluriformes; family Pangasiidae; genus Pangasius; species Pangasius djambal. Next base: position 14,837,740 of record CM040994.1, read on the forward strand.
TTTGATTCTTTAGTTCATTGGTTCTCCAAGTGATGGCTGTGATCAAGTTATTTAGTTAGTTAGTTACTTACAGGGGTGGAAATTACTACAGGTTACAGAAAATTATTACAGGTTACAGTTATTAGCCTATCTGATTTGTCATTTGAATTGAATTTTAGGAAGTGTTTTTTTTTTTTCCCCAAACCTCGAAAATACGTAAAGCTATAAACAAGGTCATGGTGGACTTAATGTGTCCTGTCTGTGGAAAGTTCAAGTATAGAAAGCTCTGTTGCTCTAATAAATGGACAAAATATTGCTGTACACTTTTACATGTTTATAGAATAGATCTCTATGGAGCGAGTCTGTGTAAATTGGTTTACTGTTAAAGGTGGTTCTGGCTGCAAATAGTTTGTAGCTGTAAGATTAATATAATTAAAACGTAAAGGAAGTTTATCAGACTCAATTCTTTTTGCTGATATGATTTAGGACTGCAATCTATAAAAAATAAACAATCTTACTGTAGCTGAATGTTATGGTAGTCATGTTGGACAATTACATTTTTACTTTATCACAGTATTCAGTACAAGACAGCATGTGGTGAGTTTGTTTTAACACACAGACAAAGAAACTGTTTAAATACTTGCTATTCCAGCTATTGTACAAAATTATTTACAGAAAAACTGCATCATGTATCTTAGCAATTTCATGTCTTATGTATTTATGGAAAAGATGTCAGAGGTGTGAGACGTATGTTCTGACATGGTTCCAAAGAGTTTAACACCGCTTAAAATATCACTGCCAGTTATTTTTTCTTTCGCACTCCAAGTTAATATTCACCTTCAGTACCACCACTGTCCAATAATGCAAAAAAACAAAAAAACAAACAAAAAAACAGTGATGTGAGCTATGACATATGCTTTAACAGTTGATGTGTTGTTAATTGCTTGTTTCTTAATCTTCAGTCCTTTAGCATGGCTAGAAAAGAGCGTTACAGATGTTTATTAAAATTAATATACACAGTGCTTAAACGTCTGAGAGCACTAGTGAAAATGCTTCTATTTTGCATTCTTTTCTAATTTAATTCAACAAACATAAAAAAAAAAAAATTAAAAGTTTTATTACTGACAACAACTCGAGTGAAAAGTCGAATCTTTGTAACATTTACATGAATTTCAGTTTCTTAGTATTTGGTACGTCCCGTTTTTGCTTTAATGACAGTGTGCACTCGAGCTGGCATGGACGCCACAAGCTTGCGCAAAACCTCACGATCCATTTTAGATCAAATCCATCGACGTGTCATCTGAACACGTCTCAGTAGAAGAGATTAGGCATGAGGGAAATCAGATTTTTTTGTACAAACCAGTGAACATGGTCAATATCACATTTGCTTACATTTAAATAGGGACCTAGAAATAGTACAGAATATTGAATATTAAATATTCAAGATATTGAACGTTTACTTTCTTTTGAACTTTCTAAATATTTCAAAATTCTAAAACCTGTTTCCTAATTTTAATCTGGTCTCAGACCTTTGGGCCCCACTGTATATATTATTATTAACATATTATGATGATTAGGCATGTAGCTCCAGTACAAAACTAACGAAACAAACATCAGACACTAAAGACATCATGGTTGAGTGATTACATTAGGGGTAAGTGGAACATTGTATAAACGAAAGTGTTTGTTGTCCAGTTAATACTGTACTCTAATACTGTTTTAAGCTGCAAATCACTTGCATCCTGTAAAAGACAAGATTTTCTTTTTTCCATTTCTTTTTACGAGCAGATTAGAAGCTGAATAACACCTTTTATTGTGGGTATTTTTGACCCGTGGGAACAAAATATGTCTAAATGGAAAATCCAAGCTTCAATAGCTTTGTGATAATTAGGCCAAGTGGAAAACCCAGAGTGTGTGGTTCTCACCTTCGTTATTTTTAGAGTTGAGCGACTTTCTAGTGAAAGCGAAGATTTGCTGTTCTTTTCTCCTCATGAGATATTAATGAAGCACAATAGTTGCCACATGATGAGCTGTCAGTGTCCTGGTGTGATTCAGTTGTACTTTGTCTGTCTTTACACAGAACTCAGGCATGTTTAATAGTAATGATAGCCCATTCCACAATATTAGACGAATATGTTAATAAATATTTTAAAGCTGGATGTGAACCTGCTGGGTGTCTGTCCTCCAGACCTGTCTTGCTGTTTCGTCTCAGCGTCTTGCTCAGTCATGAGTGACACGTTGATTAATAGAGTGCACTGCTTGCGTATAAGAAGGCAAGTAATTCTAGAGAAGCTTAGTCTAACCGTAGTTTAAACAAAGGCTTTGTGCTTGTCTGTGGATGTTTTTCAGTCACAAGAACAAACAAAAAAGGCCAAAAAAAAATCTGGCTAAGCTGCTCCAGATTCACTCACCGCCTTTGAGAGACAAACTGAATAGCTCTGTGACACAGTCCAACATAACTAAAGGATTTAAAAGAAAAAAAAAAGTTTGCTCCTGAAAAACATTCAGCGATGTTAGCCATCTTATTTCTGCCTAGTTCATCGTATAAGACAGTGTGTGTCAGGTGCGTGTTCGGATTAGCCCTGGAATAAAATTTACATTTCCGTATGCTTGTGCCAAACCCTAATCCAGTCCTCTAAAACCCTTCTTTGCTCAGACTTCTGTTGCATTTACTCTAAGATTAAAAATCTACTTCATAAGCATTGTAGAATTGCACTCCATAAAAACTGACTTGCACATGCTTTGCATATGTTTGTGCTTTTTAGTTCAACTGGTTGAATGTAAGAAAGGTCGGAAAATTGTCTCTACAACTGAAATCAGAGCCATACTGTAAAAATTGTTTTTCCAATAAGACACTAGCCACAGGAGGGATTTTTCTCGATCTGTTTTCGAGATGAAAGTGATGTGAGAAATCGTCCAACTTTAATACAACCAAATTTGATTGCAATTTCAGTTTGAAGCTTGAGAGCACCACAATCTAGAAATCAAAACGGATCATTTTTGGAAAGCCTTCAAGAGTGCCAATGTCCGTGATTAAAATTCTCTGGCAAATGTAACACGGCACATATCGCTTGGTTTTTGTGGAAATCGAATGCTGCAGTCTGTTGTACAAGTTCCAAGTCGATTTACCCAAGTTCCAATTTAAACACATTCCAGTGCTTCGGCTCTGAAAACCATGGATGCCCAGAGCAAGATCATATTTGTATGGCTAGTCTCTGAATTTGATAAACATATAAAGAAGATCTACCTGAAGTATTTCTGTGATTAGTGATGAGAGAAGGATGCATAAGACAGGCCAACTTTGTGACAATTATCTGTCACAATGGTCCTATTGCATTAGTAACACTGGGCTGCAATCAGTGGAATTATGTTCCAAATCTAAACTTACAAAGCTGTTAAAACATTTTCACAACACAAAAGCTACACATCAGGTAAAATCCAGGTTTATCGTGCATAAAATGACACAAAGGGAAATATGTTTACTGCTGACCGTGCGCCGCCATTTTCTTTCGACATCATGTGTGCTTATGTCAGAAAACTCAGGCAAGGTAAATGTTGGAATTCCGAGTTGAATGAGCAGTCTGTTGCACTTCTCCGTGTCGGAGGTCGGATTTTTTCTTAGTTATGAGTACAATGGATTGCAGCAGGATTAGTTTCAGCCCAAATCTCACACACCTGTTCCAGCTAATTAAAGCCATTATCAGCCTCAGAGTATTAGAGTCAGGTGTGCTGGAGCTAAACTCTGCAGGAAGTTTGGAACGCTTACATTTACTCACAGTCTAGAAAGTACCTGATATCAAGTCTTATGCACTTCATTTCCCAAAAAGTAAGTTGCAGTCTTTTTTCACTGCTCTTCCTAATAATTATGTTTATGATACTCACTCTACATTGATGATGCAGCCATGGCACAATAAATCCACTTAAACACTGGAACATTAACTGTGTAGGTATCTACTAAGTAAGGAATAAAACAAACCAACATGAAATTTAGTTACTGTTACTACCCCGGTGTTGAAGATGTTCCCTTAACATCTTGTCTGAAAATGTTTTTTTTTCTCTTGATCCACAGCAGTTTGCCAACAAATATTTTTTTTTTTTTTTTTAATTCATTAAAAAATTTAGATGTAGACTTTTTCTGTTTATAGCTAAGTTTAATGTTGTGGAATGTCCCAGGAAACCAGTTACTTCCTGTATCACAGCAATGTATAAAAGGTCGTTCCCTCAGCAGCATCTCTTTTTTTTTTTTTTTTTTTTTTTTTTTTTTTTTTTTTTTTTTTTTTTTTTTTCTTTTTAAATTAATAAAAAAATGGAAAAAAAGAAAAAAAAAAACATGTTGCTTGTCATTTTAGTGAGGAACTAACACCAAAGCCCTTAATTCTGAAGATCAGAGGAGCTACATAATATTAAACAGCAGTTTTTCCTCACTGTTTCCTTACTTCTTGGTGCACATCTGGGGAACAAAAAGCTGCAGCATCCACTGACACATGCTTTTTTTTTTTCTCTGTCTGCTAGGATTCTTGTTAGCAATGTCAAAACGAAATTCTAAACTCCTTTCCCTTTGATTTTCTCATGTTTTAGATAGTTGTCTTGTTGGACACACCCACGGTACATGTTTAACATTGGTTTTTTTTTTTTTGTTTGTTTTTTTATTTTAGTTACATTGTAAAAGTAAGGTGCATTTAGGGTTTCTTCCACCCAGAAACCACAGGCTTCGAGTTGTAGTTCTACAGGGAGGAGACAGAGAGGCAATGAGTGCGATGACTTTGTGACAGCTATGAAAGGGAGATGGGGAATATATAGACAGTGTGTTAGGAGGGAGGTGGAGTTTCAGGCATGATCATTCATAAATCTTTCTTGACTTGAGTGAAAAATCATCCCTAACAGTTTATCCTATGCTTAGATATAATCTAATATAATATCTTTCTCAAGACATTAAGAATCCTTAATTCTGAAACAGTTTGTGATGCAATCTTTTAATGGATTGTACGAATTATATTCTAAAGCATGTTGCTTTGCTGAGGCAGCATTCCCTGTGACCTGTATATGTCTGATTGACTTAGTGCACACCAAGTGCACCTGCACACCACCACCACACTATTTCAACACAATCTTGTATCAAGCGCAGCACGAAAATGACTCGACTGAAGTGTTTCCTTGAGTCGAACATCATCGAAATCCTGTTTTAACCGATCATGAACATCAAAGACAATTAATCACTGAATAGAATAACATGGTTGAATAATTTTCCTGGGTAAGAATCATCCATCCATTTGGGTATCACATTTTGTCATTCATATACGACAAGCACCAAAATCTTATCAACACAATGTTGCCGATGTTGTCTTTATCATACTATGAATCTCATTACCTTACTGTTTTGTGCTTTACGACATCCCTGATTGCTGGTGCACTGGCTGGTGGTCCCATAGGAAGGGCTCTGTGTGTGTGTGTGTGTGTGTGTGTGTGTGTGTGTGTGTGCGCGCATGCATGCACAAGTTCCTGCTATCAGCCCATCGACCCAGAGCACTCACTGTAAGCCAGCCTGGTGCTCTTAAAGCTCAGGAAATGGAAGGCAAAAGTAATGAAATATTAATGTGGAATGGTGAGGGGTTCCAGTGAAATCCATTAGAGACGGCAAAAATCAATTGAACGCGGCCCTGCGCCACAAGAGAAAGGAACCAGATCTGGACAGACGAGCTCACTCTTATCTCCTCTTACCTCCATGTCGATTGTAACAAAGAACACACACACAGAGCAGCCATTAGCGTTGGCCATCCCGAGTGTAGCGATATAGTGTAATAGTGTTCCCCAATGCAGCTTATGAAAATGCTGCTATAAAAAGCTGTCTAATCTTATGCAATAGTGGCATCGTCAGTAGTTCTGTTGAAACTGCTCTTGAAAATAGGATATGTGTATTTCCTCATGATTCGTGCAAATTTAGCTTGTTATTTTTGGAACTTCCAGGTATGTACACCTCTATGCTTGGCAATACGTCATGGTTTGAATGTAACCAAAGTAGTTCACTTTTAGCTTATCTTTTTTCCTCATTAGGCTAATCCAGGAATCAAATTCTTTGTACCCCCAAACCTCCATGACTTCTACCCTACAGTGCCAAGATATTAGTTATTAAACTACTAGATCAGTTTACATAATGTCAACTCAGTATAGGAGTGTTGGCCTGTTGGCCTTAACATCTCAAAGGTAAGCGCTATCATAGCTAAAGGGTACAAGCTCGCCATCTTGGGTGACTAAGTCAAGCGTCAATAGGAGCACAATCACGTCAAGGATAGCTGTGTAGAGAAATAAGAGTGATTGAGTGGTCAGTTTTGGCAGGGTCATTTTTGAGGTATATATTATGCCGTCTAAGAATGAGAGGCGCTGCATCTGTCTGAAGGTCACTGGAGACTCTACTATGTTTTGTTTTCAGTCCTGGGACTGAAGACAGGGGAAAAAGGAAAACAGTCCATAGTGGGATGAAATATCAACCTTGCATGACATTACATAATACAAGTATATGCACAGGACTTTATGTGTAAAATGTGTGACCATGTAACACAAGCGCAAAAACAGTGCAAATACATGAGCGCGCACACAATATATAGGACACGGGTATCGTTAACTAGGTGGGGTTATGTGCAAACCTCAGCAAAACTGCAGATGATATCAGACTGTAAAAATCATACGTAGGAACAAGTAACAACATGAATGTAGTGTATATAGAAGATGGATAGAAATGTTCCGAAATTCAGGTAGGAGTGTGTATATACACCAATCAGCGATAACGTTAAAACCACTGACAGGTGCAGTGAATAACATTCATTATCTCGTTACAGTGGCACCTGACAAGGGGTGGGATATATGAGGCAGCAAGTGAACAGTCAGTTCTCAAAGTTGATGTGTTAGAGGCAGGTCTTGTGTGGTGTTCCTGGTATGCAGTGTTTAGTACCTACCAAAAGTAGTCCAAGGAAGTATAACCGGTGAACTGGAGACAGGGTCATGGGCACCCAAGGCTCACTGATGCATGTGGGGAACGAAGGCTAGCCCATCTGGTCCAATCTCACAGAAGAGCTGCTGTAGCACAAATTGCTGAAAAGGTTAATGCTGGCTATGACAGAAAGGTATCAGAACACACAGTGCATCACAGCTTGCTGCGTATGGGGCTGCTTAGCCACAGACCGGTCAGAGTGCCCATGCTGACCCTGGTCCATCGCTGAAAGCACCTACAATGGGCATGCGAGCATCAGAACTGGACCATGGAGCAATGGAAGAAGGTGGCCTGGTCTGATGAATCACATTTTCTTTTACATCATGTGGACGGCCGGGTGCATGTGCTTCACTTACCTGGGGAAGAGATGGCACCAGGATGCACTATGGGACGAAGGCAAGCTGGTGGAGGCAGTGTGATGCTCTGGGCAATTCTCTGCAGGAAAACCCTTTCATGGCAACAGTATTCCCTCATGGCAGTGGCCTCATTCAGCAAGATAATGTGCCCTGCCCCATTGCAAAAATTGTTCAGAAATGGTTTGAGGACATGACAAGAGTTCAACGTGTTCTGAGATCCCCATATTTATATATATAATATATAAAATCCTGCAGTTATTTAGAGCATCACTTTTGCACTTTTTGAAATTAACACCAAGCCTTCATGTGGTGCAATACCAATATAAATAGTGGGGGCGATGTAGCACCATGTGACACTGTGTCTGCAACTGCACTGTGACTAAACAAACTAGGTATGTGTCTCAAATCGCATACTTGCGTACAATTCTAGACAGTTATTAAGAACTAACACTAACAAGTTTTCCTATTACATGAATTTTACAAATCTCTCACATAGTCTTCAAGCCTACCAAAAGGTCTGTATTTCATACCAGTCTTCTGGATTCTCTTGATAGTAGTAAATACTTTTAAATGTAAGGTCTGAGCTGGAACCATTGATCATCCAAGGAAACAGTATTCATATTATGAATGAGTAAAATGAATTCCACAATGATTTGATATGAAAGAAAAAAAAAAAAAACACATTAGTAAGTTGTGAGTTGGCAAAATTCAGAACTGAGGCTCAATAGCAAGTTCCAATATTTACAGCTGTAGACCAAAGTTCTTTTGTTTCATGCCTCAGAGGGAACCACTAGCTGTTTAACTACATGTAGAACCCTGCAAGTTCCAGCCTTTATTAAGCTCGAACTGTTAACCATAAATTCTTGAGAGACCTTTTTCTTCAAGCTCAGAAGCTTACAGAAACAGAAAATCCTCTGTTGGGTCCTTTAGCAAATCCTTTAACCTTCAACTGGATATTATTGTCTCGCTTTGGATAAGTGTCCTCGAAAAGGTTTCATATAATAACAAAAATACATGCAAAATAATGTACTAATGCCTCTTATCTGTTGCTTATTTGCTGCTTTATTGGCACCTGACAACCCGGCTTCCAAGAAGGCTTTAGTGCAAAGGCAGCCCAAAGACCCAAAGCTGGATGGATGATGTCAACAGAGGCTCTGTGGAGTCCGAGCATTACGATCCGTCTGGCAGGATGGCAGCTGAGCGGCTTTGGGGTCTCAGTGTGTATTTGTGAATTACCTACATAACATTCAGTGCAATGTTACATGCCTACAAAATACAGCTCCTTATTGTTGAGAGGCACCTCGCTAAAACCACAGGGGTCTGTTTTATCGTGAGTGTTTTTAAACCATGAACTGAGCACAAAAGCTGTCAAAAGCTTGTTCTTTAAATGGGTCCCCTTTTACTTTCATTATGGATGATCCTCTTCTAGCAATAGTCATAGTTACAGCCTTGATTTTGGGAGCCATTGCTGCAAATGAGAATGAAAACTCAACTGAAATAAAAAGACAAGCCGAAGGAGCGAATAAGGAGATGCACTGTAGTCAAGGCTGTGGCCCAAGTGGGTGGTAATTTTACAATTTTGGACCCCTCAGAAAAATGTTTATATGTCTTTATTTGTAACAAAAGGCTTATGAGGAAAACCTGAGAGATTGATAGTTGGAAGCTAAGTAGTTATGATGCCATATAGCAATTATTAAGTAACAAGCAATTGTCCAGTCATGACACCAAAACACCCAAAAGTTATAAGACCCTGATTATTATGTTGTATAATACATGGTTGTAGTGGTTCCACAAAACAATGGCACTGAACAACAAAAAAAATTAAAAGAAGTAAGAAATCCAGATTATTCTGTCCGTGTCTGTGTGAATCCCATCTCTCAAAAACAATCCAATAGGTGGATTGGCTATGCTAAATTTCCTCTACAAGTGAATATATGGTTGCATATGTGTACATGGTGCCCTGCATTAGACTGGCATCCCATCGAAGGTGTATTCCTGCCTCATACCCAGTGGATGGGTTCTGGATCCTCCATAACCCTGACCAGGATAAAGCAGTTACTGAATGTGAATGAATGAAATCCTGGTTCTACACATGTGCATATCATAATACTCATAATGCTCTCCAAGCATACACATACATGATACTTCCCTGTGTTGAATGGACTGCATTTTGCATACTGCAACTTGAATGTCCCTCGTAATTTATGACGCAATAAAACTTGTGTCATATGTTCAAGTCAATGAAGAGTTTTTCCGCTATGATATTTTGAAGAAGCACTGCAGTGAGAATTTCCAACCTTTCTGCAGTCTGCGTACTCAAATTGCCCCCAAAGAATTTAAGCATGAAAATAACTTTTTGCAATTTGGGAAATGGAGCACAGCATTTTCCAAAGCATTCATTTAGAACAGGGAATGTTTTCTTGGTCAAATTCATAGTCATAGCTCAGAAATGTGATGATAATGTCTTTATTCTTCTACCTTGGAATTGTATGTTTGAAACCTTGCTTTTCTAACATGAAAACATAATCTGTCAAAACCAGTGGCCCTTATTTATCAAAGATGATTTGAGAGCAATTAGCCAGCTTCAGCTGAATGGGAACAAGCTCCTGCCCACTAGCCCCTTATTTGTATGTAATATATATGCATATAGAACACCTTATTTTACCCTCATATACATCTAATTTACACGAAACAAACCCTAATTTATGCGGGTAATGTGGCAGGAAACCAACAAGATGAAAGCATTCATCAGACTCCAGTTATCTGAGGAAAGAAGTAAATAGAGCAGGGTGAAATATCTTTGATATCCTTAAAATAGGACATAAAATGTGCACACTAAAAGATAACTTGAAATAAAATCAAATTAAGAGCGCTTTCTATTCTCAGCAGCAGATATTGAAACTGTACTTATAGCTAGATTTTTATTCATTTTAGAACTCAAATAGGTCAGATTTTACAGAATTTCAATTGAATTAAAGGTCTATTTATAAATATAGTTAAATCAAGTTTCCATTATAAACATATATACAAACATATACTATATATTATCATATACTATCGATGACCTTTTTATTGGCATTACTTAGAGACTAATACTACACATAATATACATGCTCTTGTTGATGATATTCACTTTGATTTTAATTTGAAAGTATTTTTCAGGCTGTTAAAATGTTAGACTCAAATATACACAAACTTCAAACATTTGTGATCATACAGATACGGCGAAGATGAAACTGATGAAGGATACTGTCGATGGAATTACACTTGTTTTATGATCAACTTTGATGAATATCAGATTAAATTCGCCGAAATACAAATGGCTTTACATATCCTTCAAATCACGAATGCTAGTGGTGGCTTTACAATGTATACTTATAACAGTATAGCATTTTGCCTTCATTAAAATGAGAGCTGAAAGTCACCCACTAGGAGGCCATCTGTTCAGCGGTAGGTGGTCTGTCATAAAGTATATTCTTAGTAACTCTCAGAACTTAAATATACAGAGCATCCCAGAAGGAATAGGGGAGTCAGCAGAAAAAAAGCATTAATGACATTTGTGAAGATAATAGCAAAATCTTCTTTTTTTTTTTTTAAATAAAAAAATTAAAAAATAAAAAAATAAAAAAAAATTTAAATAATAAAACAATTTATTTTTGGTTTTGTAAAATATTTTAATGTTTAAGACGTGCAATTTATATAAATAATGTGTTTACATGATCAGTCCATTTATAGAATCAGTCGTGGGTTTCCACTTTTCTAATCATTCACCATATTAATTAACATTAATTTACTTAAGCATTCTCAAACACTTTAACTGATGTTAAAGAAATTATTGCTAGTATAGTGTCAAAGTATTTAATAGTAGTATTGATGTTTAATATAGTTTATTCTTTACATGTCTAAACTTAAAAGTTGCACAAAATTAACACAAATTGAATTACAAAAGTTACAAAATGTTGCTAATTAACGAGACTCGCATTGCTCAACGTAAATGTTGCTAGTTAACGAGACTCGCATCGCTCAACGTAAATGTTGCTAGTTAACAAAACTCGCATCGCTCAACATAAATGTTCCTAGTTAACGAAACTCACATTACCCATTGTAAATATTGCTAGTTAATGAAACTCACAATATTTACATTGAGTAATGAGTTTTGTTAACTAGCGTTACTCAATGTAAATGTTGCTAGTTAAAGAAAGTCACATTACTCAATTTAAATGTTGCTGGTTAACGAAACTTGCATTAATCAATTTAAATGTTGTTAGTTAGCGAAACTCACATTGCTCAATGAAAATGTTGCTAGTTAATTACCATTTCAGCAAGCTCACCACAAAGTATATTATGATTTTTAGTTCAAGTTAGTTACTGTGGACTTGACCAATATGGTGTCATTGATATAACATTCAAAACTGTTGAAGGAGGGGTTCATTATTTAGTAAAACATTAAAACAAACATCAATTAATAGCAGTGCTAATTATGGAAATACATCACATATGGTATATTAAGAGATCCTTAATGTAAAGTGCAATTTTTAGTAAATAATAGTACATTATATAACAGCAGTGGCTTGTTATATAATGTTAAATAAGTATATATTCTGGTACACAGGTTGAAATAGCAATAGCAGGAATATATATTGTTTGCCCCCAGTTTAGTCGTTTCCAATTCCCAGCTGCAAATTAGACATTCATCTGTCATATGATAGCCAATATCTAAGATTGTAAGAACTAACACTGGCTAGCAACTTGATCTATGTTATCTAGCAAACACACAGTGTAATATTCAGCTTAACGTTAGCCAGCAAACTTTACTGATTTTAGTCACACAATGTAACAGTTAGCTTAATGTTAGCTAAAATGTTAGCACTTGGTTAGCACACTAACTGGCATTGTACTGTGTTTAGGTATCTTATATTAGCTAATAACTGTATTGTGTTGTACACTGCTATTTTAGCTGGGTGCAAATAAACACTAGATATATTTTAGACACAAATCTAACTTACTAAATAATACTTTTAAAAGCTGATTAGCTTTGTATAAAATTATCTAAGAATTGCCTAAACAGCTAAGCTATAGGAAATCATTGTATGCTACAAAAATGGCAGAATGCCACTTTGTGTGTAATTTTATTTTGAAAAGTATTGGTAATGTATTATATGGTATAGGACCAAATGTTTTAACCACACACAATAATAATCTATTACTAGCTAGCAAACTTGGTTACTGATTTAGCCTAATGTTACCTAGCTTGCTTGATTTTTTTTTTTACATGTGTTTATATAGTTAGACATTAGCAGTAGAGTTGTACAAAATGTTGGTAATTAATTATATGGTATAGGGCCAAACATTTTAATAACATAATGTAATAGTTAGTCTCATACTAGCTAGGAAACTTGGCCACTGGTTTTAATCACGCATTGTAATATATAGCTTAATCTTAGCTAGCAAATTAACTTACTGGTTATAATCACACAATGTAATAGTTAATCTAATTTTAGCTAGCAAACTTGGCAATTGTTTATAGTCATACAATGTAATAGTTACCCTAATGTTAGCTAGCTTGCTGGGATTTTATTTATCATTATTTTTTTTAACCTGCATTTATGCATGGTTAGCCTGATATTTGCAGTAGCATTGTACAACATGTGGGTAATGAATTACATGGTACATGGCCAATATTTCAGTTATACAATGCAAGTTATCTTAATGCTAGCCAGCAAATTGCTTCTAATCACGAAATGTACTAGTAGCCTAATGTTATTTATTTGGTATTTGGTTTAACACATTTTATCCACACATATAATCAACCTAAAATTTGTGGTAGTGTTGTAGATCATGTGGACCAAAGACATGGTGAATTCAATCAGCAAACACATCTCTTACAATCCATTATTTTAGCACTTATAAGCTGCTGGCCACCAATTTTCACTGTTTTTGTCAAATCCTACCCTGAGGGCAGAGACTCCTAAATGGCAGATGGCACCAGGTGGCTTCTTCTCTTCTTCTGCTTTCATTGATCCCATCCTGTGATTATCTTCATCTTTCAGGGAGAGATCTGATCCCAAGGGAGTCTGAAACGGGACACTTCAGAGGCCTTTGATATGAGATAAGGAGTTTAAATGCGTTAGACTTCACCAGAGCCATGTACGTTTTTACGGGAGAGCATGAGTTGGGGTGGGGGGGGGGGGGGGGGGGGGGGGGGGGGGGGGGGGGGGGTTTGTATGGGGGTGGTTGGATGTTTCTACACAGAATTGTCACTCAGTCTTCTCCTCTGTGGTTTAAGTGGACGCTGCAGTCAGTCAGCATTGCCTCTTACAAATTCACTGCACACACTGTGTTGAGAGGAATAAAAAAAAAAAACAACGGCAGACTGAATAATTGAAAGAAGATCTTGCAGTGTATGTGATGTATTAAATAAAGGGAATGCTGGGAGCACGATGTATAGCCTAATCACATAACCAGCATGCGCCATTGCCACACAATTTCTGTAAAGAGTCCTTTGTACTCACTGTAGCGATCGGTGTAGAAGTGTGTTGATAAATGAATGTGTGTATGACTCCTGTTAAAGTGCAACTTTAACAGTGCTAAGAGATACTAAAATGCTAATGCTCTGCTGTGTTGGGCGTGTTGCTTTTTACCGGAGGCCATTATGTCAAATCTGAGGGTTAGGCAGAGCCGCTTATAGATTAACTGTCATCCTCCTGAGAGATGCAAATATGACCAAGAGCTACTCTAGGGAATAAAAACTCAGTACTTATAGACACCAGTGTGCACGAAGAGTTTTCAGTAAATGGTTTTATAATATATTGGATTTGCCTTCAAACCAAGAATAATATCTTAGTGATATAAGATAGCTGGAACAGTTGAGTATTAGTGTTCATATCCAAGGACTGTCATAGGCCCTTAAGCAATATATTCAATTGCTTTGCTATATATATTTGGATAAGGTTATACAGTACTGCGTGAAAGTCTTAGGCACATGCAAAGAAATGCTGTAGAGCAAAGATGTTTTCAAAAATAATGAAATTAAATGTTTCTGCATTTAAAAAATAATATAAATAGCAGTAAACAGTAACAATGAAACAAAGTCTATTGGTATGACAAGCCTTTGCTTTAAAAAGAAAATAGTAGTCTCGGGTAGAGTTTGTGCAGCTTTATAAGGAAATTAGCTGGAAGGTTTTACTGAGCATCTTGCAGAACCAGCCACAGTCCTTCTGGAGACTTTGAGTGTCACACTTGCTTCTTAATTTTGCAGCAAACCCAGCAGCCTTCATTATGCTTTTTTGTCTGACAAGTGGTCTATGTAATATGCTGATTTCTTTCTTGACATATTTCTTTACTAACATTTAATTTTGTGCTGGAAATCTAATGTTTGGAAATCTAAAATGTCTTTGTACTGACTCAATAATGTAGAAGTGATTAAAAAAAATCTGTAACAAATGTAATGTACTGTATATCTGGACTAATACAGTACACAATAACAAATACAAGTGCAGAACCTTATGCAGAATCTTTCTGTGTTGATCTATACTCATTATTTGATCAATAACAGCAGATCTTGGGAATCATTAAATATGTTTAGGCCACAGTGCTGTTGAATTCTCAATTCTGATTGGTTAGAAGAATTATAACTCAACTTTCTGTGAATATCTGCTTCAAATCACATCCAGTTCTTCAGTATTAGACTCTTTGGGACAACTTTTGCAGTTTTGGTGCAGTTTGGTATGCACTATCAACTGATGCAGATGATAATATAACAATTAAATATGTAAATACAGAAACTCCCAGTCCGTCTCAGCTGGTCCAATAATTGAAAAAGTTGGTTGCATGACCGTTTTTAATTTTTCACATTTTTTAGAGTGATTACCTCAAATTTCAGGTTCTGGTCCCCCACCAAGGATATTCAATCTGAAGGTGAAAGAAAAAAAAAAAATAAGGGAAGTCTCAAACCTGAAATGTTCTGCACATTATACTTACCTAGGTACCCCCTAAAAAATTAAGACTGAGACTCGAACCCTTCCCATTATAAACTGACCCTAATAGTGGAACTGTGAGCAATCTTGAGCATTACATTAGGACTTAAGTTCTAAGTCTAAGGAACAAAAATGTGCAAATTGTTTATATATGTACATGTACCTTGTAATGTGTTCTAGAGAGCAATTTTCTTCCAAGGTTGGTTTCTGTAAACAGCTGCCATAACCAAAATTTGTTGCCATGACACAAAGATGGCCATCATGGTTAAACCAAGGGACATTTAAAAAAAAAAAAAAGGGAAAATTTAAAAATGGTCAACCAACCTGTATTGGACCACTTGAGATGGAATGACCCTCAATTAAACAAGCAAGTATACAAAGATTTGAGCATATATTACATTTTGGATGACACAGACTTTTTTTTCTTAAGACCATGAAATTACTTTTCCTTTATTTAAACAAACAATTTTGCATTTTGATTGCATTTTGTAATCTTTCTTGAATCCGAATATCTGAAGCTTACCTGGTATTTATAGATAATCAAATATCTTTTTATTTATATATATATATATATATACACACACACACAGTCAGGTCCATAAATATTGGGACATCGACACAATTCTAACATTTTTGGCTCTATACACCACCACAATGGATTTCAAATGAAACGAACAAGATGTGCTTTAACTGCAGACTGTCAGCTTTAATTTGAGGGTATTTACATCCAAATCAGGTGAACGGTGTAGGAACACTTCAGAATTCATCCTGCTGCTTTTGTCAGC
>CM040994.1:14853920-14873012 GCA_022985145.1 Pangasius djambal
GATGTCTATGCGTTCCAGACTTCAGGCTGTAATTGACTGCAAAGGATTTGCAACCAAGTATTAAAAAAGTGAAAGTTTGATTTATGATTATTATTCTGTCCCATTACTTTTGGTCCCTTAACAAGTGGGAGGCACATATGCAAACTGTTGTAATTCCTACACCGTTCACCTGATTTGGATGTAAATACCCTCATATTAAAGCTGACAGTCTGCAGTTAAAGCACATCTTGTTCGTTTCATTTGAAATCCATTGTGGTGGTGTATAGAGCCAAAAATGTTAGAATTGTGTCGATGTCCCAATATTTATGGACCTGACTGTATATCTGTGTGTATGTATGTATATGTATGTGTGTGTGTGTGTGTGTATATATGTGTATATATATATATATATATATATATATATATATATATATATATATATATATATATATATAAACATAAACATTTTTTTGTTTATTTGTTAAAACTTTGGTTAGCTGATGTTAGATAAGCCATTTAAATATTCCCTCCAAATAGTGCAAATAGTGATTGTGTTAGCTAACGTTAACTGATCCAGATTTCCAGGTAGGATCCTGAGTCATGCAGAAAATGGACTCGCATATACAGAAACATTGTTCAAAGTGTGCTTGAGGTAATAAAGATATTTTTTCTGCCCAGTGATGTTTCATTTAGGTTTCATCATTGCCAGTACTGTATTTGTAGTTATTTGCGTAATCCAATGCTGTTCTTCTATTGTTGGATTTTAGACGAGCATCATAGCAGCTCTAATATTTTAACAGAAATTTTCGGACACTTCAGGAACTTTGTCATCAGCCATCTTTGGTCGCAATGGCACTAAATTGGCTGCTGGTAAGCACATCACATTATGCATTCTAAGTCTAACAATCTTCAGTCACGACCAAAGAATTCTCTAATGATGTGTGACTATTGGGTTGAATTGATCAGCTGAAAATTACAAATAAACAATTTGCATACACGACAGCTTTCCTGCTTGAAAAAAACATTGTTAAAAGAATACGAGGGGCAAACTGATAACATCAGTGACTGCTTAAGTGAAAAGTTGACTTAAAAATAAAAGTGTCTGTATGGAATAAGCCAATAAAGGCAAGTATAAGTAAATGAATGAGCAAGCAAAAACACTTTCCATCTGAGTGCATCAGTACAGCTCTGTAATTTTTAGATCTATTCAGGATACTCATGACTAAGCGGAAGCTTTGAATGGAAGCATGAATGACTAAGAGGATTTATGAATGAGTGAAAGTGAAAAAGAAGACTGAGTAAGTGGGGAAAAATGAGAATCAGCTGAATTTTATGTAATGAGGAAAAATGCACAGTATTCAGAGGCATAAGCACAATCGATAAGATAATCGATAAGACTTTTACTATGGAAAAGTCCAAGCGACAAGGACATCCAACCATCAGCAATGAATGATGTTTTAGCAGTAGATCATCATTTCTAACGTTGGACAGCAGCTTCTGTATTTTATGGTCATATTCAGCATCCATAACCTCCCTCTTCTCCTCATTCATGAGCCTATAGGTGAGTCATAAATCACAACACACTCATAAAATAGTAAATTCACTAACAAGCCATCCATAATGCACCAGCCTGCTTTTGATCTCTCTTATCTTTTCAACATGTTTCATGTGCTCTTTTAGTCTTGCACTGAATTAAAAGTACAGCATGTCTTCGCACCCTGGTTTGTGCTAAAAATAGAAATGTTCTTTACACTTAGCAAAACGCTTCTCTCCAAAATTTATGACAAACCACATAAAAAAAAAAAAGGCTAGCTTATGATGAAAGAAAGTGCAAGCCTAAAATCTAATCAGATCAGGAAAAAAAAAGAGGTTCTTTAGACAGGTTTTTAACAACCTACTTGTAAGATACTGTATGTAAGACACTTGTAAGGTATTCTACAAGTATTTGCAATGGTTTAACCAAAAATTCCTCAAATGTAGTGTCACATTTAGTTTCTTAGGAGTTATGAGGCTAATGTTGAACAAGTAATTAACGTCTCACCCAAAACTGTCTCTATAAATCTTTTTGTTTAAACTGCATCCAGTTCTTCAGTAATGCTACGCAAACTTTCTGATATGGTTTAAGAAACAATACGACTTACTGTAATCCATATACATAACCAAAACCTTTGTTTCACCATATAGCTTAGCACTGTAAAGTTATGAAGGTAGCCATTCTGGACATCTTAACACAGTGTGGTATCATTCCATCATTCCATTCCATTATTTATATTTTTATAAAGCTTGCCCGAAAAGTTCATAGGGCATTTGGTTGAGACGAAAGGCACAGGGCCATACCCATACTTTTTACAAAGGGGTGGCCATGTTAGACCCAGTGACTCTACTGGGGTGGCAATGGAGGGTGGGACAAAAATCTGCGTCTGTAGAAAGTGACACAATGTGACTTCGCCTGTCTGTGTACAGGCTATATACGAACTTATATATACGAACATAAAAAGCACACAACTAAGTAACATTTGTTTGTTGTCTATCAAGCTATATAAAATTCACAGTTAACATAGGTCATGATAGCTTCACTCTCAAAACAAACTCCATTTCCCAGAATCCTCTTCTGCTATGCACTCCATTTCCTGCAACACACCACTATGTATACCACCACATGATCAGTCACATGACTCTCATCATCCAGAATTCTATACTGCAGGCACCTAAACACAATTACCGCTTCTCCTTGTTCTAATTATTCTAGTTTCATTAGAACGATCTAGTTTCATTAGAGCATCACTCCCAGTTTTGCTAGTGATGATTCTAAGCCTGTTGTTTGTTTGATTTCCTTTCTGGATTACAATCTGTGTTTGATACTTTTGATTCCAGTCTTTCCTACAATGCACTGTTGCGTTTATGTTGCCTGACATTTCTGTTTTTTTTTTTCTTTTTTTTTTCTCTTTGATTTTGGGTTTACCTTCCTGGTTTGTTTGCTCTGTGGATGGTAATAAAACTCAAATGCAGAGTTTGTATTTGCATCCAACTGTGCATTGTTCAGGACAACATGACATTAAGCTACCGATGAAATACACTATCAGTATATTTAGCTAACAGTAGCTAATAACAAACTAAAGAAATCCAATATCATGCCTCCTTGACATAATGATATTCATTATTTAAAGTTTGACAACTGGTGGCTTTGTTTGTTGTCCAGGGAATGGTTCGCTTCTGTGTTAGCTATCTAAACTTTCTTGTTGTTGTTCTCCACTGCATGATGATGAAATAACCACTGAAAGTTCCCAGTGACTTTGTAGTAGCCCATCATAGCAAGGTTTACCAAGTCGTTCGGTTTCAAATCATGGTTAGCAAACTAATAATAATAATAATGGAATGATTATGATTATTATTATCTTACTGGGGTGGCCAGAGGGGTGGCCATGCTTCATGCTAGGGTGGCACTGGCCACCTCTTAGCTACGCCCCTATAAAGGCATGTGTCAGGCCTGGGATCCCAGGGGACGCAACAAAAAAATTTTTATTGTCAAGTGGATGCAAATTGTGAATCTCACTGGAAAATGAAAGACCATGTTCACTGGTTCATGTTTATGTTCACTGCATTTACAGCATCTTTAGTAACTGCCTGGTCAGTGTCATGATGGATTCAATTAGACTACTACTTTGTTTGTTTTAGGAAATAACTAAATTTGTTATAAACTATTGCAGGCAGGTAAAAACAAACAAAAAAAATAACAGTTCTGTGAGACCAATTATGAATTAGCTGTGGGTGAGGAACTGTTGAGGAGCATATCTATGTCTGAGGGTTTTTTCCAGTGTTTTCCACAGTTGTAAAGAGTGGTTATTTGAGTTACCGTAAACTCAAACCAGTCTGGCCTTTCTCCTCTGATCTCTCTCATCAAGATGTCACTGGATGTTTTTTGTTTTTCACACCATTCTGTGTAAACTCAGACTGTACATACTGTTGTGTGTGTGGAAAAACCCAGATGATCAACCGTTTCTGAAATACTCAAACCAGCCCATCTGGCACCAACAACCTTGCCACAGCCAAAGATGCTGAGATCACATTTTTTTCCCCATTCTATTGTTTGATGTGAACATTAACTGAAACTCTTGACCTGTATCTGCATGATTTTATGCATCGCGCTGCTGCCACCTGATTGGCTGATTTGGATAACTGCATGGATAGCAGGTGTTCCTATTAAAGTGGCTGGTGGGTGTATATAGGAGTCATCATTACTTTTATACAGCACTATTCATGGACCCACGTTGTGTGTGTGTATGTGTGTGAAACTGAGCTCTGCTTCCGCTTTAACATATCAACTGAACTCAGAGATCTCCATTCTTTAAATTCTGAGCTCAACTCTTGTGCATAGATTTTATTTTTTTTTTCTTGTGCACACTTTTTTTTTCGCTGAAACTCTGACCTCTGTTTTAATCCCAGAACTAAACCCCAGTTTAGAGGACTATTCTCATTCTCTGGCACTCTGTTCTTTCCAGTTTATGACTCGTCAATGGTGCCAGGTCCCATTTATGTTGAGCGGAGGCTCTCGACAGCTGAGAGGCCCTCACCGTGTAATTAGCGGCTTCCATTTCGGGCCTCCTTTGTCTCCAGCTTGTCTTTAATTGCTGGTAAATTGTAATTATTATTCTAAACATCGCCGGGATGAGGTTATTGCTGGGCTAAATTGCTCAGTGACTTTTCCAGCTTTTGTCTTGGGACGTTCTTCGACTTGAAATGGAGGATGTTGGTTACACAGGCACGGGTGGAGGACCAGAACAAAGTGCTCTTCTTGTGCAAGATGCATCGAATGATTGCATATGTAGTCAACTCCAATGTGTTTTTATGTGACACAGGCAGTGTTGCAGGGTTATCATTACACCCCCTCACCTCCCCCTAAAAACACACACAGGATAACCCCTTCACGCCGCCTGGAAGAATTTGTTTGTGTTTGAGCAGCTGTTGAAGTGTGAGCTTATTCATAGCAGGCTTTCATCTCGGGCGTTGCCGTGTTGTCATTGTCTCTTTATTGTGTCTGGATGGCAGGACGGTTGGGCATGTATGTAGGGGGGACTAAAGTTAAAGGAAAGGTTTGGCTAATTTCGAAATTTACCTTGCAGCTTTTGTGTTTTTAATTTTGCATACTGACTGATTTAAATAATAATAATAAAAAAAAGTGCATTTATGATATCATCTTTCAAAAATGTCCACCATTAGTTTTATTGTTATCCATTTATCATTCTTGAGTATTATTCATTTAATAGAAAATGTCAGTATTAGTACAAAATACGAGCAGAAAGTAGATGAGCATTAGGATTAGGAAAGTTGGAAAAGTGGTGAATTTATTAATGAATGAGTTTAATCCTGAATGAATTTAATCCAAACCTCAATATCTCAAAAACAAGTCATTTGTACATAATGTCAACTTGGACCTAATGTTTTCTGACTTTGGAAAGTTCAGGAATTAAAAAAAAAAAATGTCTAGGACACCAGCAAATAGACAAATCATTAATCATTTAAACATGCCTTTGTCTTGTTTTTAGGTGTTGTGTAAAAAATTAACCATTTGAAAATTTTTACGAAACCTTAAAAATACAATACTAAACATGATACTGATACCAAGATGCCAAATGTTCTTTTACCTTTACATAAGCAATAAAACACCTGGTGGTGTGCTGTTATAGGAAAACAATCAACGAAGAGGTTGATGTGATGCGGCCTGGAACAAGGCAGAGTTACTGATACAACCCTGATGTTGATTATTTTCCAGTAGACATATCCCAAAGTGTTTTATTCTTCTAATACCACAACAACTTGCCAACCATTGCACTTTGTTTAAATGAATGAATGACACATTGTATGTTTTATCCATTTAAAGTTATGTTTAATGCTGTGGAATGACCATGAAACAAGTTGGATCCCGTTATCACTTGCGTTATAACTGCTATAAACATCATTCCATCTTTTTAATAAGACAAAAATTGCAGAGAAACTGCAAAGCCCTCAGTCCTGAAGACTTTCAGGAAACGTACAGTAACAGCTTTACCGCCACAGTGACACTGACACTGGAGACTCCTTCCAAAAATGCTACCTAAATGTCTCCTCATAGAAAACTTCACCTATCAACAATTATGCATTTTCTTTTATCATCTTATCAGTATTTCATTAGAGTGAGAGTGTTAATATAGACAGTTAATCAACACCATTTAACCAATCAGAGAATTCAACAGCACTGTGGTATAAAAAAAGATAAACCGTATTCATATTACACATATCAGGAAGGTGGTTTTTTTTTTTTTTTTTTTTTGAGGGAGAGAGAAACAAGTTGAAATAAAGGTACTGAAAAATGACAAACCGAAGGTGATTTTAGCTCTTGTCACAGTCCCTACATACATTTACACGAGAGAAGCCACATGGCCTTTTTTTTTTTTTTTTTTTTTTAGTTCCTTTGAATGCAGCATGAGGGTCAACGCTGTGCTTAGACAATGTTAGATTTAGAAACATTAATTGAGATAACAGTGAACAACAAAGCACCAGAATCAAGTTAATACAGTATGGTTTTATTCATTTGTATGGCATTAATGAATGGAGCAAAATCAAGAGTCACACACACATGTGCCAGGCTGACACGAGGTCACAACCGGGTGCAAATCAAAAAAACCAACAACAAAAAAAAAAAACGTTTAGAGAGAATAGTCAAGCAGTTGAACATTTCACACTCAAATTTTGGCCATAGTGGAATTATCACGTTCAAGTGCAATGTCGCATGTCATAGAGCAATGCATGTGCCGTTTTATACAGTATAAAGTGGTGGTTACTATGTGTTAATGTCTGGAATGAGATAATGGATAGAATACAACAAATATATAGAATGTATATGTATATATGTATCTATATATATCTATATATATCTATATATATAAAATCGCACGGTTCAATATCTGTGGTCAGCCTCGTCGCTCGCTTTTGGCGTAGTCCTTTAACCCGGCAGTGGGTTATTTAGAGCTGCTGATGAGGCGTGACACAGGAAACCTCACTGAACCACCGAGAGATGTTTTGCATAGACGCCAAGTTGAATTCATGCAAATGACTATGTGAGGCATTAGAAGGCAACATAAAAAGTGGAACACATACACAGGGTCGAGATTAACCACATCAAACGGATGAATTGGTGAGGAATCGTTGCCATGGTCTGTCCATAAGATCTGGCTTTACAAAAATAAGTGAGTTATATTCCTATATTTATTTAAATGGAAAAAAAAAAGAACAGAACTAAAACAAGGTCTATGTGTAAGAAAGTCTTGTGAATGAAAACAGTCAGGATTAGAAGAGCTACAGTTGATACACATTTATGTCCGTGTCTATGAGTAAAATCAAAGTGTTCAGTCCAGTATTGCTTTTGTGTTACACTGTGTGTGTGTGTGTGTGTGTGTGTGTGTGTGTGTGTACGGGTGTGTGGGTCAAGTCAATATGTAGCCTAGCTCAGCATTAATGCCATGCCTTTCTACACACACCTGAATTCTCTCTAAAAGAAAAAGGACCTAATAATAGTCCCAAGTCTCATCTCTGTAAATGAAGTGAAGAGTGAGAATCTGTAAATCTGTGAGTGGAAACAGTTGTTCTTATGGAAACCACTGATTGTAAAACAAAACAGTCATAATAAATAAAATAAATAACTCATTTTCAAACAAATGTGATGAAACATAAAAAAAAACAACCAACACAAAGCGAGCGTTTAAACCTGTCGACTTCTTAAAAACGTTTTTTTTCTATTTTTTTTAAATATATAGTTCAGAGTATTAAAAAAATGAGAAAGTTTGTATACAGAGGCATACACAGATATCGTTGTATAAAAGCTGATACAGAAGTGTTTAGCATCAGTCACCAGTGTCTCATTGTATAAAGTCTTTTGTGGGAATATGTTGTAATCATTAATAAATAAGAGCAGACAATAGATGAGTATTAGGATTCAGGGAAAATTACAGGTTAGGAATAAGCTATGGCTTTAGAGGCTACATCAGCCGGAAAAAAACATAAATAGAGCTATTTAAATACGCTATTGTCCTAATGTCTTAGTAGAGTCAAGTTCAGGACAAGCTCTGTAACAAGCTATATCAAAACAAAACGAACAAAAAAAAGGGTAAAGTCTCTTTTGACTACACAGCTACAACAGGTAAAAGTAGAGGAACTCCTCGCTTTGTTTGAACAGAGGTGTGAGATTTCTTGTCTCTTTCAAGAAGAGGGTCAGTACGGTGCGAACTTCTGGCGCTCGGGTTTCTTGATGCCATTGGCTGAAGAGATCTTGGCTGTGTAGGATGCCAGGGTAGCATGGGCCGGAGCGGCGGCGGCGGCTGCTGTGCCGGCGGGAGCTGAGAGTGCCAGGAAGGGGACGGTTTTCATTCCCAGGAGGCTGGAGAGGGGGAGGGCATAGGGGGCGCCCAGGATTGGAGCATGGGGCAGAGCGCCCATCGCTGCCAGGGCTGCGGCGGAGGACGAGGCAGGGGAGGCGGGCTGGGTGAAGCTCATGTTCAGCTCTACGGGGCTCGACATGGAGGAGGACTGGGCGGTGGATTTGGCGGTCTCTAAACTGTACAAGGAAGGAGTGGAGAGGAAGGGAGGAGAGGAAGAGGTGTCGGGAAGGACAGGTGGAGGGACAGGGGAAGGGACCCGGATGGAGAAGGGTTAGAAGGTTAAATAAAAGACATGTTAAAGAAAGAAATTGAGAGAGAATTCAAATAAAATAGAAGAAAACAAAAAAGGAAACAAAAGGAAAAAAAATCATAAGAGAGGTGTGTTTTGCTGGAGGTTGCAACAGATTATTTGAGGGGGGACCTTGGCACTCATGGGGGAGGTGCTGTTTAATTCGGGGTGATGGCTCGGGTAGGGGCTTAGGGAAAGGAAAAAGAATGATTTTAAATTCATTAGGACTTCCTCAATCCACACTCGGTGGAAAAGACAGCAAATGCATTTGGCAATATGCTATCCATTGCGAATGCAACTTATGACGTGCGTGTGTTCTCGCTTTAGGGTATATCCTGAATTTGTCATACCACAAGGTCAATGGGTGATATGAAAGAACAGGGTGTGTTCAATATGCAGAACTTTCTGATGCAACACTCTGTAATGCTGCGTCTTTTGAAGGATGGGTGGTGTCCTTAGTCTGAATTTTGAGACATGAATAAAAACGGCAGGATGAAAGTGTTTGATTTAATCGACTCATTAATGAAACATTGTCGAACTAGACCACTATGGATTCACTGCCCTGAGACTTTGCTACTTTCATTTTTTCCCTTCTATAAGGAGAAGTTTGGCTTAAAATTACATTCACAAGACTTTTGCCCTTATTAGAAGTTTACTTCTTTTAGTTTTCAGAGCTACAGGCCTAACAAGAATGGGAAGCATATAGTTTTACATCAGTTTCACTCCACCAACTAGATAAGAGGTGTAGTCTAAGTATGTTTGAAATAATTAGGATTATAATAAAGTTCCATTTTGACTTGTATATATGGGCTTATTCTCCTTTTATGATTTTATTCAACTGTGGGTAGCGCTTCAATGTATAGTAAGGTAAGTAACTGGTAATTAATAGGTAAGTACCATATGTGGTAAGTAGCTATTAATAATAAGTAACTATGTGGTAAGTAGCTAGAATCTAATAGTAAGTGTGTGGTAATTAGCTTGTATTTAATAGGGATATTTGTGGTAATAACTAGTATGTAATGGGGAAATATGTAAGTGTAAGTATTTTCCAATATACACCAAATAGCACTTTATTGGATATTCAGGTGCATAGTAACTTGCAAAAAGTATAACGTTTCTGTAGTGGTACTTGGGGCCACGAGATTATAATTACCCCAAAAAGACAAGATAATAGCTACTGTTTAATTAACACACTTAATTAACAATTTAATTACACTTATTTAACAATTAAATATGCAAAATACACTTTATTTGACATTCTATTTCCACTGTATTACAAAGGACTTACTTGGATATGTACCTAGTAACATTGGTTTTGTTTAAGTTTACAGACTAAATACCACAAAGTCTTACAAAATAAGTACCATGCACAACATGCACTTCATTTTACATCCCTATTACCATACCGTTACAGTGGGCCTACTAGTAAACCTACCAGGTAAATGAGAAATAACACACTTCATGCCATGCTGTTATAGGAAATTGATAAACGCCCGGGTGGCATTATATAGCCCTGACTTAATACAATTATTTTCCTATATCAGCATGGCCTGAAGTGTTTTAATTATCTTGTACAACAGTGATTTGACAGTTATAGCTATAAACAGTCTGTCCTTCATCAACAATTTTTATTTTCTATTTCAAAGTTTATAAGTCAAAATTTAAGAAAAAAATGTAATGGAGAAACCAAAAAGCCTAAACTTCTCTGTCCTGAACACTTTCCTGAGGAGGAAAACTTGCCGACTGTTACAAAGCGCTGACACTGGAGACTCCTTCCATAAAAGTTATACTAACATCTAACAGAAAGCTTCACTATTTCGGCAATTATACATTTTTCTTTTTATTTTATTCTGATTATTTACATTTGTATGTAGATACTGGATCAGTTTCGTAGTATGTACCATTATGAGGGTATTTCTTTGCATCAAGTATTGCTTGTATTTTACTATTGTACTATAGTAGTATTGTACTAGTATTTTTATATGTTAACTATGTTGCAAAGTATGCACCATCCACATCATTTCCTGTTGATTTGGGGTAATTAGTACTTCTACAGAATCCTGATCGTTTTTGCATAAGTTACTATATACTTGAATATCCAATAAAGTACTCTTTGGTATGTACCACAAAATACTTAAATACTATTATCTTCCAGTTATTTACCACAAATTTGTCTGCTACATACTAGCCAATTACCACATGATATATTAATTACCAGTTACTTATGTACTGTAAAATAAAGTGAGACCCAACTGTTTATGTACAAGTGATACTGCTGAGCCAAATGATGTATGTTAAGGCAAGTTGTGACCTCAGTATTATAAGATTTTAGTTGACAATAAGGTAATCACATACTCCTGTGTTGGTTTTTATTATTTTGCAAAGTTTTGCAGTAATATTTAGTAAGAATAGTTCTATCTCGAAAATTACAACTAAATGTTTATCTTTTTGACTAATCTTACAGCCAACCATCATCCAGGATGAACACATGATGAACAGCACAGGTGGCCGTCTTCCAGGTTTTATTTACACTTGAAGCAAAGAACAGACTTGAATAGCACTGACATTAGCGAGCTACATGAAGTGTGCTTAATAATGACATTTCCGGTGTAAATGAGGAACTAAAGGTCATCTAGCACCAACTTATCACCAAAGATCATCATGAGATTACTGTGGATGGTACCACATAGAAACCATACAGATAGCTATGGATGTTCTCAATTGGATAGCCTGAAGACTGCAATTTCTAAAGAACAGTTTGCACTCAAGTCTCCATCATTGAACAGTTCAGAACTTCAGTTCGATACAATAGACTTTAAGTTAAAACTATAATGAATTCAGAAATAATTCTGATGCTCATACTCATAATTTTTGACTATACAGTATATAGTTATAGAAGAGAAATTATTTATAATCGCGCTATCCTCTTTCACCAAGATGAAGATGGGTTCCCTTTTGAGTCTGGTTTCTCTCAAGGTTCCTCATGTCATCTCAGGGAGTTTCCTTTCCACCATCGCCTCTGTCTTGCTCATTACGGATACATTTATAAATGTAAAATTTATATCTGGAATTTATATATTTCTGTAAAGCTGCTTTGTGACAATGTCCATGGTTAAAAGTGCTATACACATAAAATTGAATTGAATTGAACTTATAGTATATGTAATTTACTTTCTAATCATCTCGGAATTTTCAGTAAAGTCAGTTTGAAGGAAATTGAATGAAAATTTTGTTAGAATGAATTTCAAAACATTTGATGTCCCATATTACAAAATGGCTCTTCATCCAGATAAAACCTTATAATGCTAAGGTCAAGAAGTGTATGAGGATTTAGGCGTGTAGTTTCCCTGACTTTGAAAATTGTGTACATATTAAATCAGGCACAAGTCAAATAAAACTTGGACAAGTCAAAAGTATACTGAAAGCCAACAGAAATTTGTTTCTGAGCAGAATACTGGAACTTATTTAGAATAAAATAAAAAGGTGCTTATTAAGAAGACTGACCCTGCACCAGTCTGCTTGTTGAACACACCTGGGACGAGGCTCCATTTATTATTTATGAGTCATTCTGTATACCTGCTGATTCAGGATGGAGGCCTATAAATATGCCGCTGACATCAGATTATGTCTATGAATATGAGTGTCTCCAGCAATGTGTGCGAATATGTGAAAACTGTCAGAATTTCTGTCAAAATAAAGGAAACATTTCAGCTATATTGGACTGTAATCAGTTTACAGCAAACAAGCATTGTAACACATCTTACTAAATTTCACTGATTCACACTGATAATCATAAATGATTATTTATTCAACTCTATATTTTGATGTGGATTTGATTTATGTTATTATGTCTTCATGAATGTCTTCATAAGACATTTGATGGTTATTTTCATTCAGTTGAGTTAAGTATGAAATTTGTTAGACTGTCGTGTTACATTAAAGCTGACGTTGACAGGAGAACAGTACACTAATAAACACGTCGAAGCATTCAGAAATCGATGCCTGTCTTGTCTGACTCCACATTTGATCAAAATGTGACTATCTCAAAGGAGTGAAATGCAGTCACTGTACGAGATAGAGCCAAATGCAGAGTGTTCAGGCTAACAAGCCACCACTTTTATTATTCTCAGTTTGGTGTATTTTCCAACCTTTTTCTCTCCACTGTAGTCAGACATTTTTTTTCTGATATCATTCTAAGAACTACTGGGTCCTAATTTGTGGCCTGTTTTTGTTTGTGAAGATCCCAATTTGCATCTAAAATCAGCTTTATTCAAAAAGATCCATATGAAATAGTGTTTTTCCACTGCATATTCAGAAACAAGAACTGGCCTAAACAAGAACGGAAATTCTGGTGTTATAGTATTTTTTCCCATCAAATTAAGAGATGAGTGAAACGGTCACAGTGACTACTATAAAAATGACTGCATTTTTATCATGGAAACAAATGTCACCATTGTCGAGTTCAGCATGGAATGAAAGGTTTTCACATGTCCCGAACAATAATGAGAAAACATTATCATTAAAATAACCTTAGTCTCAACCTCATTTTATGAAAATTAGGCAACATGGAAATAACCTTGTAAGGATATAATAAACACAACAGAGACTGCTGAAAATGTTAACTCTTGTATAATAGGAAACAAATAAAAGCATTTCTGTTGATTTAGGCTACATATACCCTGTTTGTGCAGATGTGTTTTTAAGAAATTAAAAATTGGAGTGAATAAGGCTTTGAGCTGCTGATTTGAAAGTCTCTCCACTGCCAAGCTGCCACTATTGGGTCCTTGAGCAAGACACTTAACCATCCAACCAAGGAATCACTGGGGAACTCTTTTTTTTTTTTCTTTTCTTTTTTTTCCCTTTTCCTAACAATGCGCTCATGCTGGCAGCGATGTCACTCTGTACTGGTCGCTTGTGGGTGTTCCTATCTTTAGTTTACTGCTGGTTTTCACTGGTAGGGCCAGGCTAGTGAGATATCCACACAAGCTAGCTACGGAACGTATATAAAACCACCCACGTTAGATTTCTTCCCACTAAAAATAAAATACTGAAGGGAACTGCTTATGCATAAAATGCATCCATGCGGTGCATCATTGTACTAATATAAGAACGAGTAATAATGTCTTGCTTTTCCTAACTTTTGCCACCAATTTTACAGTCTTAAAGGGCTTGATGTACCAAAAACAGTGTTCTAGTTTGGGGAAATCAAACACTTCAAGCTCATAGCAAAATAGTTATTTATCACTGGCTCAGGAGTTGGAACAAATGTGGAACCAAAAAACACGGATAATTTTTCATAGTCGGGGGGAAAAATAAAAACATACCACCATTCCTCACTCCTACTGGTAATCAAATCGTTTCACTTCTCATTTGCATAAAGTTTGCTTCGCTTATCTTTGTTGTGTCGCTTACTCAACCTACTTCATGTTACTAACGATTGCTTCACCTACTCTCACTGGAATTCACCAGCCCTTATTGAAAATGAATGACTTATAGCTGCTTTGTCATGTTGCTGCAAACAGTACTGCGAGCTCTATCCTGAAGTACCCTCAGGTATCAAAAGCCATACAAGTGCAACCTATGCTACTTGATTGTGCCAAAAGTTCCAGTATTTTGTGCAGTGGAAAAACGCCCTAGGGTAATATCATGGCATGATATTGAAAATTAGCATATGGGGAAAGATGTCTACCAATGCCTTGGCTCCAGTACAGTGGCCAAGCTTGTGATGCTTACCAGGATGTGATGAGGTACTGAGCTAGGTTGATGCTGATTGGAGAGCCTGTGATGGTGACGTGTCTGTCACTGGTGCTGTCCAGCTGACTGCCAATCTTGATTTGAGCCCCAGACACCTGGCGGATCTCGTTGATTTTTGTACCTTGCCTGCCGATGATGGAACCAATCAGCTGTGAGGAGAAGTAATAACAAACATAATGAAGGTAGCCATTTTGCTGCAAGTCACAAAGAGAAGTGCTAGTCATTTTAGTAACTGTTTGTGCTGGTGGGTGAGGCCAGTTTAGAACCTTTTTAGCATATGGCTGGTGCAATATAAATCCCTGTATTCCTCATGTCTTGCTGTGAGCCAACAAAACAAAACTTTGTGCATGAGTTTTCTGTTGTACTACTGGGATTAACTGAATGATTTTTTATTTTTTTTGGTACTGGGTAGGACGCTGCAAAATTTGTTTCATATTTCATTAAGTGCATCCCGGTCATTTGGGAACTGTATGTGGTTCTGAACTTGTCAGAGGAGTGATGTCAGCACTACAGACAGTACAGCAGAGAAAGCTGAGTGTGACATTTTTCAATAACTGTGAGGGCCCCAGTACACTGAGAAATACCTCTGAAGGGTAACGAAAAGCAGCTTTAGGTTTGAGACTCCAAATCATTTGGATGACTTCCAAGACACCTGGTATCATGAAAATGACAACTTGGCAGATGATATGTTCACAAAGTGATGTCATCAATCATGAAACAAAAAATACGTTGAAAATTCTGAAACCTGGTCAGGGCTAAATGAGTCATTACTATGTTGTAAGTGGTTCAGAATTGACCATCAGTCAGCCCAATATCTTATTTACTTAGAAGACTATGTAACAAACCATTAATACTAGAATTAAAAATGTAGGGCCAAACTGTCATCCATATACAGTAGTGGTCCTTGATTTGGAAAATATGTTTGATGTTTTTTTTACTATAACAATCATTAACTTTGATTACCATTTCAAGCCCTTCATCTTCACCTCAAAATAGCACTATATCATAGAACCCTTTGGCTATATTTTGGAGCACTGCTATAAAACTCGAGTGCATCTGTTAACCCACAGTGCTTTGCTGTGTGAAGCAGATAGCCTGTCAAGTGTAGTCCACAAACTCCTCAATCTGTGTTCAACTGCAGACCGTCAAAACGTGTAAAACAAGACGCCTTCGCTGGACGGGCATCACCTGTCTGTGCCGTTAAATGGCTATTGATCTTGAAACTCAACATTGAAGCCTAGATCAAATTCACAGTTAATCAGACAGTTATCTAAAGCTCAGGGTCTGAAGCAAAGGCTCTGAAAGGTGCCTAAGGAATAATGTCAGGCTTGGACAATGAAAAAGTGACCCCCATGCAGATGTGTTGGCGGTTAGGCATTCGTTTGACAGACAGCTCCTTCTTTTTATTTCGCTCACCCACTCTGTCGCTGCATTCCTCCCTCGCACTGCGAGTAGCTGAGTGTGTCTCTGTGTGTTTTACCCACAGAACATTCCTTTCCTCACAAGTCATATGGCTGCTGCAGCTCCTGATTTGTCACACTGCTCTCCCTGGTGCCTGAGGCTATTAATGGCTCGGCTGATAATGTCGGTGTCTAAGTGCTTGGTGGAAGACCTCCAGGACTTGCTGCCACCCCAGCATGGTCCATCCCCACCCATGTTTTTATGAAGCTTTGAATTATTCATCCACCCTTCCTTGAGATGCAATAAACAGCAGGGTCCACTCCCCATTTTTTTGTGTTATTCTTAGCAAAAGTGTGCAATCTCAAAACTTTTGACCTCAGCTGTTATTTGGTTCGAAGATATTGCCACTATGGGAACAACCACATCAGCTAGGGTAAGTCCCCCTCAAGTCCTAAGCTAGCATTAGGTCTATTTTCGCCTGGCCTTTATAATTCGAAAAAGCCAGGGAGTTGAAGAAGGCCACAGCTCAGCAAAGACAAGGCCGCTCCCACTGATCCTGCCATCCTTGGCCAGACCTCAGACTTATAGACCTGATGTCTGTGCCACTGTGTTCCCAAGTACCATCTCTGATCCCTGTCTAATTGCCACATGTTCATGAAGACTTGGTGGGGAGGGCTGCTGTGGAGAACGAGCTCCTCTAGAGAGGAAGATGTGATTGCTTGTGATAAACAACTTCGTTCTGCCAGGCGTTTGATGTCTGTTTGATCTTGCCTTGCTGCAGAATCACTACGCTGTGAGGCCATTTCAATAATAAATGCCATGTTATCACTCTGCTCATAGCATTTTTTGGGAATATGAATGTGGAAACATTCATATTTGGTCCTGTTTGGAGGGAAAAGTATGTTTTTGAAGCCTGCGACACATTTGCAAAGGTTTATAAATGTACTAATAGAACAGATGCATTAGGCAGATTTAATATAACATGACAAGTGGGATTTCCAATTTTACTACAATCTTGTCTATTCTTTAACTCAGGAATATTAAAGAATAACTGCGCTATATAGGACTGCACAATAACGTTTTGGCTAATTATTCTCTAATTGAAGATATTCTACAATTTCTTTGACAGATTCATTAGGCTCCACAGGTAAAACTAACAATCACTAGAAAAGGTAGGTAAAAAAACCTACAATATCCATCCAAAAAACCCATGAATCCATTCTATATCTGTATTTATTTATTTATATCACAACATTTATGGCATTTGGCAGACGTCCTTGAGCGACTTACATTTATCTCATTTTTACACAACTGAGCAGTTGAGGGTTAAGGGCCTTGCTCAAGGGCCCAGCAGTAGCAGCTTGGTGGTGCTGGTGATTGAACTCATGACCTTCCGATCAGTAGTCCAACGTCTTAAACACTGAGCTACCACTGCCCTACGGCTTTTCATATTTCGTTATGTAACTTGTAGGCATCCATCCATCCATACACTCACTGAGCTACCACTGCACAACACTGTTGAATTCTCGATTCTGATTGGTCAGGAACTGTTGATTCATTTTAATTTTTGACATATTTCAAAGGAGTCTCCAGTGTCAGTGCTTTGTAACAGTCAGAGGTGAAGCTGTTCAGAAGGACAGAGGATGATATATTTTGCAGTTTCTCGGTAACATGCTTTTTTTTTTTATTTGTTTTGTTTTAACTTCTTCTTCAGAAAGCGAACATTAGCTATAGCTGGTATAAGTGACAACAAGAAATAAATTGTTTCATGGATATTCCACGACAATAAATGGATAAAATGTATGATGTGTCGTAAAAATGATGTGTCAGGACATGCTGTTTTATTTCATGTCATGGTCACCTGACAATTAACCTTATTAGTTTATATATTTAAATAGTGAAAAAATAGTACATTTCCAATTGTTTGCTAAAAGGTTTTGAAGGCTATTACATTACATACAGTCGTATGGCTGAAAGTGAGTGTCGCACTGTCCTTGAAACTTCATTCCTTGCACTTGTTCACTTGTCCCATAACAATTCCAAGAATCTCTTCTGCTATGAACCACAACTAATAAAAACCCAACACCGAATAACAATGGATCCTCCTCCCTGCCCAAGCAGAAGTCCTTAATATAGAAAAGCATGCGATGCACCATTGCGGATCACGAACACGGGCGGGTATTGCAGGAGCCCTCGGGCAGGTTTGGAGCCAGTGGATTAATATAGTGGGCTCAGAGAGAGATCAGGGCAGGGGGGAGCCCCTCGCACAGCCATGACACACACATTGATGTTCTCCACACTGAGCTCAGGCCTTCGATGAAAGGATGAAATGTTGCTTTTATTTACCACTCTGTTTTGACAGCTGGGGTGAGCAAAGTACATCAGCTGCCATGACGAGATTGAACCAAACTGAAGCTCCTCTGAGAGCAGCAAGGCAGAGAGAAAGGTGGATGAATGGATGGATGGAGGAATAGATGGATGAATGGATGGCTGTTTGTCTCTACAGGTTACATAACGAAATATGAAAAGCTGGATGAAAGATATTGGAACACCTTTAAGGGCTGCGTTGTGCTTTTATGAGTTATGAACAGCCACAAATGCTCTTCATCAACAAGCCCACAGGTGTATGTCAGTGTGTCATCTGTTTCAATATATTAAAACTCACCCACCACACCATATGGTAGATTTGATATTGCTTATTATTTTTGTTGGATCCTTCTTCTTCTGAATAATTCTTGTTGATATTTATGAGTTGATATTTATATAGCATGACAGATATTTTTCAGTCCAAGGAAACCACATTACAATGCAAACATACTCCTTTCAGGCTACGTAGGAACAGATGTCCTATGGGCTGCATTCTTTCAAAACTACCTCTTCTACTCATATGCCGGGTTATGAGTAAATTAAAGCTGTGCTTTAAAACCACATGGCTGCAATTTCAATCTTCCCAAATTGAAGACAAAGTGAAGAGAGGCTGCCTCATTAGCTAAGACTGTAACTAAATTACAGCTGTTAAAATTAAGCCATAAATGCACTGCGCACACTGGTTGTGATCAAAAAGTGTGAAGTACTAAGCGTGCAGCTCTTACATCGTTTGGAATGAGGAGCTCCTGTGATGCCGTCTGGGTGCTGGACTCCATGCCTGCCGAGAAAGAGGAGAGATGCGGAGTTAGCAAAGCTCAGGAGAACTCAATTGCATTTTGCAGCACTAAATGACACCCCCCCCCCCCCCCCCCCCCCCCCCCCCCCCCCCCC
>CM040994.1:14873112-14889806 GCA_022985145.1 Pangasius djambal
ATATATTTGTCTTTATTTTCTGTTCTAAGTGTTTTGTTGAAGAAACCTTCCTCAAGGGCCTTATAGAGTGGGTAAAGCACCCTGTGTAAGTAACAAACGAAGCATTCAACAAAAATTGTAGATAGATGTGACTGTGATTACAAAAATGTTCTTTTATGACAGTGTGGCATTTTGAAAATCAAACAAAGTTATTTTTCAGATTTGTTAAAACTATAATGCCATTCATAATCACAGTTAAAGATGGCTGCTCATGGATACTGTGTATCCGAGCAGGAAGAGAACAATACATGGCGTGTAACTGCTAAACTTGACAAATCCAAGAACTTTCCTGGACTATGGCTCTCCATATCTTGTATTGGGCCACTGCTTAGAATATTATTAAATAGTACACAGCTTTAGCTTACGTAGCACTAGGTAATGTAGCCTAACTATCAAACTAATTTATAGATAGCTTTGCTTCTGACATGTATCCTAGTACCCAAATTTGTATTTTGGGTAACTCCAGGGTCCCTGAACTCATAAGCTTGGATTACTGAACTCGAGTTACTGTCTGTGCAAAGTGTTCTCTCTGTGTACATGTTGGTTGCCTCCCAGAAACATGCCAGTAAACAACTCGGTCACACACTTTCAATCCCTAGGCAGAGGCCGGAACTTGTGTTTAAAAAAAAAAAAAAAAAAAAGAGCACAGAGAATACTTACCCATCACACAAGCTACATCTGAAGCCCAGGAACAATTCAAAGAATTATCAGGTTAGCATTATATGTAAAGAATGGCTTCTTTAG
The DNA here is from genome assembly GCA_022985145.1 of Pangasius djambal. Classification (NCBI taxonomy): domain Eukaryota; kingdom Metazoa; phylum Chordata; class Actinopteri; order Siluriformes; family Pangasiidae; genus Pangasius; species Pangasius djambal. Next base: position 14,873,896 of record CM040994.1, read on the forward strand.
GCTGAAAGCCACTTTCACTGCTATCTGCTGCCCCACCTGGATGCTACTACTTGCATTCCAATGAAAGCAACCTATGTCTCCACTTCCGAACATCTTATCTAAGCTGGGCCCTGAGCCAGCTCTCTTAGCTGTCAAGAGCCCTTTTTAATAGACTGAAACACTGCCTTGACTGATGAGCTTTTTACCTCCAACATAATCGAATTCTGCAGCCATCTCGCGAGAGGTATACGCTCTCCAAGCTTCGGTAGCAAGAGGGGGGCTACTATTGTGCTCACTTCCGATGCACGGAAATTGCTTCGAGGCTTTTTTCCTCTCTCTCTCTTTCACCAAGCCAAAGCTTATTTACCATAATGCTTAAAGGTTGGTGCCATGCAAAAGGGCTTGCTTGGGGAAAATAATCCTTGTTTCTAAGCAAATATATTGGATCCCTAGACATGGTGAGAGATGTCCCAGAATTATGGACAAGAAGGTGGTAATATCCCACGTCTGCAAGTCTTGGGAGAATGAGATGATTCTGTGGCTGGGCTTGGAAATAGGCTTTAAAAACCTCCGGTGCTTACTGTGAAATCCCAGCTAGACTTGGCCCTGTTTTACCCAGGTCTAATCTACATGTACCATATGGCCCATGGAGTGCAGGTACAGTGGCTAGGCTGAGACAGACACTGCTGGGAGGTTTATTTGATCCACATTCCTGTTCCCAGGTGTTTCAACGTGAGGAGACTTCTGAAGATACTGGCATCCATACCGTTTTATTTGATATAGAGTCTGAGAGACATCTGATTAGATTTCCATATTAGAAAGCTACTATGATCTTCACAGGAAAGGGGGCCATGTGCCTGGGCAAACCTACCAGGTAGGACGGCTGTAGCTGTTGGCTGAGCGATTGGTGTCAGACCCTGTTGCATGGACAACTGGTGCAGCTTGGCCAGCTGAGAAAGACATACATGGGGAAAAAGTGAATGAATCATTAAATAATGACAATCTAGTAGTAGTAAGCCAAATGATAAAATTATTTGCAGCCAGACTACCAAGATTTTGCCAATAAAAGGGTACTATTATATATTAATCAAGTAATTTTTTATATAGTGGCCACATTGTCATGGCATAAATCTTTAGAAAATATCCTATTTAGAGAACAGGTGCAACATAAGTTTAAAAAAAAAATTATATAGCCTAAAACGATATATTTTAAAACTAGACACTCAACAGTTGGGGTCCAGCTGCCATGAGTTCCATAAATAGTGGGACCCTGTAACAATAACCCTGTAGGATTTGAGGTGTACAGAACCCACTGTATCATGAAATGACCTTTATGTTTTAGATGGTTCTCCAAATACGAATAGTTCTACATACACTCTTAAAAATAAAGGTTTTGAGTGATGGGTCTTTAACCATTTCTGTTAGTGCCACAGAAAATAAAAATGTTCCTACTACAAATGAATCATGGACCAAAATGTTCTTTAGGGAACCAAAACTGAATCTTTAGGGGTCTTGTATGACATTGAACATTTGGCATTGATTTATTATTAACAACATAGAAACATAGAAATGTAACCATCCAAAAAAAATGCACTCTTAAGAGTTCCAGATTTGACTTAATTTTTTAAGAGTTCTTTGTCCTGTCACTCTGAGAAAACCTTCAAGGTTCTTTGTAAAACCCTATATCAGAGAAGGTTTATCAGAGAAGGTTTCAAGTAGAACCCCTTTGGAAAGCAAATACCTCTTAAATATCCTTGAGAACCCTTGAGGAACCTTTTTTTTGGAAAAAGTGTGGTGTAGATCTCTGTATGTTACCTGCAGTAATTTCATGAACAATATATACAAAATTGAACAACAGAGGGAGTTGTGTTTGGATTTTGCTCGATTTTCGTATGAAATATTAATATTAATATACGTTATTAGAAAATCTACTAATGATAACCTGCCTGTAAGTCTAACAGTAACATTTAGAACCTTGCGTATGAAGTTACAAATTTTCAAAACTCTACTTTATTGCCTGCTGGCAGAATTTAAATGAACCGATGTAGATATGTCATAAAATTATCATGGTAAGTAAGGAACAAGAACAAGAATATCCACAGCCCTTACCTCTGAATGTGGAATGCCATATTGGTTCTGTACAGTGTATGCCTGCAAGAAGAAATAATACAGAGGTGTTTTTGAAGTATCTTACACTTCATGTGTTTCACCTACATGTCTTGAAGTTAGATATGCTGAAGCATATCTTCTGTTATTCACACCTGAACCACTGCCATCAGTGGAGCGCAAAGCTTCAAGACGGCATTGTTTCTCTGAAGAGTTTCAGTTTCGAACCGAAGAACTCTCGAGTTTGGGCCTCGGCATGAAAGAGAATGCGAACCTCAGTTAGCGGAGTGCTAAAGAGAGTGCTACGCGCTATTCCCAGAGGCTTTCTTGTATAAGCCTGCTTAAAAGTTTAAACATACTGCAGAGGAAGAGTGGGAGGAAGTGCAGGAAAGAGAAAAAGAAAGAGGAAAACAAGAGGAGAGATGAGAAGACAGCATGAGGGGGAAAAAGGAAGAAAGTACTAAAGGCTAGTGATGCACAAATTATAGGTCATGCCACAGGAAAGCCCTAGTTTGCGTTCCTCAGTGCTGGGTTTAATAAGAACAATTGCTCACAGGTTTTAAGGAAAAAGTTCTCTAGGGAAAGAAGAGACTCCTTCCCTTCAATTCCAATACATCTGTGCCTTTCTTCTTTGTGTTCTTTATGTTGTGCTATTAAGGCCTGTGCCAGTGACGGAACCATCTAATTCTGTTAACCTTGTGGAAAAATGCTGTAAATGGTTAAACCATGGGAGGTGAGGTGGGGGGCGTAAACAGTGGGCGGGAGTTTGGCATAGACGCACTCTTGATATCTGCCTACCGCTAAGACATACAGAATTCCAGTGCACCCCCACCCCAAGTTTTTTCTGATCACTGGTGCCTCGGTTAACTGTTACCAGCCATATTCTAACTCATTCTATTATTAGCATGTTGTCTCATTTCCCTTAACTGTCTAAGTCAAAACAAGTTAGAGATTGGAAAAGACACTTAAACGATTTCATTTAATTATTAGTGTCTCTCTCTCTCTCTGTCTCTCATACTCTCTCGCTTCCTCTTCTCTCGCAGTGCCCTCGTAAACAGGGTCTAAAGCATTTATAGGAGCACTTAATGCATTATAATCCCCCTCGACTCTCTCTCTGACACACACACTCCTATGGCACCTTCATTAGCAAGAGACGCTCTGATGATAACAGTCCCCAGGTTCCCCACTACTTTATCTGAATTTGTTGGCTCATAGGTTAAACAAAAAGCTTTTTTCTGTTTTGTGTCACGTCCCTGCTTTATTCTGTGTGTGTGTGTGTGTGTGGATGTGTTTACACAGGTCATATGCCTCCCCTGTTTTAGCCCTAGTCAGATAAGAGCATCAATAACATACTAAGCACTAGGGCTAACCACACCACACACATGCAAACAAGGAGACAAGGGGGCACCTGGCCTTGATATTCAGCGCCCCTTGCCTCTCAGCGTGCTAAGCTGCTGACTGTGGAATGGCTGATTTTATCACTAACCAGGCCTGCAACGCTGAACAACCTGATATTGCAGATGATAAAGTCCCTAGGTGAACAAGTAAATCTGGCTGATCTCAAACCTGATTGTATGACATCACCACTTTGCTTTTTTTTTTTTTTTTATTCACATACTGCTGAGCATAAATAGTGCTTAGCGCCAAATTACAACATTAGCTATGCTGTCTGAGGATTAAGAGCTAAGTAGTTGGCTTAGCTAACATTAACAATAACATTAACAATTAACATTAGTTACTGCTCTAGATATACTGTGTTATGTAGCAAGTTTCTTAGCAAGCTAGCTAATATTCAGTAATTATTTTGGTGATGCTATATGATCGGAATTGCAACTGGTTGGTCAAATTTAACTTAAGCTATGACTTTGTTGGCTCAGGGATGTCTGAAAATTAAGCTGTGAACTCAGTATTCAGTAAAACAGTAGACACTGCATTTATTTCAAATACACACGTACATATGCAAATTAAACATACACAAGTTAGTCACCTCCATTTACCACAGTATCTGGTCAACTTTAAAACACTTTGTCGTGGTTTGGCCTCCCCTGGAAGCCGAGAAACTCTGCTGATTAGAGTGACACTTTTTCTTTTACTCAGTTTTTGTGTGAAACCATTTTTTGGACCTCACTTATATTGCACTAGATGGATGACACCTCCATAATTTCTCCAGATTTTGTGACTCTGTGACTCTGCTGGATACACTGCTAAATATATATATATATTAATTCTCATAGACATGTGTCAAAAGTTGACTACTGTCTCAGAGAAATCCTTCTTTTTAAGGCTGTTTTGCGCTTTCCGATCTGTGAACTTGGCCTTTTTATAGCGTTTTGTAGGCGTCACCAAACGCAAATCAGCAGTTGCATGCACACCGCAGGTAATTCACGAATGATTGACATTTATCAACATACACACAAATACGAAGAAAATCAGCTTTTGCAAACCCGTCATAGTTCGATTTGGCTTACGCAAACATTTATAGACAACTTTAGTCAAAGTTGATGAATGAGGCCCAGTGTGTGCAGGTGTGCATTTTTATGTTATTTTTTGTTATGACACTTCATATATAAAACATGAGAAAAGAGTTGTGTGACCCTAAAGCACACCAGCACTTCAAAAAAGGAGCTCGATCTGTTTTAAACTTTTAGATTCAGTGAGTTGTAAACAAACCCAATAAGAATGCTAGATCGCTACATACCTCTAGGGCAAAATACTGAGAATAACGTGAAATGTTTGCAGACGCTATAAACCATTCTCAAGGACTATACACTTCAGCCAAAGATTTAATGTTAAAATCTCTGCCCTTACACCAGAAGTCATGTTTGGTGTCTGAAGTTTGCTTTGCACTGTAGCTACAAGGCTAATAAGGCTAATATGTAAGAAAAACTTATAGCCACTAGGCCTTGTGAAAATAATATGGCTAAATCATCAGACAGACACTTCTAAATGTATCTTATACTTTCCTAAGTGGTTTCTGACACTGTGTGACACACTGCTGGCTGTAAATATGAACAAAAAAGCTCAAATCAGTGGTGGCGGCCATTTTGAAGACAGCACACTGTTCCTGAGCACATAGCTTATCAGACTCAAGTGACTCAAGAATGTACACGAAGTAATTATCATGATATTATTGTTCCAGTTTGATTGTCCATTTTTTATTTTGTTTTCAATACAAAGGTGAACATTTACAGTACATTGCTTTTTATCTGTTAGCAATATTAGCCTTGTAGCTCCAGTGCGAAACTAAAAAGCAGACACAAAATGCCTGCCTGTTTGATTACATCTGAGGTTGTGCGTTTAATGTTTGGTCAAACTGTCAGTCAGATAGAGGAATAAAGCCATGCGCAAACCTAAAGGAAAATGAAAACCAAAGAAAAAAGAGGGAGTGTTTGTGCAGTCGTTCTCCCTGGCTCAAGAGCAAGTCTGGTTGCAACATGCGACATGTAGCATGGCAGGAGAACAAAGCCTGTCTCCATGCACTGAGGCAGTTCTACTAAAAATACCATAAAGATGCAGAGGCAAGCTAGTTGCCCATCTGATGTCCGTTATTAATATGATACTCACTTGTTGCAGATCCAGAGCTCCCTGAGCCACTGAGAAAAGAGGGTGAGACCCAAACTCAGAAGCTTCGAAAACCTTAAAGAGGCAGACGGGGACAGAGACACACAAACCAACGCTTTCATTTGCATATCATTGCTACAAGCTATATTTTTTACAAAAAAAGGTGCATTTGTATGAAGGCCATACAAAGTAAAGCAGAAAAGAGGCTAGACATTTATTCCATTGATAAACATTTATCTTGCAGTTGTGGTGAGAGAGTGATATATCTACACTGCGCACGTTCAAACTTGCTGCTTCTCCAATTCATTTTTTTTTTTGAGCCAGCAAATGACTCAAAAACAATTTTTTAATGATGATGGATATTCATGAGCCTGATTGATCTTAATATGAGCACCGCTTCACATGCAAGAGTGCTGCTAACGAACATTGTGCCAGGGTGAATAAACATTATAGCCATTCTACTTTAGCTTAAATGATAAGTTAGAGACATGCTAGATCATTTAGGGTGTTAAATGATTATAGGTAGAGTTAGTGCGAGATGAAAAGTGTGTTTGTTTATAGTAGTAATCCCACTCATAGGCTCACAATGGGAACGCTAAGTACTCCTAGAGATGTACTGGTATTCAGTTAACAGGATACATCAGGATATTCAACATGCCCATTATTATGGCTCTACAGTAAAGGGTAGTAAACTGTACCATTCCTTGTTGCTTGGGTGGAACCCTTAAAGGTACACCATTTCTACCTTTAGTATGCATCTTTTATCTAAAAAAGTGCATATAGTTTAGTGTGCTTTCAAAGGTAATTATGATCCAGTTACGCACTATGATTCTTTTTTAAAGGTACACAATATTGATATTTCCAAGTAACAAATACATACATTTTAAAAGATAAGCGAATTACCCCAGCAACAAGGAAAGGTACATAATAGCACCATTTTTGTGAACAGAACTGTCATTCATAAAAAAATGTTTAGGGACTTTTAGTTTTAGTTGTTGTTCTTTCGGCCGCAGCGGATCATTGGTCCGCATGTTTGATTTGCCACAGGTTTTATGTCCGATGCCCCTCCTGATGCAACCCTCCCATTTTATCCGGGCTTGGGACCGGCACTGAGAGTACACTCCCAGTGGCTGGGTTGGGTCCCTGGGATCCTTAGCCACTAGACCACCAGGGATCGTGGGATCTATAATTTTAGTAATTGATTTTAAATACAATATTACCATGATGTAATAACAGAATATCTGCAAATTCCTAATTACAGCGGAATTTTTCACCTGAAATCAACGTTAACATTACTCAAACCCAAACCAATATCTAAGAAACTACAAGTTTAAAACTGACAATAACTCAAAAAGACACCAATATTATCTCCACTGATTTATAGTTTCTATATTTATGGATTTTGTCCACATCCTGCTGGTTGAATACAACAAAAGTATGCGTCCCATAGCCGGAACATTTTTTTTATTTTTTATTTCCTCATTCATCAAAAACAAATACAACATTCTGGCCAGTAATATTTGTTACTCAAGAACAGATTATTGAAAACTGACAAAATCATTTATAGCTGTTTGAGAAAGCACTGTATAAAAGTGAATATCTGAAAACCCTGTTTACATACCATTTGCTTTATTTCGTACATCTGCATTGCCATGCTCGCTCCTCAAACAGTGTTAATTCTCGTTCTTCACGACTAACACGGTCTATTACATGGTCCTCTAGAGTCTAGACAATGTCTTTGATTGAAAGGAGTAGGGATGTTGAGCAGAATACTTTTTTCACTTTTACTAATGAATACTCACTTATATTAATGAATATTATCATGCATCAGTTCTCATAATGATTCAGCTTCTCGTTATAGCTATTCATTTTCCATAACTAATATGTAAGGAATAAAACACCACAGCGTGTGCTGTTATAGGAAAATAATCAACAGCAAGGTGGTGTACATCCTGAAGTGTTTTATTCCTCTCATACCACAGCAGCTTGACAATTCTTTAAAGAACGCCACATAATTTTTTTTTTATCCATTTATAGTTGTGGAATGTCTGCGAAACAAGTTAGTTCCTGTTATCACTTGTGTTATAGCAACTATAAACTGTTGCTCCCTCACCAGCCTCACTTATTTTCTCTCTCTTGAAGGTAACAAGACAAAAATGCAGCTTGTCCCACATCCTAAAGACTTTCCCATGTTAGAAAACTTAAAGGAACAGCTTTACCTCTGACAGTTAGAAGGCACTAACACTGGAGACTCCTTCCAAAAATGCTAAATGATCATCTCCTCACAAGAAAAACAACAACTATGGCATCTGCTATACGAGTCCCTGTGAATTTGCTGTTCCTATAGGAACGATAAAGTATTAGACCGAGCAGATTAAAATAAACTGGTGATTTTCCTTGCAGATGGAACTATTGTCAGAGCTGTTGATATAGAAAATTAATCAACACATCTTGACTGATCAGAATTAAGAATTCAACAGTGCTGTGGTATAAAATGAAACAAACAGCTACTATGTAGTGAGGCTTTTATTAAATACTGACACATTGAAGTGGTTATAATATATATTATTATAATGTCACATACACTATATGGCTAAAAGTTTGTGCACAGCTGACCATAACACTCATATGTGCTTTTTGAACATCCATTCAAGATTTAGTTCCCCTTTTCTCTTATAATAACCTCCACTCTTCTGGGAAGGCTTTCCACTAGATTTTGGAGCGTGGCTGTGGGGAATTGTGTTCATTCAGCCACAAGAGCATTAGTGAGGTCAGGCACTGATGTTGGGTGAGGAAGCTTAGGGTGCAGTCGGCCTTCCAGTTCATCCCAAAGGTGTTCAGTGGGGTTGAGGTCAGGGATCTGTGCGGACCACTCGAGTTCTTCCACTCCAACCTTGGCAAACCATGTCTTCTTGGAGCTCGCTTTGTGCACAGGGACACTGTCATGCTGGAACATGTTTGGGCCTCTTGGCTCCAGTGAAGGGAAAGTGTAATGCTACAGCATACAAAGATGTCCTATACAATTTGGAGAAGACTCACATATGCGTGTGATGGTCAGGTGTCCACATACTTTTGGATATATAGTGTATTTGATATAAAGTGTGAGGGTGTGACTGGGTAACACTGAGTAGTGTTAGTGGTATAGCTGTAGAGGATTACAAGTTTGAAATTCTCACCTGATTTCCAGAGAGCAGTACCGCACCGGGTAAGGGGCTAGGGCGGTATGGAATTGTTGCACCTTTTGGAGGTGACTGCAGGAGAAAAGAAAAATGGGAGAGATTTAGACTGTGGATTATAAATTTCCTTGGATTTCCAGGCTTATCAAGCAGAATTGAATTAATTGTTGAAAAACATCTTACTTTTTCAGTTATTTAGATATTATTAAGCAAAGATTAAGCAGGGAAGATCTACTGAGACTAAAATTTAGCCGTTGAAAATGAGAGAAATTTGACAGCAAAACAATAGATAGGTAATAGATAATGATAATAAATAAAAGATTCCATTAAGACTAAGTGAAGCACAAGCAAAGTAAAAATAAAAAGCAACAAAGCCTGCAATTTTTTAATAAAAAATAAAAAGATTGAAGCAAACAGATTAATAATAAGAATACCCCTGCCCCTAAACTACCCAGTTAGGACCAAAATCACTCTTTTATTTTATGTGCACACACTGTCAAGGACATTTGTTCATTGAAATGCTTGTGGTGAGGCTCAGGTAAACTGCTACTTGAACAAGTCTGGGTGCTTTCACATTTCACACTTTTTTACATGTAGTCCTATGGGAAGCAGCCACAAGGTGGGTGGAATGCAGCTGCTTTAAAAAAGATCCGCTGCCAGCGTTTTTGGTCACAGCGGAGCTTCCAAAGTTGAAAAAAGTTCAACTTTTCAGAAAAGTGAAGCATGACATAAAGCACTTTTTTTTTTTTTTACCACCCAACCAATCAAATTGCAAGTTAGGGGATAAGCAAGAAAAACAGCAGGATAAAATGCTAGTGAATATTTTATACATATAAAAGAAACATATAAAACATTCATTCATATATATATATATATACACACAAATCTCTGTCTTGTTTTCAATGGCTAGATTTTAGTATGTGTGTGTTTAATAATAATATAATAATAATAATATAAATTATATGTTATTATTATCATATTATATTCCAGCATTGCAATGTAACTGAAGATAAGTACTATTTTTGGACATTCATGAGTATGCCATGTGATGACATTGCTTGTGTGACACAATCTAATCTAGATTGCTAGTTAGAGTTGCTAGTTAACTGATACCAGCTAGGACTTTTCAAAAAAACAAACAAATATAAATATGTAAGTGTAAAAAACATCTGATAAGCACAAAATATACAAAAAATATAACCACTTAAATATGAATAAAAGAAAATAAAAGTGGTTAGAAGATGTAGAGATGTGGTACCAGACTATGAAGTTTCAGTGTGTTCTTTATTTCATTCCACTTGCGAGACTGCAGACTGATGTGCCTGTGTTACCTTAATGAGCAGAAACGCTGACAAGCCAAACACAAATGCAATGTGCTTATCGATCAGTTCTTCAGCACATTACTTAGGAGAGGCCCATTATCTTTAAGCAGGAAGCCATTTGCTTAGATTATTTGCTGCATATTGTTGAGACTCAGGATGCTTGCTAATGGTATTGCCGTATGATGCTTCCGTAAAAAAAGTACGAGCGTGAGAGGTGAACCGAAGACACTGAAAAAAATCCTCTCTACTCATTTCAGATTTAGAGACTAATGTGCCCTTACACTGAAATATAGCCGTTCTATTATCTTAAAAAAACAAACAAACCAGCAAACAATGTATTCCTAAAAAAAAGCACACTAATGAAATGGCTGAAAGTCATAACTTATGTCACCATTAACATAGGAAAATAACTACAAACCATGGAAACTACACTAAATCAAAACAATCACAGTGTTTTTCTGAATAGACCAGGTCAGGTCATGCATTTCAATTCAGGTTTAAAAACACTTACAGCCCTTGTTTTCTAATATTCAGAGTCAGAGACTTAAGTTCATAAGTTACTCGGGGAAAGTTCTGCGTATTCAGAGACAGGTTACGCACCTAACTGGACAGCCCATTAGGGAAAGATTAAGGAAATCATCTGTGTATATTTTTTGCTTCCGAGGTTACCAGATTTTCAATAGTGTCTTGACAACCCACCTTTAAACATAAGCACTTGCCTTTAAATCTGAAAAGGCAAGATAGAAAACTGGACTGGACTGAAGAACTTTTAAATATTTTTTGTTTTACCTTTCAGATGTAGTATGATGTAACACACAAGCAAGAGGCGATTTAAAAATGAAGATAAATACTAATACGATGACTAATATGATGATGTGAATGAGAAGCATAATTTAATACATTTCTGTCACATATTATGGTTACTGTCAGAGACTGGTGCTGGACTTAATACTGCTCCTCACTCGAGCTGATGTTAGGCAAGAAACACTGACTTAAGTCCAAGGTTAGAATCAGGTGTAACTGTGACACGCCACATTTTAGGTGAACTCCACCCTGCATAACACAGCATAATGAGTAACATGGTTGTCTTTTTTTAGCGTAGAATTGGCAAATACACAAAATGTGGTTAACTGGCATCCATGTTAATGTCATGAGGACATTAAGGACATAAGGACAAATCTAATGATTTACTTTAAAAAAAAAAAAAAATAATAATAATATATATATATATATATATATATATTAATAATTTACTTTCCATCTATAATTTGGGTAACAGGGTTGTACATTTAAAGTGACCTTGTCAGTCAGTATCCCAATATCACTGGAAATAAAGAAAAAAGAATGAAAGAACTTTCTCTTCAGGATGATGCAACTTCCTGTTTAACATGTGAAATATTTCATACGGGAGAACGTGTTAGGGTAACATAGTGGGAACTAAACATTACATTTTTCATAACTTGTAATGGATGACTCGTGGAAAAGGATGTTTCAAACACGAGATGTTATGGCTCACACATTAATGTGTACAATAATAATAATGATAATAATAATAATAATAATAATAATAATAATAATGATGATTATTATTATGATATGTATACATAACTCTGTCATTGTTTTTGTATAATCAATCTGTACAACTGTAATCATGGAATCACCCTTCTCCAGGAGCTAAGCATCCTTCAATATTAACTATCAGCTAAATGCTAATTAATAAAATAACATTTCTTGGTAGTGGACTCTACTTATTAGCTGCCTTAGTATCTAAGTGATCCAGCTTTAGAGAATAATGCAATGTGCTCAAAGTATTGTGATGTCAGCTGTGATTTGGATCAGGCCAGGCACAGCCTCGCAGCTACTCATTCACGTGAAAGGAATCTGTTTAAACATTCAACGTGTGACTTTGAATAATTTGCATCCTCGAGCAGGTGAGAACCACCAGTAAGAAGCAGGCCTGAAGCAGGACCTGGAGCTCTCAGTGCTGGGGTTTAGCACAAATGGGCTCTGACAAGTCATGCTGCCTTCTAGCCTTTTAACATCAAAAGAACAGGAGCTGGGTGCATAGTAAAGCCACTGATTAAACAGTAAAAAAGAAAGAAAAACCTCCTTCCAGAATCATTCAAGTAAAAAGATGGTGATTTAAAAGCATATTCACTTTGGACTTTGGGAGATTTGAGGAAATGAGCAGTGATCGTACCTCAGTACCTCAGTGACAAATCTTTTTCGCCGGTTTAGAGGCAGTGCACGGAAAAGGCATAAAGAAATTACAAATCACTGTGTGCACTGCAGGAGATTATTATAACAGTCTTTGTAAGTAGTGTTCTGAGAAGAAAAGTGCAAATTCACTTCCATATATCAGACAAAGTTTTGTCAGGTTTTATAACTGTTGTCCTTGTATTTAACTGCATTTAAAGTTCCAGTGACAGACTGCAAAAACGGAACTAGGACTTAAGTCAATGACTTAACTCTTTAAACTCTTAAATCTTGACTTAATTATCAATTAATTTATTTATTTATTGAGTATATTTTCATAGGCTTTTAACAGGCAACATATGTAAAATGTAAAAGAAAACATGACTCACTCAAGCACAAGACTCAAGTCTTGGCTTATTATTCAGTGACTCATCATAAATCATATTATTAAGTAGCCACATTGAAGTTATTTTCCAATAACTGCACTTCCCAAAGTGTCCTTTTATACCACAGCTATTTATTCACTAAAGAATGATACATCATAAATTTGAACCGTTTACAGTTATGTTCAGTGATGTGGAACGTCCGTGAAACAAGTTAGTTCCTGTTATTATTTATGTTAAAACAGCTATGAACAGTCGTTCCTACACCAGCACATTTTTTTCCTCTTTCCTGAAGTTAATAAGACAAAAAAAATGCAGCTTGTCATGTAATCGAGAAAACTACAAAGCGTATAAACTCCTCTGTCATGAAGTTTTTCCAGAGCTGAAAAATGTAAAGTTACAGCTTTACCATTACAAAGTGTTGACACTGGAGACCTTCCATAAATGCTAAATAAACATCTCACAGAAAACTTCACCAGATCAACAATTACACATTTTATAATCCGTTTATGTGAAGCGTCCGCCATACGAGTCCCTGTGTAAGTTGTTACTGCAGAAATGGGAATTACATATTAGAACAAGCATATTAATGTAAACCTGTGATTTTGGCTCAAATTCAGAGCTGCTGTTACTGAAAACTGAATCAACACCCTCTGGCCAATCACACTCGAGAACTCAATGGAAGGCAGGAAAGCACTGTGGTATAAAATGAATGAATCAGTAAATAGAGTGAAATCAACAGCTGTAACTTGTTATTAATTCCAAAACATCTAGGCTGCATATATGGACAGTTTAATAATGGTGTCTATATCTTTCATGACAAGCACCCAGTGACTTTCAAAATGTCATCAAATATTCTTATCTGAATTGTGTGTATGACTGGTAAGGACTGAGTTCACTGAAGAACTTCTGTGAACTTCATCCTCTGGACTTGAACACAGTGTTTAGTGAAAAATGAGTGCAAACAGCACCTACTTCTAGGTCATGGTTTAGTTAAATATGCTTATATTATATTAATATACAGTAATCTGACTTTTTGAAACTGGTGACCTTTTCTACAAAGTACTGCTTTGCACATAACAGATTGTTTTCATAGGTTTTAGAGCAGAAATTCAGAGCTTTCTGAATTAATTAATTAAAAAAAAAAAAAAAAAAAACTTTCCAGAATTTCTATGTTCCAGTTTCTTGGAGTTTTTCTCACCAGTGCTATTAACTGTACACTGTGGAGACTCTGTGTACAGAATAAGTAAAATGTCTCAGCAACCTAAATCTGCCACTACAATCTAATTTTGAATTTACATATCTGAAATGGCATTCCTTTATTTGAATTTGAAAGTGAAGTTTTGTAGTTGAATAAGATCATGTGAAATTGTCTTCCATGGTTTCAAATTCAATTTTATAATAATCAGGTGTAGAAATTTCAAGTCCATTTTTGGTGGCATAATCAATTTCAAATTCAGTTGTTCAAATTCAGATTCAAATTCAAACACTCCCCAAAACGTCACTTTCAAACTCAAATAAAGCCAGAAATAAAATCAGATGTGTATTTTAAATTTTAATGTGATTTTTAAATTCATATTGTAGTGGCACTTTTCTCGTTCCATAAAAACCTATTCAAAGTCTTTTACTTTGATGACAGAATATCCATTTTTCCAAAATGTTTTCTGAATTTCAATGCTTTTCAAGTCTGGTAACGAGAACTCAAATCCCCTACATTTCCAGACTTTTAGAACTTTTTAAAGTCTGAAGTGTGAAGATTCAATAAAAGGACAGAAACAGTCAGCAGTACCTCGAGTATGACAGTGCAGATTAGTTTGACACACTGGATGATGGCTTCTTGGCTCCCGGATATCGTCACACCTCGTTCTGTGGAGTTGGGAAGCAGATCACCTGCGACCTGCACTTGTGCCCCTGTGCTCTGTGAGTGAAAGAATAATCCATCAATACACACATACTGCTTTATAATTGTTTACAGCTCACTGTTAGTTCTAAAGCTTGTGCAGTACACCACATGGCATTATAATAAACAGTGACATTTGCATTACATGATTCCAGGTTATGAAGGAATTACTGATGAGCACAGTTAATAATGATTTATGAATATCAGCTTCATAGAAAATGTTACCAAATTAATTTCTAGTTAATAAGTAAAGGCAGGCTGACACAGAAATAGCTAAGTCCTGGCCTTATTCAGGTTAACAAGCCTGGAACCTCCATGCTAGCCATTAAAACAGTACATGCAAGTATTAGATCTGTCAGGATCTTGTGACGGGTCTTTTTCGGTGACAGTACACCTACTTAATCCAGAAATATACTATCTCCGGTACAACCTGTCCTCTGTAGAAGACTTTTACTCATGAAACAAGATCTTGGCAACAATAAGTAAAGAATAAAACATGACCATGCTTGCTGTTATAGGAAAATAATCAACTACAGAGTGGTGGGATACAGACCAAAGCGAAGCAGAGTTACGGTTACCACTCGGAAGTTTATTATTTTTTTCTATGGCAGCATGTCATGAAGTGTTTTGTTCCTCTAATACAACAGCAAACTGCCAACAATTGAATGCTGAAATTTGGTGCACTGCATGATTGTGCTAATTTGTATGTGGATTTATATCTGGGTAACTGGCTTACTTCAAAAACATGTCCACCATCAGTCAATCACCATCAGTTTTCAGCAAGAAATCTGAGCTACAGTCACAGTTCATCTCTTGATCTCATTATTGTTCAATGTAACTTGGCAAGAACTGGCCACTGGGGGCACTATTTGAGTAGGATGCTTGGACCCCCCAGATCGCTGGAACGCTAATGTTTTTGCCTATATCTTGAGAACCCTGAGGCCTAGAGACAAAGTTCTTTTTTTTTCCTACAGATTCCTTAATTACTTCCCAAACCAATTTACCATTTAGACCATTAAGGTCCACGCACTTAGATTTTGAAAATAATAGATTTTCACTTAGATAGATAGACTATTAACCTTAGATGTAGAGTCTTACACTGCCCTCCAAAAGTTTGGAAACGCCTGAACAAAATAGGGTTTTTGGGCAATATCAGCATAAATCCTCTTTAGTTAGTGACCATTTTGCATTGATAATAAGGGACAACACTAGGCATCCGAGCAGTCAGTTTATTCAAACATTGACTTGATATATTACTCCAAGCCTCCTGGAGGATTGCCCAAAGATG
>CM040994.1:14889906-14913568 GCA_022985145.1 Pangasius djambal
TACTTTTTATTTAATAAAATATGTTTTCATAGTTTGTGTTGTCCCTTATTATCAATGCAAAATAGTCACTAACTAAAGAGGATTTATGCTGATATTGCCCAAAAACCCTATTTTGTTCAGGCGTTTCCAAACTTTTGGAGGGCAGTGTACATAAAGCATTTCATGTATATGCATTAAACCTATCAGTTAATTTACAGCCAGATTTTATTTTATTGTGATGTTATAGAAAATTAATCATCTTGTGACCAATCAAATTCAAGAATTCAATAGCACTGTGGTATATGGCACGTTAACACACATGCACACCATTTAGATAATTTCAAGCATTTCTAAGCCAAGCATTTCATCAAATGTTTAACAAGTGCAACAAAAAATGGTTCACTTTATGATTAATACGGATGACTTGAATATAATAATCCAATATAAGTTCTACTAATGCCTGCGTTCATTAGCAACGCATTTTCTACGTATCCCACCCATTTCTTCCACCTCCCTCCATTTCCTGCATTAGCGACCACTCCAAAGTTAGCATGACCCGGCACGCGGCATTACCTCATCCCCAGGCCGACAGCAGAGACCATAAATGTAAAATAAATGGGTTTTTACTGGCATCCAGACCCATGAAATATGCAGTAGAGTAAGCAGCTTGAACACACTAAGCACTGAGGACTGCTCCTTAGAGGTCTTCTAGTGGAAGGAGAGGAAGAAGGGAGAGAGAGGTGGAGATATAAGTGTATTTCTGTAGCCCTTACCTCTCTGATCTCTTTGATCTTTGAGCCGCCTTTTCCAATTAGAGAGCCGCACTGGCTGGCAGGGATAACCAGACGCAACGTGACTGGAGGCTTGCTGGTGACTGTGCCGTTAGCCACGAGAGCAGCCAGGTCCTGAAATACAGTAAGAATGTAAGAAAACTGGAGTATATTTAACAAACCTTAGAGCAGAATAAAACATTTAAGTGGGGTAACATTAGTACCAGCACTATGCGTAATGTGTTTGAGGTAATGAGCGAAGTATGCTTCAAGATATAGCTCTGAAATCTGACCTTCTTAAATACCATGTCTGTGGGAATGCCTCTTAAATCTGCTTATATCATTTTATACCCCAGCACCCTTGAATTCATACCTGATTGGTTAGAAGGTGTTGATTAACTTTCTATAACAGCAGCTCTGACGATACAGCTAAAGCGTATATGTTGGCACCTCTGCGTGTACTAAGATGCAGTTTTACAAATGCGACGCTTGTACAGTTTTATCAGAATCCCACCACCCAACCTATACCCTCTACTGAACAGAATGTCTTTATCCATTAAAAAATGAATAACTCCTTTGTAGCTGCCTGAATCAATTGTGGAACATTTTCAAAATGCCACTGGCCTTCTCAAACGAGCCCATTACATGGATTTGAAGTGAAGACCTTGGGCATTGGATTCAGTGCTTGAAAACGGTTCTTCACAGAGCCCCCCTCTCTTTCACTGTTTGCCAGTCAATACGACTCACTGGCTAAAGGTTAGCAGAGATTGAACAAAGTTGAACAAGCCTTGTGGCTGAGTTTTCCATTGATTTCCACCACCAGGCTATGCATAATATTTACGCATTCCACATCTCGGGTGTTATTTTCGATGTTGCAGTTGATGCACCACTGGCTTCAGGATCATTCCTTGGAATCTCATCTTGGAGTCTCATATTCGAATGCTTCAGCAGTACGACTGATAGGAAAAACTGCAACGTGGCTTAAGCTCAGCAACGTAGGCCAATTTTCACAAATGCGCTCGGTGCTTTGAGAGGAATGGGTTTGAATGTCCATTAGTCAGGCAGCGCAGTTTCAGAGGCTCTTTCTTTAATTAAGCCTGGCAATAAATAGTGGTCCAAGTCAAGGCCCACCATCACTGCAATTAATTTGTGGGGAGCAGGATTCTTGCTGGGGTTTGAAATGTAAATAGCAACCAGTGTCTCGCTGCCCATCAACGTCTGCTCTGGCTACGTGAAGGGAATAATTACGACTTGAGTGGGTGCCTTGGAACGGCACCCAACAAAGAATTTATTCCTGCAATTGTGTTTGCACTGGTTTGTTTGTGAGCTATTGCATTCTGCATTCCTTCAATATACACATTGAAAAACCTCTAAGAATGAATTGGAGGAGATAAAAAAATAAAAAGAGATGCATCTATTTCCATAAATATAGTGACATTTTAAAATAATGAAGACCAAACCACATGACTGGAAGAGACTGCTTGAAGATTTGCACCTTCACCTCTGTATGCCCCATTTGTTCCTCATTGCACTCTCATTTATATAAAAGTCACCGTCTGGATTTTATTTCATAATAAAATCAACCGTAAGAGTGTGGTTATACTTAATATTGGCACGGTTGTGATTTGGCCATA
Organism: Pangasius djambal; assembly: GCA_022985145.1. Classification (NCBI taxonomy): domain Eukaryota; kingdom Metazoa; phylum Chordata; class Actinopteri; order Siluriformes; family Pangasiidae; genus Pangasius; species Pangasius djambal. The sequence continues at coordinate 14,892,290 of CM040994.1, forward strand.
GGCACGAGCTACACAATACAGCCAAATGTTCTGTTTATTTTTGCTCTGCTAGTGAAAATGGATCCCGAAGAAGCCACACTCATGTTATAGCACTTCGGCTAGCTAGCTCACATTGATTTGTACACTGCCGTTGAAGTTGCTTCTGGTAAAATCCGCGCCTGTCCTTCCTTTTCATCTTCCTCTGACGAGCTTTCATATTTTAAATCAAAAGTATCGTTTGCCATGTCCGCTGATGATGTTGCTAATGCTATTGTTGCAACCATTTCAAACTAGGAAGTGGAAATTTACATGTTAAAGAAACACAAATGGAGTGATACACACAGTGAAACGTCTCAGTGCAGTTGCAGGAAATACAGGCACTCTTGGGAAACCGCTCGACCAATCAAATTAGTGAACTGGAACTATTGTATAATACACGTTATGTCCTCATAGCCCTGAACAGCTTATGTCTTCCCCACTGCTTGTTAGTGCCATGTAACATGTTAGCAAGATTTCCAGGTCAATCACCTTCTTCCTCCTAATCTACTTTCACAACCTAGTGAATGATCTATCATTCCTCTAAGAATGATCAGTCATTCACTGTGACATTAACCTCCACAGGTCCATGCGTCAGCTTGAATTCTGTATTCTCCTTTACAGCCATAATCTGGGACTGCTAAAACAATACCAAAGCACCACAGGATAAAGCCAGAATTCTTACCCGAATGTATAGATTGTTACTTGACTTGAAAATCCGAAATGTTTTATTCAGCTGTTTATGCAGTCTTTCAGAAGTTTTTCAGAATGTTGTCTACATGGCCTTACTTTCAAGTGCAGGTGATTGATGAGGGGATCAAATTCATTACTTCTTTCCACAGTTCCAACATGCTGACATATGTGTTTTACATGGATTTTCTGTAGTCCTTAGACTGTAGTTTGATTTCTTAAATCTGTTTCTGACAAGAAGAAAGAGAGTAAAGAGAAAGGAAACAAAACGGAGGACAGTTGGAGACTATTTGAAAACAACTGGGGTTGACATTAACAGGTTTTTAAGTATTAAGTTCAACTGCCTCATGGTGTAATTACTGATTACATTTTATTTTTATAGCGCTTTTACCAATACATATTGTCACAAAGCAGCTTTACAGCAATCTGGATGTAGACTTAGATCCCTATTGAGCAAAACCAGAGACTACAATGATGAGGAAAAAGTCCATGAGGAAGAAACCTTAAGAGAAACCAGACTCAAAAGGGAACGCATCCTCTCTTAGGTGATACTGGAAAGTGAGCTTATAAATCATTACTCGTCTACAAGTGTATGATATAAAGGAAAACAGTGCTAAGTGTGTTGAAAGGAGTCTTTATGATTACAGCAGCAGTTCTTGGGCACAAGTCTATCGTATTGAGGTAAGATTATCCTCTGATGCAAGGGTGAGACTTAGGCATAAAGGTTTTTTTTTTTTTCTTGGAAGCGCTGAGTATAGTTATTCCCAATGTAATGTTAATACTAAGCTGAGGGAACTGGGTGTTGTCATCTTGAAGGGTGCTTTCACATGTTGGCATTTCACATTTTTTTTCTCAACCACCAGCACACATTATGCTTGTAATTCTATGGAAAGAAGTTGCAACGTGGGTGGAATGTGGCTGCTTTTAAACAGCACTGCCATTTTTTTTGGTCACAGTGGAGCTTCCGATGTAAAAAATAAATAAATAAATAAATAAATAAAAATAAATAAAAAAACAAACTTTTCAGTGGCATGTGACATTAAATGTTTACTTTTTTTTAATCTCCAGAGCAATTAAGCTGCAAGTTAAATTAACATGTTGAAGTGAAAATATTTAATTCCTAATATTCCAATGTTGCAATTTAACTAAAAATAACAACTCTGTTATTTTGGGAATATTCACCAGCACATAATGTGATTATAACTGTGGCTTCATACAGTCATGCAGCTTAAATTCTCCTCTACAGCTCCAGCGAAGGCAAACATCCACCTCATTGAGATAAACCATTCCATTTAAACTTTATTACTGATAATAATAAATCTAACCTAGATAGCAAGCTAGACTTGTTATTTAGTTGATACCAGCTAGGAATGCTAAAGCGCTGTTATGGTTACATGCTTTTTTTTTTCTTTTTTTCCTTCATATCAGCAAAAAGGCACTCTAACCGGTGCTTTTTTAGAGGAAAAAAAACAGCCAAGTGTGAAAGGAACCTAAGGCGCTCCAGTCAGCGCTTTTCCTGGGGGGAAAAAAGACAGTTCAACAATTAGCGAATGACAGCATGCCTTCACGACAAGCCTTACTACTAGAAGACGTTAAAAATTGCCTAAATGACTCCATAAAACAAATTCTTGGTGTAACCAATCACAAGCTAGATGTTATGAAACACATCAGGACGTTTAGTTTTAGAATCAGTCAATTATCCAACAGTTAGTTCCCGTCCACTAATTTGATTGGTCGATTCGTGTTCCAAGAGTGCCTATATTTACTATAACTACACTGAGACGTTTCACTGTGTGTATCACTCCGCCCGTCTGTGTTCACCACGTAAAATTCCACTTCCTAGTTCGAAACAGTTACTACAGTAATGTTAGTGACATCCTCAGCAGACATAGCAAATGATACTTTTCAGGAATATAATTTTCTGGCTTAAAATATGAAAGCTTGACAGATTAAGATGAAAAGGAAGAAAATACACAAATTTTTACCGGAAGCACCTTTAACAGGAATATACCAACCAATGTGATCTAGCTAGCAAGTTAGCGAACGTGCTATAAAGTGAGTGCGGCTTCTTCTGGATCTATTTCTGTTAGCGGAGCAAAAATAAACAGAACATTTGGCCATATTGTGTACAAAATATCACTTACTTCATATTAATTTCTTGTTTATAGAACTGTTGTATAAAAGCAATATCTTACCTATGGCGAATCACAGCCGAATGATCAAATGATAAGTTTATATGAATGCATTCATTCTAATATGTCATAGTTTCTATAGTAACAACTAATTGACATGGACTAGCAGATGATCTATATAATCTAAAGGCTAATAATGAAGAGATATAAAAAAAGAAAACCTGTTGTAATTTAACAGAAAGATGTGTAATCATTGACATGGTGAAGTTTTCTGTAAAGAGATGCTTATTTAACATTTATAGAAGGAGTCTCCAGTGTCAGCACTAACAGTAAGTTTTCCGCTACAGGAAAGTCTTTAGGACAGGGGACTTTGTGGTTTTTCGGAAACATGTCGCAGTGTTTTGTTTTTTTCTTTGTCTTATTAACTTATCAAGAGAAAGCAAAAAAAGAGACGCTGGTGAGGAAATGACTGTTTATAGCTGCTATAACGTAAGTATTAACAGGAACTAACTTCACGACATTTAATGTAGCTATAAACAGTTAATTGCTATGCAGATTGCGATAGTATAACACAACAGGGCGTGCTGTTCTAAAAAAATAATCCGCACTGTGGTGGTGGTGATGTGAAGTGTAATAATCACCGCAGATCTACAACTGCTATTCTGCAGTTCTTTACAGGCACAGGGTCTAGAATTTATGCTTCAGCCCTGTCCACGTTGTGTTGATTCTTGTGTTTGCTGTTGTGTTGTTTCTGAAAAACCAAAACCCCACCAAGAGCTTTGGTTAAGCACCACTTGAGCCTTCTCGCATTCCTCTGTGCCCTTTAAATCCACTTCAGCAATAACATTTTAAGGATGTCGGAGGTGGAACAGGCCCCTAAATAAAACTCCTTAAAAAAAACCTCTGAAGCTGTGAAGTGCATCATACGCTCGGTGTGAGGCGAATCTTGACCCTGCTGCAGCCTCCGAGGTTTCTATGACAACTCGCTGGTTTCTGACCGGGCCAGGCTGAGTTGCAGGGAGATTCCCCACAGCTGGTTAATGAGCTGCACCCTGCTACGTGTATAAAGGAAATAATGGGATTGGTGTGAGAAGCGAGGCAGCAAGGCAAAGTTCTTGACAGAGGTGTGATTGAAGCGGCGGAGTCATTAGAACATATCAAGTGGATTCGATTTCTATTTTCTATGTATTACTAAGGATGGTGGAGATCTGAGATGGGTTGACAGAATTAGATGCGTTGTACTTAATGGTGCATCACTGATAATAATTACTTTTAGGCATTTTGGGTAATTCTGTAGTCGAGTACTCGAACACAGAAAAGAACAATTAATTGACTTCTCAACATTTAAAATGTTGACGTGTAACAGTCTGACGTGTAAAATTTAGCTTTACATAACTGTGCCAATTAGAGGTGTCACACAATGACACTATCTAAGTCTGTTTCTGTTTCCTCCAAATATCCACAGTGGGTGTGGCCTAAACCAGAATTATTATACTTTTTTTTTGTCTAGTCTTTTTTTCTGAATTAAATATAAATCCAACCACTCTGCTCCTTTGGAAACACTGGAAACCAATGGAAAAAAAAAAAAGAGGCAGAAATGGCAGCACTGACAACATGCTGTGTGAATTCTGGATCTGACAGTTCCTCAACCTCAGCTACATCAATCAGTACGTCTCCACTAGAGATATGTGCAGGATTGTTGTTTAAAAATCCAGCTTGCATAGTTAATATTTTGTTTGCGTCTGCCCCTGCTATATTTTCTAACAAATTCAGCTGGTTCCAGTTTGTAAAACAAACAAAATAGTAGCCGAATTTAAAGCAACACAAGGCAACCAGGCAGTTACCAAAGATAAAGGAATGAATGCTTTATGTACATGCTAGACAAAAGTGTGTGTGTGTGTGTGTGTGTGTGTGTGTGTGTGTGTGTGTGCGCGCTTGCTCTCTCCCTCACCTCCTCCAGCTTTATTGTGATCATGGTGAAGGCTCGAAACACACACTCTGTGGGGCCGGTGATGGTGATGATCCGCTCGGGACAAGAACCCTCGGAGATGTTAATGCGTGCACTGCTCTGTTAGGATAGACAGATCAAAAGAAAGAGAAGTGAACAACAGGACTAGATGGGGTAGAACATATTTAGGGAGGTGGTAGACATCACTGCTGATATCTCTCTCCTCTTTTTATTTCTGTCCTTCTCTCTATCAAATCCATCTGAGACATTTTCTAGTATGTGTTGTTTCGCACCTCTGTGGGCCAGCGTCTGGGCTCTGAAATATAAATATGCTTGCAGAAATGTGTGCGTGTGTGTGCGTGTGTGTAGGCATGTGTGATAAAGGTGTGATAAAAGATGTCTGAGTGCACTGTGCTTTCATCTTGCATGTAAAACAGACAGAAAGAGACTTGTGCGTACTAGTATTTTTTAAAAATAGAAGGCTATTTTTAAATTATGACAGTGACTATAAATGCATTAATGTCTGTGCATGTGTGTGTTTCTTTCTGCTCGTGCGCTCACTGACTCATTTTCCTCTGTGTGTGTGTGTGTGTGTGCATGTGTGTGCTGGTGTGTGTTGATGACTCAAGAAATTGCTGTGCTGTGCTGGACTGTGTGAATCATCCTCCTGCAGGCCCCCCGCTGTCTCTCTCCATTAACAGTGATCACTCCATCAATCACACACACACACACACACACACACACACACACACACACACACACACTGCTCTAGCTTCATGCATATGCCACACAGTTGTGCTACACAAACACTGTAGAGCTGCCATTTCAGAACTGAGAAGGAATCAGTGGTGTGGCAAAATGGGACAAGAGTGTACTAAGAACATGCATCACATATTTATGTATTTCTGTAAGTAGCATTTGTAAAATAATTGATTTGTTGTTTGGTGAAAAATGAATGCACATTATTACATTATTGTGTTGCTTTATAGTTCCTAAAATTTAAGAAATTTGGACAAAACAGCCACACTTACAACTTACCCCGATGATCTAAAGGTGCATTCTTGTATAAAACTATTGCTTATTGTGTTACTATTATGTAGTAAAAATGTACGCACTAAAGTACTAAAGTACTAAATTACGCAAATGTACACCACAGCACTGTTGCCTTCTCTATCCTGATAAGGAAGAAGGTGTTGACTCATTTCCAACACCTTCAGTAACTACTGACAGTAGTACTGGCTGCATGGATGATATGAATGTGCTCCTTCTAATTATGTCTAATGACATGCTGCATTAGCAGATTTAAGAAAACGTGTGTAATCGTTGATGGTGTTTGAAGTTTTCTGTGAGGAAAGGAGTCTCCAAAAAAAAAAAAGGCGATATTATTAAAGAGTAAAGCTGGTAGGAGTTTAGTCTTTGCAGTTTCTCAGTAACATGACGGTTTTCTTTTTTTGACGATCTTCTAGAGAAAAAGAAAGGCTGGGGAAGGAATGACTGTTTATAGCTGCTTTAACGTAAGTAATAACAGGAACTAACTTTTTAACTCCTCCCAAACTAGCTTATCAAATATTATTACATTATACTAGCTACCTCTCTTTAGCCTAGTCAGAGGCTGGGTATGAACATTGAAGATTTCAGTTGCCCGATTCTCTGGCTAATAAATGTGACCTGTCCACAACACACAGTGTGTTTCAGCCATTAGATATGCACTTTCATTGATGTATGTTACTGGAGAAATTGTACTGCCTTTCTCTAGCTGATGGAATAAAACTCATTCTTGTTTGTGAACACTGGCTTTGCAAGTCTCCATACTGCCTTTACGAACTAGCTTCTTTAGCAGTGTGTGAACGAGGCTGTTTTGCAGTCGTTTTCAGGTTCCGCTGTGTCTGCAGCTTGATTACATTTATAACCCAGCCCTCGAATGGCTATTTCTCCTTTATTGCTTATCATTTGTAAAATTTATTCCTGCAATCTAAGACGCTCGCTCTACAGCGACTGAGATGAGGATGATTTTTATATTTTTATTTCCAGGCTGCCAGATGTTTGCAGGTCACCATATGGTCTGATGACCCTTGTCAACCTCGTTTTGACCCCTGCCTGACCTATTGCTTTCATTATTTATAGCTAGTCATCTCTATTACTGCAATTCCCACCCTGCCCAGGCCATTCTAAACAATCAGCTCTCTTCACTTCAGTTCTCCATTAGTTACACTGACTGTCGGTTTCATCTCATGTCCAATACAACACTCCTGCTTAGGATTTTTATAGATGTACTTGGCCTACCAGAGAGCAGATTCCAAATTTGGCACATATGAATCAGTTCTGTCAATTCCCACTCATCCCCCAATGTATTGAGGGGATCGCAAGCTACATTTCTGCATTTGGATTTTATGCCAATGTTCTACAGCAACCTGCCGTATCTCATATCTAATGCTCACGCAATATTTAAATTTTGGCCCAGTTCTGGTCCATGTCACGCATGAAGTATGGTCTCATTAAGGTTGTTCTGGCAACCAGATTCGGAAGCGTTTATGATCATTTCATGGTGATATGTAGGCCAGATGAAAGTGTGGACCAGCACTGGGCCATCACTAATTTGCTATTTGCACTCGACTTTCAGAGATTCTGGTACTGGGATCTTCGCTGTCCTCATATGAAGAATTAGTTAGATTTTTTATTTTTAATTTAAAAAAGTGATGCATAATTAAAGCAAAGTATTAAAAATAAGGTATGCCATAAATGACATTTCAACATCTTCTGTTAAGTAAATTTAACAAAAAAGTTATGGAAACATGTGATAGAGTAAATGTAGGATATGGGATGGAAAATGATCAAATGTGATTACTTTTTGTTTTCAAATACAGAAAAATATAAATTGGCTATGGCCAGGGTTGCCAGGTGAGCAGTTTTCCCCACTGAACAGGGATACTTTTGACTGTGGGTTGATTTTTTTATTTTTTATTTTTTTTTTTTCCTAGGTTGCAACTTTTTTGTTTGTTTGTTTGTTTGTTTGTTTGTTTTTTATTTAAAAAGCATTTAGAAATTATCCTGAATTGTAGAAGCAGTGTATGGGGTTCGCAAGTGGCAGATTTTCAGTTTTGGGCTACTGAGCTGGTTTTTAATAGACACTGGGCTGACATAGGCATGGAGTTTATCATGTATGCATTCACAGTTATGGACAAACATTTTCAGTAGGTTGCTGATGTAACCTTTTTTTAATTCACTCCATAAACAACCGGATAAAGACAGATTCTACGTCCTACTGACTTTTGTAAAAGCAAACTTTTCATTCGACAGGTTTGTTTCAACATAGCATGCTCACATGGAGTCATATAATTCTCTAGATACTCCTCCGATCCCGACACGTAGTGCACTATGCACATAAACCGAGCACATGGTCCGGCTGTTGGTATATAACTCGAACGTCATGGAATGAAAACGGCAATGCTGGTCTGATTCTAACATTGTTTTTACATGCAACAAAATGCTAGCAAAAGTCGAGGACACACAAACAATCCTTCATCAGGAGAGAGATTCAGGAGAGACTTTGGCTACATAAAATCATCCCTCCCAGGCTTTCCCAGAAGTCCTCGCTTTATTTTTCATAGTCTGTATTAATGCACATAATTATCTTGTCATACTTTTGAGTTAAATTATGATATTTGAAACTATTTAGCCTAGTTAATTGGACTTCCACGCAAAAGCAAGAAAAGACTGGACAGCACACTGGAGCTTTGACTTGCCCCATGGACTGGCTAATGAATTTGCTTTGTCCACTCTTCTTGTCACTTAATATTAATTCAACCGGATGGGAAAAGTGTTGATTTTACACAATGACATCACTTTTTTTTCTAAGCAGACACTCAAATTGAGCCCCGGACATGGCTGTAAATTGTCAAAACAACGCTCGGTCACTAATTAGGAGAGAGAGAGAGCGCAAAGCGTCTGTTTTACGTCTTCTGTATTATGAATGCTACGTATTATAAAGCCAAAAATCATTAGTCTTCATTTCATGGTGGCAGCTAGCTCATGTCTGTCAAACACACTGTTATGCTCTCTGTGTGTGTGAGTGTGTGTGTGTGTGTGTGTGTGAGTGAGTGAATAAGAGCAAAAGAGAGGGAAGCATCTTCTGAGGAGTTCCAGCTTCACATCAGTGGCTTTACAGGCAAAATGTAAAGGCATTTTTCATTTGCCAGGGCACTGAACACACATACACACACACACACACACACACACACACACACACACACACACACACACACATACACACACACATATATATATATATATACCTGAACTTTTCTCCTTTGTAAAATCTCCTTGTGTTTTGAGAGTGGCCTTGAATTTAACAGGAGTTCATGAATGTATATAGTGTGTGTGTGTGTGTGTGTGTGTGTGTGTGTGTGACAGTAGTCCTTGAGATGACAGGCGTCATTTGCATATTCATGCTCTCTCTCTCTTGCGCGCGTTCTTCTTGTGTTGTCTTGTTAGTGTCGATGTGAAACATGCTTTGTTCTGTGTTCTGTCTTTTCTCTGTCTTTTCTCTGTCACTGCCTGAGACCAGCGCACTGAACTTTTAATGTGGCTGTGTGCCAGGCGAGCTTCAAACAAGTCCCGTTTCCTCTTTAGCTTGAATAAAGCACAAGACACACACACACACACACACACACACACACACACACACACACACACACACACACACACTTCTTGGAGATTCTGGCAGGTTCTGGATGTCCTACCTCCTCTCGTATCCTCTTCACTGTTTCTCCTTTCTGTCATAAACAAAGAACAGATGATTTATTTATATATAGCACATTTATACTTAACTAATGATCAAAACAATGTACAAACTCAATACACATTAATTCAAAAAATCCATGCAGAGAATAGAGGAACAAGGAATATAAAAATTGTAATAAATATTTTTAAAGCTATATGACAATAATTAGGGAAGAAAATGGTTAGGAAATCATGAAAATGAAGGAAATGATGAACATTTTTGTCCCCAGTCTTGCTGCGTCCAAAGTGAATAACAGTAATGAGCTGGTTCAGAAAGAGCTGAAATTTCGAATACGTTATAGTTTCTTTTGTAACCGCTAACTCGCAGGGATGTGTATTGCGGACACGGCACATGATCTAAGACTAGTAAGAAACAAATTGAAAATTGTGTTATGTAACACAGAAAAACAAATAATTGTTGATGGTGAAGATTTCTGCAATGTTCATTTGGAGAAGGAGTCTCCGGTGTCAGATCTTAGGGACAGAGGACTTCACACTTTGCAGTACCGTGTTAAAAAAAAAGTTCTCTTTTTGTTTGTTATTGTTTTGTTTGTATAAACTATTATGTCTTGTATATGGAATATATAATTGTGGCAGCGGGGGCGTGGCTGAGCATCAGCTGCAGACGAGTTGAAACGGCAGGTAACACGCGATGACACCGACCTGTGTGTGAGATCACAGTGACTTTACTTGTGTGTGCTTTGTTTGTTCTTTTAGAAAAAAAAGAGAATGCCATGATCCAGAGAGAGAGAGGGACAGAGCTGACAGAGGTCACGCATAACATACCCGCACATCCACACACACACCCGAGCGTAAGCTTGAGTGAGGCGAAAGCCCCGAAATATTGGGACAGTGTTTTATTTCACTTTTTCCGTTGAGTGTTGAAAGCATGCTGAAAAGCGCTAGTGGGAAAAATAAAATGAGCCCGATGCTCTGCCAAAGTCCGCCCGTCTCCCTTGTCCTCCTTCCCACCCATCTTCACACATACCGGGTTCTACAATAATCTATATGTAACTATAAATGGATAAAAACAACAGTGTTTTTTGTTAAAGTACTGTCAGCAATTGGCTGAGAGCTTTACAAATTTGCAAAAAAAAAAAAGCCTAATTTATATTATACAATAATTTTTCCCATTTCTTGAAATGTTCCAGTAATTTTAAGAGATCACATTTGGGTCTTGATAATAGACTCAGATATTTGGAGCCTGTTGTAAAGTCTAGAAGGGCCAGTCCACCAAAATAAAGGAGAATCAACAAGCCTTGAATCACATAAGCAGGCTGTCTCAGTGCTTGAGCAGTGAGGGTATAGGAGCGAATCCACATACCTGTGTTTAATAACCTTACTGCTTTTCTCATCGTCTTTTCCCCGGCTCATGACAATGACGTCTCTCTTATAACCCATCTCAATGGAAGCTTGGGTTTTATACAAATGGAAGGATTCCACGATTCCACGATTGTGTTGTCATTTAGCTCTTATAATGTTCAACTTTATTGATTTATTCTTTTTTTTTAAGCATTTTTCCATCGCTAAATCTGAAAATATGCATTTAACCATTCAAAACAATGTATTAACACATCTCATGTGACAGTATGTCATTTTTTACAAGGTTTCCTTCATGGCAATTACTACATTTTGTTCTTAAATGAGTAACAAACATGAAAAAAGTAATGGTGAAGTAACTAAACATATTAAGGACAATCCAGTTTAACTAGCTGTTACAGTTGTTATGGAAATGGTGGTTTGTGGCATCCTGTTATACCGTATTACTCGCTTGCTAATACAAGACATGCAATCCCCTCATGGCTAAACAATATGAAAATAAAGACACTAGCCAGACTCATAATATATTTTACATGCAATATGAGGAGAGACCACAACATGAACTGAAAAATTCACCAACATATTGATGACTTTTTGTCAAGGACACAAACTGCTGCAATCCTGCAAAATATTAAGCTTTTAATGGTCTTAACAACAAATCATTGGTCAGAAAATGGATAAATAGATAAAGGAAGTTAAGATAAATGTTTAAGCCTTGTGGTCCGTGATGGCCTGCATCAGGTGTGGCAGATACCCAAATATCGACTAATCTTTTAAGAAAAAAAACATCCCAGAAGATATGTTTGGAAAATTTTGCATACCCAGATATGTGTTAGTTTGAATTGTACATCAAACATTTTAATCATTATCATGAATTTTATTTTTGCATACAAGAAGACTATATAAGTGAATTTCCCTGTTTCTAGCAAAAGTAAACCAGCAAATAGTGGCACAGGAGTTCTCAGGAGTGCATTTGTTTCATTCTTGCCAATTTTCTGATCAATGATTTGTTGTTAAGGCCATTAAAAGCTTAATATTTGCTGTTTTGTGCTCTGTCCTTTTTTTTTTTTTTTTTCCCCAGGAGTGTACTATGCTACACAACCATACACCCGTTTGTTTCCCTTATCCTATATTCATGCACTTAACTAGCTAACTAGCTCGCTGTATGTTATTACATTATGTTAGCTACCATTAGTTTTTTGGGAAACCAAAACATGGAGCTAGGTAGCACGTTGTAGCTTTTACTGGCCTAGTGATAAATTTTGCTAGCTAATAAATTTATGATTAGATATTGAATATCTTCTTGTTTTTAATCTAATGTAGTACCTAATTTCACAGTGGCAGTGTTTACTGCTCCAATATTAGCAGTCAGTTTTGAATCGTGTGCACTTTTAACAAAGAAAAATGTCTTCATATCCAAAAAGTCATGTTCACTAGAGCACATGCTGCTAAGTCAATCTCTCTTGGCTGAACAGTGGTCTGTCTGTCATAGTCAAAGCTCCATCATGCTCCAGTTCACTGTGTGCTCGCATCTGCTTCTTCTCCTCAGGGGGGGATGGTGATGTATTTGTTTGCATGTGTGTATATGTGTAGCTGGGAAGGCAAAATGCTAGCAAAAGCTCAGGGGCTTGTTAGCAGGCTAGTCCTCCAGTCAGAGTCCGTATGACATTCCTAGAAAATGCAAACAGCTTCTGTGTGTGGCCAATGTGAGAGGAAAAAACGTTGAAAAGGACTACATGTGATTCTCTGAGATACAACATGATGTGCGTGTTGGGGAAGGACGCTGCAGGACTTACTGCCAGCTAGCGGCTCAAGTCTCAGAAGAACAGCACACACCCACACACACACACATACACGCAAGTTACACACTACACGTTAATGATGATCTTTGCTCTTATGAAATCTCCATTCATGCTGCCTTCAGGGATAAACAGTGTCAGCTTGCGATATTAAGCAATACAAGGTTTGGAACTGTAACCAATTCCCATCATGACTTTATACGACGTAGGAAAAAACTTAATAGACCATTATTGTGATTACGGTTTACTTGGCGTCCTTATTTCCTGTGGGGTCTTCAGTTAACATAAGCAATTCTAATAACAGATTATTATATCATAAGGCAGCACCAGCACTTAAAGGAAAACTCCACCAAGGAACATGTTAAAGTTCCTATAAAATGGCTTCAAAGCTGTAATTTAATTCTTTATGTTGACATCTTTCCTTCTGAAACAGGAAGTCAGACTGACAGCATGTTGAAGTGCTTGACTGAATTTCATAACAGCCAATAGTGTACGAGATATGCCACACCCCAACAAATCGATACAAACCAGACAGTGGGTTAGTAAGCTAGCTAAATATGGAGCAAATAGTTTAACGAGGACCTGTTAGTGTTACTCTTAGCCATGTTCTTACTGACGGAGAAGCCCTAATAGTGTATAAAGGCAGAACCTCTACATTTTTCCGCATTGAACAGCCATAAGTTGGTACAACACCACGAGAAGTTCCTGTCCCTCGTACAATTCCTTCCTCTTCAACATAAACACACATCATCTGTTTTTTTTTGGATTGGGTAGGAAAGGGAATAGTGTGCAGGAAGATGCATAGCCAAAAACTCAATGCCAAACCATGTTTACTACTAACAAACTACTACTGTAGAGCAAGACCCGCTTCTGGGAGTGGAATATATACTCCTGGGCAAAAAAAATGAATAAAATAAATCTTTTAATTGGTCAGAAATTTGGTCATTTGTTAATTTGGTCAGAAAATTAATATTTTGCCATTTTGGGTTTGGCCCCTTTTTATTATTTTTTTTATTTTTATTTTTTTTTACCCAGGAGGACGATTGGACGATCACAAAGTGATCAATATTTTGACTAGATATGAATCATTAAATTTTTAAAAGTTACTTTCCTTGAAAAGACGAACCATAAAATAAACTTAAAATGAATATATATCCAAAACTATTTTTGTTGTTGTTGCTTTTTTCAGATATAGTATCGTACTGGAGTCCATTACACTAAGGGACAGGTATGATAAGCTGTGAAACACTAATTTCGATGTAAATATGTTTACATTGAAATATTTATGATGTATTAAGTAATTCTGGTGCTAATTCATTGGTTGGTGTTTGTATTTTCATTATTTCTGTGAGAATGACAAGTGCGATGGTGATGACAGTGGTATTTACATAAAGTTGAAGCACCTCTATCAACAGGTAATGAAATAGCATTGTGGGTAATCTAGGAAACTGTTAAACAAAATTTGAAGAATTGACATCAAAGTAAAAAAAAAGTCAACTTGGAATTGAATTCGAAAATAAAATCATGGATGCCACTGAAGATCACGTGTTAATTATGAAGATTAATATGCATTTTATTCAGGGTGGATTTTCCCTTTATGCAAATGACCAGGAAAACCTCAGACAGAGAGAGAGACAGAGGTACTCACCTTGCCTATGATGCTCCCGACCTCCTGCGAAAAAAGAAAACAGACACGAGGCAAATGTCAGTGTATTGATCCGAGCACTTTCCCCCCCAGACGTCTGTCTGTTGGTTTAGACGAGGAAGCCGTCTGTGAGCTCGGCCTCGTCCCAATCCTAACAAACCTGCCTAATCCACTAACGGACTCCTTGATTTTTAAGCCACAGGGAACTGCACGTTGTAACACACAGGCTATACAAAGGAGACTTAACGTGAAATAAGAAAGGAAATGAACCTTTTAGTAAATGATTTCCTAAAGTCAGAAAATTCCATTATCAGTTTCAATTACGAGAGCAGCTGTCTGGCTCCTAGTTATCCTTCAGTAGTCTGTGGAGTCGAAATCCATGATGAGAATAAAGCAAGAAGCAATTGCATAAGGCTATTTCATATTCTCGTTGACGTTTTCTCAGTGATATTGGAAGGTCAGAAGCTCATCCTTGAAGCAATAAATCACCTTATACTTTTACTTCTCAGAGATTCTTCATGCGTGCAAAACAAAATATGTAAAAAGTGGTATTTCAGTTGAATGACATGAACTTTAGTCTACATATCCACTATAAAGTAAGTGATAACTATAGTGATAACAACAACTAACTTGTCTTGCAGATGTTCAACAACATTAAATGTAACTATAAATGGTTAAAAAGCACAATGTATCATCAACTGCTGTGGTATAAGAAGAATAAAACACTTCCTCTTCGCATCAGGCTGCTTTACACCATCCTGTTTTTTCCATTATTGTTAAAAAAAAATCTTTAAATTCTCATTTATTTCTGATGTAATAAAATATGATCTGGCCTACATCAGGTCCTGTAATGAGGTACCATCAGGTAAAAAACACACCAACACGCCACAAAACAGATTCCACTCTGCTCTTACGTATTTACCAAAAAAAAAAAAAAAAATCAGTCAATTTCCAGAAGCCATGTGGGCAAAAAAATAAGTACACCTGCTATATCGAGAGTAATTAACAAGTAGTTTCGAGCCAGGAGCTGCTAATCAAACACATCTTGGCACTGATTCTACAAATCTCTGGAGGTGTGCAGGTGGCATGAACACTATTCTTCCAAAAAACATTTTCTCAGTTGGTGTTTTGATGATGGTGGTGGAAAGTGCTGTCCAACACGTCAAAATCTCTCATGTTTAACTGGGATGAAACGTGGTCACTCTGAAGGCCATAGAGTGTGAGTTACATCATTTTCATCCTCATTATTGTATTGTTTTGAGTTGCAGTAACCAGTCTCTCTCAGACCTAGTAGGTCTGTCTCTGCTCTAATCACCTTAGCCAAATAATAGTTGTGGGTATAGTGCCCTAAAGATACCCGTTTTTAATACACTTTTATTTTATACGTCTGCAATTAGCATAACATTTACAAGCTCTCTGTTGATTCTTCCATTTTATTTTACCTTACATTTACGTGTCAATCACTTAGCTTTACTGGACTTTGTACTGAAGAATATAAATACTTTTCCATAAATTGACCATAATAGCTGATCTCAACCACCAGGTTTGATCGACAGATGACCAAAAAATAAATATTATACATAATAAAGTACAGTAATAACAGTAATATAATTTAATTAGTGTACTTTGGTCCTTTATATGTAGCATCATTGTCTGTAATACAGTATGTGTGGCGGTCTGGGAAACCCATCAGATGTCGCTGTAGATGAATTCTCACAAACATTATTATTGTTTTACAATAAAAAAATATAGTCTTTTTTCCTGCCAACACCCATTGCCAGCTTTATTTTAAGAAAACGTTCTCTAAAACGATGTAGAAAATGTATTTATTACCTTTTTAAACTTGTTTAGGCTTAGTGTTAAGTTCATGTTAAGTAAATAAGGAGACAGTTTAACAGTTTAACGCGGTAGTAAAAAACAGTTAAAGATGTCTAAAACCTAAGAGCAAGTGTGTTTTCCTCACACAGTGAATGTCAAGCTTTGATCGTGTTGTAGGAGAGCTATGTACAATAGCAAAATAGACATAAACCCGATAGATTAAGTTTAAGAGCATTGATGAAGCTCCTGTTCATCAATTGCCATGACTTCAGGAATACAATATTAGCACTGAAAAGTCACTGGTGTATTGCACGAGTGCACGGGTGAGCAGTCAGATGTTAAACTTGCGGGATGCTCCAAAACCATGTTTTTTCATTTTCAGCATCCTTAGTAACTGACTGGTCAGAATTATGTTGGTTTAAATTATGCCACTAGTTGGTATATACATATTTTGGGAAATAGAACTGACTAAATTTATTCAGAAATATCACAGGCAAATGCAAACAAAAATAATTTAAAAAAAACAGTCCTGCACATATCTTGAGTAATGTAGCTGATGTTGAACTCTCAGAGCCAGAATTCACACACACTGCTGGCATTTCTACCTCCGAGTTTTATTATTATTATTTTTTTCCAGCGTTTAGGAGGCATAGTGTTGTTTTTTTTTTTAAAGAAAGAAAAGAAATAAATCTTCTTGTTTAGGCCACGCCCACTTCAGGTTGGACTCTGAATACAAATGTAGACATTTGGAGCATTAAACAGATACAAATTATGTTACACCCCTTGTTTATATAGTAGAAAACTGAAAGTCAAAATGAATTGAAGTGAAATGTTTTCTCAGGCCACCACACACGTGTATAAGCAATGCTTCTATTGAACATCTCATCACAGTTGATGAGTGGTTCATTATTAATTTTATGTAAATGGGAAATGAAATTAAAAGGCCTGGCATGTAAAGCCAACAGGCACAACATTGTGCTGTGCTGGTTCTAATGACTTGACTGTACAAGCAGGCTAATAATGAGTTTCCTTGAACTCTCGCAGTGTTAAAACGAACACTTCACCAACAAAAACATTGCTAATATGGCTAAGTATGAATGAAAACTAGCAGGGGGGGGTGTCTTGGTTATTATGATCTCATTTGCATATCCTTAATGTTAGCCCGTGTTAAGGAATCATTTAAAACCCATTAGAGTTAAGCATCATGGGGCGAGTATCCCAAAGGCGTCATAGCACAGAGATTATTTTAAGTGAATATCATCAGATTGTCTGTATAACTCGCAAAGCTTCTATTGCTGGAGGTTTGCTATTTCAGGATGAGCTGTGAGGGTGTGTGTGTGTGTATGTGCGTTTTACCTTGCCGTGCATGAGCAACCTGAGGGTGAGAGTGACGTTCATGCCCCCGTCTCCGAAGTCCTGCTCACAGTTCATTCTGGCTGCGGAGTCCGGCGCAGGGAGTCGCATGAAAGAAGCTCTAGAGATAATGGAGCTGTTCAAGGTGATGAACTCTGCCTTTGTTTTTCTTTTCTTTCACAATTCTGTAACACAAAAAACACACCAGACTATTCTCAGAGAGTGTTCGCATTCCTTATGTCTGCGTAAAAGTGAAACCATGATAAAAATGAAGTTTTATGTCCTCAGTAGTGGTGAGCACGATGGCAAAAGTATCATCAGAATAATATTATCATAACAAACTGCCAGCAAAACACTAGTTTAACACTGAAATGGATGAAAAAAAATCATTTAACATTAAAATGGAGAAAATAAATGAAATTGTACGTATGTATGTGTGTGTGTGTGTGTGTGTGTGTGTGTGTGTGTATATATATATATATATATATATATATATATATATATATATACACACACACACAAATAAATCATTTAACTTATTTCTTATCTACAAATATTAATTATTTAACACTAAAATGGATGGGAAAAACAAATGTTTAAATTTCTACTACTAAAAAGAAAGGAGAATCTGTTTTTTTTAAACATTTTATTTACTATCTACAAAAAAACATTTATTTTTATCACTGATATGAGGAAACAATCAGTGAAGAATGTTTCATTTTATTCAGTATCTTCAAAAACAAATTATTTAAAGCTGAAAAGGAGAGGAGAATCTGTAAAATAAAAAATAAGTTTCAACTTTAATTTATTTAATTTCTACAAAAAACCTATAAAGTATAAATATAGTATAAATTATTTTATACTAAAAAGTAGAGAAATAAACCTGTAAAATGTAGCATTTTATTTAAAATCTGAAAAAATTATTTAACACTGAAAATGAGGAAAGAATCTGTTAAAAATTATTTTAAAATCTACAAAAATTAATTATTTAACACTAAAAAAGGGGTAAATATCAATAAACGTAACATGTTTAATATATACTAAAACATATTATTAAAATGGAGGGAAAAATCAGTTAAAATGTTTATACTTTATTTAATATTGCCAGGTTTTTTTTCTTTACTTAATAAATCTCCTTCAGATGAGCAGAAGGAAGTAGAGACTGGGTGTAAGGGTGACATCTTTTGAATTAGCAAACAAGCTGCATGCTACGCTATACGCTATAAATTACGCACATCGTCCCAACGTCTGTGTGATGAGTATTGAGGATAATGCCAACCTTTTCAATGTCAACCTGGCAATCCTCTGTTTTCATTTGCATAACAGATATATATATATATTTTTAAATGTATCTGGTTACGTGGCTGGTTGGGTTTCATAAGATTTGTCCGGGAGCTCGGACATTTCCGAGCAGCTGTTGGAGCAGTCAAATATCTCATTTGCAAAAGAAATAGCCAGTAAAATGAGAAGAGAATGAGGCTGATCTTGAGGCTGATTAAGAGAAGCTAATGTGTACGTGGGAGAGAAAATGCACATCATTTAAAAAAGAAAAAAACATCTATTAAAAATGACTTTCCTTTCAATCCACTTTACCTGTGTAGTCCATTTCTACCCACTTAAACCCTCAAATATTTTATTCCAGTCTATGTAAGATCCTGAAATGAGGTCATAATTTAAGGTTTAATCTCCGAGTCGGAAGCTTAGGGTGAGAATTGCATAAGCTCTTGGCTCTGGTGTGCCGTCTGGGTAGAATATTGGAAGAAAAGGGCATGAAGAGAGAGAAAAATAGAGAGACACTCTGGCAGACATCACCCATTTTGCAGCCATGGCATCTCTGCGTGACATTTCTAATCATTTTTACTGTTAATTTTTAATCATCAGAATTGCTCTAGTTAGATTAATCCACTCTAAGCCTCCAGTCCAAGTATGAAGTCAAATAGTTAAAGGGAAAAAAAAACTATCAAAGACAAAGTACTTGTCATCTCATAGATCGCTGACTAGCCGAGCTGAATCTCGAGTCCGCGTCACCTAGCTACATCGCTTCCTGAAACTTTGAGTGTGACGTTCGTACCAAACATCTGGATTTGGATTTCTCATTAATGTGCTATTGAACATTGCTGGGAAATGGTGAGATGGTTGAGTGAGACTGAAATTTGTTCTCCTATTCAAAGCCATTGTATCTGCTCCAATGTGACGTTCTCGCTTCACACAGCTACTAAGTTATTTTATAAGTAATAAGTAAACATTTTAATAAGGTTTACTGTGACTTTACTATGCAAAGCACTGTACGGTGCATGTCATGTATGAAATATGAGTATTATTATTATTATTATTATTATTATTATTATTATTATTTCTGCCATCAGAGACATCATTACAGCTCCAGCACAGGTTAGGCTCCGTTTTCATTCCCGCTTGCTAACTGGTGATAGCAGGTGTGTTTGCAGGGGTCGCCATATTTCCATACGAATGACAAGTCGAGGGAGAGTCGAGGCTAAAGAAGAAAAGCAGGGCACAAATGCGATGGAAGCCGAAATGAAAAGACGAGTGTGCCTCTCACGAGCAGCATTGCTAACGAGGCCGGCTTGTCTGAATTCGCTGGTACGGGGTGTTAATAATCTGTCACTCGACCAGTCGTGTCTGGACGCAGAGACACGTTCAGTCATTAGGGTATAGCCCTCATTTCTACCGTCTGTTTCATTTTTCCTCTCAACAAAGTCTCACAGACCAATTAAACAGACGTTTTGAGGGGGACGATTGCACGTTGAGACTGAGACACAGCGCCCAGTGATTATACCCAGACAGTTCTGTCCAGCGAGAGAACAGGCTGGATGTCTTTCAGTGGCTCTAATTGATGAAGCTCCTATGCTGTTTCTTTGTTTAGAAGCACTGAAGAACAATGGGCAGAAATTAAAGGACTTTTTAGTGTCCTGCTGTGACTGAGGATATGAGCCAAACTGTGGCACGTAGGATGATAGACTGTCATATACATGAAATTTGCCCAGAACTAATTAAGTAATACCTTAACCAAAGAACTAATCAACTAATGAAATAGTTTTTTCATCGATTCACAGAGTCTTGGAATCATCAGGTATGTCAGAATGGCTCAAATGGCTCAAACTGACACAAAATTGCCCCTTGTTGGCTGTAGAACAGCACTGTCGTACCCTAAGTACTGTAGTGAGCAGATATAGTGAAAAGAACCAGTTTGAACTCAGCGTGTGCGTAGGACAGGGTAAAATCTAAATAAAATAATTCCTACATGAAGATGAGTGGCAGATGGTACAATTTTATGTGGATGCTGTGGGTTGTGTAAACTAATTATCAGTAATAAGAGGGGAAAAAATCTGAAATCTCCATGATTTCCTGTCTGTTGCAGTATAAAATTATATGGTAATTACTATTTGCATGCATTCAAATACCAAATATCATATTTCAATGAAATTTCATGCACTTTTAAAGAATCCTGGCAGCCCTATTCCCCAAATACTACACGGCTCAAGAGGCATTTTTAAGCTATGACACAGGTGTATGGTTCTTCACAATTAAAGCATTTGTACTATTTGTTCAGCCTCTCCTTTTGCTGTGAACCTCTTCAAAGCACAGCTCACATAACACGCTTGGCCACTCAAGGCCACTCGCTGTAATGTGGCAAGTTTAACCCCCACACTGGTGCATTCCACCTACGCTGCTACTGTTACAAGGGATCTTCTAAATAGGATGGGGGACAGGAAAAACAGGTGTCTTTTTTTTTTTTTTTTTTGCAAAGTATTTTTACAC
>CM040994.1:14913668-14951168 GCA_022985145.1 Pangasius djambal
ATGACGCGAATGAGAAGAATCTGTCGCAGACGTCCTTCAGCACGCACAGTGGAATTTCTATTACAAGCCACTGTGCTTCATCACAGCGGAAATGAATAATTGAATCGCTTTCAGATGCAGAGCTGGACGGGGTTAAAATCCTCACTTGGTTATCGTGCCAAGCATACATAAGCACTTCTACATACACTTCGGTTACTGTTTCAGAGTGCTGACCCTCATACGTGACAGATTCATGGACTGTCTCTGGGATTCAGCGTTAGGATGGTCATCATTCCGGCTAATGTTCAGGCCTCTGTAGTTAAGTTTCAGCCTTGGGCCTGTCGGTGCTTGCTGTGACAATGCGAATGTCACCTCACTGCTGTGGCTTTAGTGACATGCAAACGGTCTTAAATAAATGCTTTAGAAAAGTTATTGATGATTACCCAAGGGATGAGTCATTGAATCCGTATCAGAGCGGCTCTTCTGATCCAATCCATTGGTAGTGAACATGTGAGGTTTACTGACACAACACATAAAAGTAGGACAGAAACTGACATAAAGCACAGCACCGTTACACATGATGTTTCGCATAACTTGGCAACTAAAGCTTGCAGAGAGTGGTGTGGTTTTACTATCATGTATCGGCAGACACTCAGAACATATATATTCACTTTTGATTTTGTCATTGTATTCAGCAAATTTTTAGTTTCCTTTAATTACTTTATTTTAAAAAAGCAGCCTAGCAATAAAACTAGAGACTTTCAGAGCAAACGTTAATAATTGTCTAGCACTCAAAATGGCTGATCACCATTGTTCCCAAAGACCAATCACTGATCACCATTGTTCTCAACGACCAATCACCGGTCATCACTGTTATCAATGACCAGTCACTCATCTGCACTGTTCTCAATGACCAACCACTCATCATCATTGTTCTCAACGACCAATCACTCATCATCATTGTTCTCAACGACCAATCATCATCATTGTTCTCAATGACCAATCACTGATCACAATTGTTCCCTGTGACCAATCACTGATCATCATTGTTCTCAATTACCAATCACTGATCACTGTTTTTGCCATTGACCAATCAATAGCATGTGCTATTTCTCTCAGAAATACTATGTCACATAAAATGTTTTATGATTTCTGTTTGTCTTTAATGGAATAAAATCTAGCTGACTCTAAGACTTTTCTTGAGTATATCATATTTATTAGCAATAAAATACCTCAGTAATTATGTAAATATTGTTCTTCAGACACTACACAAGCCAGATTCAATCTGAAATGTATATTATTGCTTTGCCCTCAATGATTAGATATTTTTCCCACATGCTATTATTAACTAAAATATCAATACCTTGTCTAAAAAGCTAAATTAGCAAGTTTTTGTTTTAATAGTGCTTCACGTCAGACCTTATAGTCTGAGATCTATCAGTTTAAGGGTTATTACTAATTCAATAACCAATCAAATATTTCATAGCTTTATACTAAATTAATTCAACATTTAATATTATTGAGTGTATTATAAAGGATGTATTGGAAAATAAATTGTCTTTATATATATATATGGGGATATGAGCAGCTGAGTGAGTTTGATCATTTTAGCTGCTGCTCCAAAGGGCTTGTAAAGAAGCACAAAAAATGACTTTTGTCCCATAATGTTCCTTTAAATGGGTTTTACTTGATGACCTCAATTATATAAAATAAAAATGACAAAGCTTTAAATTATGTAATTGTGCCATATATCAGGGTAAAATTATAGCCTGTAAGTCCTATGAAGTTATTACAATATTGATATAATCTGATTTAAATGGTGGTGCAGCAGGTAGTGTGGATGCCTCACGACTCCAGGGTCCCTGGTTTGATCCAGAGCTCGGATTACTGTCTGTGTTTTTCACATGTTCTCCCTGTACCCGTGTGGGTTTCCTCCGGGTTTTCTGGTTTCCTTCTCTTCCCAAAACACGTGTGTAGATAGACTGGCTACTATGTATCGGCCATAGGTGTTAATGAGTGTGTGAATGGTGCCCTGTGGTGGACTGGCTTCCCATCCAGGGTGTATTCCTGCCTCTCACCCTGTATTCCCAGACCCACCATGATAGAGTGGTTACTAAAGATGAATGAATGAAATAAAACCTGAGCTTTAAATTATGGTGTTTTAACATGAAGCAGGCTGAAACCTTTCTTTTAACTTAATTTATTTGTTCTCATAATATTGATATAAACTGATTTCTTTAAGCATTGCCTTATTTGGTATATCAGGCAGTGGTTATGCAGATCACTTCTACCAAGTGGTGATGTAATGGTGACGGCTGAGCGATTTAACTAAATTTGCACACAAAAACACACACACACACACACACACACACACACACGAAGAAAGCAATACAGCTCTGTCTTCGCCAGACATTGACAAAGCAAATAGGAAAGGAAAGAAAGAGCTTTGTTCCTCCCAACACCCACCCTCCCTCCCCATGTGTGCGTGTGATCACTGTAATTACTTTGACTGTAATTGTAGGGGTAAAACTGAGGTCTTTTTTATGGAGACTGTGAACACCATGTGTGTGTGTGTGTGGATGTGTGGATGTGTGTGTTGGACTGTTTGATCCTACTGTGACAAGTATGAAGCGTTCAGACTCTGTTTCCTCTCTTATAATACTCTTTTGTGACAAGTGCACCAATCTATCAACAAACCTTCATAGTGCATATAACAGATCTGTATTTCTATTTAAGACGTTGAACAACTAAGGTTCAAATGTTCACAGATATTTTTGAAAACTTTTTTTTTTGCATTTTGCATTTTGCACCTCCCATCCCCTCCCATCAACTGAAAATGAGGCTTTCAAAAACATCCTCATAGGTGGCAAAATCTTCATGTTTTCAGTTTTCACCTGGCCTGGAAAATGCTTTTTGCTTTTTGGAAGTTTGCTTTTTGAAAACTCAAACTATTTTTAAAATATTCAGGTGGACGCGGCCTAAGAAGAACCGAAAATCACAGCGTCACATTTCTCAAGCAGGACTCGTATCTCTTCCCCATTGATAATCCATACCACAACACCTTAAAGGTCAGTACCCTCACACACTGGCAAGCCTACGTTATCGCTACGTGTCCAGGAAAGACAATCATTACATTGTCTGAAGCTTTGAAGAGGATTATCATAATGATGACTCTTCAGGTTCTTCGAGTTCAGACGACTCACTGATTCTGGCGTGGAGAATCATGGGTTGATTTCAGAGGGAAACTGAATTGCTGATGCTTTTTGTAGCTGTGGCAATATTTACTCTCTTTCTCGCTGAGAGCCGACTCAGAGGAAACACGGCAGAATAAAACGAGCTATGGAGTGGGAGTGACAGTGAAATGACACCGGTGACCTTGGCCACTCAAGGACCTCATGTCTAGTGGAGATTTATAAGAGGAGCCGGAAAGTGACTCAGAGAAGAGAAACAAGCGGTGGGAGGAGGGATGGATGGGGAAAACATTGCTCTGTGTTTAGGAATTGATCTAAACTGGTAGAACACTACAAAGACACAGAATTGAATCCAATAAGGCTTGGTAATATGAAAGCATAATCATATTGTGAGAAATTATGCCACAATTACGCTTTTCTGAGATATCACAGATATTGTCAGTATTGTTGAATAGAACACTGATCAATTTAACAGTTCTGTCACAATGATAAGTATCTGATTGGGTATTAAGATATATATATTTCTGTACTGCTGGCCCCTAGAATAATATAAAAAGATTAATTTAATTTTTGCACACATTTTCAGGCACAAATAGGCCACATTCAACCTGAATAAACTTGTGGGTTCTGTACAAAATTAGCACAAGACCAATTTGAGTAAAGTGAGCTTCTCTCCTTCATACATATGGATTCAAAGGCAGCACAAAAAAGAGTGTGGATTTGTGGTGTGAGACTAATTACATATTCCATTCAGTGTACTAAACCTTAGGAAATTAGCCAGTTTTGATCAATCCAATCCCCCATTCCAACAGACCAACACAGGTTTGCATACTCTTAGGTCAACATGAAGGACACATTTAAT
Source organism: Pangasius djambal (assembly GCA_022985145.1). NCBI lineage: Eukaryota > Metazoa > Chordata > Actinopteri > Siluriformes > Pangasiidae > Pangasius > Pangasius djambal. Next base: position 14,917,701 of record CM040994.1, read on the forward strand.
TTATTGCAGTAAGGCATGTAGGTGTAGGTACTGTGCTGTTTTCAACAATATTAAGGCCACATTTTGCACAACAGTGCTCTCTGGCAGTGATGGGGTTTAAACTCACAAGATTTCAATTACTAATAAATATTCTTAACCAATAAGTCCTTCATATATACATATATATGTGAATGTCATGTGATCACCATAATTTCATGATGGAACTTATTGTGATGCTTTAAATTGAGTACAAAGGACACTGTGATGTGCAAGAGAGCATAATTGATGTTCATATTTTCTAAATAAATGAATATGGTGGAAATGACATAAAGGTTATGCAGTGTGCATGCCCAGCTTGACGTTTTCTGTCATTTTTTCATTTCATTGTGCATGGGAAAATTTGGGATATCTGACTGAAAATGCTAATGTGGCCAAAGCATAAAAACATCATTTTCAAAATTACCAATGCTACTGTGGACTAGACCATAGACACCCAGTGCCAAGTGCAAACTCAAACACATAGTCTCGGGATGACTCTTACACACGCGCGCAAACAAATAAGCTGTTGGAAGGACAAAATGGATTTGGGTGCTAAACAAATGTGCTCTGCTGTGGTGTTCTACAAATCGCTCCTCTCGATTTGGATGCCGAGGAACAATTCAGTCCACACATGCAAATACCAAGTGCACTCTCAAGTCATGTTAGATCAGACTTGAGGCTGATCAAAGAGCATAAACATCCCCCTACTGTTTTACAGACTTAGCTAATCAGGGGCGCAAATCAGACAGGAAGCAAAATCGATACCTCCAGTGGTGAGCGAATCAGGCTGAGCGAGTTGACAAATCTCGACATAACTCACAATGTCCTGGCAGAGCGGCCACATAAATTGTAATCTGGGGTCAGTCTCATTAAGTCAAATCCCTGCTTTAATTATTAAACTGTGTCTCTCACATACAATCGGAGTGGCTGTTGTGACTGAGACGAGTCCAGAGGATTATTCAAATGATGTTGGGCACCGCAGAACATTTGAATGTCAGCACTTGACTTTCACTGCCTTTGGGGAATAGACGAGACAGGCCGGAAGTGATACGATGATACCATTCTAATGGAATGATACCATTCATCTGGAAAGGGGGAGGGGGGTTTGGGGGTGGATCTTGGGTCGTGTTATGTTTCGTTGGTATTGATCATCTGTGACTGGATTGACCTTGGAAGTATTCCTAAAATCTCCTGTTTCAGTAAAGTCCAAAAAACTGAATCCACTGCCATGAACTGATTTTATTTTTGATATTTTATTTCAAAAAATGCAAAACTATGTAAATAATATACAAATACTGAAAATATATATAGTACATATGTATATATAATCCTAAAATCACAGTGTATATATCTGAATATTTAGTTTGACTCCTTTAGTAGAGCTCCCAGTGAACAATTAATTTAACAATTTGGTAAAGAAAGATTTATCTAAGAATCTTTAATCTAATAAAAAATTAGATTAGTCTCTCGAATTGATTAAAGTTCTTGGTGGTGGACTCGTACTTTTAGACCCTACTTACTATATGTAAAAAAGAAAATCAGTCGGGAGTTCTCAAGTTTAAATCGCAACAAAAATCAGGTAAAAAGAGGAGCACACAAACTTGCCTGAGCAGATACTATGCAAATCATCTTCCTTGTTGGAACTACATTCATCCTGGAAATCTATACTGATTGTCTACACTGCTTTCATGAAGTGCGTTCAAGCTAAACAATCTAGAATTAGAAAATCTAATGATTAGTTATAAGTGAACTGAGAAATGTGTGATTTTTTTTTTATTATTATTATTATATCGAAAAAAATCGAGATCTAACTGAAAAGGCTGAGCTTGATCACTCACGCAATATACAGTTACCTTCCACTTTATTAGGAACACCTCTACATGTGTACATTCATGAAATGATCAAATCAACCAATCATGTGGCAGCAGTACAATGCATACATACATGCTGACACAGGCCAAGAGCTTCAGCTAATGTTCACATCAAACATCAGAATGGGGGAAATGTGATCCAGTGACTTTGACCACGACACGGTTGTTGGTCCCAGATGGGCTGGTTTGAGTATTTCAGAAACTGCTGTTCTCCTTGGGGTTTCATGAGAACAGTCTATAGAGTCTATACAGAATGGTGCAAAAAGAGAAAAGACAGAAAAGAAAAGAGAAAAGACAGTAAGCTGTAGTTGTGTTGGTGGAAACGCCTTGTTGATGAAAGAGGACAGAGGAGAATGGCCAGATTGGTTTGAGCTGACAGGAACGCTAGGCGAACTCAAATAACTAATCTTTACAACTGTGGTGAGCAGAAAAGCATCACAGGACACACAACATGTTGAACCCTAAGACAGATCAGCTACAACAGTAGAGGACCACATTGGGTTCTACGTCTGTCAGCCAAGAAACAGGACAGTTGAAGATTGGAAAAATTAACTAAATCTTTTGACCTGAATCTGCATGATTTTGTGCATTGAACTGCTGCCAAATGATTGGCCGATTGGACTGCATGAATGAGCACGCGTCAGGTGTTCCTATTGACGTGGCCAGTGAGTGTATGTGCACAGTGCCAAATCAAGTCTAAGGTAAAGTAAAGTGTAAAGGTACCTAAATTAAAGGTACATAATGTCTCCATATTTAATCCCCAAATTGTGGTGCTTTAGATTAATGCATGGCTTGGTTTGTAGGGTTATTAATGAAAGAGTTCATGCTAAGTCTCGAAATGACTTCTTTCTAAAGTCTTCCATACCTTATAAATACACAAATGCTCATATCTGGATAATAATTTGATGGCAGCAGGATTCCAAGTACTATCAATATTATCACTATTTCTGAAATAGCTGTCCTCTGGGCTGTTTCCGTTACAGCATCCACTTTGATGTGTCAGGAATCCAAATCTCTGTATCAATGTCCCAACGGTTCTGCTCATGCCTCGACTCCCAGCGCTCCCATCTTGTCTCCATTTTTTCTCATTTAGAGAGGGAAACTCCAGCTGAGAGCAGGCGCTGAATTAAATTTGTTCAATGATCTAGCAAGGCTGGGACTATGAGGGCTGAGTAGGTATTTAATGAGTAGAGGCAATAACATGGAACTGGCATTTTTTTTTTCTTTTTCTTTTTCTTTCTTTTTTTATTTAATTAGATTCTGCACAAAGGCAGCGCGGTTATTATCCTTCCTCAGCCCTTGCAGTGGGTTTGGTGTGCCCTGTAGGAAACTCCATTTCCACTCTTCTGCATTGAGATCTTATTTCTCTCAGCTCAGCCTCTTTACTGGCTTCTTGCACATCAGCTGCTCAGAAGGTCACCATTTGGAGAATATTGGCAGTGAGAGAGAGAAAAATCTCCCCGCCTTCTATTCTTGTTCGACTTTTCTGACTTCTGCCCTGGCATGGCCCGAAAGCCTGGGTGATGGAAGTGTAAATAAAGCATAGATTTAAAAGAGAAGAAAAGCAAAAAGGAGCTTGGTTTGGGAGTTATTGTTTGTGTTTTTTTCCCCAAGCTTGGAATTTGCTAGATTGACCAATGCTTTCTTTTTGTTAGCAAATCTATTACTCAAACTTGTGATTCATTTTCTTTCAATCGGTGGGCTAGTAGACATCAACAGAAGGTTTCATTTTCCACATCTTGCTATTAACAAATGTTTTATGGTGGGTTATTTTGGACTTTTGTGAAATTGAGCACAACAGCACCACATATGGTTGTAAGAAAAATGCAAAGACTACTTTTCAGCTTGTGACTGAGAAGATGCATGTGAAATACAGTCGCAGGTGTAATGAACGTGAACAAGATGGATAATTTACTGTATCATACTTTCCCCAAAAAATCTGGAGGACCCTTTGGAGGAGAAACTAAAAGTAGACAGACTAGACAGATTGCACTCACTGTCCAATCAAAGTACAAATTACACAAAAGAACAAACCGCAGAAGCATAAGCTTAGTGTTTCTTGGTTTGAAATAAAGGGTTACAACTTTTGTGTTTATCATGTTTGGTATTTAGAGCACACACGGCATGAACCCAGGGACCTTGTGATATAATGCACTGTTCAGCCCTATTAGTTTTATTGTGAAGCTATTGATAGGTATTACATTTTAGCCCCCCACTTAATATCACAACCAGCCATTACTGCTTGGGTTAAATGAATTCTACTAGATGAAATGGCCAATCATATTCAAAAGCTCCTGCATTGCACAGAGATTAGTGGGGGAAAAAAATCCAGCTCATGCTAAGCAAACACGGGCCAGTCACAAACTGACCCAAATACATAAAATAATTCCACAGCAACACATTTGGATGGAAGCAAAGCTTTCATTATTCCGCCTCTTGCCTTTCCAAGAAGGTGGGGTTTAAGACTAAGATCTAAGCTAGGGAGTGCTCTCCAGTGACAGATGTGTGGCTTGGTTTAGGGACTTGACACTTGGGCCCAATGGAGTGTGTTGCTAAAACAACAATATGTACCACCCACGGCCTCTGGATTACTGTGAATTCCAGCACTGCAGGTCAAAACAAAACCCTGCAGCCAAGAATTTCCCTGCCAGGCACTAAATCTTTTCTCTCTTTCAATTTTTCAAATATCAGTTTCATTCACAAGTCAGTCTCCTAGGTTTTTGAGGCTCATTGGAGGATGAGTCCTAACAACAAATAATAAAACAGGACTATTTGTCCATATTGAATGTTGTGTTAGGGTTTAGTCAGTTGTTTGAGTGTAGCTGTTTGGGAGCGTGTCTCTGATCTCAGGGAATCTCCTCAGCTGTTCCCGCCTGGACAGCTGGACCCCAGAGGGGGTAGAAGGGAGGGGATTGTGGGCACTTCAGACAGCTCAGTGGAGTCAGCGGGATTCAGCAAGATTCCTAAAAGCCTGCTTCGTAAAAGCTAGTTGTAATCCCAGCTCATTACTCCAGACCGCATTGTGGTGTTGTTCATCATGCTGGCACAAGTTTCAACATTTCAGTGGCATGAAGGCTGTCCAAAATGAATGGCATGTGGTAAAGCAGTTACAAGTTCAAGTCCTACGAGATCTTCATTTGTTCCAATATTTAGGACCACTTTCCTATACAAATAAAAAGGACACATTTTCCTTCACAAGCCTGCTAAAAATGTTTCTAATAAAAATATTCATTTCCCAGTTTTGAGTCGTGGAGTATGCCTCATCTAGCAAATCTATGAATAGATCCAATTAGATTTTTATTTCAAGTGTTCCCTGTTCAAAAAGATTATTTTCACAGCACATGCGATAAGTAAGTATGAAATATGATATTGGGTGAAATTTTGCTTTTAGCCTAGACGCTGATAAAAATTTTTTTTTTTGCTTTCCTGAAGAACCAACCCATAAAGTCCTTCAATAAATACAGCCCTGTAGTTGAAAAGTGTGGTGGTCAGATTCTCAGCTTTGCTTTCAGCTTCTCCTTAAGGCCTAATGAGGTCTACAGAGAATGTGAGGTTCCTGATCTAACCACAAAGACACTCTGTAAAAGCCCTGTCCTTTGACCTGGTGGGTGTGCTGAAAGAAAAGTGGGCACAAGTAAGACTAAAGGTCTGACTAAATAATTAAGGATTAACACAGAGGCCGGCATGGGGTTAATTACTGAACATGCTAGATTAACAGGCAACACACTGCGCCATTGGCTTTTCAGTGACAACTGCCATGCCATTAGTGGGCACGAGAGAGATGGCACAATTATCATATTGAGAGACTTTTCTAAGACAATAGGTATAATTATATTTATGTATATTTATAATGATATTTATACAATCCCCCCCCCCCTCCCCCCATTTCTCCCATTTTAGTCATTTGCCAATTCCTACCCACTAACTAGCTCTCCCGTATCATACAACAGGCTTCTTCTGAGGCATGTGAAGCCAGTTGTTCAAACTGCTTGGAGAAAAGCTCCTCCCTCTTCCACATACATGACCTCACTGATGCCCACTATTGGCTAGTGCCACGGTGATTGACAGGGAAGGGAGTAATTGCATCCCTCCCACCCTGGCAAGCATGGCTGTGGCATTGTCAGGACTCGAACTTTCAATCTCGAAAGCTTATCTGTTTTGAGCCACTTGGGGGCCCAATTAATACATTGTTTTAACAAGATGGGACAATTCAATAATTGTCACAAAAAGATTCAATCAATGACTTGTTACAGTGACTAGCACTGAAATGAAGACGGTAACCTGACACATATTTACAAGAGAACGTCATAGCACATAGCTGAAATGTTAGCCAATGACTTTCTGCTGTGTTGTCGAATCCGCAAACATCATGTGCTTAATCGCCAGAGACATGACTACTTGCTTTTGTATAAAATATTCAGACTGTTCTATTATACGTTGTGATCAGCAGTGTTAATTACTGAACTGCATTTCTTATCACAGATAAGCACGGACGTACAAGGTCATTTGAAATCTGCCATTACCTATAATGTAATTTCATACTGCTGGACAGAATATATAGTGCAGGTTAATTTTAGCCTTCAGTCCGAGTCTCTTTCTGACAAGTAGTGAATTACGGGTCATATCCTGACAGACAGGCTCATTTAACAGAACGAATGGATATGACAGTCAATGCTTATTATCACAAACCTGTGCTTTAATGGATAGACTAAAGGTTACTTCACCCACTGAGGCTTGTTGCATTTAAATGCAAAATCTTTCACTCATGTAATTCTAGTATTTATGCCGGCCAATTAACATTAACCAATCTACAACATAACATAAGCTAAATTACACACTGAATTGAAAGCCATTTGCTCTGAGGTCCAGTTGCTACTCTTGAATTCACAGGCTTATTTTTCAAATACATCTCCAAGAACACCACACCAAATAGACATTCTGTCTTACAGCAGTGCACAAATACAGGTTCTGAGCACTTGTATGCTGACATCCAAATACAATGGGGACGTGTTTTCAGGGCGAGCGACGCCAAACCAAAGCTAATTAACTGAAGGTGACCCTCTGATTTATTTACATTCTAAACAAAGGAGCTGCACAATACCCTGGAAATCAATCACACCAGATAATCCAATTCGCTAAAAAGGGGGAGCGGAGGGGGCATCATTCATGGAAATTATTTTATGAGGCTTAGGCTATGGCTTTGGTTAACTCTCTTTTGAGTCATGTGCTAAAAGAGTCACTTTCATGGTGACGCTGTACCTTTTTAACAGGACTTAACGGGAGAGATTTTAGTCTCAGCACGACAAACAAAGAAATTGCTTCATTTTCGGATTTTTGAACCTTTTTCATTAATAATGTGCGAAGGATAGAAAGGAAAATTATTGATAGAAAGACATTATTTCTATTTCTGTTATCTTTACTCAGTTAAGTACACCCAATATCCATTTTGTTTTATTTTCCATTTTAGGTAGAGGTTCAATAGGCACGTTATAAATCTTTCCATATTGCACCATATGTATAGTTGGAAAGCTTATTTTTAAAAGCATGAAATGGTCCAAGTACACACATTTTCTTAAACGATGTGATGATTTGTGCTGAAAGTTTAATTGTTTTCTGGGATTCTGTCAGTTACTAATATGTTTATCAGTTGTTTTAGCAAAATGATTTAACAGACTACGTATATCCACATCATTTCACAAACATCAATTTCCTATATCAATAAATCACAGGTTTATATAATGTGCTCGTTCTAATATGTTAACGTTTCTATAGGAACAACTTACACAGAGATTTGTATGGCAGAAGCGCCACATGATCGGATTCAAAAACGTGTAATCGTCCTGTGGCGAGACTTTTTGGAAGGAGTCTCCAGTTTCACCGTTTTCTAACAGTCAAAGATAAAGCTGTAACTTCGCGTTTTCCACATTTTACATTATTACATTACATTATTTTGTTTTATTAACATCGAGAGAGAAAAAAGAGAGGCTGGTAAGGGACTGACTGTTTATAGCTGTTATAATGTTAGGGATAATAGAAACTAACTTATTGTGCGGATGTTCCACAACGTAAAATGCAACTATAAACGGATAAAAAGTACAACATAAAAGGAAAAAAAAAATCTAAAATAAATGAATAAAATCCTAGCTTTGGAAATTTGCTGCGGTATGAGAGGAATAAAACATTCAGGGATGTGCTGTTATTGGAAAATATTCACGGATTACACTACCATGTTGATTATTTTCCTACAACTCACCATGTTGTGTTTTATTTCTTACATAATAATCCTTGCTTCAGTTTGACCTTAGAGACACCCAATTTTAGTTAGTACAACCACCCTAACCATTACAGAGTACAACCTCAGTCATTTATTTATTTATTCTTGAGGCTAAGAAACAAACCATGGTCTCAGCATGGCAATTATTTTTGTAACAATTTCTTCCCTTTTTTTTTGCAAATCATCTCATTATTAGTTATTCTTTCCTAACTCTGTGGGGTTATTTGGGGTTTAATGTGAATTGGTTGTGAGACTTGTTAGGCCATGTCACGTTAATTGTGATTTACTGCTGTTTTCGCGTGTGTGTATGTGCGTGTGTGTGTGTATGTGTATATGTGTATGTGTATGTCTGTGTGCTTGATGGAGTAGCCTGACATGCTGGACGGCGTGGCCTCATTAGTAAATGCCTCCCCTCGTCCTCTAGGAAGAACGGCGTCATGTCCACTGATTAGCCACTTGCTGTTTTGACTCTCTGTTCATTTTGTCAAAAATTACAAGCTAATGAAGTATGCTGATGTGAAGTCTGTCAGTCTAGCGCTCTGGCTTGATGCCTGTACTCATTATTAAGTAGTAACCACTCAAGTGGATGTAAATAGCACGCTAGCATTGCAGCACAGCAACAGGAGAAAAATCCATATCAGAGACTCTAGTGAGTAATTAGTGAATTCTACACTACCGTTAAGTCTTCAGAAGAATTTGTTTACAGTGTCGCGGGATGCTAATGTTCATCATAGCAAGTCACCTCAGAACCTCACAGTGCAGCTAACTCAGCAGTTTCGCTGCTAGCATCCTGTGTGCTTCTGTGTTGCTCCATGTTTCACTGACTGAGCAGGCTCTCTTCCTCCGTCCCCCGAGGACAGTGATTTGAGGGATAGCCAGAAGACCCTGATTACCTCCGTCCCAGCTGGCCAGACATCCTTTCCTGCCTCATCTGTCTGCCCGTTAACCCTCAGAGCACCTATTGATTTTTGTCCATCGCTTTAAGTGCCTAGCGTCGTCATGGCCTTTGTGCTAATTCCTCAGTTACTCAGTACAATACAAATGCGAGCTTTCCTGTCTCATGAAATTCTCCAGGACGTTGACTCGCCATCTGTTTGTTATATATGGTGAGAGACGCCCAGAGTTACAGCAACGTAACCGAAAGACGTTGATTCAGTTAGCAGATGTCAGACCTTTTACAACAAGGATTCACAAAATTGACTGGCCAAGGAGTATTTTCAGTACAAAGATTCCGTGTAAATTCCCCTTGAGAATACAAAACAGCTTTCTTTATCAATATGATGCAATAATTCTTTATCAATAAGATGCTACAATTCACATATTATATACATTATGCAAATGTATTTATTGGTACTAATGGAGCATTATACATTATGGTAAAAAGTATTTTTTTTTTTAGTATAACTAAAATTGCAGTTCAAATTAATTCAGTACTTGAGCTTGAGATTCCATTAGTATGACTGGCAGAATGGCAAACCTATTCAATTCAAATATAACTGTAATAAATTAATAATGACAGAGATAACTTTATTAGCAGTTTAAGGTGCTCAAAGTTTAAGTGTTGCCATCATGTTAAGTAAATACAAAAAAAAAAAAGAAAAAAAAACTTTTTAAAATACAGTTAATACAATGTACAGTTATTTATATATAAGTAATATAATTATATTAGAATTATAAATAATGTTATTATACATAAAGAATTAATCTATAGTATTGTGCAGAAGTATAGACACCCTATTTCTTTCAGTGTTAGATGTTTATTTTATGACTTCTGCATTACTGAGTCAGTACAAAAACATTTCCATTTCCAAACATCACTTTACCAACAAAAAAAACCCTAAATATTACAGAAAAAAATGTATGTCAGTAAAGAAAACAACATATTATGTAACAGACCACTTTTTTTAGACCAAAAAAAAAACATAATTAAAGCTGTTTGGTTTTGCGTGGAAAAAAGAAGCAAGTATCTATCTATCTATCTATCTATCTATCTATCTATCTATCTATTTATATTTTAAGACTTTATAATAATTGTTTAATACAGTGTTTTCTACAAGTCAGTAGAGCTATTAGTGTACATAGTGGCTAACTTCTTTGGTAAAACTGCACTCTATTTTGTTTGTTTCTTTCCTTTTCATCATTCAGGAGTGACCTCATTTTTGGTTCATATATGCCTTTTTCAGCAAATATACCTCACAATGACATTGTACTCGTAATGGTGCACCCCGAAGGCTCAAAACCCCTGTCTCTGCCTTGCATTTATATAATCTTTATATATTTATATACAACAGAATACTGACTCAGTATTGCAGGTGGTCACAAGAGACCCACAGTCAGTGCCTCACAATTTAATCTTCAATTAAAAGCACATATTCTACACACTATTATTAATAATTTGACTTCATCTTCCAGGGTAAATTTGACTATTAATAAAGATATATATATATACAGTACTGTGCAAAAGTGTTACGCACCCTATTTTTTTTCGTACAAATTTGTTATAGATTTTTATTTTATGATTTCTACATTAGTCAGTACAAAATTAAATGTTACAGAAAACTGTTTGTACGTCAGTAAAGAAATCAGCATATTACGCAAGAGAGCACTTTCCAGACAAAAAGCATAATGAAGGCTGCTGGGTTTTGCTGCAAAAATAAGAAGCAAGTGCAGCAGTCAAAGTCTCCAGAAGAACTGTGGCTGGTTCTGCAAGATGCTCAGTAAAGGTTTGCAGCTCATTTCCTTATAAAACTGCACACACTCTACCTGAGACTACTATTTCTTTTTTTTTTTAAAAAAGCAAACGGTCATCACACTAAATATTGACTTTATTTCATTTATTACAGTTTACTGCTCTTTATATTATTTTTTAATGTAGAAACATTCAATTTCATTATTTTTGAAGGCATCTTTGCTCTACAGCACTTCTACATGTGCTTAAGACCTTTGCACAGTACTGCATATATGGGTATAAGGACGATAGAAAAAATAGATTGAATTATAAAATGCAATAAGACTGCAACACCACTTTAGACCTGTATGCCTGCTGTATGTATAGATTCAAATTCATTTGTTTGTGAGCTGCTGCATTTTACTATACAGAAATGACAATGCATTAGAACAAGCACTATAATATAATATAATATAATATAATATAAAATTATTTCCAGTAGCTAAATTCTAAATACCTTTAAATATACTTATCTCTCTGTGGAGTACAGCCTGGATCAAGCTTCTGAGTTAGATGTCTCCGAAACCCACATTAGATGATGACAGCATCTTCCCATGCACTTCACATAATAATTGTAAAATTTTGTTCAAATATCCACAGAAATGGGGACCCTCGCCCTTCTGAGATGATGCGATATGTGATCCATTTATTACAGATGCATTTAAAGCAGCCAGTGATTCTGTACAATACAATACGAGGACATTACCCCATAGGCAGGAAGGCCAGGATTTTGTAACCGGAGTCGTTTGGCCAGGCTCCTCACCCAGGCTTTTTTTTTTTCTAAAATATCTCCACCAGTCTGCTGCTCCTTATTCGATTAAGCTAATGGACATCTGGACAGCGATCAGGGCCGTCCAGCGTTTCCGCCTTAGCACAGATGCACCAACACAAAAGGATCTCTGAGATGAGGCTTTTTAATTGATGGGCGACAAAAGACAAATTGTTAGTATTTCTGCAGTGCAAGATATCATTTCCTCATAATGAAATCTCTAATATCTTTGGGCTATCTGCTAGCTGATGATAGCTTTGATGTATTTGTAACACAAACATGTTTTTCCTTTCTCTTCTAACAATCTAACCTCTCGATTCGAATTAAATAGCATGCACCAATGGTAGCTTTTCAAAAGCAACTGAAACAATTAAGCTAATGGATATCTGCACTGCCATTACTGCTGAAACCCCAAAAACTCCAGCTCCATCCACTACCCAGCCTGATGAGTAGGCTTTCTTTAAATACCCTAAAGGCTAATAACATTACAGCAGACATTATACAGCATTTGCAGCGTGACCTGTGGCAGGCATCACAAGACAAAAACAGACTGCCAAAGGGAATCCATGGAGAGCCATGGCCATGTGGCCGGCTAATGACCCACACCCGTGTTCACATTGAGTAATCATGTGATAAAAAGACTTTTTTAATCACAGAGCACTTCGAGGGCATCAGGGGCCTTCAGAGTCCTCTGCTTCTGAATAGTTCAACCTGAGGCCTTCATTTCAAGCATCTCATATTTAGCCCTAGTGCAGTAGATGTCCTGCTACTCAAATAAAACTCCACAGGGTCTTCATAGCATTGCTGCTTTTCAGATCAGTAGGTACAGGTATAGAGTTTCTTTCTGTTTTTTTTTTTTTTATTTTATTTTTTTTAACTTGTTATAAAGATAACCAGCAAGTCTCAGTTCGACACTCTTAGGTTATATCTAGCATCCTTAAGGTTCTATCTAGCAGTCTTAAGGTCTCAAAGTTCAGTCTAGCATCCTTAAGATTCTTCTTAACATCCTTAAGATTCCAGCAACATCTTTATGGTTCTATCTCGCATTCTTAAGAATCCATCCAGCAGTCTTCATGTCTTATGGTTCAATCTAGCATCCTTAAGGCTCCATCTATCATCTTTAAGGTTCCATCTAGCATTCCTCAGGTTCCATTCAGTATCGTAAAGGTTCCATCTAGCATTCTTAAGGTTCCATCATCTTTATGCATTCTTTGGTTTGTTCCTCTGGGACAACTTTTCAAAGATTCCACAACAAGAGATCTTCTGTTGTACTGTTCTACATATCGGAGAACCCCCTTAGGACACTAAGAACCCTTAACTGTCAATAAGGAATCTCTTTTTTTCTCATTTTCTTAACCTCTGATGGACACTTTTCTCTTTGGGACTTTGTAAAATGCCCGGTGCATTGCTCTATCTTATGGACGAATATCTCCTAGCCTCTGTTGTAGGGTTCTACACAGAAACATCAAAGGTTCCACCAATGGGTAAAACTTAAGAAGAGTACTAAAAGGGTGTATGAGTGTTTATTCTTGTTTCCCCAAGCTGAATGCCAAAGTTTGACTTCCATTTTCACTCAATTCTCACCAGTTTTGCTTCTCGCCACCTGCTGATGTTCTTTCCAAACCTGACCCTTATTAGCAATATGGTAAAAGTATGACCTTACAAGTGTAGAGCCTACTGCTTGGCTGAAAATCCTATCAAGTCCTTTGATCCTGCTCTTGGTGAAGGTCACGTCTCCTGTCTGTCACCCTACACCACTTCCCTTAGCTGATGATGAAGCTTGCAACCTGAGAGCCTCCGAGAATTGTTCTTGATCGATAGCCTCCTACCAGCAAGCTGCTGCAGGTTATGGATATTTGTGTTACCCCCACCCCCTAGCCCCCGGCTTACCGGAATTCTTCATCTCAAAAAGCAATGCTGAAATGTATACGGTGTGTTAACCGATCGATCTTGTTTTTCCGTTTTTGTTTTATGCATACCAGGATGGAGCAAGAAACAAGCAAGATGAGGTTCTGAAATGGTAAATAAATATGCAAAGTATTTTTTTCCTAGTGGGAAGGACAAAATATTTTTAGGTTGCACTTCCAAAATCATGAGAAAGATTTTGACAGCTGAGATCTTGTGTACACTCTGTTAGTAGATGGTGTGTGACTTGGGAAGTGTGTATGAACTGCTTAATGAGATAAATGCATAAATTAGATCAGAATATAGTTTTTCATCTTACAGCAATGAGGAATCCTGAAAAGGGTGAAATGTTAAGAAAAAGATAAGCCCAGAAAAAAAGACCTTCACTCCTTTTTTTTGCTTTAGTTTTCACAATCTAATGCAATGCTTTTTACTGTTGTAAATGTACAAAAAGAGGAGTCAAGTAAAGGCAAATGTCTTTTGGTATTTTATCATTTTTCTGCTCATTACCTGATCTCTGTCTAGTCCTGCTTCTCTGGCTAGAAAATCTTATAATGACAAATTACAGAGACGTACATTTTGTCCTTGTGCCTAAATTGCTTGTAATGCGAGCTGGTCTATTCTTAATTCAATTCCATGCACTTCGATCTCGCAACGAGGCTGCGCCTCTTTAGGCTTTCCGGTCACCCCAGTATCTCTGAGCTTTCCAGAGAATTCAAGCACCTAAAAGAATATTATATTAGCAATCAGCAGACAACCACATGAAGCTATTTTTAATTTGAAAGCACCCCTGCTTGCGCCCAAAACTCTGTCAAAGAAATGGATTGTTTTTAAAGAAACCCTGAATTTATGTATGAAAAGCATTGTACAAATAAAATTTATTACTATGTTCTTTTGATAAAACAAAGGAAAGTACCTCAGTGGGAATGATAACTGTATAACTAGTGATAAGATGGGATGATGATGATGATGATGATGATGATGATGATGATGGAAGCACATGATGGGAGCAGAGCTAGCCGAAAGCCAGAGTTTAGACTGAAAACGAACTGATAGCAATGAGAATCCTTTCAGTACTTTAAAACAGATGTCCTATTGATCCAGATCAGTACACACCAATGCAATTTCACTATTTCATCTCAGCTCAGAATTGACTGCACATGATCTAATCTCTTTTTTTTTTTTTCATGTGCAATAAACATTTTCACCCATAACATACTGTATACAGAATTTTACAGTATGTGAGTGTACTTCAGTTACGAATACACACTGAAACTTGGCAGTTGAAGATTGGAAAAATTGTCACCAGGTCTTTTCCTGATCCACAACTGTATGGTTTAGGTGAACCTATGCTCAGTGTAGCTTCAGATTCCTGTTATTAACAGGAGTGGAAACTGTTGTGGTCTTCAAGTTGTACCCCGTCCACCTCAAAGTTTGATGTGTTGTGCATTCTGAGATACTTTTCTGCTCACCACGGTTGTAAAGAGTGCTTATTTGAGTTACTGTAGCCTTCCTGTCAATATGAACCAGTCTGGCCATTCGTCTCTGACCTCTCTTATAAAAAGGTGTTTCCACCTGCAGAACTGCTGATCACTGGATGTTTTTTGTATTTAGCATTATATGTAAACTCTAGAGACTGTTCTGTGTGAAAATCCCAGGATATCAGCAGTTTCTAAAATACTAAAATACCATGCCATGTTCACAATTTTTTCCTCATTCTAGCATATGATATGAATATTAACTGAATATTGACCAGTATTGTGCATGATTTTATGCATTTAGCTGCTGCCACATGACTGCCTGGTTGGATAATTGCATGAGTGCTGTACATAGATATATAATGTATGGATGGATGGATGGATGGATATGAATCCAGGAAGCAACTGTAGCGTACTTTAGGAATAATCGTAGATGTAGTAAAGAAATGAAGTGTACTACACAATAGTAGTGGTAGATATTTGAATGGATATTATTATAATATTTTGTTTAAATATCCACTGGTTTCACCTCCTACAGCCTCAGAAGCACTTTCACTTGCACAGCTGATGAAAGACTTTATCTATTATGCTTCATTTTTACTACATCTGCTACATATAGATGTAGAGAGAGAGATTTAGAGAGAGAGAGAGAAAGAGAGAAATATCAGAATCCTAATATTTTACATTTTAAATATACTGTATGTCTAGACCTCTGGGCCAACAACAGTTACATATTGTGTGAATTTTATCACCTATTTATCACCTGTTTGTTTCTATCGGCGAGAGGCTGGGCTGATAACATGGTGGCGTCGGTGTTAAATAGGGGAGCTTGCCTTGCCTGGAATGCATCTGTAAACGCCAGCGCTCTAAAACAGGCCCCGTGATATGAAAGTGGCTCTGGTCGAGGAAGTCAGCCAAAATACATCATAAAAATAATTGAAATGCACAATTCCACTGGGACCAGGCCGACTCGTCTTTGTCCTTCAGTTCCCCTCCCATAAAAGTGGTACACATTGTGATACAATAATATTTTACTTTAAAAGCATGTATTTATAAAAAAAGGAATGAAATCTAAAATGGCCATCATGGATAAAACTGTTGTCTAGTCAGTGCGCTGTTTGGTTGTCTCTTATTTCACGGTATACTGGCGCTTAAGGTGTCATGCTGCCTTTTTATTTTTGAACACAAACACACACACACACACACACACACACAAAAGCCCACACATGAACCAGATTCTTTTTAACACTGTATTAACAATGATTACACCACAGCACTCTTGAAGCCTGATTAATTTTCTATAACAGCAGCTCCGAGTGCAGGGTTTAGATTAATGCACTCATTCTAAAACGTTAGCGTTTGTAGAGTAAAAAACTCACACAGAGATTTGTATGGCATACACTCCACATAAACTGTGTATATATTTAGATGGTGAAATTTTTTTTGTGACTGTTGACAGGAACCAACTTGTTTCATGGACATTCCACGACATTAAACATACATAACGTGCTGTTCTTTAATAATTAAATGAATTTGTGGTGTAAGAGAAATAAAATACTTCAGGACATTGCAAAATAATCGACTTCATGATCCCCACCAAGTGTTTTATGGCTCACTTGTAAAAACAGCTCAATTCACATCATGATGTTAGCTTTTCTAGTCTTCTAAGCAGTTTTTAAACTAGCTGTGTGTTTGCTGTTTTCCAAACCGCTAGTTTGTTAGTTAGCCTAGCAAACTGAAAGAAGCCGGTCAAAATATAAAAGACATGATTCAATCTGTACAGGATTTTGCAAGAGTTTTTTTGTGATTGTTGCGGCCAAAAATGCTTGATTTTGCTGCGGCTTACTTCAAAATTTGCGATGCAACTTGCAGAGTTTTTTTGTGCTTTTTTGCAGAAAATTACATGAATTGGAGAAATGTTTGCTGGTCTTTTTAGCTGTATTCTTGTTCGGAGCATGTGAATCGAGGAGGGCTTTGGCTGAATGCACATTGTAATCACGTCACATGATGCGTCTTGGCCCAAATCTGCGGAAAATCTGCAGTAATTTGGAAAAATTGCAAGCTCCTCCGAATATTGCTGATTTTGCTTGATTTTGCATTAATTCCTGCGATCGCAAAATCGCGAAATCCCGGAGGGACTGATGATTACTCAAAATAACCCTCAGGCCAGAGGAGGTCAGAAAAGATATACACTGACTCAAAATAAATCATCATAAATAACTGGTCTGCATGGGCATGACACCCCATCTTGAGGCAGAGCTAGTTGTGCTTGTTGTGTTCATGCTAACTCGCTATCTTTCCTTTCCTTAACTCATTTCTTTCATGGACACTCTGTATTTTTGATCTAAATACCTTTTCACAGGAAAACTCCAATGTTAAGGTATATTTCCTGCACGTTTCCTAACATTCCGATATTTGCTCTAATGAAAATAAGATATAGTATAAAATGTATTTCCTGGATGTTTCCTCTGGGTGCAAAATCTGTTTCCTGTGATAAGTTACAAACCTTTTTATGGCTGTATCTTACTTCATGTTTAAAATCCTGTTTTATGCTTCACATAGTTTCAAACATAGCACATAAACTGAAGTTGTAGACCATGTGTGGTTTTTTTTAAGAAAAGTGTCTCCTTTCAGATTCATTCCAACAGCTTTTTAGCATAAATGCTATAAAAAAACACTTGGGATTATAAATCTATCTAGTGGTAAATCCACATCACTCCATTTGTAATTTATTTTCCAACATCACCGTCACCCACCCCACCAGCACCATCACCACCACCACCACTTCACCCCTTAAAGCGACGTTTAATCAAAAATGTCCAGACTGCCACTTGGATAATCTAGCATGGCGCTAGTCCAAAAATTGAGTGTTAAGTGGAGTGCATGCCACGACTAGCTCAATCTAGAACGGGCGGAACTGATAACAGGTCTCCAGTGACAAATTCCCCTCCAGACAGCATGAGGTCTGTTACAGGCTAGAAGCAATGTAGAGGATAAAAAATCCTAATTCAAATGTAACGGTGTATTTGCAACACCATGCAATATCCTGGACCTTGGACGGATGAAATCCTGTCAAAACAGTTATCGAAAGCTATCAGTCAGAGCCGTCTCTCCCACCAAACTCCTCACCAGTTCACAGAATCATCTGCCCTTTAGAACTGATCCAAGACAGCATTCTTGGAGGCTGTGTGTTTGGTTGGAGAACCCCACTCTGCTGAGGGAATTGCTTTGTCTGAACATTTTGGCTCTACAGCAGCTGTATACATGTGGTAGTTGTGGAAGCTGCAGCCAAACAACAAATAAAGACCTTCTTTGTCTTCTTTATTATAGTCATAGAAGAAATGTCAGTGGGTGGGCTTTTTTAAGATCACATCAGTTTTGAATGCCATCACTGGGTATAATTCATTCTAATTCAGTATTTTAGTAAAAGTCTTTGAGAAAAACGTTTAGTGCTAGAATTGTAATTGGATTTTCAGAGTATTCTTATATTTGAAAGCAACATTGATTTTTTTAAGATGCCATTTCCTTCTTTTACTGAAACCTTTTTTTTAAAAAGCAAAATCAGTGTCCAGGGTTTCAGAAATGGGGGAAGAAGTATATTAAGGGGTGATACCACCTAATTATGTGAATAGAGGCTAAATTCATTAGGTTAAATGAATAGCCACATGAAATCGTTACTGTACTTACTTATAGTTGCACTATAGTTCTTAATAATCAGTGAATTTGGTGCAGATACCTACAAAGTTAGTTACAACTAACATGAACATATGATTCATACAATAGATGTGATTACATAGCAGACTGAAGGACCACTTGGATTTGGTGCTCAGAGTTCATTCAAATTCAGTTTTGTCCCAGGTTATGCTAGCTGTTTTATGCTAACCATAGACAGGACTGGCTATAATGGAGGAACAGCTAATTATTTGCATGTCAATATCCAGAGCTATTTAATGCAACCTTAAAGACAAAGTCAAACTTGTTTTTGTGCAACTTAAAATAACCCTATAACCCTAATAAACAGAGCCCATTTTCCTGCTCTCCATGTTTTCTCCTGTCTTCTCCAAAGGATGACCGAAGCCAGAACCATTTTTGTTTGAAATTTAGATACCTGCTGGATTTAGGTAATTCATTGAGCTAGCCCATGTTGCATATTTCTACGTTTTCCAGTGTGTTTCGGTGACCTCAGTCTCGCATTAAAAATGCTTATTATTCATATGATGCGCCTTCCTGTGTGGTGCTAACTGCTAATCATCTGTAAATGCCCTAAGAAAATAGTGAGGCAAAAGTCCAATGTGACAGCTAACTAATAATAAGCAGCTCGTCCATTTTTGTTAACGTCCCGCCTCCTTGATTTCTATTGGCTCACAAGATTGAGGCTTATGAATTCAAAGGTTAAATTTCACCTAGATAAAAACGACACTAAGCAAATGTAACTGCTACCAGAAGCAAATACTCGTCTTTCACGTCCCATGTCCTTTCCCCTTCAGTGAACTGGCTTTTTATGCAGTTTTCAAGTGTCTCCTTTACAACTATAGTAAGAGATTGTGGAATCATAAATGCTATGGCTACAGAGTAGATGTTGGCAGCTCTGAGCAAGAATAGTCTCCTTGGAGAGGTGATTTGAGGTCAGACTTAGGATTGTAATTGGGGTGGAAAGGATTATTTTTAGGGTTGCCACCCTGTGTCTCCATGTGGCCACACCCCTGGATGTAAAAAAAAAAAAGTGTCTGTTGTTAGGTTATCGCTGGAGATTTTCTTACCATCATCATACATGCCAGCATGGTAAAAAAAAATATTTTACCATTTTACCCTTTTTATTTGTTGCTGCTGTTTTATTCTGCCCATTTTATGGCTTTTTCATATTGTTACATTACACTGAAGGACTATAATAGGACTAGTGTGAATAGGGGAAGGTAAATAATGATTTATCATTAATCCTTACATTCTCATCTTGTATCGTAGAGTTCATGGAGGATCACAGCAGGCAGCCTTTGTTTATTTAAACACCAACATTATGTACTCACCACATGTCAATTAATCAGAGTAATCATTAATGTCAATACTGTTGAGATTTCTTTCTAAACACAAACTGGTGGATTCTTTATGTAAGACAACAGCAGGTTTTCATGCAGATTTCCGTATCCCATCTGTCTGTCACGTTGATGGACAGGTGCAGAGCAGGTTAGGGAGGGGGTAGTCGAAACAACAAGCAAGGAAAAAACAAATCTGAGAAAGCAGGAAATCTGATTAACATGCACGCCACTAGGCTGCGAGGCCTGACTGAGAGCTGCGAATGCGACTAGTGCGCTATTTGCATTCAGTCAATTTCCATCGCCTTGTATGCAACTGACGCCACTGCCTGATTAGACGTCCTTTTGGGACGTCATATTGCGCTCTCAGTCCTGGGCAGAGGCATAGATTTCTGATGAACAACACCATGGTATCACAGACTGGGTGGGGTGAGAACACACACACACACATACGTATACACATGCAATGGAGGAGAGCAAGCAGCAAACTAAAAATAGCAAGAGCCTTGTTAAATATTTTAGGCACTCGCCTGGCAAGATGGAGCATTTCCCACCCCCCAAAAAAAAAATTCTAAACAACTATGAAGAATGCTGTAACCTGTACTGAAAAGCTTGAAAAGCATAAACATATTTGTTGTCACTGCATTGTGTGACTTTTCTGGCAAAACCCTGGAGATTTAGTCGCAAAGGTAAAAATCAAAGCCAACTTCCGGGCAAAAAAACAAAAAACAAAAAACAAACAAACAAAATAAAAACCTCACCATCCTACCTATAGTTCCAGTTTTAAATCCTGGCTTTACAATCACCTGAAATGTAGCGAGACTCAAGCAAGATTAGCACTAATACTAGCATGAGGTTTAAGCTAGTGCTAGGAAAAGCCAGCTGTTTTTAGCACCCTTTGTTCCCAGAAAATCCGTCGCTTCTGAAGACCCATGAAGCTTTATCAAATCACACCCCCCATCAGTACTCCATTATAAAGAAGGTGACTGAGCTTTTTTTGGGAGTCAGTTGACCATCTGACGCTTAGCTAACCTGCAGCAGGCTCCATTGATGAACATGGTTACGCAAGAGCCTTGACTTGGGACTTGATCAAAGCATAGGAGCAACTGCGTGGAGCCTTGCATGATAAGTGAGATCAGTGCCGGCCGAAGTACAGCATGTGGGAACCTGGACCATCACTACAAACAAATATCTGATAATATTCCCTGCTGTCATCTTGATATTAAGAGGAGATCAAGGCTAGATGGAAAAGCCAGAACCATGGGCACATGCAGCTCTCCCTTACTGTATCTGTCTTTTGCCTTTTTCCTATAATCTATTCAAGTGTATGGTTCTCATTTTGTCACAGTATACACCAGCTTCCATCTTTCCATGTCACCTACACGAGGCAAATTTTCCTCGGCTTCAGATCATTGTCGTGATGGCCAGTTCATGTTGTTTACATTTGGAGAGCACTGATAAGTTTGAGGAACGAAAGTAATGACTGATAATAGCGCTTCCGTGGCTGCTTTCAAAAGACATATTTGGCATCATCAGAAAACGCACTGAAGTGGTGGTTTTTGGGTGGAGATCAATGCGTTTTTCTGTGGCATCAATACGAGACTGGAAAAGAGCACATGCAATAAAAGGCTGGTCCATCCTCAAGCCTTTTATATTCTTTTGAGCACAAATTGCTCTGCAATGTTCAGAGCTTTATAAAACGGTATATAACTACCGGAGCTCTATCTTTGCTAGCCGACAAAGGAACATTTTGAACACATGGAAAAACATGTACTCGTTGCTAACCTATAACATCTTGGGATCCAACTTCCTACACCATCATAGCTAATATGGAGGTAACCAGATATGAAAACATTATACGAAATGAATAGGTAATGTGTTCTAAATGAATACAAACACGTTTATGAATAAAAAAATTAAATAACTAATAAAGCTTGTCAGAAAGGTTGCATCACAATGCATCTGGTCGTCAGTAGAGATGCTTAATAGGACCCCGAACAAAAAAGCTGTGCAAACAGGGGATGTTAACTTTGATGCGAGTGCAAGCAAGAGGTCAGATATAAAGGTCGAAGGACAAACAAAGAACACTGATACATTTACAGCATCTTTATTAGCTGCCTGCTCAGGGTTGCAGTGGTTGAATTTAGGCTACTAGTTTGTTTAAATTTTGGGAAACAGAACCAATTAACTTGTTAGAAAATATCATGGGCAGGTACAAACAAAAGAATAACCACATCAGCGGGATTAAAAACTCAAGTGATGTAGCTGAGGTTGAGGAACACTGTTTGCCAGTGTTTCTGGGGGCATAGTTGTAGGGTTTAATTTTTGAAAAATCCAAATGTCTGGAGCACTAAACAGATAAGGATAGGGTCATTGCATTACACCCCGAAAGGCTAGCTAATGGCTAGCTAGTTATTCATGGTTCAGGCTAGCTGAACGTGTATTCCTGTCTTCTGAGGCTCACATTCAGTTGGCCTTAGATTTATTCTGGTAGCTCTGGATCTGAACTTTGCAATGGCACTAAATTTCTGCCGCGTGTTGTTGAACATTAGCATAAATGACTGAACCTCCTTCCCAGACTGTCTAATATTGGAGGATGCATGGTTACATTCTGTCAAAATGTAAATGCTGTCTAATTTTTTAGCAGACAAGTAAAACTCGTCACTACACATTAGTGCATGTTGTCCGCCTCATTGACATCATCCGTGAGGCATACAGTACTTGACAGATACCAAAATGTCTTCACCTCCCCTCATTGCAATGCTGAAATACTAACTCAAATAGTCATTTTTTAAACCCCATAGCAGGAAGTAGATCAGCCTAATCAATTCATTTCAGAGGAACCTTCCCAGATAATACTAACGATTAGGCTGTATTAGGATGTGATGAGTGGATATGGGAGGTTCAGGTAGAGCGACTGCTGTGAGAGAAGATGATTATATCTTCAAAAATGAGTCTGCAGGCCTGTCTCATTCGTAATTCATAGTGACACCACATCCTTATCGCTTGATGACAAAGAAATCTGCCAGGTTATTACCACCACAGACATGTGGACTCAAGAAGATGAAGATAAGGAGAGAGGTATTTTCTTGGATGGATATATCTAAATCTTTAAAATATAAGACCTACATAGCATTAGTTCACTGAACTTTTTGGGGGAAGTGAAATGAGTACACCCAACTAAAAATCTCACACTGACTCTAGCTTTTGCAACTTCCCATTTTTCATCCAAACATTAAGGATTTTCATATATCTGGATTGCGCCTATATCCACTCAGCGGATCTAATGCTAGTCAGCATTCTGTCATGATGGATAGTCTCTCAGGTGCCTGAGATTGGTGATTTGGTACGTGAAACAGACCTGATCAGTCAGGAGTGCTTCAGTTTGAAGATTTCCACCTAGCAAAGTCTTTTTTTCGCTGCTGAAGCCTACTAGCGGTACAAATGAGTCGAGTTATTGGCATTTCTAATAGCCTTTAGTCATGCATGTGTCACTCTCTGGTCAAGGTAATTCATGGATTCCCTTCACCCTTCGCTTCTGCACCCAACTCTGTCTTTCAATCTCTGTCACCCCCCCTCCCCCTTTCTTGCAAGATCACTGGCCAGTTCTCATTATTGAAAAAGGCCTCTCTCTCTCTCTCTCTCTCTCTCTCTCTCTCTCTTTTTCTCCATCGCTCTGTCTCTCCTTATTAGATCTACGATTCCAGAAGCGCATTAAGATATTAAATCCAGGAAGGGAATGGCTGCTGCTTGCCGACTTGGCAGGATCCCCACTCCTACCATTTCCCCTCCTTTTTCTTCTCTATCTCTCCATCTCTCTTGCCCATCTCTCCACCAAATGGATCCAGAGTCCAGTGGAGATGGAGTGACAGAAAGAGTGGGCATCTCTCACTGTCCTGGCCCATGGATGGCCACACAAAGCTCTCCCTTGTGGGAAGGGAATGACGGGAGGAGGCTAACACAGTGGATGCTCTGTCATCGCTCGGATCCCACTGATGTGTCACTGAATGAAGACGTGCATGCATGCGCCCACACAGCCCCGGCACCACTGGAGCATTCTTCATGACATGTGAGCATCTATTATGGCTGTTCGTTAGGCTATGCAGCTTTGCCAACAAACGAAAGAATGTCTTTTTTGTGCTAGTCCTGTCACTGGGTCTCCCTTGTGACAAAGAGAGATGAGACGTTTAGTCTCATAAGGAGCTGCTTTTGCTCTTACGAAAGATTATGTTTTCAAATGGGACCATCAAGCCTCAAAGGGGAAAAAGGTTTTTACCTGCAACCAAGGAATAAACTGTACCCTATAATAAGCTTGGGGAAATTTTATTAAAGCCCGATTTATAAATATACTCATTGTATATCCCTCCTCTTCCAGATTGTCCCAACTAGTTGAACATTCTGTTACAAATTTAATTAAAGATCGAATTATCTTTGTGTTCCCCGCATCACATGACTACCAAGGAAAGTGGCTCCCTAGGTGCAGGGGCCCTCATTCAGCCTGGACTATAGCGGTTGCATTTTCAAGAGCGATTTACACAAAATATTAGTATGTACCACAAGGGCAATTTTTTTTATATAAGCTGTAAAAAATCAAGACTCCAGGGGCCTTTTTTATGAGAAAGAAAAAAAAAACAGGCTGGATTCATGGCTGTGGTTGTCGCAAGATCTCCTCCTGTGTTCTGAACTGAACAGAGACTACAACTTGAAAAGTTAGAGGTAGTGACATCCGGGTAGTATGGCCTAATAGCTTCCAAATGGCCTTGTCTACCCCTATGATTTGGGAGAAGTCTGAGATGTGAGACACTGAGCAGGACAATCCTGGGCAATGGAGACAACAGATTAGAAAATGGTGTCCAAAGTGTACAATCCTTTAAGGCTCAGCTTGAGACAATTGTGTAGTCATTCCTGAATGAGGGAA
Organism: Pangasius djambal; assembly: GCA_022985145.1. Taxonomy (NCBI): domain Eukaryota; kingdom Metazoa; phylum Chordata; class Actinopteri; order Siluriformes; family Pangasiidae; genus Pangasius; species Pangasius djambal. The sequence goes on from CM040994.1 coordinate 14,942,692, forward strand.
AAAAAAAGCTTTTTGCTGGGCATTTACCCAGAATAACACACTTTGGAAATAGTCTCAGTATAGTACATAGTCTCACAGTCACATAGTCTCAGCTGATATTGTTATGGTTTGCAAAATTTAGTCTAGATCCTCCTGCAAAGTTATATGTTAGCACTGATAATGGTGTGCATGCATTCAATTAGATTACTCGGATGACTGGAGGACTGTTGGGCTTCAGACTTGCTTTTGCTCATTGCCTTGTTTGGTGCACTTCAGTAATTAACCCATCTCCCTGGGATTATTTATGTTAATTGTGAAAATTCTTACTTTTGCCAGATTTACAAACAAGCATACACTAATGGCTGATTTTTACACATGTGCATCTACTCAATATCATCACTGATCATAGTGAAATGCACAGCATTTTTGTAAGTAGCCTGAGCAGGATGACTTTACACAAACAGGATAATGGATTCAGGACACATCTGGTGCCATCGGTTGTCTATGTGCAAAGAACTTACTGTCTCTACCAGCTCTGAGGAATGAGCGCTGTCTCTTCCACTGTTCCTTCTAGTCAGTTATTAACCCGTAACCCCCCTCAATGCCCCCTCCCCCAATCTGACGGCAGATCTCGGCACTCTTCCAATACACTCATCTTTCCCTCAGAGAATACCAAGTGCATTAAAATGAGTGCTTTTTCCCCCTCTCCTCTCACAGCTCCATTCATTTGCCTACAGCAGCAGAAAGCCAAAGGTCCTCTGCCTTCCGCCTCTCCGACACTTACTCTTTCCAGCACTAATGTGGAAACAGAAAAGAGCTACAAAAACTAAAGCTCTAAGAACCATTGGGCTGATGCATCCAGAGTTTAGGTACACACTTTTTGTGGGCATCCTTGGAAGGGGTGGGAGGATATCAGAACTCATGAATGCCAGAAAATTCTCCCACAGGCTGCAGTGTATGATGGTTCGGGTGTATACTGCAGGAAATAGAGGGATGAGTCAGACACGTCATGGCAGCTCTGTGGTCCTCGACTGAAATGGAGCAGGCAGCCGTTCTGTTTGGCAGAACAGGTGTTTGATACACATGTCAGATCAATTATATCTTGAAAACCTCCTGGCTTCAGTAGCTGACTTTTTTTTAATTAGCTGTCACTTGTTCAGTAAAAGTTTGCATTTGACAGACCAAGTGAACAATAGGAAAAAAATTCAAATATATATAAATAAAAACTGATTAAACTTTGATTGATATATTGATTGAACCAATACATGAAAGCAAAAACATTAGGGATAGGCAATATGATGTTAAAATATCATAATGATATAATATCATTATGCCACAACACAGCTTTCTGAGATATCTCGGGTATCTTTGGATATCTCAAGTATCAGGTATTACGAACTTCAATTGTAAGAAAATGATAAGATGTTTAAAAATTTTGTACTGAATCTTTAAAACTGTAGCATGTTAAAACTTTGTAGATTGTTTTATTTTCCCTTCTGTTCAGTGTGGACATTAAATAACCAATAAACTCACTTATTTTTTTTTTTTCTGCTAGCAGACTGTTAGCGTACATATCGTGATACATACCTTGTATCACAGAAATGTCTTCAGGTATCAGGCTATTATAATTTTGTCATATCGTTCACCCATAAACACACTTCCCCCACATTATTAGCTGAATGTCTCTTCTCTAAACTTTGAAATTTGAAAGAATCCCTCGTTAATAAAGGGCAGATTTGGTTCGGGAGACTCCAGTGGCCAAAAGCAAATAAACAAATAAATAATCACACTAATTAACGTGTGTCTGGTTTTCAATTAACAATGACCTTACTCTGTAAGAATGTAAAGAAGGGCTGGTTTGTTCCAAGTGACAGAATGAAGATCATGCGATTCTACGATCCTAACAACAGCAAGAACAATGTACATGTTCTGACATTATATAAAAGCCATTGAACCCTGAAATAAAAAGTAAAATAAATGACACAGTCATGAGTATATCAATGCTACCAGTTGTTGAGAGCCTAAAGAGCCCAAAGACATAAATAACTCCATATTTTTTTAGCACAACAGTCATTTTCTCTTGAAAATGATTACAGCTCAGTCTGAGACAAGGGCACGATGTGGAAACCTACAGAAGTGTCACACTGCAACTCAAACTCTTTTCCAAATTCTAAATTGCTACATCTTTCCCCAAGAGGAGTACATCAAAGAAGCCGAGAGAAAGTCAAAGGCAACAGTGGTGTACGTGTTTGTGTGTGTGTGTGTGTGAGACAGAGAGAGACGGAGAGAGAGAGAGAAAGAAAGAGCATTAAGGTGGGAGAGGCTCTGACACTGATAGCAAGTGGATATGAGTGGCAAACAACAGGCACAGAGAACAAGCTCTAAGTTTAGACCTGGTCTCCAGACAAAAGCAACAATCACAGAGTTAAATCAGGAGCTGGCTGATAACCCGACAGCACCGCATGCTTTCAGAACCTACTGGCTTGAGTAAAACGGACAAATGATTAATCCATTTAAGCTGCGTTATGACATTTAGCTTTAGTATGCTTTAGCACAAATAAAAGTGCTAAACAAATAAAATTGAACTGAAGTGAACTGTTTACTAGTTTAAATTTAAATTAAACCCAGTGGGCCTCGATTACCAAGCTGGATACGAACAAATTTATTTGTAAATCATTTGCAGGAACATTTACACAAACAATTTAGTATTAATGAAATCCAGTTCGTTTGGAAAAGCGTTCGTATCCTACAAGTGTGTGTAAATTTACATATATGGAGACTCACTAATGTGAAGCTCAACTGAACTGTAATTTTATATAAAGTTGGCAAATTTAAATAGTTATTCCAATTGCACTCGCAATTTTAGTGAAAATTTGTTTGAAACTTGTTTCACATTAATGATTTGAAAGAAAAGCAATCCAAAACAAATCCATAAATTAAACAAAACTATCCATTCAATTAAGACAAAAGAAATGCTGCTGTATAACAGGAGGAAGCATTAATGTGTGTCTGCGGTAGCTGATGTACTGCAATGGCTGAGCTGCATTACTGGAAGATTAGTCATTTTGTCATCTTCAGCTCTCTGGGAGCTTTGCCTTATATGGAATTTTGTGGGCGTCACCAAATGCAAATCGGCTGTGCTGTGAATGCGCTTGGTAATTTACAGTGAATTGGTGTTTATCAACATGCGCACATAAGTATGAAAAAATCAGCGTTACAAAAATTTTTGTGTATATGACAGATTTTTTCTTTCAGTTCGGCCTATGATTAAATGACTTATTAGAAATAAAATATAGTTAGAAATAGAATCCCAGCTTATTCATCTGATCATACACAGGTCACAGTGTCCAGGGTTTACACAATGGCTCATAGAGTCAAGGTACTGCCAAAAAAAATTAGGAATGTTCCATCTGTCATCAAAATGTAACACACTGAGCCATAGCTATAAATGACCACCAGAGGAAAACACAAAGATGTATTTAGCAGGAGGAAGCATCGTAAGAGGAAGCGCTGGTGGAAAACTGGTGCATCAAAAATCTCATTTTTGTAAAGACTCATTTTTGTGTCTGTGAATTTGCCCAACAGTCTTGTATAATTTGACTTAATAAGCATCACTATGTTATAAGGTGACTCTATAATGAGGTATATACACTTTTCTAAGCCGACTGCAGTGTTAAGATAATTGTAAATTAGTGTGCAGTGTGTTATTGTGCTCTGTCTGATGATGATTGTTGTTCTATGGTGCTTCTGGGAAGCTCACTCTAATTATGCTGGAGTGTGGTAAGGATATGAAATCCAATCATTTCTCTCGAAAGAAGAAAAAGACATTTGAGTCAAGCACTGTGCCCTTTATTATGTTTTACATATGGCTGAAATATGTGTTTATGTTTTTTTTTATTGTGTTCTTCTGTCGGAAGTTTTATGTGGGTCTGTTGATAAATCATGGGTCAAAGTATTGCATGACTATAGCACGTTTGCCTCGCACCTCCGGGGTTGGAGGTTTCCTTCGGGTACTCCGGTTTCCTCCCCAAGTCCAAAGACATGCACTGTAGGATGATTGGCATTTCCAAATTGTCCGTATGTGTGAATGGGTGTCTGAATGTGTGTGATTGTGTCCTGTGATGGGTTGACACTCTGTCCAAGGTGTCCCCTGCCTTGTGCCCCGAGTTTCCTGGGATAGACTCCCCCGCGACCCTGTGTAATATAAGCGGTATGGAAAATGGATGGATGCATGGCTAATGGCTATTTTTGTCCATATTGTGCATCCAGGGTTTGCAAGCAGGCCTAGCTTCATTGCCAAGATATGAATTAGTGTTGAAAGTGATATGTTGGGATCAATGTTCTTTTATGATGCTTCTGGGAAAGTATGGTAATGCTTATGGAAATACAATCATATCATCTCTAGTAGATGTGTCAAAGTTAAAGAGAATCAAGAATGTGCCTTCCTTTCACACTCGGAGGTATATAATGCATTTTGTACCTTTCTCAGTTTCTAATCCTGGAAGTCACATTGCAGCCCCAAAGTTGATGCCACTGATGCCACTGTTCAGGCAAATAATCGATATATTTGCAGAATACTCTTTGATATCACACTACTTACAGAAGCTAAGCTCTCTGTGCTCAGCTTTGAACTACAAATAAACAGGGAGAAAGAAAATGCAAATCTGAATTAATCACTTTCATCTTTGCCATGCATTTTAACTCAGAATCCAGAAACAAGTAAAGAGACTTCCTTATCAGGATCAGGAGAATTCAGATTGCAGACTGAGACAACACTGCTGTTTCAAGAGAAATGGGGGAAGCTGAAGATCTCAACACTGAACTAGTCTACCACAGCCAAAAAAAAAAACAAGCTTAGGTGCTCTTCGGTGATGAATGTGATAAGTGCCTAGCAGTTGCTGTGTTTACTGTGTCTCTATCAGAAATCACTGCATCTGGTAGCCATAACTAGCAACAAACACAAAGCAGGCATACAGTAATCTGCATCAACCATGGTGTGTATGCCAGTCTCAGTAAACACTGTATACATACTCAGCGACATTAATAAAAACTCTGGATAGAAAAGCTTGATTATCATGAACTAGACCTCATTTATGGACTACATTAAACTACTGAACATGGTTAAGTGAGGAATAAAACATGACCGGTTGTGCTGCAGAAACAGTTATAACAATTTTGGTGTGATGAAATTGATTATTTTCCTATAAAAGCACTTCCCAAAATGTTTTATTGTTCTTGTACCATTTTTATATCAAAGAACAATGCCAATAAAAGCTTTTATCCGTTTATAGTTACATTTAACATTGTAGAACGTCCGCAAAACAAGTTAGTTCCTGTTACCACACTGGTTCCCTCACAAGCCTCTCTTTTTAAGTTAATAAACCAAGAAATGTAGCTGGCCATGTTGCTTTAAAAAAAAACAACGCAAAGCCGTCCATCCTGCAGACTTTGGGAAAACCTAAAGTTACAGCTTTACCTCTGACTGAGGTGACTGAGGTGAAAATGCTAAATAGACATTTCCTCACAGAAAACTTCACCATATCAACAAATTTTTTGTTTGTGGAGCGTCCACTATACAAGTCCCTATGTAAGTTGTTACTATAGAAACAATAACTTATTAGAATGAGTGCATTAATACAATGTCATTTGTATTGCAACCCGCACTATTACAGAAAATTATAGAAAATTTATCAACATTGTCAGACCAATCAAAATCAAGAATTCAAAAACAGGGAATTAAATATAAATATTATTATCATGGACACTTCAAGTCACTGTTATTTGCCAACTAGCTGGGAGAAGGCTGACAGTCAATCTGATAACTTTCTAAGTATTAGCTGCTTAGCTGCCTTTTGTCACTACACATGATTAATTACATTAAAATTAATCCTCCCGTGGGAAAAAGTCTGTTTTGTGAAAGAAATATGTTCTTTAAGTGGAGTGTTACACTGACAAGCTTTTAATCTGATGCCAGAGCTAATGTGATTTGCTAGAGTTCTGCTGTACCTTCAGTACCTGAGTGCAACAGCAGGCTATCTGACAGTCTGAGCTTTAGCTGATCCAAATAATAAGGAGTGACGTTCAAAGACATTAATTTCATGTTTCGTTCTTAGCAGTCTTCATGTTTCTAATTTCATGTTTCGTTCTTAGCAGTCTTCATGTACTGGGAGGATCCATCCATCCATCCATTTTCTGTACCGCTTATCCTACCCAGGGTCATGGGGGAGTCTGGAACCTATCTCAGGGGACTCGGGGCTCAAGTCAGGGGACACCTCGGATGGGGTGCCAATCCATCACAGGGCACAACCACACACACATTCACACACCCATTCACATACTACGCACACTTTGGAAATGGCAATCAGCCTACAGCACATGTCTTTGGAATGGGGGAGGAAACCGGAGCACTCAGAGGAAACCCCCAATGCATGGGGAAAACATGCAAACTCCACGCGTACAGGGCGGAGGTGAGAACTGAACCCCCTACCCTGGAGGTGCTAACCACTAAGCCACCGTGCCCCTACTGGGAGAATGCAGATGCAAAATAACAGCTCTGGGGAAAGACTTGAAAATGTAATAACAAATCTACCCTGATCTCTACTCCCAAAGAGCCCCCACTCCCTAGTCCACTGCATGACCCAGGATGAATCTGCAATCACAATATTTAATTGAAACAGCAACTGGGAGTCAAAGCAACAGTGAGAGCCGTTATCCTTTAAAAGACCCCTGCACAGAAAATGCCATTCACACAAAGTGCCTTTTCTTCCTCAATGTCAGGTGGGACGTCACTGTCTCATGATTAGTCTGTTTAGACACACACTGCATCTTTATTGTTTTTTTTTTCTTAGTTGCATGCCTGAATTAACAAACAGTAGTATAACAAAAGGAGTAAAACTGATGTGTTACCAAATAGTGCTTACTAACAAGAAGCAAAACAACATGCTAGCTAAATAATTTCACTAGAAGTTTCAATATGGTGTTTAAGTTTCACAAAACACGAAGTACACATATCTAATCTTTCCTCTGTGAAGCTGTATGTCAAAAATATCTATTTGTTTTAAGCTAGACTGGACATGAAGACTTTACTCTGTTTAGCGTACATTAGCTGCCATTTCAATCTACATCCATGATTGGTTTCCAGTAAACTGCTATTTACAAATAAAAGCCAATGGAAAGAAGCTATCTGAAAAATTTTATTCTTGTAAACTTTACAAGAATAAACTTGTAAACTTCGTCTCTTTAGCAGTAGCAACCTCTTCAAGTCTTATATTAAAAAGTAGCTGCTACCACCTTGCAACTAGAAAGCGCAGTTGATTAAATTAGCTAGCTAATAGCTAACATAAACTACATCCATATGTAAATAGGCTAAGCTTTAAAACAAAGTTAACTGTTGTATGGAATTTAAAGCTTTACATGTGAAAGTTTATCCATGTCAACATTTGAAACCAAATAATTCTGTTGCATTCCATTTCAGATAGAAGAAGCCACGATAAAACATAATTTAATGCTCTGTTTAACACAGTAATCTGTTTATTTCAGCTCTGCCAAAAATAAGCTCTTAGCTTGCTTAAGAAAATGGCTGATAAGAGATTTTCCTATGTGTGTAATTATGTAATGGCAATAGCCTCCGAGCTAAAATTGCTGACTAACATTAAACATTACAAGACCCTTCCGATTACTCAAATGAGTGTATATATTAAAAAAAAAAAAAGTGCTGATTCAATGTTGCTAATCAGTTTAGCTTCAAATCAGTTCTCATCTTGAGAATGAGGGTGGTGTCTGGGTAATCAATTAAAGAACCAGTGGAACATAATCCAGTTAAGTGATCAGGAGTAATGAGTAATGCAGCAATGACCAGCTGGCCACTTGGGACATCTACTGAGGGTTGTAGTAGTGATGTAGTAGTGACAATGAAAAATAATAAAAGAACAAACAAACCTTTCATTATTTTTTTGATTAACTTATTGTCTTGTGGCACTGTATTGCCTTATGGCATGCTAAGTGTCAAATCGAATGTGGCTGTGTTATTAGCAATGACTAGGTTGTTAACTGTTAGGCTAATTTACGCAAACCAATGGAAGCAATTAAAATACGTTATACAGACAAAGTGACAGTGAACAGACCGTGTTTGAAATCGTATCCTATTTAATTTCTGTTGCAGATGAACCAACCATAGAAACCATAATGTAGTGCGACATATTTACACAAGTTTGTTCAAAGGAATCAAATTTTACTGATTGGTGATTCAAATCAATAGCTTCGGTTAACTCACTACTTTAATCCAAATCAACTTTTTTTGTACACTTCGGAATATGACCGATTTTAAAATTGTGGTTATTCAATATTACTAATCAGTTTTGCTTCAAATCTCTTTTCTCTTGCTTTAGTGATTAATTAAGCAACCCGTCGAGTATCTATCTATAATTAGGTCTCAGACATAATGTATCTCTCTCTCTCTCTCTCTCTCACACACACACACACACACACACACACACACA
>CM040994.1:14956168-14993001 GCA_022985145.1 Pangasius djambal
AAATTCCACAGCATTGTGGGCATAAACAGCCATGACAGATATTATACAGTTAAGTGTAAATGCTTGCATGGTTTTCTAGGTGGAAAAGAAAAATTATACTACAGTGTGTGTGTGTGTGTGTGTATATATATATATATATATATATATATATATATATATATATATATATTTGTACTACAATTTATCTTAAATAAATATATCATAATTATAAATATATCATACATATCATACATATATGGAACAGAAAAATGAAATGTAGATCAAGACATCAACCTAAAACAAGGCAAAATGGCCAGAAAAAAGGTTTTGCCATCACCCTGTGGGTCTCCAGACTTGATCTGAAGAAAGCAGTGTATAATGTCTGACACAAACCAGAAATGTAAAGTCAAAAGGAGGAATATCATAACCTACACAATTAGACACACACTAAATGTCTTGCTGCTATTGATTCCTTGCTTCCAGCTGTACATATGCATTCTGCTTGTTAGACTTTGTAAGTTAAAGAAAGGTACTAGAGTTTAACAAGCTAAAATATGACTGTATTTCGGAATGGCTCCATAGCAGTCTTGCAGCGGTGCATCGTCTATACTGTTTATCGCTCACCATATAGGCCCTACATGGTATATGGTATTTGATTTGTTATTATGTACTGTGTTCAGTGCTTCAGCTTTCTTTTTTCCAAGCTGTTACAGTTGGCGTAGTTCACCTGAATATCCGTTGACATTGGAGTGCTTGTCATGTGTGAGCATCTATAATTGGCTTTCATGGATTTTTGCAGATGATTTACTGTACCTGGCCAAGTGACTCATGGCACCTGTGTTTCATCGATCAATGTCAGGCTCCGAGCATGCAATCTCTCTGCTACAATTAGACATCCAGACCTCTGTTTGGGCATGTCAACAAGCCTCACACAAAGGCTTTGTCTTTCTTGTTTTTGTTTTGGAGCAATTTCATCCCAATTTAATCCTGCAAGTTCACAGAGTAGTCCTATCACTTCAGTGCAAAGGCAATATGAGATGCTTGTCTAGTGATGCGTGTAAATCCTGTCACTTTATCTCGTCCGATTGCTGAGCACGTCAGTGCACTTGGAGAACAACAGTTTGTGACTGACTCTGTTGTACAAGCATGTCAATGCCACACCTATTCTTCCCAATGATGGCATGGGTAATAAGGATGCCTGTGGCCACTAGTACTAGAATAACAACTCTAGAGACTCCTGCGCTGCTGACTGATGCCCTTTAAAAGCCTAATGTCCACTGTCAAGTTTCGAGGGTCTGTGCTTGTCCTAAGTGTTCCTTGTTACTGGGTGTAAATGAGACCAGTTGCTCCAACACCATTTAAGAGTCGGGTATGTTGACAGACAGGCAGACAGGTGTCCCAAGCATGGAAAGCAAAGAGAAATGGCCATGTTCCTGGGGGGAAGGATTAGCAGACAAAGAGTGTGCAGGTGGGAACCATTTGTGTCGCCCTTCAGATTAACACCATAAACACGGGTGAGTCCAAATCGGTATGACGTGCTGAAAAAAGTGTGAAGAGGAGGGAGGGAAAATTCCAAACAGGTGCACAAGTGCAGCACATTGGGCAATAAATAGTTCGTAGTTGGGAAGAAACATCTATGTAACAAAGAGAATTAAAATGCAGGGCAGGTCAAGAGAACTGAAGCTAATCCACTTTACTATTTACTGAAGATTACACAACCTTAATCATTTAATATCCTTAAAGGGGTAATTTGGCTCAAAATGTCTAATGTGGCTAAAATGAAAGGAAGCTACAAGCTAACACCCTGATCAAGTTTGTACATTTTTGGCCAAAGCATGTGTTCAGTTACATTTACTCATTGCCAACCATTTTATATTTTATTTTCTTCAAAATAGAAATTGGAGTATTTCTTTCATTTTTATATTAGTATAGTAAGTAAGTCTACTGCCATTCGTATTTGGATTATGTAAACTTTTCCTTCACAACCATTTCATTCACCAACTCATCCCAGCAAACTAGTGATTGCTCAATGCCAGCCCACACTTACCACTATCAGTCCACAGTGGTATGATGATGAACTCATCCATGTCTGGCTGCCAGAACAAATTCCCAACCTGATCTTGATAAGACCATATTTCATATTTCTTATAACAAATAATTGAGCCACTTTCAGCCCAGAATTGAAATGCAGCACAAAAACTAGATGTGGCTGGCTGCACATAGTCCATTTTGGCCCATGATTCCAAATGCCATGAAACCTCCAACGTTGCTACATACAGTTTCGGCCCACAGTACATTTGTCGTTGGCATAAACGATCCTTATCTGCTTAAACTCATCTATATTTGGCCCGGTCCATCTATCTTTGCACAGGAGGCTCCCGGAATCATTTCTGCCATCAGCACAGATGCATGTACGCAAAGCCCAGATAGCTAAAACTGCTAAAAAGATGGATATATACCAAGTTCCACTTTTCCTAACTAGCTAATAGCTTTAGGTTTCATCAGAAAACTTAAGAAAATATAGTGGGGTCCAAAAGTCTGAGAGCACTAGTGAAAATGCTTCAATTTTGCATTCTTTTCTAATTTGATGCAACAGTTTTCATGACAAATTTTATTACTGACAACGACCTGAATGAAAAGTAGATTCTTTGATATATGTACATGAATTTTAGAGTTTCTCGGTATTTAATATGGCTCATTTTCTCCTTAATGACAATGAGCACTCAAGCTGGTACGGACTCCACAAGTTTGTGCAACACCTTATGATCCGTTTTAGATCAAATGAACACATGATTCAACAGAAGAGATTAGGCATGAGGAAAATCAGACCTTTTGTACAGAGCAGTGAACATGGTCAATATCACAAATTTGCTTACATTTAAGTATGGACCTAGAAATGCTGCAGAATTATGAATATTAAATATTCAAGATACTGAACATTTACTTTCTTTATTTTAAATATTTAAAGTTTCTATAACCTTCTGTTTATTTAAAAAAAAAAACAAAAAAAAAAAACAAAAACAGATTTTCAGTGTGGTCTCAGATTTTTGGACCCCACTCTATATAAGCCCTAAACATACAGTATACAAAGCTAAATGTAAAGCTAAGTAGCGCATGGACCTTACCACTTTTATTATATTTCATGTCCTGAAACCTTTAGCTTGAATAATATATGTGGTTTACCAAAAGCACCATAAGGAAATAATTATATAAAAAGACATTCACTCTGAACATTAAGTAATGCCTGTTCTTTACTGTTTAAAATGAGACAATGCTAGGACCCTTTTTCTGCTACGTATGTCCCCATATTGCAAAAACTTTAGGCTGAGTGTTACACGCTTACGTTTAATCTGGCCCGCATACCACCATGGAATGACGGTGATTATCTGTATCTGCCTGTCAGAACACAGCCATGATTTAAGATTAGCCATGACGTAGAACATATCTCAAGCATGAACTTACGGTTAGGCCACTTTTGGACAACAGTGTGTTTCTTATGTCCATTACTACTAGAGGGGCATGGTGGCTTAGTGGTTTCCTGAGTGGCATGTTTGCCTCACATCTCCGGGGTTGGGGGTTCGATTCCTGCCTCTGCCCTTTATGCGCGGAGTTTGCATGTTCTTCCAGTGCTTCAGGGGCTTCCTCCCCCACTCCAAAGACTTGAGTTGTAGGCTGATTGGCATTTCCAAATTGTCCATAGTGTGTGATTGTGGCACAGGGTGTCCCTGCCTTATGCCTCAAGTTCCCTGGGATAGGCTCCAGGCTCTCCCGTGACGCTGTGTAGGATAAGTGGTATGGAAAATGGATGGATGGATGCTATTCTGGTATAACATCTTTGACTAGGTCTAAAAGTGGGTCCATCCCACTGCACTCCCAATGAAACATGTAATCATGTATAATATTATTAACAGCTGGTATTAGTCATTTTTGTGCCTGCAGGTTGAATACGATTATAAGACAATTGTTTTGCAGTGGGTTACCATAAAGTTAATGTGCAGCATGCAGTTTACAAAATGCCCAATAGATGGCAGTAGGTGTGTCATAATAAATGCACTGCACCTGCTTATCATTCAGCATCAGTGAGATCTACTGGGGTACAGTATTAAATACTTATCTGCAGAGCACAACCCCAGAACTGGGTTACAGACACATGTAGATTAGTGTCCCAAAAGGTTTGTTAGATTTGTTTTGTACCAGAGATGTTTGGAGAAGAAGCAGGTAGCACTGTCAGTGACCTGTCACTCAGCCTTATCCCAGCTGTGTTGCTCTGTAGGAACTGGGGTCTCATATATCAGCCATGCATTTCTACACATAGAATGTGATTTATCAAGTTATTCTTGTGCATGAGGATGTGCGTATCCTGACCATGCATAAAGCTCTAGTAGTAGAAACGTGTCATCCCAGTTATTGTTGATCATGTTAGCAAAACTGACAACTAATTTCTGACTATGGCGCTCACAACGATTACAAACAAGGTGACAGATGAAATGTGAATTCAAATCATATAAAGACCTTGAAAATTTGGCATGCACAGCTTTTCACAAGGAATATATTTTAAGGACTGCAGGAACCTCTTTGCTGAGATTGATGAATGCTTATCTCTGCCAGCAATTTGCCCCACTTTTTGAGAGGCCAACAAAAATGCAACAATAGTGACCTTGTGTGCACTCGACTCCTTTCTACTGTAGGGTTTTTAGCCATGGCACATTTCAGTGAGAAACTAGAGACAGGGCTGACATTTCCCAACCCACTATTAGCTAAATAATGACACATATTATATGCATTCATATCGCTCATGCTGCAGTACATTACATATCCAAATAAGGCAGTGGACAGGGCAACAATAATGAGGGATTTTCATGCCATCAGAGGTTTTCCAAATGTAACTGGGCCAATATCTTGCACACTTGTTCTATGCACGCTTTGATAAATGAGACCCCTGGATCAAAAGGTTACAGACAGGTGTCCATGGAGCTCCATAAACCACTGGGGCATCCTGCAAGATGCATAGCTGATGATCTCTGAGGAACTTTTGGAGTGCCAGGAGATAATAAGTGATGTTTTTGATGCTCTTTTTTTTTCCCCCTCCCATTTTTCTCCTATTTTGGTCATTTGGCAATCCTCAGCCATTAGCATATGTGTTCACTCCACAGAATAAACATGACTAAGTGTAACATTTAGTGTTATTGCAAATCAGCAAGGAAATTTTTATTTATTAACACAACCTGAAAAGTCAGGTTTCTGCAAACCAGCAGCAGCTCATGACCACAGACTTTGGTGGGACATTAATAACAACATAGCCTCAAACAAATTTAAGTTGAGAGGATTTCACATTTGCTTTAGGCTATAAGCGACTATCTAGTGAATTTTAAGAGTAATGATGTATTATGCAGTTAGGAGTCAACAACATACAGTCTAGCAGCTCATTTTGAGCCAGTTTAGATATACCTTTGTTCAACAGTGTTTTATATTGAAAGGGGTGTTTGCCAGATTTCAACAAAATTTCCAGCCCAGTAAGAGTGGGGTCTCAAAGTCTGAGACCCCTAGTGAACATACTTCTATTTTGCACTCTTTTCTAATTTAATACAACAATTTTCATTAGAAATTATGTGAAAATCTGTGGAAAATCTGACCTTTTGTACAAAGCAGTGAACATGGTCAATATCACACATTTGCTTACATTTAAATAGGAACCTAGAAATACTGCAGAATACTGAATTCAAGATATTGAATATTTACTTTCTTTCTAGAATATTTCAAAATTCTACAACCTTCAGTCTGTATATCCAATAATGCACACAGAAGACCTGAAACTAGCCCAAATATTCAGGCATTGGAAAAGTAGACTTTTTTTTGTCAGCCTTCACGTGGGAAAAAAAAGCTACATGCATTTCTTATGTACACACATATCCACTCCATAATCCTCCTTTCCCTCTCCTAATCTTTGCTATATATTTTAGAGTAGAAATGATTCTGTAAATTATAGACACTCTGTCTGTGCTTACACTTAGTCTTTGTTTGTGGAATGATTATTTGCTATAAAATAAGATCTTGATGGTTACAGAGTATTTTTTTTTTTAAATAGCCCAAATAACTGTCTGCCTCCTCCACTGAAAATGTTCATAGATTGAACACTGAGCAGCGGGATTCCTGCCCCAATCGATCTTGATTACTACTTGCTGTAGTTCACATTTTTGATTACTAGGTGCAATAACAACTCTGTGGAGCTAAAAGGGGTGGTACGCAAGCTGCCCCGTGATTGCGCAACATCCAGAAAGGAATGTCAGCTTATACCGTATCTGTCAAATTAGCCTTTTAAATTTGTTGGTGACTTAAAAGAGGCAATTAGAATTTCAATGGAATTTAAAATATATGGAGTTGTCAGTGAGGACTTTATGAAGATTAACATTTGCTGAACGGCTGACAAGCCACCACTGCTACAAACCTTTAACCTGATTGATGCCAGAATGGGAACTAATTTATTATTATTATTATTATTATTATTATTATTATTATTATTATTATTATTATAGATCTGACATCGTACTCAAGATAGTTGAGCATTTCATAACAAAATATTGCTCCCCAGAAATCAGTTACTGTTCCACAACACTCTTTACCCAATGCCTAATTAACCCCTGGCATGCGTTAGCCTCTACAAGTGGCATCTACTAAACCAAAACTGTGACATTGCGGCTAGCTACAAGCATGTGCTCCTCATTACTCATGTGCTGATTAGCCTTTGCATAAGCAAACATGCTAAGTGAAGTGGCCATTATAGGGAGCCTATTGTGATCATTCTGAGTGGGTTTGGTAAAGTTTCATTATCTACAGAGGCTGAGTATGACAAGATGATAAATCAGAGTATAGAAATAATGACACTACAGATCTGTCTTGGATTTAGAATTACATTTACATGTATTCATTTGGCAAGTGCTTTTTTTTTCAAGACGACGCACAAATGAGGCAGAACACAATTCAGAGATGTTAAAGAGCTACAGTGATAGAAGTGCCTTAATGTAATATAATATATTAGTTTTGGCCCACTGACCAGAAACACTTGCAAAATAGAGCCACAAATAAGCATAAACACACACACACACACACACACACACACACACACACACAAACATTGAGAGACTGTCAAATGTTAATACTCCACTCTTCATTACAATATACTGTATAATGATGCAATCTTTAATCTCGATGCACTCTTATTTAGTCAAAATATACAGTAACTTGCAATCGTAACAGCATTAAATAGTACTAACTACTCTTTAATAGGGTGGAGCTGCCTGATGGGTGGGAATTGGCCATTAATAAATTAGGGAGAAATTCGGGGAAAAGTAAAAAAAAAACAGACAGTCAAGCGCAAAAAAAAAAAAAAAAAAAAGACTACAAATTACTGCTTGTGATATGGAGAACAAAATGAGGCCGCATGGTTAATATATGTAAGGAATAAAACACAATGGGTTTTGGTGTTATAGCAAAATAATCAACAGTATTGTTGTGCGATGTAGTGCGAAGTATTGTTACCTATCACGTCAACTCAGACTACGGACTCCAGTTCCCAACATGCAGCATGGCCTACAAACTTGGCCGCCTCGGACTCCACTTCCTAGAACACATGCATACACTGCCTTGTTCACAATCGGCAGACTTTTGATTAGGTTCACCAATAGGAATTACACACACACACACACACACACACACTGTTGCACCACCCATCTCTGAAGTCTACACTCAGCTTACCTGTGTTTTCTGACATTACCAAGCCTGCTTTTCACTGCCATTGATATCCTGGTTTGACTTTGTTTCTGTTCCTTGAGTTCCGTGTTTTGCCTAGCCCAGTTTGTCCTGTTTGCTGATCGACTGACCATAGCCTGCTTTCCACTTTGAACTTGTCTAGTGTTTTGCATTGTTTGCCTGAACTCTCGTTAAAGCTGCTCTGCATCTGTCTCAGCCTCCACTTTGTGACATTACCACCCTAAAGTTGATCATTTTCCTATAACAGCACATTCCAAAGTATTTTAATATACAGCTATTTGCCAAAACTTAATTAAAACATTTTGAACATCATAATTTCATGTTACCAAGAAACCGTCCGATTCCTATAGACTCTACCATGGTGGAAAAACGTACAAAATGCTAACACAGTACACTCCTTCCATAAATAAATAAAAGCTTACATGTATCAATGACTATATGTTTATTCTTTGTTAAATAATAGCACATTTAAAAAATACATATGTTTACTATTAGCCTTAGCTCATGTGGCACGTCCATAAGAATTAATTGTTACTATAGAAAGCTAGGACTTGAATTTCACCAGGGGCTACTCAGATCTGATTTTTAGATCATCACATCTGTTTGACAAAATGGAACATTATCCCTCAGCCAGTATGCTGTTATTGAGTTACTGATCATTTTGAATGAGTCATTTTTGAATGGTTCTCTGGTTTGGGTAGATTAAAACAATGGTTTGTAGCTCATAATCTGAAACCTGACCATACCACGACAGATAACGGCATACCGCGACAGATAGGACCATAAGGACACTTAATTTAGTTGCTTTTCGAAAAACCTTATGCTTTAATTTGGACAGCAGGCTTCAATCAACAACACACTTTTCTCTAGTGTGCTGTTACAAAGTGGCTATCTCAGCCACGTTTTAATTAGAAAGTGATTAAACGAAGGATATAAAGCCGAGATCACACCACAGCAGGCTGATTGCCTTTATCAGTCAACAGAGAGCTACAATCAGGACTACCTCACACACCAAGCCTCAGGCCAGTGGATTTGCACTCCATTATACGGGGTTGTGTGCATGCAGAGACTAAGCCATGGCTGAGAAGAAATTCCACCTTTAAATGGTGATATGGAGCGACAGAAAATTCTGCCAGGCAGATTGAGAAGAAAGAGTGGATCAGGACTCACCAGGCCAAACATTTCTCATGTAAAGGAAGATAAGGAATCACCATGTAGAGAGCTAGCACAAACAGGTTCTGTGATGACAGATAAAAAAATGACACGAGTAACATGAAAGTAAAAGTTAGGCTTGGCAAACTTGGCCTTGAGAGCCCATGGAGCTGGTTTTGTGGCATTATAAAAAAAAAAAAAAATGACAACCTTAACTTTTTAGAGATTTTAACTTTTTCTTAAAAAAGGGTAACACTTTATATGAAGCCCATATTCATAAATCATTATAACTATTAATTGCTAATAATTAACTGTAAGAATTTTTATAAGCTCTAATTATACTCCTTATATGTAATAAAAATGCCTTATACATAATTGTCATTTTTGGATGTTTTAGAACAAAACACATTAAAATTTTTTAATTTTGACATTAACATGTTCACACTACAGTAATGTGTCTGTGTGTTTTTGTAATTAATCTGGAATTAACGTTACATTACAAAAAAGACATTAATAGTGTCTTAAAGCTTATAATGTAGAATAATTTAACACATCATTCATGTTACACAAAGTACCCAAAGTTTTACATTTTAAATGTTTATAATTTTTTAAAATAATTGTCAATAAATATTACTGTTGCTTTATGATTAATGAATAGTGATATTCGTGTGACAACATAATTATAAATTATCAAGAAATTGTTACGTTATTAGAGGTTTATGCAAGCATATTGAGAGAGTTTATGAAAATGTGTTCAATAACTCATTACCAACTTACAAAGGATTATAAGCACAGTTATAATGATTTATGAAAATAGGCTTGGAAAGTATTATCCAAAAAGTTATGGGAATAAAATCAAGGCGAAATAATTAATTGTTTTGGTTACTAAGGTTACTGCTCTACACATTCACACTAACTAACTAAACAAACAAACAAATTAATAATGAACTGTCCAACCATCCAGCCATCCAAGATCATTTTCTCTCAATGAATTAAAAAAATTCAAGATGACTAAATATCTCAAAGATTTCATTTTTATTTAATTTATTTTATTTAATGCCAGGAAGCCTTAGCCAAGCCAGTCATTAACGATTGGCAACCCTACATTTGGAAATTAGCTAATACTAGCATTGTGTTATGGCTGTGCATATGATAATCTGCATGCTGCCATTTTCCCCACATGGAGTTAGTAAATCTAGCTGAAGTTAAAAAAAAGCAATTTGCAGTCCTCCTTTGATGCACAGCTCGGAGAAATCTGCTTTTTGTGATTGCAGACAACAGCTGTTGATGCCCCAACACATGTCAGTAGTTTTTTTCTTTACAGACCGATGTATTTCCATCTTTAAAACTGATGCTTTTTCTAAGCCTTTGGCAATAGAAGGTGAGCACAGATTCATAAGAAATCCTGAAAATAGGAGATCAATTTGTGTCTTCAATTATGGGCAACAGAGGGCGCTCTGAGCCTAAACATTAGCATCCTGAGGCTTGGAATACATCTCCTCGTGCAGGATTTGTCTGAACTGAGAAACTTTTTTCCATTATGGTGAATTAAGGGTGTTAAAGCAAGGCCAACACTTAAGGCTAAATCGCAAACCAGCAGCTTTCTTTGGCAGCAGGTGAATGAGCGTGAAAATGCCTGCCGAAGTCAACTTTAGCTGGTTTGCATTATATCACGTTCTTTTTTTTTTGGAGGTTGCCCAAAACAGTGTGTAATTATGCATGTAAGTCTTAAAACAGGATGTTATATCCAAATACAGCCAAAAATAAACCTGTGTTTAATCCAAAGACCTTATTAGAGTTCCCCATTACATTCGATCATGGCTCCAAAGTTTACTATGGCTAAGAATGATGGAGGATGAAAGACAGAATAAATAAACATGTGAGGATGACAATTAAATAAATAGGAAAGAATAAATCCCAGTAACCAATAAGTATAGAGAATAACTGCTGCATAGCCTTTCTTTGAAGTTAGTTAAGCATTTCCTGGCTTTGCTGTACAAGGGGCGCTTTGATGTGAATATGTGATCCACAATGGATTAGATGAGAGATCCAGGGTTTTTTTTTCTTTCTTTTTTTTCCCTAAAGACAGATCAGACACACACAGTCAGGATCAAAGTTTGCTCCCAGGCCCCCATGGACAGACCTTTGCCCCACGACATGGGCTTGTGCATAGCAATTTTAATTTCCTCTTCATAAAAGAACACCTCTCGATTTAAGTACCTTGATATTCCTAGATTTTTATAGGAATAAACTAAATTTGAGTTTAAATATTTTATGACAATCCATTTTTAAGTCTGCTCTACATTGTTGAGCAGTTGCTTTGGATTTCTGACACAAGAGTATGAGCTCAGGCTGTGCAGCATTAAACCATAGCCTAAGTGTTGAAATCTGGTGTAATAAGCAAAATTGTAATATTAGTGCCTATCCTTTTTTTCACCATTTTTCCCTGCCAGGTCCTATCCACCAGCCAGCTCTCCCCTATCATACAACAGCTACTAACTGGCGAAGGTGAAGACTAACATGTGCTTCCTCTTAGACAACCTCCACATCTTTTTCTAAATGCAGCTCATGCTCCATCACAGGGCAGTGTATCACACTCTGAAGAAAGTGCTATCAACCCTCTTCCACATACATGAGCTCACAGACTCCCAAGATTGGCTTGTGCCACTGTGATTAACATGGGAGAGAACGTATGCCATCCATCCCACCCAGAGGGCACAGTCAAATTTGCTCCCTTGGCACCCAGCCACGGATAGCTGTGGCATCACCTATCCCATTACTATCTCTTATACTGTATACACTCCCATCCGTGAACCTCAGGAGGATACACAAGCAGGAGAAGGCATTCGGAGTCGTCTGTATTGATCATTACTGAGATGAGGAAAAGATGGAATTGGTGTTACAGTTGTATCGGCAGAACGCCTAAAGAGATAGCCTGGGGAAATGGTCCACAATGTTGCTAGTAAACAAGAACACCAAACAGCAGATACAAACAGCTAGACTGGGTGATGCTTTTGAATTATTTTTGTTTTTGGCTTGTCTAAAATGAAATTTCTGTTTTCTCTGCAACAATACACATGATTCAGCTAATGAAAAAAATTCTGGGCAAAAAAAAAAAGAAAAGAAAAAGGAAAATATTAAACTTTTAATGGTTTTAACTAATCTCTTTTTGGGAAATTAGCAAGAAATAAACAAATAGACAAAGGAAGTTCATATGGGAGAGCTTTTCCCTTTGATTATTTTAAATGTTTAAGCCTTGTGGCCCTTGATGGGCTGCATCAGGTGTGGCAGAGACCCAAATAATGACTAATTAAAGATATTTTTAGAAAATTTTGTACATCCAGACATGTGTTAGATAGAATTTTACATCAAACATTTTAATCATTATGATGATTTTACCTTTGCGTACAAGAAGACTATGTAAGTGAATTTCCCTGTTTCTAGCTTTTCCCCAAACAGTTCACTGCAGCAAAAGTAAACCAGCAAATGGTGACACAGGAGCTCTCAGTATTGTATTTTCTGACCAATGATTTGTTGTTAAGACCATTAAAAGCTTAATATTTGCCATTTTGGGCTTGGCCCATTTTTTTTGCCCAAAGTAAAAATATGAATATTTTGTTAAAATCCTATATCTGAGTGAAAGTTAAAAAAGTGTCCACACTTGAATGAAACAAATTGTAAATAAACCAGGCTGTTTTTTTTCCCCTCACATACTCTCACATTTTTGAATTCAACTATTTGCATGACTCATCTTTTTCCTTATTATATTTAAAGGTTACAAAGGTTAAGGTTAGGGAAATTGCAGAGCTAGAGTTTCTACCTTTTCCTACATCCACTCCTATGCAGTAAAGATCCTCACCACGCCTTGAAATACCTTTTCATGTTTTATCTTTATTCCCTAGTTAGAATTTCTTTTAATCTTCTTTGCCATCTTTACACATATGCAAAACCTCTAGTCATCTTTTTCTTCAATGCAACATGGGATAATGCATGACAAAACACTCATTACCCCAGAAACTCCTCCGCTGGCGCTCACTAATGAGAACGAACAAAGACGTCAAATGAAGACACCTAAGGTGTGCACTTGAACACTTTAAATGCATCAGTGAATACATAATAGTCCACAGGGACTGCTCACACTCGAAGCCTCTACTATCCATCCTGCTTGCACATTTGGGTGAACATATTATGGGCACAGTGTTGAATCCTAATGACATTACACTAAACTGAAACATTTCATAGCTTAACTGGCTCACTTGAGCATGAATAAAAGGTGGCAAGTGTGACATTGCAGGAACTCATTTTTCTACAGTGACCCTGTTTTGGTCGTAATCACCTTGTTAAGACCACACGCACCATGCCACAGGAGTAGCCGTGGTAAAGTTATCTTCTCCGAATCCAGCCATCATTACAGTTGCAAGTAAGAGCTCCCTACTGTATACCTGCCACCCTCCACTGCTCATGGAGATGAGCAGAGACAGAAAGAGATGCTGGATCAGCTGTCAGTGGGCTGCATTAATTAAAGTTAAATGTCCCCGACGTGGCACTTTAGGATAGTAAAAAGCAAAGCAAGTGGAGGAGAGAAGTCCCCGCAGTTTTTCTTTTGCAGTGAAGCAGATCAGAGCCAAGAGTTTATTAGCCAGCATTTCAGTTCCAATTCATCATATTGCTGGCCTCTTTTAACCTCTCCTTGCTCTCTGAGTAGATTTCTGAGTATTCATTTTTAGTGGTAGTTCAAATCTCTACTAGTCTAGATGCATGTCACTTGTGTCTTGCTGACTTTTCATACATTTTATGTACAAGTTAAAACAAATTATGTCCTGAATATGTGAGGGAAGAGGAAAAAGTGGAACCAAAGTGAATATTGTAGTAATAACTTCTCACCTCCTTGGTCTCTCAGTAGAGCATCGAAAAGTTCAGAGCTCATATACCTTAAATGCCAATGATTACAAACATGGCAACAGGAAAGAGCACCAGACTCCCCTCCCTGGATCCTGCTAACATACCAGGGTCCAGGGTCCAGGGTTCTCACGCTTGTGAAAATTTTCCTGATTCATTTTTTATTCCAGTTTTCTGGAATAATTTACAAAATCATTAACTGTATCATCAAACAAGGTGGCATGGTGGTGCAGCTGGAAATATTACTACCTCACAACTACCAGTTTCCCAGTTAGATCCTGAGCTCGAGTTATTGTCTTTTGTGGCGGTTCACATGGGTTTCCTCTGCATTCTCTGGGTTTTTGCACACCTCCCAAAAAACATGGTGGTAGGTGGACTGGGAATTCTGGATTGTCACCTAGGTAGAAATGAGTGTGTGAATATGTGGGTATGGTGCCCTACGATGGCCTGGCTTCCTATCCAGGGTATGTTGTTTGCCTGGATGTGTTCCTGGGGCAGGCTCCAGATTAAAAAAATATATATAATCAAATCAGACAATCTGATGCATCTATGTTAGTGCAGAGATTTTGGAGACAAAATGGCATTTAGAACCTGTTAGTGTCTTGAGTTTATATTTGTCATGCAGAAGAATTGCAATGTCTGTAATTTGATGAAAAAAATACCTTCTAAATTTCCATACTTTTCCAGGTATTTCCAAGTTTTTGGAAATGTGTGCCTGAATATTTGGAATATTTGGAAAATTTGGAAAGATAGTCTTTCCAAATTTGGTGAACCACTTGGCAAAGCTTTAGGGTAATCGATTGTGGTTAACGGATTGTAGGCTGTGTATTAATAATTAGCAGCAACCAGAAATGTTCAGAATTCATGAAAATTATTATTAAACTACTACCCTTTTTGTCAGAATATATTCCTTGCTTTCTTTCACCAATTTGAATATTCTTGCACATGTAGTGAAATGTAGCAGCACATGTCCCCATTTTCAACAGCTGCTTAAAACCAAGCCAAAGCTATTTGTGCACCTGTTTTCTCTCAAACAATAGCAGACATTGAGAGCCATCTGTCTGGCTTGGTTGGACTGAACTTTCTGTAGAAAGAGAGACTCAACATGGGCACCGAACTGAGTGCGATAGGTATTGACATCTAACCATGGAACCTTCCACACATGGCTGGAACACTACAAAAAGAAAAAAACTTTTATATAAACTCTACACTACAGCAGATTGAACTTGTCAAGTATATCACTCATACTCTTATTTCCTGTTTGCCTGAGAAAAATCTTCACATGGTACTATGTTTTACTAAACTACAGGCTTCTGAAAACTACTGGCTTTCCTTAACTTACACTGGCCAAAAGCAACTGATATTTTCTTTCATTTGCACGTAATTTAATGTGTAATGATTGAGATATACGAATAATAAAAATGACTATGAAAAATTTGTCAATTTATATAGCCTTTATTCTGAATCTACTGATGGACAGGCTATTCAGTCTCATTCTATGTTCAATAATAATGTCCCTTTTTATATAAAAAGGTCAAAGAACATTCATAGATTATTTCAATCATTATATTTATATTATATTAATATTTATTTTCATCAGTTAATCATCTTCATTAACCACTTTATCCCAGAGCCTACCTCACTGGGCACAAACTTTTGGCAATGTAGGCAGAGGCAACTCACTCTGTGATAATACTGAATAAAAGCATACTGACTCCTTCCTTAAAGGAATAATCCACCCTGAGCTACTTGCATATTAAGCTTTATAATGAATGCAAATTTAGTCTATTCTCTTTTTAGATAGGGGTTTTGTATATTGCCCACAATGCTATTTGTCTACCTGCTGATAGTGGCACCAGTAGAAATTAGCTCTTGATTAATCTCTACCTAAAGTGAGCAATGCAGCAGCGCTTCAGTCCTTTAGTGTGTCCAGCTGTTTCACCTCCTCATCAGTAGACTCTGCACAAACAGATCATGCTAATACTACTGTTAACACCACCATGCTCATCCTCTTGAAGATCGCTACCTAGCCGAGTTTCTGCCATAGCTCGGCGCAGCTGCATCATATACCTGGATTGCATTCTGGGAGTCCAATGTTTGCCATCTCCACTACATTGGATTTCTCAGTAATATGACATTGAATGTGTTGAGTGAGAAAACAAGCTCTTTCTCTTTTGTTTATTTGGTACCAACAACAAAACCTGACCAATTATCACTTATGTTTGAGATTGCTGAATTTTTTTCTCTGATTAAATGCCATTGTAACTGCACTAGCAGTGTCCATGTTGGATATCTGTGCACCAGACAACCGCTACCTTCTTACAGGAATAACGAAAATAATACACCAAGACAAATATTTCAGTATAAACACATTTTAGATTCAATCCCTACAGAAACTTTTACAAATATGCAAGATGATCAGAAGCAGGTACAGCTCAAGTGCCCTGCTGTTGACTTTTTTTTCTCTCTCTTTTTTTTTTTTTTTCATTTATCACACATAGATAGCAATTGATTCTGACAGCCTTAGGGTCAGGTTGTTAATGCATTAATGTACACTGTCTGGTGGCTGTCATGAAAAGCAGATATGCTGGCTGCAAATGCAAGTGGAATACTTATGCAGATGCTGACACTGATGTCTTGCAGCTCGGTTAATAATTAAAAAAAAAAAAGAACAAGTCCTAGATCTTCTGCCAGCTGTATCTAAATGTTTAATCTTTGAGAGCTAGCATCCTGCTGATTACACACCTGTGTTTGAAGCTTTGCCGGAGGTGATGGTGGTGTGGACGCCGAAAAATGAGAATACCATCGGAGTTTAACCCACAACCTGGTTTTGATGTTTTTGCAGGCACCAAACATGAAATTGCAATGGGAAGTAAAAAAAAGAGAGAGAGCGCAGTCTTTCATCTTTTGGTTCTGAAACATGAAGATGATGATGATGATGATGATGATGACTGGCGGCTGGCCAAGTAAACAACACAAACCCACCAGCCTTGCTGATAGAATAGGGGTCAGGCTCGGTAGCACCAGCAGGAACGTTGTGCAGGTTTTTTTTCGGTTGATGCACACTTCATTTCTGTTCTTTCACTAGTAAACGTGGGACCCGTGGGCCAGCTATGTGGATGAAAATTTTTTTCTCTCTCTTTATTTATTTTCCCCTCCCCCCAGCTGAGATTTATTCACAGACTGTGCCAGACAGAGTTGCTCAGGCATTAGCTGCCACATTTCACAGGCTGATGGCTTTGGCGTGGGCAGTGTCAGTGCCATGAAGGGTTGGGTCTGTGCTTTTACCACTGACAAAGGCTCGACTGAAAGAATTTTACTTTGAAATTGAAGAATGACAGAAAATCCCCAAATCCAGGTGTGCAAAGCTTGTTGCATCATACCTGAAAAGACTTGTGGCTGTAATTGCTGTCAAAAGTGCTTCAACTACGTACTGAGTTAGAGGTCTGTTTTGATTGGCAATTTGATATTTCACTTTTTTCTTTTTTTAATAAATTTGCCGTTATCACAAGTCTGGTTTTTGCTTTTTGCTTTTTTTCCACACTGATGTGGAAAAAAAGATAATTTAAAACATGTTACAGGGGATGGATTCTTCTAATGATGGAAAAAAGAATGTTGAACATCCATGGCCATATTTATCAATGTCTATAAGTGTAAAAGTTTCACACAGCAATTGATACACATTTTTTTTTAAACCTATGCAAATGGAAAATGAGAATATTGATATCCGAGACTTTCAGCAGCAATTTAAGGACACACCTAAAGGTGGGTAGCTCATTGTCTGTTTTTGTTATTGTTGTTTATTATCTAGCTGGTTACATTAAGAGGGTGATGTCGAGGTGGTGATCATGAGCTGACCTCGGTTATGGTTAAGCCTAATAGCTAGCTAGCCAAACATAGCTATTTAATTCAATATTATATTATTTACCAAGTTGTATCCATTTGTTATGGATCACTGTACAAAGCACGTAAGTTCTATTTTGTGGAATAAATTAGCTACACAATAAAAATAAAAAATGTTACAATTGATTGTCCATAATGTAGTTAGCTACTTTTCTTAGTAGCTTATAGTGTGGCTAGCTACTTTATCAAAATAGGTAGTTTGCCTGTAGCTTAGCTATTTTAAATCATGAGCAGGTTGTAGCTTGACAAGTTGTAATTGCAAAGTAGATTTCCCAACACTGACTGCACAGTGTAGGCAGTGAGTCAGTAACAGCCCAAAGTATGTGCTAATTGTCAGTGAATCATTTATGCCATTAAGCTAATAGAGCACGTTAGCACCTGCTCATTGCTAAAAATAAGACATAAATATGTTCTTTCAAGAACTTTTGGTAATGTACAGTCTGGAATACAAAAGAAATCAACCCCAAGCTAATATACTTCATACCATTCTGTGGGTTTTTCACTCCCAACCATTGGCGGTGATGTTCTTCTTGGTTACGCAAAAGTAAAAAGAAAACAATAATCCACTTTAAACCATTTGTTTACAGCCAAAAATTGAGCCTCATTTTGTCATGGCCACTAGAGGGCACCCTGACTCCCCATGTAGAACACCTTCTTCTGTTGTTTGCCTTAGTTCCTGTGATGATCATGCTCACCTGTTTGTTATTTTCCTGATTAACTACCCTCCCCCAGCATTGTGTTAGATTTGTGTTAAGACAGAGTTAAGTTGTGCTAAGCTGGTGTTCATAAGCTGGTGTTTGTTTTCTTGGTTAGATTAGTTACTGTTTGCGCTGTATATAGTTTGCTCACTTTAGGTTTTCCTAGCCGTGGTTAGCATGAGCCATGCCTGTGTTTGTGTCCTAGTTCCTGGTTCTTTTTTCCCCGTGTTCGTTGGTTTCTTTGTTTGTTTGTTCTCCAGTGGTTTTCTTGTGTCTTATTAAAGAAGTTCTGCATTTGCGTCCATCTCCATGGACTCCGTTATGACACGTTTTATGTATTTTTGTGTCTTAGCTCTGTTAGTCTATGTATATAAGCTGGCTCTGCTTCGCTTATAAAATCCTAGTAAATTGTATAATTTTCATCTGGTGATTCAGATTTCTGCAAGTTTAGTACATGGTCGTGTTTAGTGCATTTGCGCATGCAATCATTGTTCCCCGACGGGGGTTTTCAGGTTAAGTAAAACATATTGCAGGTGATAAATGAATTTTTTTCAAATCTGTTTTTTCCACCATGTATTTTAATTTAAAAAAAAAAAAAAAAAAAAAAAGCCCCAAATTATATTCATTAAGGAAAACACTGAGACTGTAGATCATTTTAGTGAATCAGTTTGATTGGTTGTTGTTTTTTTTTTGTTTGTTTTTTTTTTTAAAAGAGTGGAAACAAATTCAAATGTGTTTTTACATTTAAACCTTTGCTAACTTGGGAGTATGTGTATTTCAAGCTTGTGTAACAACTGCGTGTGAATTGTACCAACCTGTCCTCAAATGATTTGCTAGAAATGTGTTTATTTCTGCCATGCAGGGAGCCCAATCACACTGAATCCTGTTGTTGTTAACAAGTTTTCCAATAAGGTACAAAAGTCTGTCGAATGGCTTTTGCCCATTGTACACAGCTTTTTTTTGAGTGCAACTTTATTTTACATCCTTTCACCAGAGTTATTGTGTGTCCTGGCTGCATTGTCAAGCGCAAAAGTACTGCAGGTCTCAGTGCAAAACAACATTTCAACAGCAAACTTTAGATTTACTTGTTTTTTTTTTTTTCTTCAGAGGCAATCCAGTCACTATGAGTTATATAAGAGCTGCATCAACACAGACATTTTTCGTTCTGCAATTTTTTTTCACCCAAAATGGTGTGTTCTTTAGCACAATTTTAACACAACAGCTTTTAATTACGACCTGCGTATAGTAATTATTATCTGCAAAGACCACCATGTCCCTGTGCACTGCTTAGGGGGAACATTTGGTGTTGGGAAAGCTAAGGCATGGCAGGGAATATGAAAACATGACGGCACTAAGGAACACTGGTGTCCGTCTGTCGTTTATCCCTTTTCTTTTATTCCTTGGTTTACATGCCGTGCCTCATCAAAGGCCTTGATGGGATTAAGAAGGAGATTATTTACTGAAATTGTACATGAAAGCTTGTAAATTCCATGAAAGGGAACTTTATTACATAAAGCAGTAAACCTTCCCATTGTGCATAAAAGAAATAGATGTTTCTGTTTTGTTCTTCCCTCCAGTGCTACATGCTATAAGTAACATTACGGGCTCAAGCAATACAAACATAATGTATGGAGAACATGGTTAATCCTTTAAATTTGCAGAAGCCATCTTATCACTACTTACACATATGTCCTATTAGTTTCACTATAGTTACTGAATTATTTTTAGTAGTAGCAGAATTATATGCTTTAAAATGAATGACTGAATCATTAAAGAGATTTAAGGGTTAATATAATAACATGGGTCATCCAACTTTAATGGTTCAGAGTCTAATCTAAACAGGGTTAATTCATATCTTCATTCTGCAGTTCTCAAAGCAGTGCTAGTTTATAGCATATCTTGTTTGATCCTTCCTTAAATGGCTGCACAGCAACTTGTCTTTGGCCTTCAGGATAAGCCCAAAATGTTACTCTCAGAGCCATTTTTTAAATTCTTTCATTTTAAAACCAGTGTGTTTGCTACAGTAAGTCACAACTGAAGACATGAGTAGATCTTGACAGTCTATAATGCTTAATTTTAGTGACTGATTTATGGAAAACAATGTGTTGTTATTTTATACCACAGTGGACTTTCCACAGTGGTGCCAATGTTATATAATGTTATTTATACCACAGCAATGTTGAAATGTGTTCAGAAGGTGTTGATTAATTTTCTATAACAGCAGCACTGACCGTAGCACCAGCTACAAGCCAAATCTCAGGTTTATATTAATACAATTGTTCTAATAGATTACCGTTTCTATAGGAATAGCCCATTCACAGGGAATGGTGTGGCACGCAGATTAAAATCATGTGTAATTGTTAATCATTTTTCCGTAAAAGACGTTTATGTAGCATTTATGGACAGAGTTTCCAGTGTCAGCACTTTGTAACAGTCAGAGATAAAGCTGTAACTTAAAGTTTTCTGCTGCTGGAAGGTCTTCTAGAGAGAGGACTCTCAGTAACATCTGAGAACAATCTGAGAAAAAAGAGAGGCTAGTGAGGGAACAGCTCTGTATAGCTTATATAACACAAGTGGTAAAAGGAACTAACTTGTTTTTTTCTGCTGCCTTCACAATAAATGTAATTATAAATGGATAAAAAGTATGACACGTCATTGTTTAATAAATAAAATCTAATTGTTGGTAAATTGATGTGGTAGAAGAAGACTAAAATACTTCGGAATGTGCAGGTGTAGTAAAATAATCAACTGTAAACTTGCTTTGCATTGGTCTGCATCACACCACTCCAACGCTGATTATTTTCCTATAACAGCACTCCCGCAAGTATTATTTCTAACATAACATTCATCATGTCCTTATGATACATGTTGCCTATAACACATTAACTTTATTGATCTGTGTCATGCCGTGTCAGGTGTACTAACAACTTTCAAAAAGAAAAGAGAGTAAATGGAGGATAACTAAGTGTTGCAGCACAGCACTTACTTATCGATACAGAAGAGTACGAAGAAATCATTTAATGTCAAAACATTTTTGTATTCAAAACAATGGCTACAAATTCCTCAGCTAGCACGTGTTACTATGTGCTACGCATGTACACACAGTATACTACATTATACAGTATAGGCTTTACAATTGGGTTACATTTGTCAGAGTCCTTTGAAAGCATATCCCCGGATTAGCACCTACGTATTTATGTCAAGGGCTAGGAAAACCTTTAAAACAAACCCCCTGTAGAGAGAAATTCATAAAGGTATATAATTGGACATAAAGAACATTTCTTTTGTTGTTGCTGTTATTATAAGTTGCACTAATAATAACAGGCAGAATACATTTTCTTGTGAGCTAAAGCTTGTCGTCTTTGTGCAGAGATGCATGACACCCATTTAGCAAGCAGTTCATTATCACACTCACCACTGTAATGTCAGACAAGACAATTCATATATTGTAGACTGGTATTTAGCTGAATATGTATCACGTTCCGAGTATACAGATGGGTGACAAAGTAAAAAAAAAAAAAATGGCTCACCTTTATCCTGTGATGAATCATTTCTATTCTGATGGGTGTGGTCTGTTCCAGGATGACCCCACCCCCATTCCACAGGGTACAGGGCCTCAATGAACTGTTCAATGAGGATGAAAATGATGTAAATCATATGCAATGGCCTTCACAGTCATCAGATCTCAACCCAGTTGAACACCTATGGGAGATTTTGGAGTATTATTTTAGATAGAGTTTTCCAAAACCATTATCAAAACACCAGGTAATGGAAGAATGGTGTTCCTCACACCAATGCAGTTCTAGGGACATGTAGAATCTACACTAAGGCACACTAAGGCTGTTCTGGCGGTCACACAACTTTGCTAAGACACTTTATGTTGATTTTCCTTTAATTTGTCACCTGTCTGTAGCTTAGCTGAGGACTAAAGACGCGCACACACACATAAGCGCACACACACTAAGGCCATAATTAAACCCTAAGGAGAGAGGAGTCTTGTGACTTCCTCACACTTTTTTTTTTTTACAGTACCTTCTCCCTGAGTGTAATTAGCATTATTATCTGAGTAGGGTATTAATGCCAGGTCTGGTATAAGTCATGTGACTCCTGAAACGGAGGTGTATCTAACGTCTGATAAACTATCTGTAATGATCTGTAATTGCACCAACCCGGGTAGAATTTCCCCAAAGCTCCACATTGTATCAATCAGCCTAAAATGATAAAATATTTTTTTAAGGTGATAGTCACTCTGTTATACATTGACCCAATGGTTTATTTTTCACTGCTAAACTTAAAATTCTTTATTTATCCTTTATAAAATAATAATAAAAAAAAAAATCATAAAAATTTTTGGCCACGATTCTCATTATGCAAATATTTAACAACAACAACAACAACAAAGCCAGAATGAAAATATACTAAAATATTCGCTTTTACCTGAGAGTTACTGTATGTGATCAAATTAGGAGGAAATTAGGAGAACTGAAAAACAGAAAAAAACAGACTAGACATGCTATTGTATATTTCTAGTCTTGTTATAGTATTATCAAATAACAATGCTTGTATTATAGTGAGTGTTACTTTGTTATAGGAAGTCAGAAAAAGTCATCCAAAGGTGTGATTTGAGCACATCTATGAGTTTTTTTTAACACAGCCAGAAGGAGCAATGTTCTGAGTTTCTGCCTTGCCACTATGATAATGGAACTGTGTGTGTGTGTGTGTGTGTGTGTGTGTGTGTGTGTGTGCTGTTAGTCCACATAGAATGTATAGTTTGTGAGCTGAATCTGGTGCACAATACTTGGTCTGTATAGCAAAAACGTAGACTTTTGTAACGTTTTAATTAGTTGCTGTTTTGTTGGCACGAAAGGGGAATGAATTCAATCTTCAGCTGAGGGAAAACTTTACAGCCTTTGCCAATTGCTGTTGCCCTTCTTTTGACTGTGCAGTGATATGTTTCTCTTTTCCGTCCAGCGATCCTGCCAGTCGAGTCGAATATTTTCACCACTCTCACTTGTTGTTTGGAGTATTGACTTGAATATTTAGTAAGGTTACTTCAATTGTCTTCAGTGTGTGTGTGTCTTCATATCTAACTCTTCTCAGCTTCTATTATGCTAAACAAACCAAGCTCTCCCATGATGCCAGTGTGCAAGTTTGCTGAATGGCATAGTGGGGATGCACTGGAGATTGTTGTTTGCCTTATTTCCATTCTCACCAACATTCAGAAATAACCTCTTGTCATGCATTATGTTTTTTCCCCTCCAAAAAAGTAGCTTCCGCCAATGTCAAGTGATGCCAAGTACTATCAAGGTCTTGGATTTATCATGTGGGTGGCTATATTGTTGCTGCCTCTACAGAAAAAAAAAAGCTGTGGTTAAAAAACATGGTCTGCTTACCATGATTCTGAGCTTTAAACTGTTCTGACCTTGGAATTAAGCCAATTTTTCTCACATGATATCAGTTTGAGTGAGAAGCAGAATTAAATCCAACAGCACTGTCTGACAGTTTAACGTAGCCACAATATGTCACACTGATATTTGGGGCTGTAAAAGAACTATGCAAGGTCAATATGAAATAAATAAATTTGACATGATTAAGTAATTAATAGTATAGTCCCTTTAAAGTCCACACAAAGGGCACTTTTCACACTGAGGACATCAGAGGTATTAATCTGAGATGGTGCTCAGGGAGTGAATTGTTTTTATGGATAAACTTATTAAATTGAATTGAATTAAAGTGAGCACACATTACAATTTCCTGACTTGAATTTAGTATTTTTAGCATCATTAAGTTGCGTGCACAATTAACTATATATATAGTATATACACTCCTTGCCAAAAAAAAAAAAAAAATGGGCCAAGCCCAAAATGTTAGTATGTAATAGCTTTTTCCTTTGATTTCTTTATTAAATGTTTAAGCCTTGTGGCCCTTGATGGGCTGCATCAGGTGTGACAGATAACCAAATATTGACTAATCATTTAAGAAATAAAACCTCCCAGAAGACATTTTTGGAAACTTTTGTACACCCAGACATGTGTTAGTTTGAATTTTACATCAAACATATCATGATCTTGCATGCAAGAAAACTGTATAAGTGAATTTCCCTGTTTCTAGCTTTTCCCCAAACAGTTCACTGCAGCAAAAGTAAACCAGCAAATGGTGGCACAGGAGGACTCAGGAGTGTATTTGTTTCATTCTTGCTAATTTTTTGACCAATGATTTGTTGTTAACACCATTAAAAGCTTAATATTTTAAATATATTTATTTTGGCCTTGGCCCATTTTTTTTGCCCAGGAGTATATATGCAACATAGAATGTGCTGGATCAAGTGCTATTTTCTAAGCTGAATATTGACAGTGAAAGCCATACTGTGAAAGTAAACCATATTTGCAGTGATTAACGTGATCACTACAGCTAGGACTATTCATGCAGTAATATATTTCCAATATAATAGACTTGTATTAGATGTGTGCCATCCTTTCATTTGTATATCATTGTATTGTTTTTTTTTTTTTTTTAAATAATTTTCATTTTCAAATCGTCTCTTGCTTTTGTTACATCATACTACATTTGAAATTAAAGACATAATGCTATTTCTTTTTTCAGTCCTCCTATCCATGATTTTTATTTCAATTTCAATACAATTTCAAGTGTAAAATGAACAAACGAAGCAAGTGCTTGTGTTGAAACCCTGTCACAGATGCTTCTACTCAAGAAACTGAACTACACACAGATAATTAGCATAATCTGAATGTGGAGCCCAGACAATCTATTTAAGCATGTGCGTAACTCAACTCATACATGAATACTCATACTTGAATACAAGGACTACGTCCTTAGACTTCCAGCAATCAATCTCTGTGGCACTGATGCAGTTTGAACTCATAATCTCTCAACAGTGTAACTTTAGACAGTTACACTACAGAAGAAAAAAAAAACCTACTGATTAAAGAAGGAAATAGCCAAACAGTGCTGGACTCCGACTCTCCAGGATTGGAAGCGTACACCGATTTATACCAACAGGAACAGATGCACAGATGATTTAAAGCAACAGGAAAAGATGCACAGATGTTCAGCCATGCTGCCCTTTGTGATTTGTGAGTGGCTTAATTGTGCTCTTCATGGGATGTCTTGCAAACTGATGCCCACTTTAAATAATCAACCTTCTTTAGTTAAGCAGTAAACAAACTGTCATGTATACCTCAAATATGTCTCTGCATTAATGGAAACTGATTTGCGAGTTCTCATCCACTGTAACTGGAACCAGTTATAGAAAAATGCTGCAGAAAGTAGAATATATGCTCTTCCCCTTTATAGTGTCAGTTTAAAGTGAAGTTTTTATGTTGTTTTATTCCAATGTTACTAAGTGGTAGCTTGTGCGCATTGGAGTTAGGATGTAAATGAAGCTAGTCCCTGAGGAATTGAGGCAATTGGGAGTGAAATAAGAAATGTCTTACTTGGCAAGGTGCTACACTTCCCTCCATCAGCAAGCAAACAGATTCCTGGCATCTAAAAAGAGCTAGTGGAGGATGGACAGAGGACATGTCATGAAACTTGCCAGCTAAAGCCCCCAACTTTGGGTGCTTTTGTATTGTGCAAAAGCAGTGGTGTGCAAACTCTGAGCTTTGAGTCTTCCTGCAGGGATGTGATTAGAGAAGGGTGACACGTTCCAAATTTCAATACCTTTGAAACTGCTCTCTGGTCTTTTCACAAAAGTCATTCTCACTTGAGTGGACATCAGATTTGTGCCCATTGTCACTCTTTGCTTTTGCATAAAAGAGGTGTAAGAGGGTGATTCTGCAATATTTCTTTGTACTCATTTAAATTCTCTTTAGTGTGGCATCACTGTCATCATCCTCCTGGAGATGCATCCATTTTTTTCTCATGATCGCTTCACGTTGAATAATTTACTGTTTTCTCAATCCATCCAACCATCCATCCATCCACCCATCCTCTGTACCGCTTATCCTACATAGGGTCACGGGGTAGCCTGGAGCCTGTCCCAGGGCACAAGCGGTACACAAGTATTTACCTACAAATGAGGCAGAATTTTGGAGCAGAGGTGCGTGATGAACCGTGAAGCCTCATGACCGGGACAGCTTTCAGAATTTCTGGGTTACATGACACCATAGTACCATAGCATAAAATACTGCCGTACACACCTAGAATTTAGAAGAGTTATGTACTTTAATATCCAGCTTGCAAGGTATTTCCAGAAACATTACTTGTTATAACTAGGTATCTCCTTATTAAAGTGCTGTCAAGTGCTATCAAATATTAAGTATATAATCATATTGCAGAAATCCACATGGAGGTACACCCATATAGTGTAAATGTAGTAGAAAATAGTAGGGTTGTGACACAGTGATAATGAGAACCATGTTAGTAATCATATTGCATATTAAAAATCTGCTGTAAGTAAGCATGCTATTGCATATATTAAAACCACAGTGTTTGCATGAATAACAGTGCATCAGACTGTAGTTTAATGATCAACATTCTTTGTACTCATTTAAATTCTCTTTAGCATGGCATCACTGTCACCATCCTCTTGGAGATGCATCCATTTTTTCTCATGATGGTTTCCCATTTAATAATTTACTGTTTTCTCAATCCATCCATCCACCCATCCTCTGTACCACTTATCCTACACAGGGTCATGGGCTAGCCTGGAGCCTGTCCCAGGGACTCAGGGCACAAGCGGGCACAATCGCACACACTCACACACTATGGACAATTTGGACTATTTTTGCCAATCAGCCTACAACGCATGTCTTTGGACTAGGGGAGGAAAACCCTAAAGAACAGGGAGAACATGCGAACTCCGCACACACAGGGAAGAGGTGGAATTCAAAACCCCATCCCCGGAGGTACTAAGCCCCCCCCCGATTTTTTCAATCTAAGGTGCTAAATAGTTAATAAGTACTCAGGCTGTGGGCATTTAGACCCTCCCCCTGGTCCCCAGGCTGTCTGGCAACTCTTAACACCAAACGGTTGACATTTTCCATCTCCAGGATTTTAAATAGAAACCTTTCTTTGAATCAACCATGCTGTCGCCTGCCCAATGACATACTTTACATTCAAATCCGTTTTGAATGCAGGGATTCGTCAGAATGCAACGCTAAAGCAGTCACAAGAGGGAGCAAGAATGAGGGCGCACAGTGCTTTTGGTTCTTTGGAATCCAGAAAGGCCAGTATTTTTGATTTGCAGCAGCATTAGCAATGTTCTTGAGTAGATATGGTGTCAGAAAAAGGGGTTGTCAGCAAAAGCGAGTCTTCAAAGCTCACCGCCAAGCGTCTATAGCCAAAAAATCTTTGAGTCAGCAACCTTTTCGTAGAACACAGATAAACAAGTCCGCTTGCATTCTCACTTCAAAAGACGAGGTCATTTTCAAAGTGGTGCTTTATAAAACAGCTTACAGAACACCACACCAGAGTGACACCTTAGTGGAAAACCAATAGTCCCAACTAAACAGAGATATGAGTTGCCAGGTCACGGTTCCTCACAGAGGTGAGATGAGCTTCTTCGTCTCCGCTCTGGGTTTTTATGGGAATTTTCTCGGGTTTTATGGTGCAAACATTAAAGCGAACGGAGCAATGAATGGATGCCGCTGACCTTCAGCATCTCCCTGCAGCAGCAGGCTCAATCGGGACGTTTATGAGGCGAGAGGCGAATCCAGTTTGAGAAAACCCAAAATACTCTTTAAGGTTCAAGGTTGCAGTTTATTAGAGTGGCTAATGTTATCATTGATAGCCGAGCAACTGCCTGAACCATTTATCTTGGTGTCCACTCTTGGTTAGCAAAGGACTTTTCTTTGCTGAAAAAAGAGGCAAGCTCAAATGTGGGAAAGACACTATGTACCAGGGGTCGTCAAGTAGCAGATTGCGTTCCAGATGTGGAGCCAGCAAAGTATCTGAACCAAGTACTTGAAAAAATACAGCATGAAAAAACTGGCCATAGTTCTGTGACAATATAAACATGAACTGTCACAGTTTCTGTACCAGATCCTCTGTTGCGATATATCTAATCACA
Organism: Pangasius djambal; assembly: GCA_022985145.1. Taxonomy (NCBI): domain Eukaryota; kingdom Metazoa; phylum Chordata; class Actinopteri; order Siluriformes; family Pangasiidae; genus Pangasius; species Pangasius djambal. The sequence continues at coordinate 14,984,597 of CM040994.1, forward strand.
TGCATTTATGTAAACTATTTAGCTGAAGGCAGCTCATGGGACCAGAGACTAGCATTTTAGACTAAAGTTTTCACTGATTTGATAGATTTTTCATTTTATTTACCCTTTCTTGTCTGATTAGCAAGCTGGCTTGCTTTTTTTTTTTTTGAAGTCAGAAGTGAAAACAGAATTTTTAAAGACAAATGGACAGAGAAGTACGCATTTATTCTCCCCATGTCAAATTCAGAACAGAAGTCTAATGGCACTAAGAGTCAAAAGTGGCAACATACAGTAAAGCACTACTAAGAAACAAAACAGAGTAATATTCTATACTGTATATTGTACATTGAAATTATTATTAGCAATATTAGTCATAGAAGTAGCAGTAGTGGTCATGATAACTACATTTCCTCAGGTCATATTACTCGTTTGAATAACCCAGGTGACACCCATCCTGGTTATATGAAAATGTCATCTCTGAATCATCTTCATATTCATATCCAGTGTCACTGGAAACCTATTCATCTTAGGTTTGCTTAGCATTCAGTCCTATTCACCTCTTTCAATGCACATCATTTCAGGCTTGGAATGTGGAAGCACTGCAATTTCTCCCTTATTCTGAATCAAATCAGCAGGGACCTGGGCTTTTCAAAGCTGTGAAGACATAGCGGCGGGAAACTGATTATCGCAGAGACCTGGGAATTGTTTTAGAATCCCCTGGGTTATTATTTTGTTTTGTTCTTGAAAGGCTAGTGTGGGTTATAAGTCATCTCTCAATAGAGTGAGCGAGCTCCAAATCTGTCAGCCTGACGCACACGTGCTCCCGCGAGCTGTCCGCGAAGAGCGACTCTGGGCTTTGAACATTGTTTTTGTGCCGGAATGAATGTCTGTCTTTCCATTTTGTAAGAAGCTTTACTTATTGAGATTGTGATTATGCTCTGACAAGGCCGCTCTGCTCTTTTCCTAAGGGATCACATGGCTTAAACGAGGCGCAGCCTGTTCTCCCTCCTCTAGGGGGAGCTGTGCCATTGAAAACAGCCACGCCAGACTCCTGAACCCCTCCCTATATATGTACAGACGCTGAATTCTGTTTGTGTAGAGCTCCAACCAAATAGTATGGTTGTGACACAGTGATAATGAAAACCATGTTAGTAATCATATTGCATATTAAAAATATGCTATAAGTAAGCGTGCTATTGCATATATTAAAACCACAGTGTTTGCATGAATAACAGTGCATCAGTCTGTAGTTTAATGATCAACATGGAAGTGAGTGGGAGCGAGCAGCTTAACAGCCCTGGGATAGAAGTGCTTATATGATGGCGTGTTGTTTACAATGATGTTGATGTGACAGAATATAGGAAAACCATGCAGTGCATGAAATTCTTTATAATAAGGTCCTGCATTATGCTTTTGATTAGGAAATATTGAATATCATGTCATTTTAAGTCCAGTAATCACAACTACTGAGTTGAGTTTTTTTTTTTTTTTTTTTTTGCAATGTTTTACATCATCTTCTTTCCTCTTGATGCATGTGTTGCTGATTTGATTTGGTGAAACTATTAATGACTTGTCGTACTGATGTATTTAATATTGGCCTCACATAATAATAAAATAATTTTTTTAGTGTATTTATAGCCCAAAACATAAATATCAGAGCAACATACTGGGGTTATCAAATTGTCAGACAGTGGCTCCTTACTCAAGCAAGAAGAATGCACTTAAAGGAAAAATCCACACTGAATGACTTGCATATTAATGTTTATAATCAATGTGATCTTTAATGACTTTTTAAGTTTCGAGTAACTTTGGTTAACGGTTTCCGACATTACCCACAATGCCGTTCGTCTACCTGCTCAAACAGTTTTCAGGGTTTTAAAGCTTTCTTCCTAATACCGCCATCAGTGCCATTGCACTTGTAATCTTAAGATGGCAGTGAGGAAAGAAACACTTGTTCGTTTGTTTTTAGGAGCTAACAATGACCCAGTGACTCTTATGTTTGCGATTACTGAAAATGTTTTTCTTGTGTGAAATGCAAATGAACCTGTGCTGTGACATCAGAGCGCGGATGACTGCTAACTTCTCACAGGAAAAACAGAAATACAGCACCAACTCACTAATTAGCATGAGAATCACTAAGCACATCACAAACATTTCAATATAAACATATTTAACGTGTTACAAGGTGGAGATTTCCTTTCAGTTCAAGGTCAGAATCATGTGTAACTGAGACACGTCTCTGTTTTCAGCAAACACTGACCTCCGCATGGAAATGCTGTGCATGTAGCACTGAAGTCTAAATACACATGCACAATTGAGATATTAACGCCTCACTACACACACATAACTCTGAATAAGGCCCACATTGTTTACAAAAAAGGAAAAAAAAAAGCTTAAAAAAAAAAGCATAAACCATGTCAAAACCTCGCAATTGTGTCTCACAGCAATGATGAGAAAGAACAAGGTGTACATCATAAGGCTAAACTTTTTCTCAGAGCTAAGTAAACACACACATTGTTTTACCTCCTAGTCAAAACCTGCAGTTGTTTTCGAATCACTTGATGACACCAGATTTAGTCTCGAGTTATTTGCAATTTCAAACAAATTCCATTTGCTGTCTGACTGTTTATTCCTCTGATTATGTGCTCCTCGGATACGGATAGAGGGAGGAGAGGGGAAAAAGAGCGTCAAGGAGAAGATGAAATGAAAAAAGACATGCAATTATTTTTGCAGCTCTCCTTTTTTAATGAAATGCAAAAGTAATTCCCATATGAAAGAAGCAGTAATTGCCTAAACAGTGTTATAATGTGACAATCGTAGTAGAACAAAGTACGAAATTGCAAGGGATTTTAATCACAGATAATTCTTACAAGAAACTTGACAAGTTAAGATAATTAAAAAACATTTCTAAAAAATAGGGTTTTGTTGGAGTGTCAGAAGAGCATATTTCCTCTCGCTAGTTCTCTACAGCATTAGGCTGCTAAATTTAACACACATTATACAGAGAGGCAACTCAAGGCAAAATTAGCCATGTTTTATCCGCTGTAATTTAGGCCCACCAAAGCTGAAGAGTAACACCTGCCACAAGCGTGTGCCTGTCATTCGCAGTTTCTGTGAAGATGCCCTGTAGTGCTCCTTTAACACCAGAGCTTTTCATGAAAAGGCAATTTAGTGACTGATTATAATTATGTAAGACATTTGATTGTTTGAACAACACAGATACTGAAGATGACCAATTTATTCAAGAATTGCTTGAGATTTTGAGTGTTGTTCTGAGGTTAGGTTTTGAGGTCAAATTTCTTTCATTAAATGAGGTCACAGTTCATTAATAAAATGGTGTAATTAAACTGCCTCACAGCTGCAAGTTCTCTGGTTCAGTCGTGAGCTCAGGTTACTGTCTGTACCGACTGTCTTAGTGGAATGTGTGTTCTCTCTGTGTCCACTATGTTTTCTCCTAAACACATGCCAGTAGATGGATTAACTATGATAAATTACCTGTAGGTAATTGTGTGAATGAGTGTGTGATTGTGTCTGTGCATGATGCCATGTGATGAACTGGCATCCTATCCAGGGTGTATTCCTGCCTCATGCCCAGTGTTCCTGGAATAGGCTCCGGATTCACCATGACCAGGCCTACTATAGTGAAGCCTGCACCCTGTACACCAGTATTGACACAACATCACAGTTAAAACCTGATATGTTGTGTCAATACTGGTGAAGCCATAAAGAGCCACTAGGGGACACCAGTGTGTGTTTTTCCTGGTAAGATGAACAACATTAGGAAGTGATGTAATGACAGATCACTATGGCTTGTCATACTATCTACTTTCTTTATTTCAACATTTTTCTGACCCAGAAATAAGCTAAGCACAAACTGCTCAGTACTGCCCTTTTCCTTAAAAGGCAACTTATAACATACATACATAGTTTCAAAATCAAGACTGGGTTCATTTGTGAGGAAGCGAAAGGTTTGTCAATGTTTTTGATGCAATTGCAATTTGCCTCTCTAGCAGCAGGGGGCTCTGAAAATGACTGCGCCTTAATGGTCCAAGATTGCATTACCAGGTGTAAAGGTCATACAGGCTGCATGATTTATAACAGAGCACCTGTATGCTGCTGTAAAACAGTTCTGGACTGAGTCATCTTTTACACATTTTCCCACCGTGAGATAGAAGTAGCGTTTACAAGTGTAGCGTTACAGTAGATCTTACAAAATGAATGGAAAACCTTAGAAAAGGGACATGAGGGACTAAATATGAATGAGCATGACATGTTTTGAGCCACATTAAGAAACACATAGAAAGCCACATAAGAAACTGTCAAATAATGCATCTAAAATAAGTAATTTTCTGTTCTTTAATCAGTAAGACCAAAGGAGATAACCAGTGGCCCATCAGATCAAGCAGCCTAGCCTATCAAACACTGTCAAGGTATTTTGACTCTGGCAGATAAACAAAGTTGTCTCTGTCAATAACATTGCAGGCTCTGGCTCGACTGGAGAGTGTCTTCACTCTCTTGACAGTGTTTCATCACTTTCCTTGTTTTGCGTTTGCTGACATCTCTTTCTCCCTGTGGCAGGAGATCAGGTGGCACCTTGTTTTTCATTCATGAATGTATTAAGGTCCTAATAGAGTCAAATCAATCCCATCACATGCCATCACACTCAAATTGGCCTGATATACTTCTGGCCCAAGCTGTGAAGACCAGAAGCAACAGACCAGCACATGAAAGCTGCGATAGACAAAAGAGATCCCTAATTGCACTGCAAAAATGTCAGGCCAAATCCCTTGCAGCTGGAGCAGGCTATTACTGCTCATAGTCCCCAAAAACTCCCTCTGTCATTTCTCCTGCTTTGTCTTTCCCTCTTAGTTTTCATGGTCTCACTGGGTGACTGTCAGGTTTGAGAGTATGCCAAAGGTTTGCGCCACTTGTCTGGAGGGAGTGAGTTCAGTGCTCTAATCGCAGACACACAGGGGTTTGGCGAAAAGGTTTCAGGCTGAGAGGTGGAATAATTGGAGCACCGTGATGCACTGGAGCCCTTACATGCAGCCTAGGTGCTCTTTCAGACTCTCTTCCGACACTCCAGACACGACTAGCCACATGTGACCACGGCTGCTAAGATTGAGCTGTACGAGGGAATCTTTCTTTAATGCCTCTGTCAACCGATTTAGTCGCAGTCTTAAGAGCCCTCTTAGCTACCCCTTTTACCCTATTTGCCTTTCCCCCAGTTCTCCTCTGAGAGGAGACCACTGTTGTGGAAGAGACTGCTATTGTGCTTTCATTGTTATTTATCAGCCTGATTCTGTCTGTCTAGCCGCATCTGCCAGTTTGAGACTACTACAGCAGAGTCTGGCTCTTCTGGGAGATAACATTAATGTCAGATGGAGGGGAAGCATTCCTCTCTTTACCTCTTTATATCCCACGCCACTCTCTTCCTCTCCATCTCTGCCTTGCTGTCTCCAAGTTCTATAATTAGGTTGCTTTCAGGCACAGTGCCTCAACATCTATCATGTCGGAAATGCCGGCTTCTTAACAAAGAGGCAAAAAATCCTTGCCATGTTGTGAACGATCAGCCTGATGATTGAGGAGCAGCATAGATTTGTTTACACAAGCATTCATAATGGATGTTTCCTTATTTGAAATAATGGGGGAAAATGGAAAAAAAAAGCAGACAGCCTACTTCCCTGGAAATGTTCAGAGAATATGCAGGTATTCCAAAAATACCACCTCCCCTGCTATGTTGTAGGTTATCGTGACACAGAGTGAGTTCAGCTGGTGATTGTGTGGAAAAAAAGGCCAAGGCCGCTCTTCTTAAGTGCCTGTGTGAGATTGAACTGGAAGCCATGAGCTTCAGTCCACCTTCTTGGTTTATTTGCATGTCAGAGGTCATTTGCGATGACTGTCTTCATGGGCAAAGCAGACCCACTAAGGAGAGAAAAAAAAAATTTCCCCAGTACAGAGTGGAAAGCTCATTGTAACATCAAACCCCAGCTCTCTGAGGCTATCCTGTGCCTAATTAGAAGTGAATGCTCGGAGAGTATTAATTCTCACTGACACATCCTCCTCATCTGCTTCTGAAGCACTGGGGTGTCTTGTCCCCTCTGGCTCAGAGGTCCTCAATACAGCATGGCCATCCTCTTTGACTGATGTATTTAAAGCTTGCCATTCTTCTTCTCTGGCTCTTGTGATCTTTGCCTTGGCTTCCATCACTTTTATTTTAAAGGCAACGGGGCCTGAACATAATACAAAGAGGTCGCAATGGTTTATAGGGATTTTCTGGGCTCCCAGCATTGTAAATCTGATGCTAGCCTCCCCATTGGCATGGCCTCAGCTTCTAGACGCCAAGTTTGATGGCCTGCCAGCAGCATCAACCTGAATATCGATCTCCATTTCCACTTCCTCCATCTTTCTTTAACCTCAGTTGTCTGTAAGTCATCTGCGCTTTTATGACTTAAGGGAATGAGCTGTGGTGTTCTGATATTCTATCGTCCATCCACGCTGCCTTACAATTGTCTCTTAAGCACCTCTGCTCAATGTCAACAGTGTTCCTGGCTCTTGAAATGCAAAGAACATTAAAGTTTAAGGGGCTACATGGCATACAATTGATTCTGTCTTCTCATTCCCTTGGCCTTGAACTAAATTCCATGCTGCCTTATTTTGTGTTACCCACTTGTACTTCTCTTGGGCTCTTGAGATGTACTAAAGCCCTACAGAAACAGTATTGTTACAGTTCACTGTATTTTTCTCCCCCTTCGATAATGACTTTCTGTGCGTGCCTCCTTCCCGATGACTCATCCCTACCCCCCTCATCATTTCTTGCTATTTATTCTGACCAAACATCGGGTTGGAGGTTGCTGGGAGGTGCCAGCTCATGCCAAGCAGGGCACATACACAAACACACAAGTAGCTAGATGATTTGCTTTCTGCCACAGGAATCGTGGGAGATGAGATATGTGTGTGAGTAGGGAGCAGAGGGCAGAAAACGTGAGCCAGAGCATCTTCTGCTTCCTGTCAGCAAGTATACGCAAGCTGACACTTAGCATCACCCTTGTCGGTGCATACGCCGTCATCTCCATTTCACTCAGATCAAGTCGCGAGTAGGAGATTCGGACACTGCCTTGTGCTAGTCCTACATTGTTTGCCTACCCAGCTTGCCTGACGCCGAGGTGGGCAGCAGTGACATTTAAAGCGAGGAGCTTAATAAAAGGGGTCTTGTGTTGTGCAGTGCCACTGTATTTCAGCCAATAATTTGCAGGGTTTGATAGAGACAAGCGAAACACAAGGGAAATTAAGATGTCATTGAGCTCCACTTTTGGCACAGGATTCTACCGGCATCCTCATGCCTTTATTTATAGTTAAATATAACTAGGTTATAATTAAAACCAAATAATTATTTGAAGAACAGCATCATCATAGTGGCCTTTTTAACCCTTGATCAGTTCCCCTTTGAGAGCTAATAAGTAAAGAATCAGCAGCAAGGCAACACAATTTGTGATAATTGGTCCTCAAGTAGACTGCAAGAAAATAATTGGAGGGGAATAAGGAGACTTATGACTCCAATTACCTGTCAGTTCTTGTTTATTCAAAAGCATTTGCTAATGGCATAGTCCAAACTCTGAAAAGCAATGGACAGAGAATTTCCCCCATGACCTTCTCAGTAGACATAATATCCATAGTTAAACACGTTGTGTGTTTACATTGCGTTTACATTATGTTCCTTAGCAGATATAACAGACCATCATAGACATAACAGACCTCATTTACACCTGGAGTCTTGTAGCTGGATTCTAAGCATGTGCATTTACACTTCAAATATGCCTCTTGTTATCCAGAAAACTGATTGCTGTATTGCCAATATGCAAATCAGCTTATAACACTTGACAGCTCACTTCTTGTGTTTTTCGTTGTTTACTGTTGCTCTATGCATAAGAAGGTTGCAGCAATTTTCACAATTTTACTTCCCAGTTTTCATTTCTTAAACACGGTAATAGGTGCCAACTTTCTTTTTTTAGAATCAGACTCTGTTTAGACTGTACAATAAGAGTGACCCTGGATGCAGCTATAGCAAACACTTCTGTTTTGTCCAGGGGTGTATAAGTAGTAGCCTGGGACAAGAGGATTTCACATCCAGCCTGTTAGTTTTTCATTCATAGTTTCCCATTGGACAAATAGGTTCAGTAGGCTGGCGGTCACCAGCATTTTATTTTTCCTTCTCTCGTTCAGTAAACAGTGAATGAAAAAATAAACTACTCACTATTGACCTTTGCAAAACAAAAAGTTTTATTTGTTATATATATATATTTTAAAAATGTGCTTCATGGTGGTGTGACCCACCTGGATGCACACTACACGCTCAGAACCTCACTACTTGCTTCACCACACACTTTTTTTTTTTTTTTTTTGGCTAGGTGGATTAATTAATTTGT
>CM040994.1:14993101-15004306 GCA_022985145.1 Pangasius djambal
CCAAACTTGAATATCTTTCATGTGCAATGTAAAGTGTAAACACCACATCTTATAGACAGATTTTGGCCAATGACTGTCTGACTATTTGTCGAGGGCATAAACACGATGTGCTATCTCAGATACTTTCTTAGAAAAGGATAATGACTGGCACAATCATTATCCTTTAGTCAGGAATTTATATACTCACTTGTGTCTGTAACATGCATTTAACAAGCTAACCTGCTCACCATAGAAAGTATTACATGTTAGCTACCATTTTTATCCAATTCAGTTAGGTTTCCAGGCAACCAAAACACAGTACTGGGTAGCATTTCCTCTTGCCCAGTGGGCTAGCTAATGGATTGATGACTTATCTACCCCTGGTGTCAAAATCGCTAGTAAACTTTTAGTTACTTGCGTGTGCCTAATTTGTGTCTTCAATGATTAGTGCATTGCATGCATGGAGACAATAGACCATGTGTTTTATAATGTATTTGGGGTCATTTTGGCAGTCAGATATGACTTGTGGGAGACATGTGGCAAAATACATTTCCTTAATGGGTTTTAAATGTGTCTTGGGTGCATTTGCACCTGCATTTTATGTGCATCAACCCTATCCTGATACGCAAGACACACAAAACAATGGCTGTGTAAACAGGTCAGAGTGCAATATATTAGTAGTTAATACTGCTACAAATTTTTTATACCATTCTTACAGTATTCTATAATCATTGTACGTGTGTTAATGAAGTGGAGCAGATGTGGCATATCGAAGGTGGGCAGAAACAATGAACAGTCTTCATTTTATGCCCTACCTCCCAGATAAAGGATGAATAGCTCATTTGCATTGTTTGTCATTATGATTCATTCATCCGATGTTCCCTTGATGTTTACATTCTGTTAAATGGGATATTGTAGCAGAAGCTGCACTTTGCGTTATGGGAAAAAAAAAAACAATTTAGCATTCAAAGGAGAAGTGGTGTGATTACTTATACTAGGTCTCACTAATTGTGTGTACCTAATTGTCCATTGTTGTATAGCTATTGTAACATCCATAACTGAATTTGGACGTGACAGGAAAACGTCCCAAGCTGTTAACTTGCTCTGAAATCTCCCTTTCCATTCATAGGATTTGATCCCACAACAGTAGGGCTGCTATCACAACATAAAAAAACCGATTATTACCTTATCAGCCATTAGTCACAAGCAAGACAAACACACAATAGGTAAATAACAGCTTCCGATGTCTTTGTAAGCCAGTCGAGCCCAAATAAATCAACATCCCCAAGTACTTATTCAGGTCTACTGATTAACGCTGGATGCTGTTACAAAAATGTCACCACAGTCAGTGACAAAGCAGCCAGTAAATCATGCCAAGTAGTGGCACTCCTCTGCTAATTATTAGGCCTCGACGATACGTGAGGTGCAGTGTTCCCTGTTGTAAATCCACCGGTAAAAGTTTTCTTCTCATTCGTGACAGCCATTTCTAATCAGTCTACATAGACAGAAACCAGCGGGGAAGCCATCTTAAGATATTATGCCAATGTAATCTGATGCAGTGGTTTTTAATCTGTCTTCATACCTTTTTATTGAAATCAGCAGCAATGGCATTGTCAAGAAAAAGTGCTACCAAAGCCACGACTATCAGCAAAAACCATGGGAAAGAAATGGAATGATGCTAATTGGAAGAGACACCCTCAGCAGCTTGCATTTAATTAATCTCCAGTGCTGCATTCCTTTCTCTCTCTCTCTCTCTCTCTCTACACAACAGTGACTTCAAAGGCCGTTCTCACTTTTCCAGCCTGACTGAAAATAAAGAAGGCTAGAGAGGAAAACTTGTGAAGATTTGTACTGAAAATACTCTGCTGCAATTGCACACCAACTGGTGGAATTTATCAATGTGAAAATCAAATTTTTTTTAAACATCTCCCTTTCTGGGTTTGATTTTATTTTAAGTTAGAACACTTGCGGAGCCCTTAAAGGAGGCCTAAGCCCTGAGTTGACAGATTATAATGTATCTTGTACCTTATATATATATATATATACAGTATATGAGGCAGTCATATGAGGCAGGGAAAACACATCAGATGTCGCTGTGGCTGAAACGGAGTGGCTATAATATACACTGATATCTTAACTTTACGAAACCATAATATCAGCCAACCAAATGTGGAAATGTGTTTATTTAATTTTTAATTTTGAGTAGGCATAGATCTTTCTGCATAGGTCAAGAGAAAGAATAAACCTGATGATGGTTGTACCTTGAAAGATCATTGCTTAATTATTTCGGAATAATGGTTATTTTAGGTTAGATTCAACTTTATTGTCATTGTCCAAGTACGAGTACAGAGACAACGAAATGCAGTTGGCATCCAGCCAGCAGTGCAAATAGCAAATAAGTTAAAAAGAGGTAACAAGGTTATGGTGCAATAAGTTAACAGGTAAAGGTAAACAATATGATGCATACCTGTAATGCAAATGGAAATAGAGTTAAATGAAATAAATAAGAATTATGGTGCAGTAAGCTGAGGTAAACAGTATACAGGTAGTGGTAAGCAGCATGATGAATGCAATATGATGCAGTGGGTATATACAGTGGATAAAATGCAGATGTGCAAATAGCAATATGTGGTGTAGACTTAACACGTCCATGACTTAACTGGGGAAAAATCATGATTGCAAAAGCCACTCGTAGCATTTTTTTTAAAGATGCTTTTTTTTTTTTTTACTGCTAAAGTGAAAACATTTGTATTTTTACTTATTCACTATTCAATTTTCAAGGGGTAAGTTAGTTTTGCTATAAACAGCAGGTCCACAGCTTAAAAAATCATATGTTTTGTTCCCCAGTCCCTACATGAATTATGATTCATGTAATTCAGCAACAGGTTTGCATGTGTCATCAACCTATCTATATTGGAAAAAAAATAAAAACATGATCTATCTATTTGAAATGTGTTTTTTTTTTAAATCCACTGTTAGAATGAGAATAGAAATAGAGCAAAGGCGTAGACCTTGCGCGTTAACAAACATGGTGGTCTATCTATAGATGTCTAAAACCTTGCGAGCTAAGTGTGATTTTCTCACACAGTGAATGTCATGCTTTGATCAAGCTGTTGCTGTGGCAAAACAGATATAAACCTAATCAGTCCAGTTTGTAATCAGATACCAACTGTCAAAATATCTGTGATGCAATCTTTAAATATGACTCTCTCCCTTTTGACTTTTCTGGGTAACCAGGACTTAAAATGCTAGAACGTTTGACGCTTTTTCTGTTCAGGGAAGTCTGTCGTTTTCAGAACTATATATTGTTTTCCCAGGCCTCCAAACATACTGTATATCTGCTTATTTGCCAGTAGTTACTAGATTGGTATACCCAATAAACTAGCAACTCAGTGTATTTCCTGGAAGTTGTGGTTTCCTGGAATGAGGCAAAAATTCTAGTTTGAGTCTAATGCACAGTTGGGGGGCCCTTGAAGGATGTTTCATGCCATGTGATTTTTGCTCTGATCTTATTGTAGTACGAGCTCCTGATGGGTTAAGTGTAGTCAGTGATAGTTAGGGACCGGTGGAATAACGCTGGGGAGGCTGAGCTAATTTAAAAGCACTGCATGATACGAATATCATTATAGAACATCAATCTGGAGTATGAGAGGTGTTGGAGTGTAGGATTTCATACAGATATACTGTAGGTGTGAGATAATGGGTGCTGCCTGCAAAATGCTACAATAATACTGACATCACTTTTTAAATAACAGCCCTTTTAACAAGAGGCTTGAATCTAGATCATTTACTATTTCCACATCTATAAGCAAATACACTAGATTTGGAAATAGTCTTGAAATGAATATAAATAATGAAAAACAAAAGGATTTTTTGCCAAATAAATATATAAAATCTATATAAAAATCTATTTTTAAACCTAGACACTCTAAACTTTCCTCTTTGAGTCTTAGCAAGGTAGTTACTCAGGATACTAATTAGCCAGCAGTTAGCTAGCTGTCTGCATCTGATACAATTATGCATATGTATATGTCTATAGGAGGTATTTCAAGACTGTCTAATGATCACAAATGTAATTACGTTGTTGTCCTTTGAGTATAATTACAGGAATGGATGACTTGTATAGCACTTATAAGCAATGCTACATGTTCTCTTATCGCTGCATTGGCAGTAAATAACTTGGAAAGCTAAAATCACATTTACAATGTTCTCTTATTTTTATTATTATTATTATTATTATTAATATTATTATTTTTGGCAGTTTTCTCATCTAGCTATACACATAGGTCTGGGGCTTGGACCTTAGAACAGTCCATTACTGAAGGACCTCTGTAGTGCCCCCCTACAACCGTTAATCATTAAGTCACAAAGTTACATATTTTGCATCTGTCATTTGAAGAAAACATTAATTACCACATTGCTTTTGCATTTACGGCGTGAATAATGCAGTCCCTGCCAGCGTTGACAGTTCACACTTAATTAAACCTGCTCACTAGCATAGCTTCTGAGGAACTTGATGACTCTGCAGAGTTTCTCTAGATCATAAGCAGTCTGCTTAACACACACACACACACACACACATACACACACGAGCGTTCATGATGTGAATAGATCAGCTTGGGCTGATCTCTGTGAAGTGAGCTTTTGTGCGTTCCCACCATAATTACACACGTGATGGGCAGATTAATGGTACCAGCGTTCAGTAAGCGCCTGAGCAAGTGGCTCTGTTTATCTGTTAAAGTGACAGTGGAAATGCCCTACCATTCATTATGTATCACCGACATTTTGATGCATAGTCGCTGGGCAGTTGTTATCCTCTTTGATTTTTGGAGTGATCTAATAGTAGGGCTCAGCAAGCCTGGAAAATAACAGTGACCCTGGTTAAAAGTGCTTGGCTGTAATCACAGTCCCACTTAGGAGATGATGCAGGCCATGGAGGTTAATTGTCAAGTTTGTTGACTGTTTGTTCGGAGTATTTATAGTATAGCCCAGGAAAATGTTAGTTTCTGATTGGCAATTTCTTTGTTACTAAAACTGTTTTTTTCGTATCTTTTTTTTTACCTAATTCTTTAGATTTTTTTACTCTGTCATGTCAACACCAGAATTGGCGACAAACTCCATTTCCCAGAATACACAGCAGACTACAAACATGGCTGCCACAGACTACACATCCTCTCAGACTCAAGTTTAAGTTCAAGTTCAAGTGGAGTTTATTGTCATTTCAGCCATATACAAGTACATAGTGAAATGAAACAACGTTTCTCCAGGATCAAGGTGCTACATAAGACGACACAGAACAACACAGAACTACAGGGACTACATAATTTACACATAAAGTGCACAAGTGCAAACATGTGCAGATCGCACAAGACAGTACAATGACTACAGCGCCGACCAGTACACAGTTCTGTTTAAAAGTGAACATAGTGACAATAGTGCAAAGAGTACAAGAGTACAATAAAAGTAGTTGAAATAGTGCAAACATAAGAGTAGCAGCCTATGTACAGTATAATATAATGATATACTGATATTGTAGCAGCATAAACATGAGCAAAAAACTTGCAAAAAAAAACTGCAGAGAGGATGGAGGATGCTCAGTTGTGTGTGTGTATATATGTATGTGTGTGTGTTCAGTCCAGTTTCTGAGTGTTGAGGAGTCTGATGGCTTGGGGGAAGAAACTATTGCACAGTCTGGTTGTGAGGGCCCGAATGCTTCGGTACCGTTTACCAGACGGCAGGAGGGTGAAGAGTGTGTGAGAGGGGCATTGTGGATGCACCGTGAGGTGTAAATGTCTGTGATGGAGGGAAGAGAGACCCCAATGATCTTCTCAGCTGTCCTCACTATCCGCTGCAGGGTGTTGCGGTCCAAGACGGTGCAATTTCCAAACCAGGCAGTGATGCAGCTGCTCAGGATGCTCTCGATAGTCCCTCTGTAGAACATAGTGAGGATGGAGGGTGGGAGATGTACTTTCCTCAGCCTTCGCAGAAAGTACAGACGCTGCTGGCCTTTCTGGACTCATTGGCATGTTCACACTCTCGACTCATTGTCTCAGTCACACTCTAACACTATACAAAAGACTCTCAAACTCTATCTTCCCGCGAAGTATTGCTTAATGTTTACTGCATGATGTACCAAGCCTTTGTTTACTGGTCATGATATACTGGTTTATGATCTTGTTCTGGTTTCCTGCTTTCACAATTCTGGTTTTTGCCCCCTTCAGTCTGTACGTTGATCGCCTGATTCTCTCTCTGTCTAGGACTAAATTCTTGTCTCATGATTTGAAATTGTTTGTCTGTCTTTTAATAAAAGCATTTACTCACAGCTGCACCCATCTCAGCCGCCTAACAACTTTGTGGCAACAGTTTGGGGAAGGCCGTCATATGGTGTTATGGCCAGGTGTCCACATACTCTACTTATGGCCATATAATGTGTAATACTGATCAGTGTAATCTATCTATTGCTATGTACACTTTGCATTCATTAAGGTAGTTTCTATTGTGACAGCTAGCTATTAGCATTCAAATAGTTTGTACTGTCAGAGTTACCATGCAAGTTTTAACAGAGTTACCATGCAAGAGTTAACATTTGACAGATTACGAATAAACCTTTTGGTAGTTAGAATTAGAGAATATTTTCCTACATTCCTTGTGTCTTTGGAGAAAGAGGCAATAATTTACCATCAGTAACTAAAATCAGTGTATTATTCGAGCAAGATGTCTTTTTCGTTTGTGAATCATCCTTGTACATTCGCATATTATATTTTTGAGTGAAGAATCTGAATCTGAATATATTTATTATTTATATATATAGTTGCACATTTACTTGAAGAAAGAATTAGGTTAATTTTACCACCTCTATCTGATACTATATATGTTGGAATGTAACCATGGCAACAGACATAATATCTGTAGGTAAACACATGTCTCGAGGGTGGCTGCCTGAAATCTGACTGTTGGTCATAATAATTTAAAAAAAAAAAGTAGTTCATAACCAATGTCTTATGTTGTTCCTCTTTTCTTCCTTCTTGCCCACCTTGTAACTTTTAATCTGCTTCATGAGAAGTATATTTTTAGAAGAAGACACTTTTAAGCTCTTTATACAGCATTGACTCGAGCCACAGAAAATGCTAGTAAAGTGTTTTTTTTCTTCAAATAGCTAATACATATTTTTAAGTCACAAATCTTTGTGTGAGGCTTGTAGAGATGAATTTATTTATACTTGTGTTGTTACTGAGAGTGCACATATAGTGGAGCAGATATGGCGTATTGAAGTTGGACAGAACTTTAATTATTATTAATATTAATTTCAGATTTTCTTGAAGTTGGGCATTAATTCATTACAGAATCATGATTAATACTCATGAAATAATCACAGCATGTTGGATTGTAACGATGATGATGATGATGATGATGATGATCATTAGTAATGGTTTAAGATAGGCAGTATTATAAGATATATTTATGCTATGCTATTGTATTCACTGTGTTACCGCTAGACACAAAATATAAAAAGTATGGACTCACCTGCAAAATTCAAAAGAGGTCGTATGATAACTTACAAAGGTAAAGGTTGGGGTTAGAGGCAGGATTAGCATTCATATTGTTTTACAGCTTCACTGATATGCAAAACCAAACACTCTCATTCCTTCAAATTTGCACAAATATCTCATGAGACGAGGTTGATTTTAACACCAGTTTAAATTTGTTTGGATCAGTTTTAATTTGTTTGGGGGGAATGAGAGGTAAATGAAAGTTCTATCTGTAGAATACTAACAAACCAGGGGTGTAACTTTGGTTTGAAGGGAGCTAGATACAAGAATGATGATTAGCATTTTAATATAGAGATCACCCACAGAATAGTGTTAACATGGCTAATCTGATATTATAGAAGGTGTTTGGATTGTGATTTGTGATTAGGATGTGCTGTGAGTTGTTGAAGATTTTTAACAGATTACACTTTTAAAAGCCAGTGACATGTTTCCAGTGTCCATAGCATATGTTATGCCTATACACTCACAAAAAATGTATAGTGGTAGCCAGAGTGTGGAGTCTAGAAAGTTAGCAAAATATAATAACAAAGCCATTTTTGCATCATTCCCTCATGACAAAGCAAAAAGTTTATATAATCCTGGTAGAAGGCCATGCATGGGTTGTCTGTGCGTCTGTCCAAGATTCTCATTAGTGTGATATCTCAAGAATGAGTTATGAAAATACAAAGATAAAAAGAAACCTCAAAATCCTCAAAATTAATGATTCCCCCTGGTAGAAAACTTAAAGTTACAGCTTTACTTCTGACTGACACTGGAGACTACTTCTAAACATGCTAATCAGAAAACGTCACCATATCAACAATTACGCACACATTTTTTAAAAATCAGTTTATGTGGAGTGTCAGTCATATCAGTTTCAGTGGGCTTGCTGTAGAATCCATAACATATTAGAAATATTTTAAGCAAAGCTAGTCTTGGTCAGTCTGACCTTTTGTGTGTGTGTTTTTTTTTTTTTTACTAAATGCTCTTATCACTTAAATTCAAGCTTTAAGAGCTGAGACAGATCCCTCTCTCTCTCTCTCTCTCTCTCTCTCTCTCTCTCTCTGTCTCTCTGTCTCTCTCTCAGGCACACACAGATACATACACCCACAACTGACAGCAAGACAATTTCTCCTCCACCTTTTCTGCCATGGTCAGGTATAGATATATCAGGCTGCTGTTGGGTTTGATCAGCCTCTAAATGGCTGCGATGTGAGACCTTGTCTTCTCTGTAATCCTCTGCTCACCTTGTCAGGTGTTAATTTCTGATCCAGGCGCAGTCTTGACTCACGCTTCTCCACTTCATTCCTCCCTCCTTTTCGTTTTCCTCTCAGCCCATGTTTGGCTGGATGAGGGGAGACAGCTGTCGCTTTGGAAGTGAGCTGTGGAAAAGCCTGCCGCTGCTCGTCGAGTCCGATTTCACATGATGTCCCCACTGGCTACTTCAACACAGCATACACAACCATGCATTTTCCCTCCATTTCTTCCTCAATCTTTTCCACCCAATGCATCAGTAGACTTACAATTTGTTCCACTACTATCCATCCATTTTCCATTTAATGTGAATAGATAAACAGGCTGAAAGGAACCTATTCTTTCCATATGAGTTGTAAACTGAGGTCTCACGCTCTGCCATTACAACTTCTTGTGAAGTGTACGGGTTATAACCCCAGCTTGCTTTCCAATTTTAAGCTTGCTGATCATGCTGTAGTAGCCACAGTTTTCCCACTTCTATTGTCTGAAGACTAATGACTGCACATATGTATTTACCACACAAGATTAAAAATGTAGTGAAACTGCTTTTATATTTCCACATGCGATTTTTCATGATAAATTGTTTTATTTGTTTGATTTTATCACATAAATTCATTTTTTTCTCATGGTTTTATTTTCACATCTAATTTTTTTTTTCACATGATTGATTTATTAGTTTTGTAACTAACTTATGTAAAAATGTAACTAAATTATGTAAAAATTTTCACGTGATCACATTTTTCACGCGGCGTCACGTGTTGACGTGAATTCACATGTACCGTTTCATGATGAAATGCACTTTGAAAAGTTTTTACATGTGATCGCATAATATTCACATAATCAAATGTGAGAAACATGATCACATGAAATGTAAATTGAACTATAATCCTTTAATTAGAAATTAAAATTAAAGTTAGTGTTCCTCCAACATCAGAACAATAAATAACAACAATAATTAACAGAAATAAATAGGATTTTACATTGCCTATATATAACTGTTAAGGTAAAGGTATGATTTTTGAAGGTCATAGGTCATGGTTTTTATGCCTTAAACATTTCATAAACCTGCAAGGAAAAGGTGCGTTTAGTCGAGTTATAAGGTATTAATTCTTATGTAATAATTATATGCAATATATTAATTCTTATACAAATATAAAGTATTGTTACAGTATTGTAATTATCATATCTGCAATTTTGCAGTGTAGGTCACAGGATACAGAAAGTACGAATAAAAAGTAAGCATTATTCAAAGTTTTTTTAAAAAAATGTTTTCATTTAATTGATGGAGCCCTACTTATCAGTGTCATGTCCACGAAAACCATTGCAGCAGACCAACACTGTCAGTGTGTCATCTGCGCCAAAAATAAGTCGCCCACTTTGCATCCTCCAGGCGTTGTACTGTTACAGCTGCACACATCTGGCGAGGCACTTATGCTTTCAGCATCTAGCCAGAGCCAGCAGATTTTCCAAAGAAATCAAATGCGAGGTAATTGCACTCACACATCCTTGTTAAAAAATGCCTTTTGGGTAACACTTTTTATAATACCGCCTTGGCACAGCTGCCTTGAGCATCCTCAGCTCACCTTTCAGGTTATTGCTTTTTCTAATTATATTTAAATAGTTTAAGTCCTATAGGACAATCAACAATTTGTCTGCATTTTCTCAGACAGAGAGTTTACCCTTTTACAATAATAGCTTAATTGTGATTCTCACCATTATCGCCAAAACGCTGATATAAAATAACACAAAAAAGTTAGTCATAATTGTGTAACCATTTCTGAGCATGAACAGTGTAAGCATGTAACAGTTATCACATAAAAAAAAATAATAATAATTTATTCAACATAAACGTACCTTTATTTTCTTCACTCATATTTGTTCCAGACTTTTTGGAAATTAATTCTTGATTATTTTTTTCAAGAGATAGCATTTCATTGTCCAGTTTTCTGTTTAAAGGCAGCCAGAATTCAATATTAACCATGTAGGTGAATTTATGATTGGGGTACCATTTTTTTCCTACTCATATTACATTTACAAATATGTATGTAAAGTAAACGTGTATCTTTCACAACAACTTAAGTGCATATTTCAGATAAATAACTTAAAGCATTGATAAAAACATATCAACAGCATTTTTGCCTGTCCTAGCCCACTAAAACTACAGTAAAGTAATAAATAAAATTATGAGTAAATCATTAGGATGGATGCTAGTTAATCACATTTGGTGTATTTGATAAATCTATGTGTTACGATCGCCAGCTGGAGTGCCCACGAACTCCTCTAGAGGGCACTCCACCTCAGACTCTATTGGCTATTGTTCCTGGACTCAATTTCCCATGTGTTCCTAGTCCCTCATGTGCTCCATTGTCTGTGTGAAGTTCTCATTGGTTAGTTTTGTCATGTGTTCTCCTTGCCCCGGTTTAAAAGTCACTCACACCTGCTC
>CM040994.1:15004406-15089060 GCA_022985145.1 Pangasius djambal
TGGACCCTTGGACTGTTTTCCCTGTTTTTGATTGTTTGCCGCCTGCCCTGACCATTGCCCGTGTTTTGGATTACTCTTTTGCCTTTGCCTCAGATTATACTGTTTGCTGGTGCTCGACCCTGCCTGTTTTGACCACGATTGCAATAAAGCCTTGCGTTTGGATCCCCAACTCCGTTGTCCTGAGTCTACACGTTACACTATGTTTAAAAAAAAAAAACCTTAACCCTGTTACTTTCAACCTTGTTACTCATTTAAGAGCAATTATGAAGCCGTTATCAGCAAAGTAGCCTTGTGCCAAATGAGATTGCTGAAATTCTTGAGATTATTATTGAGATTCTGTATTGAAAAAAGATAATAAATAAATAAATAATTTTTTAAGAGTTACAAGGACATAGCAAATTGAGGAATTACCCATATAATGAAGAAAAATCTTTTAATATTAAAAAGCTATTCAAAATCTTATTCTTTGTCAGTACTACACCATAGTATGTTCTACCATGAATCTGAACAATAATGAATGCTCAACAAAAAAAAATCAGAAAAATATATCTGTTGAAACCAGAATTTGTATTCGTGTATACCAAAAAAATTCCACCTTCTTTCATGCCAAGCTAAATTCATATGAATCCAAACAAGCAGGGGTATGGACTGACTTTTGTTTGCTTTTATATGAATGAAGTGGGAACAATTATTAATGTTAACCTTTGTATCTTTTCATGTGAATTATATGGGTCATACAAGAATTCCCACTTCCAGCTCGCACATGTTCACATGTTGAGTCAAAACATGGAGAATGCCACAATGGCAGCAAAAGCATTATCCAGCTTTTATTATAACTATAATATGACTATAATTACATAAACAGCATTTGACTGCACAGATGCATTGTGGTGTCTGTGGAAACAATTCAGTTCCATGGGTGGTCCTGTTTAAGCTGCAGCTTTTCTATGATGAGATTGGTAATCCACTGTTTAGAGTAAAAAACTTTACGGAAGCAGCTCTGGTGAGATGTGGATTTGTCCCTCTCTGGATTGAAAGCAATGATGCCTGCTACACTAAAGCGAAACTCAACCACTCATGACATTAGTGCCAGCGTATTACTGATGGTTCCAGCTCATACTTATGCAGGCACATCTTTTAAAAGGAATACAAGCATCAAGTAAGAAGATATATTTTTTTGCAGACTTAATGCAGTGTTTGTTGATGGATACAGAAGAACTTCAGGGAAAAAAGAGGGAAAAGGTTAGAGAGGCATTCAGAAGAAATCAAATCATACATTGCTGATCTTTTAAGTTGCTAAAGATAAAAATAGGTTAGTATTTCATTTTTGGCATCTATATCAGATTATATGGTCTTAATAAATGCTTTAAGGTTGATTATTCTGGATGTTTGTAGAACCAAGTGCAACTTCTTGTAAGAAAAATACACAAAATGGTATGGAGAAGTGAGGCTGGGGCTGATTTCTTTCTAGCCCAGACTCTAGATTCATAAAGCCAGCTTGAACTTATCAGTCATGTCATTGATGCATTTGGGCTATTGTTCAATCCACTTCACTTGAAACACTTAAAAAAATAGAAATTACAAATCCAGCTGTGTATCTATCTTCAAGTATGTGTGTAATAGTTTGCCCCACGTCTTTCTTATTATGGACTCATGATATAATGCATTGCTCAGCCGTAATAGCTTCATTGTTGAGCTATTGATAGATATTGGATTTTAGCTGCCCCATCTAATGTCACTGGTAGGCAGTAAACAAATGAGTATGGAAAGCGAAACCTATAAATCAAGCATAATTACACATAAACATGGGTATAGTTAAAGAGTGCAAATATCTTCACATTTTATATAAAAGATAAATGATGTAGGATGGCATAATGAAACTTTTATGCATTGGGTTCAGTATTACACAGAGCAATATATTTTCAAAACAAGTTCGAAATGAAGAAAATGTCTCTCAGACATATGCGAACTGTGTATAAATCAATGCAGGTTACATTTGCTTCATTAATCCACATTTGTGATGTTTTGAACAATGAAAGAACGTAGCATTTGGGCCTGTTAAATGATCAAGGACATTGCAAGGTATTTATAGGATAAATTCATTCATCTTCAGTAAGCACTTTATCCTGGTCAGGGTTATGATGGTTTCAGAGTCAATCCTGGGAATACACCTTAGCAAGAATACTTGTACTCCTGAATACACACATTTACAGACTCATTCACACCTAGGGGCAATTCAGCATAGCCAATCCACCTGCTAGCATGTTTTTCGGAGATGGGAGGGAACCAGAAAATTCATATGGACATGAGGAGAACAGACAGGAACCTGAGCTCAGGATTGCTTGCGAAATTCCTAAACTAACTAACTAACTACTGTATCTTTCAAAACAACAATCCGAATCAGGGAACTGTATTTTACAGTTGGCAATAGACATTTAATATTTTATCAGAATGATTTTAGATTTTGGGTTTGTTACATTCCAGAAAAGTTCACTAGACAAACTGTCAAAATCTGCTATGAAGCTGGGACACAGTGCTGCTGCTAGTCAAAATAGGGTCCTTTAAATTGAATTTTATTATAATGGCCAAAATATTTTCAATGAAGATTTTCATTTAATATTGAAGATTAACGTTCTTTTAAGAATGACGAAACCATGTGCAATGAACCTACTAGGTAATATATTTTAAGTTTAATAATTACTTTTTTTTGGAGAGTCCAGCAGAGATTATTTATAGAGAGGTGGCACTATAAACAAAAACAAAACTATTTTGTTCATTTTGGCCAGTTTATATAGAAATATGGCAGAAATATGGTTTTATTTTAAAGCACTGTAGGTAGTGTTTAGGTCATGCTATTGGAGCAAACCCCTGATTAAAAGAAAATAATGCTGTGCCTCCTAATTGTTTCTGAATTTGTATGTTTAGATTACATTATCTGTTCATTCCAAATAATGTATTCTTATTCGATTACATTCCAACAACTTACATTAAATTCATCCAGTTTCAAGAGCTATCACAGCCCCAAAAGCTGAACATTATCTACATTCATATCAGCAAAGTTTTCATGACCTACTAAAACATGCTTTCAGAGATGCTTACTTATCGGTATATCAGCTACCAACTCTCTGCTTGTGTCAGTTTGAAAAGCGAGAATGGTAAATGAAATGTCTGACAGTTGCAGCCAGTGTTTACCTGCATGATTAGTTTAGCAAGCAGTTTCATGCACTACATTTAAACTATACAGCTGATAAGTATTGATTTTTTTCATGTTTGGAACAGAATTGAGTGGTTGCATGTTGAGGGCCTAATTTTTTACTGACTTTTCTTCAGCATGTTATCCACCGTCAGACTCTCAATAACACAATACACAGTGATAACTCAGCTCTTGCTTTAGCGAGAATAATGAAAAAAACAGCAGGGGGTGAAACAAAACTCCAAATAGCCTACATAACATTCACAATTTAAACTAACAATCATGATTGATAGCATGGAACTGGAACAGTTGCTGGCTGAACAACTGACTGCACATTTATTGTAGTCTTTTATTGATTTATTCATTTGGTTGATGCTTTTAACTTACAAGTGAAGCAGAATCCAATCCAAGGATATATCTGAGCAATTAAGGCTTAAAGGCTGTGCTGAAGAGTCCAATAGTGAGGCAGTCATGTGATTTGAACTCACACCCTTGCAGTCACTAGAATGGAATATTCCTTAGACATCATGCCCTGGGGATGAGACACTGAGCAAGTGAGCTTTCACCATTGCCAAGAAACTCTATTCACAACCAAGCAACTTTAATGATAGATATTCAATCATATTAGACCCAGCCATCACAATCATATGGCTAAAAGCATAGATATAGAGTTGTAATTATTTAGTCCCAATGCAGGTGCTGGACTGCCTCCTCAAGGAGTGGTTCCATCAGAAATAAAACAGATAGTTTAAACCTCAGTTTAATGATTATGCATTGGTCAAAAAATCATTGGTCAGAAAATTAGCAAGAATTAAACAAATGCACTCCTGAGAGCTCCTGTGCCACTATTTGCTGGTTTACTTTTGCTGCAGTGAACTGTTTGGGGGAAAAGCTAGAAACAGGGAAATTCACTTATATAGTCTTCTTGTATGCAGTGTTAAAATCATGATAATGATTAAACTGTTTGATGTAAAATTCAAACTAACACATGTCTGGGTGAAATTTTCCAAAAATATTTTCTGGGATGTTTCTTTTTTTCTTAAAAGATTAGTCTTTATTTGGTTATCTGCCACACCTGATGCAGCCAGTCAAGGGCCACAAGGCTTTAAAACATTTAAAGAAATCAAAGGGAAATGCTCCCATACTAACTTCCTTTATCTATTTGCTTAATTCTTGCTAATTTCCTGACCACTGATTTATTGTTAAGACCATTTTTGTATGTATGTATATATGTGTGTGTATATATATATATATATATATATATATATATATATATATATAATAGTATTTTTGTACAGTATAAAGTCATATCCTATCCTGTTTCTTCTTCACTGATTGACTGCTGACTATGATTGATCTTTCTCTATTACGTACATTATACAGGACCAGAAGGGTATCCAGGCTCAGCTTGATGATCATCAGCCTCAGGACCTTTCCAAAATCGCTATAGGCACTGCATTATGGGAACCCCATATGGTGCAAGTGGCTATTCATCGAGGCTCTGAAAAGTACTCATGTGTTCACAAATGAGTTCACTTCTTGAGCCACCTCTTTTTGGTGAACGTGGAAAGCAGACTCACATATAAAGTATGAGGCTTTTTTTTTTAATCAAAATGCTTCCATGGAAACCACATTTCAACATCTGTTTGAGCCTGTGTGTATGAGGCAGCATGTCAGTGAGGGTCTAGTGTGCTGCTGCTATTTGAATATGTACTGCATGTAGTCAAGTATATTAGAGTAGGCGATCCATTTTCAGGATAAATGGAAATGAATCTTCTTAATGAAGCTCAGACACAGCAGGCACAATAACAATGCAGGGATGCTTACTGTATGTGTCAGTGCAAATTTGTAGTGCCTTTGTGATTTACCAGTTATTTGAATAAGGAATAAAACATGACGGGCTGTGCTGTTATAGGAAAATAATCCATGACAGGGTGATGTGATGCAGCCTGACACAAAGTGGAGTTACTCTTACTACCCTGAAGTGGATTATTTTCCTATAAGTGCACTACCCGAAGTGTTTTTTTCCTCTTCCTCCAGCAATTTCCCAATGAATACAATTTTGTTAATTTATTAATGACGTCTTGCTTTTTAATTGTTTATAGTTATATTCAATATTGTGGAACATCTGCAAAGTAAGTTAGTTAAACTTATGTTATAGCAGCTATAAACTGTCATTCCTTCATATTTTCTCTATATTTCCATATTTCCTATTTTTTTACGTTAATATATGGAATTTTTTGTAAAAAAAAAATGTTACCAAGAAGTCCTGAAGACTCTCCTATTGAGGAAACCTTACTGACCTTTACAAAGTGCATACACCCAAGACTCCTCCCATAAATGTTAAATAAATATCTCCCTACAGAAAGCTTCACCACATCAATGACTAAGTTTTTTTTTTTTTTTGTTAAATATTTGTTTGTCACATTTGTTTATCTGTTTAATATTAGGCTTAGATTAGAATGTCTATTGTAAAAGTCTCTATGAAGCAGTTGTTACTATAGAAATGATAACGTATTAGAACGAGAGCATGATTATAAACCTAACATTTAAATTATAGTCTGAACTATTGTCAAAGTTGCTATTATAGAAGATTAATCAACACCGTGTGACCAATCGGATTCAAAAATTCAACACTGCTGTGGTATAAATAGATTTTATTAAATGCGATGCAAATGAATATTTCATTAATTAGAATTTAGCATAAGATTTCATCAAACAATTTCTCTCATAGTATAGGAAAAGACTGACAGTTTAGGAAAGAATAATGACATTTCGGAGTTAAAGAGTTGACTCTTCCTGGTGAACTGAACCAAATGATCTGAATCAGATGATCTGAATCACTGTAAAGAGGCAGAATTCCCATCATTACTGCAAAGGACCAAATCATGGCCATGGGCATTTGGACAAGGCACATTCACTTACAAACGATTAATTGCCTTGCTGCCTCCAAAACAGTGAAGGCACTGATGCCCAGGGGATTCATAGGAACTTAATCTGAGCCTGACCTTAACCACAAGCTATCACTGCCCTTTTCATTACTTATAATGTTAGTACCAAACATCAGAATTGTGGATTATTAGCAGAATTGCATTTGGATGAAGATCATGTTCCTCAACTTGATTCTGAATTTCATGACATAGGGAGAAAAAGAACAAATATTTGGTCACTTGGTGAAGTTTTCTTTTATTGGCTTTTCTTTACTGAAGTGAAATAATGAAATGTAATATATGGATTGTTTAATCCTAGAAACCTACAACAGATGCACATGTACATGTTACTGATTGAAAACTGGAAAAAAAATGTCATAGTTTAGTCAACACTTGTTATTTTATGATGTAAAAAGTACAGCTAAACATACAATTAGGCATCTAAAAGGTATATTCAGATGTGATTTTCAACAAACTGTTTGCGAGTGCACACCACGCCTACAGCGAAATGACAAGGAGACTAATTGTGGAACTGTAAGAAGTTAGGAGAACTCTGAGAACTCGGGCTGAACTTCTGGCTGGTTTCTGCTTCATGCTAGATAGCCAGGACCACTGAACGATCTTGCACATGAGTTTGAATAGTAGGGTGGAGACAGGAAGGTGGTGGGTCCAGAAACTTCGTCATTTGCGGAAAAAAGAGAGATAGGAATATATAGGAAGTTGACTAGAAAATTTAGCTTCAGACGTGGGCTTTCTTTTATTGTATAACTCCATTTAAATGATAAATAATAAACTGTCTACCCCTTACTACGTGTCCATCAGTGGAAAGGACCACCACGGACCAGATATTTTTAGTGATGGCTGGTTGTGATATTAGATGGGAAGGCTAAAATGTAATATCTATCAATACCCTAACAATGTATGTATTACGGTTGAGCAATGCATTATATCACAATGTTTCACTGATGGGATAATGAGAATAATGTGGGAAAAACTATTACACACACACTTAAAGGTAGACAGCTGTATATTTGATTTCTAATTTTTTTTTAAGGGCTTTAAGTCTCTAATGCCCAACTGGGTTTGTGCCACGTTTCCTCTAAATATTAAACATGGTAAAAAGAAATAATGTAACCCTTTCATTCAAACCAAAAAAAAAAAAAAAACCACTAACTAACGGTTCTGTCATCTGTCCTTTTGTGTACTTTGTATTTTATTTGGGCAATGTGTGCTTAGGTCAGCTACTTTTAGTTTTTCCTCCAAAGCCATTTTGGGAAAACTGGATGCATGGAAAAAGATGATGTCAACAAAGGAGATGTCAAGTAAAATACAAAATATCTAAAAAAAAAAATCAACCTGTATAGGAAGTAGAAATAGAAAATATTGAATGAGTATGAATCATCACTGATCTTTTTTTCCCCCACATTCTTTCATTTTGAGAAATGACAGATGTATTAGTTATGACCAATCCACCAGTGGCAGGTAATAGAATAATTACCTAACTGAATTTATTTTGCATTGATTGGAACCCCTGTTATATGAAATACGCATAAGCAACAAGATGTAGATGCAATAGGTAAACCATCAGTGTCAGCTTCGTCAGCAAATGTGATGGAGCAAGAGGAGGGGAAAAAAGCGAGACTCATTCATCATAAAAAGGCCATGAAATTTTCAGATTTTGCCATCTTGCCTTGATGCATAACAGAACCAGAAAGCTAATTATTTATAAGGCTCTTCATCATAAGAACGCTGGTTTATTCCTGACTAATGACTGTCACTGACTGAGCGCTCGCTCTTGTAGGTGACTGCTGTGTTGCTTTCCTGCATATTGAGTTTCCTCGCATATTCAACTGACTTGATTTACATATTTATGGAGAATGCTTCCAAGCTGATGATGTTTCTCAATGAGACTGTAAATCATGGTTTAGCAAAATTAACTCTGATGATGACGTGCCGGCATTTCCTATTATGATTTGTGCCTTAATTCAAAGTGGCATAATAGTCTTCTGGTTGATTTCGGTCAAATTATTACATGATTAAGGTAAAAATGAGATGTGCAAGTGTGCAATGTCTGGGCAGCATTTCATTTCCAAACATTCAGATTGCTTTTCATATCCGAGATTACATAGATATGATACCTATGGTTTGGAGGAAAATCTGATGTACACAATATTCCATTTAACCCAAATGTAGTCTAGCAGCTAAGACATATATGGTTCAAACATTTCAATTATTAGGCTCATTATTTAAATATGTACAATAATATTTACTGGAGCTATGGATCTATTTATTCCTGAACTCTCCACTGACTTAAGACATTAGGTCAGAGTTGTCATTATTTATACATCTACATCTTTTTGAGTTATTGAGGTTTAGATGAAATTCTTCTCTTCATATGACCAGTCAGGAAGGCTAATAACTGTAAGAACTGTATTAATATAATAACTTTGACAGTGCTGAACTGGAATTTCCACCATTATAACAAAATAATAAAAACAATCACAAAACCCCTAGCCATGATATATGGACTCTTGGAGGTCCCGGGACCACGCTTGCGAGAACCACTGAGCTTTAAGAATTAAAAAAAAAATCTTGTCGCGGTAACATTATTTGAGAAAGTGTGTTATTCCACCCACTTGGCCCTAACTTTTAACATTTTAAATACAGCATTTTACCAGAAATCTGAAAGTTGTGCAGATGATAAAACAATTTCACACTGAACCTAAGTTTGACATTAATGAGAAATCCAATGTAGAAATAGTGGAGACAGCAGATATTGGATTCAAGAATGCAATGCATCTACTGTATGAGGCAGCTGCACTGAGTTACAGCAGAGACTCGGCTCGGTTATTTAGCAATCTGTGAGATGACGAAAGCGATGGCGTTGATGGCAGTATTAGTATAAATCTGAAGCTTTGGAACCTGGTCTGTTAGTGCAGAGTGTAAAGATGAAGAGGTGAGAGAGCTGGACAGACTAAAGGACTAAACTGCTGCTGCATTGCTCTCCTTAGGTAGAATTTCAGTCCAAAATAAATACAGGACTCCTGCAAAGATCACACATTATTATAAAGATTAATATTGAAGTTGTTCGGGATGGATTTTTACTTCTGGTGTAAATTTGATATCAAACCATAGCTTTAAGAGGGGCATTCCTACCTCACTATATACCTTTGCCATCTCATAGCCATCTGTCTAAACTAATGCAATAGCATTAGTGAGTGAGATGGAGTCACTTCAATTCAGATAAATTGAAGAGCAAATGTTAACCTTTAATCTGAAGAGTGGAGAAAGTGAGACAGAGAAGACTATATGAAGAACAAGTACTATATTAGATACCCTGCCGTTTTTTACTTAGAAGGCTGTAATGGATTTCTGCTAACAGCACAGGATGAGACTCAGTGAGTCTGTCAGTGATGAAGCGAGTGTCAGTCGGTGTTGATTGTGTCTGCAGGCATTCTGTTTGATCCCCGGCATGACGCAGTAACACACACTCACACACTCGCACAGTTCTCTCCTCATTGTCTTTCACTGTCTCAGACACATTTAAGCCTAGCTCTGTGCTCTCAGGAACACGCAGTCCTTTCGCCCACTCTCGTACTTCATACACACACACACAAATACACTGCTCCCCCTCCTGCTCTGCATGCTGATGCTGTAGCCTTTCATTCTATTTGGCTACAGCCAGCTCTTTCATACGGCCGAGTGTGTTTGGAGTGTGAAGCGGCCAGGTTATTCGAAAAGGTCAGCCAGAACCTCGTATTGAACACGTGCTGTTAGGAAAATCTTTAAAAATGTGTGCTGTTTCAAAAGGTGCTGCTCCCTCCTGCGCTTTGTCAAAAACGACCACCTAAGGTCAGCTAGACTTGGCTGTTCCAACAACCGGTGGTCCGGATGCAGCCTGCAAATACCTTTATTGATCTCCGGTGTTAAAAAGATAGTCTCGCTTAAAGGAACAAAATATTTTGACTCAAAAATTGGACAAAACTGCAAATATGGCATTTATAGAAATCTTATATGACAATGCACATGATGCATTATCAATTTAGATTATATTAGTATTAATTTGTACTGCAGGATATGGTATGCTTGCTTCCTGTTTTTCTGTCTGATTTAACACTGCCTTGGCCACAAATCTTATGCTCACCTGCATGGTATTCTGTTGTCTTCCTAGTCTGTGTATTTTTACTCATCTGCTTGGTGCTGTGTATGTGTTCCTGCTGTAATTCTTAGTAGTGGTTACTACTGGTCAAAAATGAAAACTGCAACAAGCACGAATAGAGGCCCATTGGGGAAAAATCACACTGCCCTATGCTTTCTCTCTTCCAGATTTTCAGTGGAAGAGGAGCAGCAGACAGGACAGTTAATAACAGGGTTGCTCTGTGGCCACCAACATCATGTTTTATAGCAAATAATCAGAGTGAAATATAATACATTTCCAAAGTGTAAGTGCCGACAGTGTGTCTGTGTACAGAACCATTTCTATTATAGGAAATATCGCAAAAATTGGGAGAAGGAAAGGAGGATCGTGCAGTGGATAATGTCCATACATGAGAGATGTGCCTCTACCACAGTGACCTTGTTTCTGACAGGTTAGTGCTAAAAGACACTAAACTACACTTCCCATCAGCCCCAGCATGTCACATGGCACTAATCCCACACTCCTGTTTGCCCTTTCACTCTGATTTGTACCACTGTTTAAGATCTGGTTTCTGTGTCTTTTGTGATTTTGTGCCATATTCTTACCTATAGTCTGTATGTTTTGCGAATTTTCACTGTTTTAGTTGTTATTTTTACACCCTGCACAATAAAAGTCTGCACTTGCATCTGTCTCCTCTGAGAATCCGTGACAGATTCCCACTTTGAGACAAATGAAGAAAAGTGTATCTCCTTTTTCCAGTGCCCAAGTTTTTTTGGGCTAGTTTCAGGTCTGGGTTAGAAATTTTTCCATCACACCCATATGTGAGTCTTCCTCAAACTATTGCCACAACGTTGGAAGCACACAATTGTATAGAATGTCTTTGTATGCTGTAGCATTACAATTTCCCTTCTCTGGAACTAAGAGGCCCAACATGTTCCTGCATGACAATGCCCCTGTACACAAAGCAGGATCCATGAAGACATGGTGTGCCAAGGTTGCTATGGAAGAACTCGAATGTCCTGCACAGAACCCTGACCACAACGACATCGAACGCCTTGGGAATGAACTGGAATGCTGCACCCCAGATAGAAGAGTGTTGGTGGTTATAACAGCAAAGGGGGACTAAATCTTCAATAGGACATTCAAAAAACACATTTGGGTATTATGTTCAGGTGTTGGCCATTCAGTGTAGAACTACTTGATAGTCAGTGTCACTGCTGTGCTGAGAATGAACCTCCAACCAAATAACATTGGTTACTGGTTGTCCCATGGTGGTCTCTTCCATTTGATGGACAATATAAACTGGGCTGACAAATTGTGCATAGCAGATTCATTAAATCTTCCCTTACAAAGGGCATCCTTATTGTAGGTTATTTAATAAAGCCTATCTCTGTATGTGAGGGTAGATATAGCTAATAATCTGGCAGGTCTACATAACATTTTTTTGCTTTGAAACATATTTGCCTATGTTGACAGTGCCTACCTGTGTTCTGGTTCCTTCTATGAACTCTGATTGCCAAGAAACCTTAACAAAAAGACAGCAGCAGAAAGGATGTGATGAATAGTGCTTGAAGGATCTTTGGAACTGACTGCAGGTCTGTGGACTTACACTACAGAAGCTGAAACACCTGTCCAGCAGGTCAGATTAGCAACCCTTCCTGTCTAACCTTCTTCTTCACTTCTTCTACCAATTTACCTTAAAAGCACTCAGGCATGAAGGAGGCCAGATGTCCTAAGGCAACAGAAGAAAGTATTCCTGTTCTACTCCCTTCATATCAACACTGCCAGGCATGTTATTCTCAGTGTTATTGCAATTATTCCATTACCTTTTATATCTTGCTTCAACCATGAGACCGAGTCTCCTGGCAGAATGTTCTGCTTTGCTCACAAAACATGAGGATAAATGATTTTTTTTTCTGTTAAGACATCAAAAGGTGGTACATGAACTACTGTATCTTTTTGAATTTCCAAATCTCCACTTGACACAGCGAATCATGTTATCTTCCATGAAATCACTCTGTTTCCTTTTTCCATTCCTTTGCAACCCAGAATGTTGGTCTCCTGATAGAATCTTCTAGTTTTACTTGATTATCTTTGATCTTCACCATCTCTAATGTTCTGCCCCTTGTTCCCACTCGTGCATTGTTTGTGTGTTGATGCAGTCCACAAGCAAGCTGCTTAACAGAATCCTTAATTAATGATTGGAATCCTGAGGGTGTGTAAAAGAGGAGAAAAAAGCAAGGTGTGAAATGAATTGTAAATTGCCTCTGCCTAATGCTATACCGTGTTTACAAGTCGACTTATTTGTCAATCACCAGCTTTCTGGGGTCAGTTTTTGGGATGAACCTGTCACAGCCAGAGAGTGAAGCAGCAGATGAATGGCGCTCGCTATCTGAAAATTCATTGTGAGAATCAGCTAGATCAGTCATTCCAAAAGGGCTAACAGCTTTGGGCAAATGGTCAAACCAATTTCAAAGTGTTTAATCTGTAATTGATTTAGAATTGATCCCTGTAAATGGGACCCCACATTGCCCCACAATTTTTATGTTCTTATCACTCAACCATTTCAGTAATGGGTGTCGAGCGCATCTGGTTTATCAGTATGCCATCATTCTAATAATATCCATTTATATTTATATACACACACTAGGGCAGAGTTGGTAAACATACATTTGATTTTATTTATTTTACAATATGATGCAAATACATGTGAATATTAATTTCTGAAAATCCAAGATGTGTGCACTTGTTTAGAGTGCCAAAAATCAGAAAAGTTGGATAAAAGAACTTGGTACCTCCCCCCATTCCAGAGCCAGTGTTCCTGCCACTTTTGGGAAAACAAGTCTTTGACAATGTTCTGGCTTTACTTTCTGAAAGGATAGCTGGAATGTCATCAAGATAAATGATGGGCAAGCAATCATTAGCAAAGGTAACTGTAATCAGTTGGTGGATTTCCACTTTTACTATCTGTAGACAAACTTTGATGCATATAATCTTTTTATTTTTGTACATATTTATACCAAAAATATCAATATTGGTATTGTGTATAGAGAATACATTGGTATAGGTTAATTGTTCTACTTGATATAGGTTAATTGTTCTACTTTGGACATGTCTTAAGGCTGATTTATACTTGAATGTGCGTGTGGGTAGAAGCAGTGGCAATGTGAGTGGCATTATTCAAATACATGCCTTAGTATACCTTATGTCAACATCATCAAGATGGCCGTCAGAGCCAAAACATACCTGTCCGTCCATTTTCCGAGTCGAACTATAAATTGTTTAATGATTTCATGCATAGCAATGAAACTAACAAGCTTATTTTCTCTCTAAAACTTTCCACCATTGTAATTGTTGTCATGAGCTGCATCTCAAATCTAAAATATGACCTTACATGCAAAAGTATTCACTAGAAGATTCAAAAGACTGGTAAATAAGACAGACCTTTCAGTAGGTTTGAATGCTATGTGAAAGATTTTTAAAATTCACACACAAACCATAATGAGAAAACCTGTTAGTTAATACTAAATGACTATCTAAAATAGTGCATAAGTATGCAATTTGAGAAACACAAGTTTGTTTAGCCAAGTGTGGTCCCCCGGGTCACATGGTGCTATACTGCCCACACTACTTATGTTGTTATGGATGTGTAGAATTAATTTCTGAGGACGTACACAAGCGATACTCCAAACGACTACAAGCTACAAGCAGCAACCATCTTGTGTGTGTGTTCGCATAGTTAAAAGCAAGTACATTCCAGGCTTTACTGCAGCTCAGTAACTCCATATTGCCATCTGTAACAGAAGAAGTCTAAGTGTGCCCAATAAAATCCTCAATGAGCCGGTGTGGGTGCAGGTTTTAGTTGCAACCAAGCACGAGACAATAGTTGTTTGAAGACCAAGTGGAATCGAGTGTAACTCCTGCTTGGTTGGAATGAAAACCAGCAGCCACATCAGCCTTTTTCAGACACGATTGGTTAAGTCTTAGAACATTTTGATCAGACCTACACATGAGAGCAGAGG
The DNA here is from genome assembly GCA_022985145.1 of Pangasius djambal. Classification (NCBI taxonomy): domain Eukaryota; kingdom Metazoa; phylum Chordata; class Actinopteri; order Siluriformes; family Pangasiidae; genus Pangasius; species Pangasius djambal. Next base: position 15,018,690 of record CM040994.1, read on the forward strand.
TGGCTGAATGCATGTGCCACTCTCATCACAATCCCTAACCAGTCAGAAAGGCAGTACTACCAGTCAGTTTTAACAGGAAATCCATAGTGAACCTAAAGTCAAACGCAGGAACTATGATGAAACAAGGAAACAAAAAAAAATCGTGGCTTAGAGATGCTGCAGTAACACATGCAAAATACACACACACACACACACACACACACACACACACACACAGGCTCATCTGATGAAACAACAAGCGACAGCTGAAACACCAGACATATACTGCGAGGAGGTGGAATAGGAGCTGAGGAAAACACAAAGTAAACTTGAGGAATGTATGACAATATCTGCCTCCCAAAATCTAGACTGCAGCCTCGAAAGATGGCTTTTTGGTAGCACTCTTCTATGAAGACTCATCCTCAGTAGACAGTTGTACTAAATGAGACAGTCTACCAAGGCAACATATCCATGGCATTGGAAAGGGTGCACCATCGCAGTCACGCTGAAAAACTTTTAATTATTTTATTGAAATAACTAAAGCCAGTTCTTGAATTCTTACAAATATGTGACTGCCTAACGCATATACAAAACTAGAACTGTTACACTCTAACACTAGCGGTCTTAGGGAGAGACAAATATAAGAGAATGGTTAGATTTCTTATGGATTTTTTTACTATCCAAGTACTTTTACTATCCGAGTAATTTAGGCTTTTCCATCCATGTGCAATTTGAGTGTTTAGATGTCTATTCTGGTAACACATAGCCACAAATTCTTCTCTCTGAAAAATATCTCTAAAAGAATGAGAATGACACATAATCTAGAGCTTAAAGCTACTTGTGGTAATATTTTGCTCTCTCTGGTAGCAAAACCCTACTGCGAGCTACTTACAGAAGAACATTTTATAAAGCAGGCTTCTCTGCTGCATGGATTAATCTCACAACTTCAGAAGTAATTCTTGGCTGTGAGAATTCAAGTAGTATGCCTAAAAACCAATGGTGTGCTGAAAGACTATTTAGTATGCTAGGATGTGGCTGGAGTATTCACAACTCTGCTCTTTCTTTAGTATAAAAGAAGCACCATGACAATTTAAAAAGAAAAAAAACAACAACTTCATTTTGCATATCGGTGAATACCAGGTGAAATAAAAACTTGTCATTTGCTCTGTTGTAATCTCACAGCACGCTGCTCTGCATTTGCATCAGAAATGGAATCACAAGCTAGCCCACTAACCATGTTAGGCAGGAGCCAGATAGTGTTAGCATGCTAGCCAAAATAGAAATATTTGAAATAGAAAAATACAGAGAAATGCATAAAACATACTGTTAGCTGTCATTAGGTCTCTAGCTAACAAAATTCATAACTGGGTAAGTATACAAATTTCACAATGAGGATGAATCAGATGACTGTCATTCACTGGCTTTCAAATGATTATTGAAGTATTTTATTCATCTTCAGTAACTGCTTTACTGATCTGAGTTGCAGTGGATCTGGAAGCAATCTCAATAACAATAGGAGAAAGAAGGCACCCCAGATGGGACGCCAGTCCATCGCAGGGCACCCTGCACACACATTCACACCATGATGCACACCTAGGGGCAATTTATAGCATAACCAGTCTGCCTACCTGCATGGTTTTAGACAGTGGGAGGAAACTAGAGAAACTGAAGAAAATCAAAGTGGGCACAGTAAGAACATGCAAAACTCTGCACAGACAGTAACCCAAGGACCCTGAAGCTGTGAGGTGGCAATGCTACCCACTGTGCTAACATGCCACCCCCAACCAATAGCAAATGTAAATGTTTTTCCCGTTCGGCAAGAAAAACGTTAAAACTCTATCGGTCCTAAATCCCTTTTCCTCTTATAGCATGACTTTCACTTCCTCACACCTGTTTGCGTTGTTTACACTTTCACTCTCTTTTTCACGCTCTCTCCTGATTGGCTGCCAGCTCCTGTCTGTCATTTTGTAGTCAAGACTGCTTTCATTTTAATATATCTGCTCTGCCATATGTTTTACAACTTTCCCACCAGTTCTGGACCTGACACCTCTGACACAGCACTGACTGTGCATTACTATTATAGGATTGTCAATGTGACTCAGCAACTCAGGAGCATCTTATTAAAAAGATAAATTAAAATTTTATATCCAGGTTTCTGTAAAGCTGCTTCGTGTCAAGGTTTATTGTTAAAAGCACTATATAAATAAAATTGAATCGAATGTTATACAGTATTTATGTTTCCCCTGACATAATAATTTCTCAATTAAAAAATAATGATTTTGTCTTTGACTAAAGAATTAATTAAAGTGTTCTATGAAAATTCATGTTTTGCATATTTATTGACAGAATTTGTCTTAGGGTGTTTTAAATAAACAGCATTTCTTTTCCCAGGGCAGGAAAACATTGAAATTTTGGTCTGTGCTAATCACACATACACATACAGTGTGCGTTGCTTAGAATTTAGGATGGGGAAAAAAAGTATTGCTTAAATTGAAATTTGCAGCATTAGATTTTTCCTAAAATGAAATCTAGCCAAAATAAAGCTAAAATAAATTTTTTAAAACTGCTATTCCACAATTACTCCTATAGAGGGTTAATATTCACAAACCATGACCCTCAGCATTAATACACCCTAAGTGTTAACAATGTAATTTATACTTATTAATACAAAAATATGAACATAGTAATTGGCAATTATATTTACTAATGTTTTGTTTTTTCTATTAAATAAATAATGTTTATTCCAACAGTGGCAAAAAATAAGTTCACAATGAAAAATATGAAAAAATCCCTTCATTAATATGTTAATTGGGCTCTTAACGTGTTCCTGGTGGTTAATTCACAAAATTCATAAGTGGAGCTTAATTTCTTGAATTAACCAACTGGAACATGACCTAATTAAGTCATTAGCTAAATTTTTTAAATCATTATTTTTAGTCATTGATAGAACAACTATCAATAATGCATAATATTATGCATAATATTAATGCTAACTATTATTTAGTTAACAATGAAACAAACTGATTTTATAAGAGTTATTAATTTCTTGGTTAATATTATTTATAGCCAATTAACATTTTAATACAAATTACATTTTAACACAAACTCTAATGTTCTTCCACCTATGCTTTTTTTTTTTTGACATTTTCTTCCAGTAGCAGTGAATTGTTGGCTATTGAAGACTGCCAAGCATACACCAGTGGCATTCTCATAAATGTGACGAGGTAGGCTGCATTTCTGCACCATAGTTGAAAAGATGTTATAAAATGAAACAGCCATCATGTCAAGTCAAGCAGGTCTTATTGTCATTCCTACACATAATGTGTATACATTTGAATGAAATCTAGTTGCTTCAGAGCTATGATGCAACACATAACAGTACAGCACTCCAGTGCACAGGACTACATAAAGTGCAAATATATAGGTGTGAGAAAAAAGTGCAAAAAATACAATTAATACACAGAACAAATCATATGGAGGACAAAAAATACATGGAAACTAGACAGGACAACAGAACATTAATGAATGGATTATATAGTTATATAGCATAATTTAGAATGAGTTGGATTTAGCTGTGTATTTGTAGAAGTTATCTGGAAAAGCTGTCTCAGTAGCAGTGATTTACTAGCAAACAGTCCCAGTAGCAGCTGGATTGGAAAAAAAGTGTCTAGTAGCAACTAGATCAGGGTAAATCATGTCCCATTTCAGCATTCTCTCTGAGGGCATAACACCGTCCATACAGTCCAGGTGTGCAGTGATGGTCAAATAGTATGTGATCATTTGAGGGTGTGTCTTAAGATCCTTGATTAGTCAGGGTGGATGCTGGGTTGAGTGTGTCTGACAATCTCAAGGAGGAAGCTGCTGCAGTGTCCAGTAGAGGTGGCACTGTTGCTCCAGGACTTTCTGCAAGACAGCAAGAGAGTGATGTCCATTAGAAGGATGGGATGGGTCATCCACAATGCTGGTGACCTTGCAGATGCTTGTGGTAGAAGGTATCATTGGTGGATAGAGGGTCAGGATGCTCTCTATTGTCCTCCTGTAGAAAATGGTGAGGATGTGATGGCAGAGGAAGTGAAGTGAAGACACAGTAAGTGAAGATGTTTCTAGGCTTTTTTGGCTAAGTGTTGTTAAGGGTGCATGTAAGATCCTCTTTAATGTGCACACCAAGCCACTTGGAGCTTTGTACTCTTTCCAGTGTTGCAGCATTGCTGAGCAGTGGAGAGTGATCACCGTGAGTGTTTCTGAAATCAGCAATCATCTCTTTTTTTCAATTAACATTAAGAGGTGGATTGTTGTTTCTGGACCAGTCTACAAGCTGCTCCACCTCCTCCTGTACGCGGACTTGTCGTTGTTGCCAATGAAGCCCACCACTGTGGGGTCAACAGCAAACTTGATGATGCTGTTTGTTGTGAGTCAGCAGTGGAAACAGCAGTGGACTGCGCGTAGTCCTGGGGAGCTACAGTGTTCAGTGCAGTGGTGCTGGAAATGGTGACAGACTGAGATCTCCAAGTCAGAAAGTCCAGGATCTACTTGCAAAGGGAGGTCTTCAAACCCAGCAGGGTACTGAATGCTGAGTTACTGATCAAAAGGTAGGGGGCTCAAGCCTGAGCACTGCCATGCTGCCACTGTTTGGCCCTGGAGCAAGGCTCTTAACCCTATCTGCTTCAGGGGTGCCGTATCATGGCTGACCCTGTGCTCTGACCCCAGCTTCCTAACAAGCTGGGATATGCGAAGAAAAGAATTTCACTGTGCTGTAATGTATATCTGACAAATAAAAGCTTGTTCTTTTGAATTCTCTGTTGTGATTATAGTTTTTCATTAACTTTCTTACCTTTTGATATTATCAGTACAGTATGGAATTTAATTTTCAGACTTACTGGAGCATGTTAAAAATTTCTCAAGACTCATGTGTTAAAGAAAACCTCCTCACTGGGCATACAGTATATTGTGCACAGGAATGTGTTTACTAGGGCCTAGGAGACAGTTTTATCTTTGTGCTGACCTTGTGTTAAAATCCTAGGTAAGATGTTTTGGGAAAAGGGCTTTTTGGTATGTAGGCAGTTCAGGACTGAACCTTGAAGACAACACCTATGTATGTACATTAAGCTTCAGTAAAACTATTCCTCTTCTCCACGTTTGTGCCTGCTTGCATCTTTATTAAAAAGAAAACTAGAAAATTACTTCAAATGCATCTTTATTAAGAAGAAAACCAGAAAATTACTTCACAATCCATCATTACTCATTGGTTTTGGGAAGTTCTGCAGTTAGTGTCAGCCTTCAAGGTGGCCCCTCAAAATTCGTGGCCCCAAGCTTTTGCCTGACTTTCCTTTCCTGTAGCTATGACTCTGGCTGTGAATCAGGGACAGATTACCAGACAGGACTATTGGGCAGGTGGCCAGGGGCCCTGGCCACTAGGGGGGCCTCGACGAGCATAGCAAAGTGAGGTCCATAAAGGCAAGATTGATGTGGAAGCCCAGGTAGGTTTGTTAAAAAGCTGGACTTTGATGATTTGGTGAATGGGTTTGTGAGGTGAAAAACAAGAAAGAAGCTAGTCGTCTAAACTAAGACAGCCTTCTGCATTTCACCAAGACTACTCAAATACTCATAATAGATGTCTAATATAGCAATGTATGTATTTATTTTGATTGTGTTGGGTTGCAGGGCAAGGCAATCAGGGCATAGTGGGGTGGGGAAATGGCTCCTGGCCAGGGGCTGAGGATTTACTAATCTGCCCTTGCTGTTAGTGCTACGGGATGGTAGTCATGGACACAGATTGTTTTTTGACACAGAAATTTTTCATTTAATATTTGTCTTCCTTTCTGAAACCTTTTGCCATCCAACACATTTGGATAGAAATGGAGCAAATGGTGGTTAGCCAGAATCACGTCTGTAAGTACTAATTGGCAAACCCCCTCCCACCCCCGCCCTTAGCTCTACTGTGCTCCTAAAAGATGATTGCTCATCCACATTCATTTATACTGTAGGATTAAAGTGAAGCTGCTTCTTTATGTCAGGTGCTTTGATCACACTGATGGCCCGCAACAGATGAGTAGAAGGATATCTGTGATTAGAGTTCAGTGTCTAACTGTATGTTATAAATATATCTCTCCTGAGTGTGTGCGTAGGACGGCTCTGCACTATGTGAGCATGTTTCATTTGTACACGGGCCCAAAAACAACCTGTGAAAGATTAGTCACAGCCTACGTGCTTGGCCATGTTGAAAAATGAAGTGCCTTTTGAAAACGCCAGCTGGGTTCAGTATCGTTTATTCATCCTACTCATTTTGAACTTCAGATCTCACACAGCAGGGCACCATGGGAGGGAAGTGTATTTTTACAGATGCTACTGTACATTATTAACACGTCTGAGCCATCTAGAGCTGTTTCCCATCCCCCTGGTCCTGGTGTAAATCCTGCGCTGCAGATTTTAAAGTTTATTGTTCTAACGCTTCCTTTTTAGCCTTGTAAATAGCCTGTAAATTAGCTGATGAGCTGATTTGAGGGTATTACGAGCAGGAAAATGTGCAGTGTAGTGTGACGAAAGAATCAGGAGTGGGGAAAATGACAAGTACATGTAGAAAATAATTAGCAAAAAAAAAACCTGCAATAATTTGATCAACATGGCTAGATGCACATAAGTAATGTGATGATGAGAAAATTCTAGATCTGTGAATCACTCAATAATCAGATCTTTGTCTAAATTTAGTAATTATGCTCCAACAATAAACTCACCAAAGAAGAGGGACATGATGTAAAAATTCACATTTCCTGCCCTGTTTTTTTTTTTTCTTTTTTTCTGGAAAATATATTTAAGTAATATAAAATGTTTTGTTGCCATTTTGCACCAATCCATGCCAGATGTTTAATTTATTCTATATGGTGTTTATTGCGTCCTGATAATTAATTTAATCAAATATATTATAGTATGCTGTGTGTATGACCACTGCAGTGGTAGCTGCTAAAATCAGATAAGGATATTATTATTGTATAAACACAAACAATGGCAAACCATAAAGCTATGGCTTATTTGGGATTAGCTTTTTCGTCTGAAGGTTAAGGTGTGAGTGTGCTAATAATTCATCTTGGTGTGCTGGAGAAAACTCTGGGCTTGAGAGTAGACATTGCATGATTTGATTGGCAGCTCCTGATTGGCAGCTGAGAGCTATTCTGTGTGTCTGGGACATTGTTAAATACTAAAAAAAAAAGTTTTAATTTTTATACTCTTTCTGCAAATAGGGCAAAATAAAAGTGCATTCTTGGTGCAGGAGTCTAATCAAAAGAGAGGGATGGAAATGTATTTCGAGGATCCATAACAAAATGGCTTGCCTAGGGCTGTTGTGTTAGCCCCGTTGCCTTTGAAGCATATTGGATCAACTCTCTGCTTGTGAATAAATGATTGAATACCTCAATTTGTAATTTACTCCTCAATAGCTTGGGCCAGTTGAGCCATATAATGTTTTGCTTGTTCATATTTCATTTGTTCTTTGGCACTAAGCAAAAGATTGGCACTGGGGTACGAATTTTACTGAAATAATGGGATAGAAAGATGGGATAGAATTTTTTTTTTCTGGGGAGCAATTTGCTCACAGACAGAAAGAGAGGCAATGATAAGTGCCTTAAACTGCAATCACACCTCCGGTGGCATCCTGTTTTATTTATGTTTTGTTTGGCCTGCTGCATTTGAAGCATACTGGATCAACCAGCATCTCGTAAATAAACGACTGAATACCATTGCTGTGATTGATTGAATACGATTGTAAAGTAAGTGCCTTAAACTGCAATCTAACCTCCACTGGACCCCTATCAGCCCTGTACATGCGAAATTAGATTTAATGATACATCTGGCTTGTCTTCGGTAATAAACTCTTATGAATCATAGGTCAGACAGTTAAATAACACCACAGAGGTGCAGGACGGGGGTTGCAGGAGTATAGAGAAAGAGGATAGAATCGCTACCTGGGCTCCCAATTCCAGCGACGTCTTATTAAATTTTAAAATAGCCTCTCCGACACAAGCCCCCATTCTATTAACCTGTCGCGTCGTGTTCTTTATAGTCGTGTTCGAGGGAAAATGGCTTGGGTCCAGACGCATTATGGGTACCTGCTTTGTGTGGTTTATGTGGGATGCGTGAGGCCTGAATACATTTCAACAAGAAATAGGATTGTTAGGGGGGATCTGCAGTCTGAATTAATCCTCCTTTTGGTGTAATGGAGAATATCTCTATAAACTATAAACACGGAGGCAGCAGTAGACCACTATAGAGGAATGTCTAGAAACATGTTGATGTTGATGTCTAGAAACATGGATAATGTGGGAATTCAGCAGCCATTAATACACTGACATATTGACATATTGATATATTGACTGTCTAACTGCCAAACATGTACAGATATTGATCAGAAGGAAACATTAACTTCTTTTAACTTTCTTTTGCAAACAGTGCTAGATAACCCTAATCAGAATCAGAATCATTTTTGTTTGGCATATACATTTACACATATTAAGAATTTTACTTGGCGTTTGGTCACAACGCAATACATTCAATACACACATCACAGACAACATAGCACAATTACCTTCCTAATATACAAACATAGCACCCAGTATACAAATATTACACCTTAAGCATAAGCGGTAGGCTCAGCTGTAATTTACATTACAGAGGCGGTAGAAATAGCAGCTAGATGCAGTTCAGGGTGCATTAAAAGGAGTAGAACAATTGTGATATATATTAAATAATAGCAATGATATCTAATAATGACAATATTAATAAATAATATACGTAATAAATAGTACTTAAGTACCAATACTAAATAATAATAGTAATAATAATACTTAAATAGTATTTAAAATAATAATAACATCTAATGTAAAATAATATAAAGTAATTAAATAATAATAATACTAATAATAATATACAACTATCTAGTGCAGGCAGCAGGAATGCAATTATTTGTAAAAATGTGGTTTCCACATGGCAAAAATATAATTTCTTCAGTATTTTCACTTTATTTAACGCAATTCTCCATCAGTCTTCATCCTTCCGGCACTGAACTTCGCTTTGGACCACATAACAGCATAGTTTACACAATTCTTCCGTCTTCTTACCTCAGATATAGCTGATTAGCTGTGAAAAGTTTGGTGTCTGACATTTGCTTGGTGTCCATAGTTTTGCTAAAGTTAACAAGGAATGCAATTGATATTATAAATATCTGCCTCAAACTACATCCAGTTCTTCAGTTATACCACACAAAAACACGGTTTAGGACAGTATGAATTACTGTAATCTATAAACATGAACAGTTTACAGTGTTATGTTATGGGGGTAGCCATTTTGGACTTCACATTTTCCTTAGTATGATTTTGCATGACCAATGTAATGCGAGATGATTGCAAGCAAGCAATCAGAAAGCTGCTAGCTGTGCCGGTTAATTAGGAAGCTGTGGAATATGTTACAGTATACACTAGCTAATGACTGAGGATTAAAAAAATAAAGCTAGCTAGCATGCAGCTGTTAAGTCTTATATACAGTCAAAGTAAAGGCTTAATGACAGTTGAAACAAGAATTAACTGTCGGGAACATTAACATTTCTGTCTGATTTGTTTCTAAATGACTAAGAAAAGACTCTTTACACTGTGAAAATTACAGTGTGATTACACTTAGCATGGGGTGGCCCAGTGGCTAGTGGGTAGCATTGCTGCCTCACAGCTTCACGGTAGCCAGTTCGATCCTGAGCTCAGGTTACTGTCTGTGTGGAGTTTTCCTGTTTTGTCTTCATGGGTTTCCTCCAGGTTCTTTGGTTTCCTCCAACCTCCAAAAACATGCTGGTAGGTGGCTTGGCTATGCTAAATCGCCCTTAGGTGTGAGTGTGTGTGTGTGCATGTGTGCATGGGGCCCTGTGATGGACAGGTGTGCCATCCAGGATGTATTCCCACCTTGTGCCTGGTGTTCCAGGGATAGGCTCTGACCAGGAAAACGCAGTTACTGAAGATTTTCATAGTTTCATGGATTCATGCCATCAACACTATGTCATTTGTGACCTCTGACATATGCAAAAATTTTGACTGGATTTTGGATCTTGATTCCCAAACTTGTGGATACTAGAAGTGTGGGTAGTTCTTGTGGAATTTCCTCATAAATATGATAGAGGCCCTCTATTTCCTCTCACTGATGGGGTGACAACAAAAAACTGTCTTGACTTGAAGTAGTATATGCCAGGCAAAAACAGGGTAGGGAATAGACAGGAAGACAGACATAGATTACCATCTCCCTGATACAGTGCTGGGTAATGGACCAGGTGTGTGTCTTTGTGCGTCTGTGTGTGTAGTAACGCTTCAGTGAGCTGCTCTGGGAGGCTGTGGAGGCATGGGCATGCTGAGGCATTAATGGGAGGTTGATGGGAAGGTAATGGATAACCCTGAGCCTAGGTAGAGGCAGCATCCATTAGCATGGGCCAACCATGCGAGCTGAGACCTGGGTGTGTGTGGCATGACAAAGTAGCAGTTAGCCAAATCATTCGGACCATCTGCTGCCCTTCACAGGTAAAATCAATTTACTGTCACATCTGCTTATTTGAATTTTAGCAGAGAACATAAAACATCTTGGGTCAAATGTAAAAAAAAGTGCAGTGCACTACGTCACATCCTGACTAGACTTAATAAAATAAGGAATAAGACACAATGGAATGTGCTGTTATAGGAAAATAATCAACTCTGGGTGGTAATTTTCCTATAGCAGTACTCCCAGGCCTGGCTTGTTCTTCTTATAGCACAGTGATTTGTTAAGGATTCAATATTTTTTTTTAATTAGTGAACATGCTGTGCTTTTTAACCATGTATAGTTATATTTAATGTTGTGGAATGTGTGAGGCAAGTTAGTTCCTGATCACTTGTAATCAAAAAAGCTTGGAATGAGAGAAAACTTATCGACCGTTACAATAAGCTAAACACCCGAGACACCTTCCAGAAACGTTAAATAAAACATCTACTTACAGAAAGCTTAACCATATAAAAAAATTACATATTTTTTTTTGTTAAATAACGTTTTTTTTTTATTCATTATTATTAGCCTTAGATTATGTTTGGCATTCACCATACATGTCCCCGTGAATGGGTTTTTACTATAGAAATGATACCATATAAGAATAAGTGCATTAATATAAAACTATCATTTGAATTACACCCGGGACTACTGTCAGAGCTGCTGTTACAGAAAACTAATCAACACCTTCTGACCAATTAGATTTGAGAATTCACCAATGCCGTGATATAGCAATTAGTAAATGTTTATCAGTGTTTATAAGCATCCATTCATGTATGGTATGCAAATCATTCTCAGCAAACTAGGCAGAAGGTAACCCAATTCCAGCAGATATGCAACCACAAACTATTGAGTAACAGCTTTGATGTGCAACACTTTGTCTTTGCTTAGGGCAGTGCACCTGGTTTAAAAATTCATGAAATCATCCCCCCTTAGGGGTTCATTTGTCACCTGTGCTTCACTATTGATATTTGACTCCCTACTTCCTGTCTCCTGCCTCCTATTGTGGGGATTAAAAAAAAAAAAACGACTGAGATGAAGAATGAGCTCCTGGTTTGGGAGCTAGGAGTCAGCGGATAATTTCATTACAGTTGAGAGGCAGAATGATAAGACACTATATGGGCTTTATGTGCAGATGTTCCACACACTGATTAATCGTGAGTGAATTCTGTTCAAAAGGTCTAAAAAATGTATTTGAGAATGATGATAATATGACATTACATGCTGATAGTGTTCAAAGAAATGTACAGAAAATGAACTAAATAAAGGGACATTTCAGGTTTTGTGATTTAAAGTGTACTTAGTAACTGATCTTGATATTACATGACACATTTTTACAACATATTACATCTCTAAAGTACTATTCTTGTGCTGATATATATACACACACACACACACACACACACACACACACACATATATATATATATATATATATATATATATATATATATATATATATATTGTATTGGTTTGATCTGATTAAATTCTTCATACCCTCCACCATGCTTCTTATCAGTGTATGGAGTTTCACTGCTCTTTTTCATTTTGTACGGTTGACATTTTCTCTTGCATCAGCAGGAAGACTGATAAATTTTTTTTTGGGTCCAAGATGTGAATGTAGTATATAAAACATCATCCCAGCTAACACAACATTACTAGAATGTTCAGGAAATACTTTGTACTTTTTGCTGTGCAAAAAAATTACCTCCTGAAGGTGACTAATTTCCAATATCAGCATGTCTTGAAATGTCTTATTCATCTTATACCACAGCAGCTATGTTTGTTATTAATTAAAGAGCAATATGTCAAAATTTTCTTGTGTAAGAAAACCTAACAGATTGAACAAACCACAATGTTCAGAAAACCTTCTGCTTAATAATCTGTATTTTTGTAAGAAATCATAATCGACACATATAAATGAAATATTTGTCAAATTGTAATTTCAAAATCATCAATAATAGTGTATATAGGACATCACAATAAACAGTATCATATGATACCTACTTAATTTCAATCTGATTCTTCAACAATGCACATTTTATGTTCATTATTCATTATATTCTGATAACATGTAACACTTGCATCAGTCTCATACAGCCTATTAAGTGACAGAGAAAGCCTACTGGGAAGTTAATTTGTTCTGCAGTCATGGGGTACATAATTGTTTACAACATGGCTGTTTTTTTTTCTTTTCTTTTTTTTTCATGTTTGAAAATGGGAATTGCTCCATACTGGTTGTATAGATCCCATTCTGGGTGTTATGAGACCATTAAGATAAATTCGTAGGTGCTGAGAACTGACATGGATGTGGGAAACTCCATTAGCTGATGTAATTATGGAAGGCAAGACAGGAATGAACAGGAGTGAACCTCCAGTTATAGCACTTAAGGTGGTGTATTGTCGGGATGCATGTTTGTAGAGACAGACAGACAAACAGAGAGAGAGAGAGAGAGAGAGAGAGAGAAGGAGAGATACACACCAACTGGACAACATCTACCAATTAAATCCCATGTTGTTGTTTAGTGTGTAGCTATCTCTGTATCTCCTACACTGACACTGCTAAGACAAACACTATTTTCTCCCTCTCCATCTTTACTGAGCACACACACAACCCGTCTCTCAATGTCAACACCCAACATCTCTTAAATTATTAGCAAGTCATGCTTCTAGCATTGAAAGGAGCTGTGGCTCTCCATATTAAGACTAACACATGCAGTATAATGGCCCTAAAGTAAGCATGAAATGAATACAACGTTGAAAGCAGTGACAAACACGGCCGCTGTCACATCGGCCTGAAGAATATTAAAGGTGGACGAGTGTAGCCGAGAGCTTCATATAGGACAGGAGTGTGTCACCTCCCCACGATCTAAAGCCACTGGCAGCTGCTGAAATGGGACACGACAGGTAGGCCAAATTGCTTCCCTCACTTTGCAGTTTTTCCCTGCTGGCATTTTGTGTGTCTTTCTCAGTCAGTCTCACTTTTCCCACACATAAATACATTCATGCATCACTATAAAGGGCTTTTCACATGGGAGGCAGCAGAGAGAGCTGGGTGGGCAGCAGCTGGAGCATAGGATATGTGGCAATAAGCTCAACCCCCAGAATTCATTTTGTGCACATCTTGGGTCATGACACATCAAGGTTGCCAGGGTTGTGGTTTTTATGCCAAATTAGGAATGTAGAAAGTGATAGTCTGTGGGTGCTTTTTTTTTTAGGAGATTAGGGGATAGTTTAAAAATAGTCCGCATCACCAGCATAACATTTTAAAGCAAACACTCAGAAATAAATCTAATTAATCACTGCAAATCAATTAAAATCTACTCAATTATTTCATAGGCTATGGCAAATAAAGAGAAAGTGTAAGTGCAGACAGTGTATCCATGAAGAACAGGACCATTTCTTTAGTATACTGTATAAAGGGGAATTATGGAGTGGATAATGGGCATACATGGTAATGATATAAATTCATATTGCAGATATTGCGAATCAGAAATGCGTGCGCACCACAGTGAACTTGTTTCCCAGACAAATTTGGGCTAGCTACCCTTGAACAAGCACTAGCTGTTTTTAATTTTTGCTTAGCAAAGATAGATGCATCAAAAAAGGCTAATTTCTCGAGCTAGCTAATTCAGTGTTTAAGCTAGCTAGCAATGACAAATAATTTAAGGCATGTTCTAGTAATAGATTAATGCTGAACTACATTAATTGTTTTTGTGTTCATTTAGTGAAGTATAAAGACATCAACTAAAGTGAGTTTGTTAGCAAACTCTGGCTAGCTAGTGTTAAATAAGTGCTAGCAGTTCTTAACATTTGCTTAGCAATGTATAAAGACATCAACTGAAAAGAATTTGTTAGCTAATTTTGGCTACCTAGCATTGAATATGTGCTAGCTATTCTTCATTTTGTTAATTAATGAATAGAAGCATCAAACAAAAAGGCCAATTTTGTCAAGCAACTAATTTTTAAGCCATAGCTACCTTACCAGGTATCTAGCTAGGAATGACAAATAAGGTAGGCCTTTTTCTAGTAACATATCTCTGTTGAGTGTGTAATTATATGCTTTTGATTATTAATTTGAGTTTTTGATTTGTATTTTTCCTGTATTTCTTTTTACACATATTTACTGGTTTGAAATAATCACTCAATCCATGCGGGACAAGCGCTAGCTGTGCCTAGCATATTGTTTCCACTCTGTAAAAGGTGCATGTTATTTTTCACCTACCTTACAAACAGCTATGCTAAACAGGAGAATTCTGACATTTCATACAGAAAGCGAAGGGAGGGAGGTAGGAGGAGGGGCGAACAATATGTCACCTGCCATGTGAAAAGCTCTTAAAAGCTACATGAGTAGGTCGTTCTGAAAGGTGAAAAAGTAAATGGCGGCTATGTCATACAGAGAGACCTCTTAACCCTATGGTCAATGTTGTACAGACTTGTCTACACTCACGCACACACAAGCACAACACTGTCACTTAGTGACGTGGACCATGCCTGACTACCCAGATGTCTGCATGCATCTGTCAGGATCAGATGGTGAGTGACGGCCGTGTGTGCGTGCGTGGTTGTGTATGTGTGTCAGCTGCTAAGAATGAAAAAGGGACACATGCGCAAACAACCCTGCATCTTGACACCTGATGCATTCCACTGTACGGGAAGCCATGCTGGGACCTGCCCTTCTCCTAAACAGCGAACACACACATTGTTTTACATACCAGTCATGCACTGTTCTTCATACCACTGTTATTACTTCAGCTCGGTTCCTACACAGGACTGACCTCCGAACCATGACATCCCTCGGCCGGAGACAGCTTTGCAAATTTTTTACAAAAAAATATTTGAGATGTTATAATTGGTGTGATTTCACCTGTTGGGTGTGAAGACTGGTGCTTTTAACAAGTGTTAGAATACATCCACAATAATAGATGTAGATGGGGTGAAAGATCACGAAGCTAAACCGCATGAATATTCTGCATCAGTCACCATAAACTCTTCATTGGTACACCTACTTTATGGCTGCACACTTTGGCCATTTTATTACATAGACCCACTCTATAGCACTTTAGAGGTCTGTAATTACAGAATATAGCCCACATGTTGCTTTGTACAGTGTGTCAGTCCTCATCTATTAAGGGAACTGGACCACTATAGGACCACAGATATTATTTCGGTGGTGGACCTTTCAATTCAATTTTATTTGTATTGCACTTTTTAACAATAGACATTGTCATAATGCAGCTTTACAGAAACCTGAATGAGTCCTGGGATGAGCACTGGACAGTCTTTATGACTACAGCAGCAGTTCCTAGGTACAAGTCTATATAATGAAATAAACTGGCATAAATCTTTCTGGTGAAAATCATTAGGGGATCCATTCTCAGCACAGCAGTGACACTGAAATGGTGGTGTGTTTTTATTTGTTGTCTACTGACAAACACCTAATATACATAGGTCTATACTGTTAGTTGCAGTTCCTCGTGGATTGGCTGGTTATTAGCTTCAGTCTAATTCCTGGAGATTTGTTCATTTAAAATGATAAATAAACTAAATGTTTTAACACGTGGGGTTATTTAATTGTAGTGTGACATGACTTCCAAACTTGATTAGATCTGCATTTTAACACAAATGCTGTGTATACAGTGTTGAAGACTAAAGCCCTGTCTGAGTGCACCAAAAATGCACCATCGTAACCTGAAGTCCAAACTGAAACCGTAAAAATACAGCAATATTAAATGTGTAAAATGCACAAGTAACTCTCTGATGGGTTTAGTTGCCATTAAGGTTTTTTTTTTTTTGCTTGCATGTATAAACAAGGTGGCCACACCAGTGAAAAAAACAGCCCGATAATCAATAAAAATAGCCCCAAAACCAAACCAAAACAAAATTAAATTAAATTTTGAATTTCACAACTTCTACAACATTGCCAAATCATTGCACTATTAATGTGTACATCTACTGTATGTGCTGAAGTTATGGTATAATAGCAAGTGAATTTTACATGATTTTCATTGTAGCCACATTTCATGTCATACCATATTAAAATATGGTAGTTTCTGGTAGGCACATTAGGAAATTTGATGTGTTCTTACTGCTTTTAGTCAAAGAATGTCACTTGTTTATGACTAATTAAACAGAAACAGTTCTTATTTTGAATTGGGCTCTACTGTACAGTATTTCAAAAATTGCCAACCATTGTGTCATCCATGCCTTTGCGACGAAACTGCAGTTTCCCAAGAATGAAAAGCGAGGAAACTTTTTCCCTAGTTCTTTGTATCGTGCCATAATCATCTGTTTGCTTTTGAAGTGGCTGCTATTCAAAGCCACAAGCCGACCTTGAACTCTCAAATGAAGTCCACGCGGATCATCGGGCTCCATCACATACTTTGCCGTGGGAGCTGGTTAGTTTACTTCATATTCCTCCTTTTCACACAACTGTCTTTTGTGGTCAGCCTCTGTCAGCGGCTCTATCTTTTTCTTTTTCTGCCTTGGAATGCCTTAATGAGTCCCATGGTGCAGTGTGCACCCACCCATTGCCCTCCCATTGACTGTGGAGCCATCAGTCTTTCTGTCTCACTCTCTCACTCTGCATCACTCATCACTCTGTCTCGCTTCCTTCTGTTCCTCGAGAAATAGAAGATGTAAATATGATCTCCCACGTGATCGCCCATTTTCAGCCACTGACCTTTTTGCATGTGTGCACATTTTATGAATTCATTCCAGTTTAGAGCCTGCAATTTAGCATTATGAGCTGAAAATTGGGAAGGTCATTGGAAGTGGGGTGGGCTTTCCAGAGAAGGATGATCAAAGCCTGTCAGTCAAAGCTTGGCTGGAGGCTATGGGCTTGCAGTTTTGGGCTAACTTTATGAAAGTGCACTTTGCCAGAGTGTTATTAACACTCTGATATAAGGATTATATTGTTTTATACCACAGTGTTGCTGAGTACTTGATTCTGAATGGTCAGAAAGTGTTAATTAATGTTCCATGACAGCAGTTCCAATAATAGTGTTGGCTATATATATTTTTTAATTTATAATTATAAATAAAATTATAATTATGATAAAAATCATTTGTTCTAATATGTTCTTATTTCTGTAGTAAAAACTCATTCACAGGGACGGGTAATGGAAGACGGGCTACATAATCTAAGGCTAAGAATAAACAGATGTTTATGTAACATTTATGGAAGGAGTCTCCAGTTTCGGTGCTTTGGGAAAGTCCTCAGGACAGAGGACCTTGTGCTTTCGTGTTCTTCAGTGGCATGAGAAGGTGCATTCTTTTGTCTATTTATCTCCATGGCTGGTGAGGGAACAAGTGTTTATTGCTGCTAAGTGATAACAGGAAATAATTTAATAAACTAATAACATGAACGTTCCATAACATTAAATGTAACTATAAATTAATAATTTAAGTGTATATAATGTGTGTGTGTGTGTGTGTGTGTGTGAACAAGCAGACAAGCAATAATAAATACACTTATTTAAACAAATAAATAAATATTGATTGGTGGCAAAATTTGCAACTTCAGGGTTGTAACAGTAACTCGTTTTATGTGTTAGGCCACTTCACACCACCCTATCATGGATTATTTTCCCATAACAGCATGATTTATTCCTTAAATATTAGTATTATAATATCATAGTGTATCTAAGTTTAGTTGCAACTACAGTGGTTTCTTAAAACAATCATTTGTCCTACAGTGATATAATTACATTGATGGTTATCAGAGAAGTATCATTTGTCCTGAATGTAATAAAACAGCCAAAAAATCAGGAACAACACCCTAGGTTTGTTTTATAAATCTGTAATTTTCCATGCTACTACCTTTGCCGACCAAATAACATATAGAGTTAACTCCTAATTAATTTGCATGGCATTAATACATTTCTCGGTCTGTAGGTTGAAGAAGCACTTGTACCAGTTTTCCACGTCACAGTGGATTTGCCACTCAGTGATAGCTTACATCTGGATGCGCAGCTAATAATAAATGCATGAAATCTGCAGGCGCCAGCAGTTGTGAAATCTGTGTTTCTTGAGGCGCAAAATCTGACCATGTTTCACAGTTGCCTTTTCCATCACCAATAACACAATCAGTAGTGTGCATCGAGCAAACAGGCAAATCTTTGTGCTTGTTACCTGTGTGGATCTGCAAAAACAAAAATGTTTACCATAGCAACAACAAAAGAGTTCAATTTAAAGCAATGAATAAGTCCCTCAGGCTCTGTCTGATGCGTTCCTGCCAGTTAATTGATATATTCTCTTGATATGCCCTCAATTAAGACCTTAGCACTAGCTTCAATCAACTGTGCAGGTTTTAACGCCTCAGGCCGATTGTTGTCAACTTTGTGGTGCAAATTTATTTCTGTTTAAATGGCACAAAAGTTCATGCCAATTTTCTTACTCCATGAAGGGGTTATGAGAGACACAATAAAAAAAAGAAAACAAAGCTCATGTCTTTGGGTTAATAGCTAATGGTTTTGTTAATGAATGATGTAGGTCACATTGCTAACCCCTGAATGTTTCGAGTGTTTCCTGATTTAACTCAGCTAATTACTGAGGTCTTTGGGAACTGAACTAATGTGTTAGAGCAAGTTGAGCACTAAATTCCTCTGCTAATGAGGCCCTCCAAGACCTGAATGTCACACCTTGTATTTAACCCCTTCCTCTAACTTTATAAATTAATATCTTTTTACGTTTTATAGTGTTTCATAGTGTTGCTATTTAGCAAAGAAAAACAAACAGTCAGTAACTTATCCATCATCGGAGAGAATTTAGGGCAGATGACTTAGTGCTTTCTGGGTTCCCTGTAACATGACAAAGTGTGGGGGTTTTAAGAGTTTTTTTTTTTTTTTGATGGTTTTTGTCATCTTTTGTCTTATTAACTTCAAGAGAGGAAAAAAAAAATAGGCTGGTAAATGAACGACTGTTTATAGCTGCTATAATGTAAGTGATAACAGGAATAGGAACTTGTCTTGTGGACATTTCACAACAATAAATTTAACTATAAATGCTAAAAAGTATGATGTGCCATTCATTAAAAAAATTATAACTTCTGATTGTTACCAAATTGCTGTGGTATAAGGAAAATAAAACACTTTGTGATGTGCTGTTGAATTCTTGAATCTGATTGGTCAGAAGGTGTGCATTATTTCGCTCTAACAGCACAGCTCGGAAAGCAGTTCCGGCTGTAACATGAACAATAGGTTAATATTAATGCGCTCATTCTGATACATTATTGATTCTATATTATCATTCGGCTTGTATGGTAGAAGTGCCACGCAATCTAAGACAAATAATAAATTATTAATTAAAATTGAATTTAAAAACAAGCAAAAAAATACTGATTAAAAAAACATGTTGTTTACTAATGATAAAACTTATAATTGTGATGTGGTGAAGTTTGTTAGGAAATGTTTATTGAACATTTATGGAAGGAGTCTCAGGTGTCAAGGCTTTGTAACAGTCACTGTGCTTTGCAAAGGTTCCCAGCATAGGAAGGTCTTCAGGACAGAGGAGCTCATGCTTTGTGGTTTCACAGTAAAATAACACTCTGTGTTTTTTTTGAAAGAGAGAGAGAAAAGGAGATGCTGGTGAGGGAAGGACAGTTTATTATAACTGATAATAGGAACTACTTTGGGGTGGTAATGACCACCGTAGCGTGACTTATTTTTGTATAACCATGCGGTCTGTCGTGTGTTATTTCTTACATAATAAACCACCTTTTGAGTTCCATCATGATCTGATAGTGGCCACAAGTACAAAAGTTTGGGTATTTATTGGAAGACTTTTTCTACTAAATTTATTTATTTATTTTCCTTATTTAATTGCCATTCTCTATTTTTCTTTGGGATACCAGTGATGCTTGAGAAACAGGTATTCTAAAACTTTTGACTGGCAGCGTAGGCTATATTATACAATGTTGAACAAGACCAGTCACTAAGTGAATGCACAATGAAGGAGTAGCATTTAGTTGAAATCAGGTTCTGGACTGGATAGTGAAGTTGTTGTCAGAGGGGTATATCAGTGATATACAGATGTACGAGACTTCGAGCATAGAGCGAGCCCAGTGGTGTCAGACATTTTTAAGTTGATGCATTTCTTTGTGTTAGTTTGAAAAGTTTTTTCCGGCAGCTTCAATAGAATTTCTGCTCAGAGAAGAAACTCCGGTCTCTGTGGTGCCCCAGGCCAGCAAACAGGAGAAAAGACAAATGATGTGGACCACCAACATCCAATCAGTCAGGACAAGAAGGTGTCAGTCATATTGCTTGGCAATTCAGAAAGCTTACCTTATTACACTACCATCCATGTATTATAGACTAGCCAGCATTTTCATGTTTTTTAAAGGCATGGAACAAAATTTGCTGATTCCTGTTGGTAATACTTTACTATAAGGTCCACAAATAAACATATATTTAATACTAAATTAATGTTTTCATAATGATGGATGAATACATGCACCAATCCTTTTGCAAATAATGAAGCACATACTGCACATTAACAGCCAACTGAGTCATAAAAGAATATCCATTAATAACAGTAATAGATAAGTGTTGTCTGGATCATTATGTAGTTATTAAAGCATTATGTTAATTAATAGTTGGAACAAGTATTTAATAAGTTCATTTACATTACAAAGTGTATGTTTGGAAACAATAAAATTTAGCCCAATTTAGGCCATAATGTAAGCTCATGTAATTTTATATTATACATGAAGGTCATAATTCTTTACCATTTGCTTGATTGGATCAACCTTCTGTGAGATCATCATTAAAATCATTTTTATAAAATGATACTAATGAAGTGGTTTAATGTTAATCATGTTGTCTCAAAGCAACTTATTAGAGGTGCTGGCTTGGAATTGTTAATTCTCCCAAGTTGTCCTTCATTGTTAACCATTGCAAAAATACTACTACTACTACTACTAATTATTATTATTATTATAATTATTATAGTTACAATAACACAATTGTAAGTATTACCTCATGGTAATACTTAACTGCTAGCATTATTAATAGATGTTAATATATAGGTAACACTTTATTTTAAGCAACACATACAGTATAAGGAAATAATTAAGGTCTTGTTATTTGTTTAATAAAGCTCTAAGCAAAAGGTTTAAATACAAAAGGTTTATTCATTATGTACTAGTCTTTATTCATAAAGGCCTGTATTACTACATAACTGTAGGTTTGTTGTGTAAAAATAACTGAAATTACACAGTGGGAACAGTAATACATTACTGTTCAATACATTACTGAATAATAAATACATAACCTATATGTATACTAAATAAATATTAATATGAACAAAAAGTAATACCAATTATCTTCCTGTTTTGAACAAAGCTGAGGAATAATTAAAATCCTTAATAATCTGTAATAATCAAAATTCTAAACGGTCGAAACCATGAGAATGAAAATTCATTATTTTTCATGGATGGATTAAAATATTATGCAGGAAAATGTGGCTAAATTGAAAAAAGACAAATCATAATCTTAAATCATGTTATACAAATAAAATCAAGAATAATAAAAATTTGATTTTAATATTTTAGCATAGTGGCATTATTCCTTACTGTAGCTACAGTATAAGAAAGTAAAGTAAGGTTAAATTATGAATTCAGATGAATGCAGATGAACATAATAAATTGATCTTGATCTTTGAATATTGGTCACAGATTGAATGATCAAAAATGTCTTAGCCCTTTTCAGTTCCTAATTAGTGATAACTAAAATTCTGCTTTAAAATATGGAACAAGCTGACTTATTCAGCTTTTATTTGTTTTTAATGCCATGAACTGCAGTTACTTGACATCTAATTTGGACAAATTAAAACTAAGATTTAAATTTAATTGATTAATTCATGCTCAATTTTGTGTATAACAAGGTTTTGAAGTGTGACAACTAATAATGCAATTATAAGTCATTTTCTCACAACAAATCTCCAGTTATGCTGTAATACAGGTCTTTATGTATAAAGACTAATTAATTAACCCTTTCTTTAATATAAAGTGCTCCCAATTCTCTAATGCAGTTTTCCAAACTTTCCCAAACTTTCCCAAAATGACCTGATTGCTGCCTATTTATGCTACCAATGGTAACATAATGAGAGGACAGAAGAGTGCAAAAAAAGCAGAAATGCTAACTAGGAGATGAGCTTGTAAAGAACAGAGGGATGCAGAGTAATGAGAATTCTTTGAAAAGCCCAGTGTGGTAGAGAACAACAGATCTAGGGAGATGGTATGGCACAACACCCTCTCCAAGGTTTAGATAATGCAGTTCTTTTTAATTCGAAGTCCTTGTCACAGCTCACTGATCTCCAGACCAAGCTGCACTAGTTTCCTAAGGGGCTGTGGTAGCACTTGGAATGTATAACTCACCCACCCGCCCCTCTCATCTCTGCACCAAGCATAATGAGATGTAACTGAATGTTTCTAAGCCCTGTGAGGAATTGGGTCATATATAGGGAAAATAATGAAACTCAAGAAAAAAAAGAACAAACACTGAGATATAGACAAAAAAAATAAAAAAAATTCAGCTGAATTCGCAAGATGTGTTATTACTGTGATTAGGCACCATAATAATCGTTGTTTGCCATTTCACGTCATCTTCATTAGTATGCTAATATTTCTGTATACATATGAATGCTCTAATTACGAGCGTTTAAATGAATTCTGCAAATGCGGGAATTTATACATCCATTTTCAATAATGAGGTCCACATTTTGTGTCCTGATACGGAACAACAGAAAATTTTCTCAAGTATATGGGGCGTCTAAGTTAATCCACTCAAATTTATGCAGAAATGTTCCCATTAGCACAGCTGAAGATGAGGTACACTGCAAAGTCCAGCTGGTCACTTTCCTAAGTGCTTAATGAAATTCAATTATAAACTCATGCAATTACTGCAATTAAATTCAATTTGAGAGTGTTAAGACTGTCACTGGGTTTAATAAGGAGAGCACATGTTGAATTAGACAGTTTTCTAAGGTAGATTACCATCAAACGTTTGGGCTTAAACATACAACTTGCCACCCATTTACGTCTACTCAGTACATCCTAATGTTTTCCATTTTTTCTAAATTCATATGTAACTATTGTTTCTCCACATCTGTGCATTGCTACACAGACAAGTGGCAATCAGTAATCTCTTTTAGGTAACATTACTGTAGCAGACCATGTTAGCTTCATCTTCATAGCAGATGTTCAAAAGGTTGCTCAAAACCAAAATAAGCCAAGTAACAGTGGCAACATAAGACATTACCAGCTTAGGAGCTACCACAAACTGTAGACTTACCCTGAATTAAATCAGAAAGTCTATTGTTCTTTTTAGCTAAAGATAGTTTTATGTGATACTATCTCAATGTTGATTTAATGGATGTGTGATTAAAACAAGTTTTTGATTTATGTTTTGTGTTAAGGAGTTAATCCAACTTCAGTTACTGGTCAGACCTTACCTTTTCAGTATCCCTTATATGTACAATAAAGCAAATTATTTTGCTTTTATGAACAAAAGTAATATACAAAATGGCTAAAATTGCCTAGACTTTTAAGTATGTCTCTATAAAAATTCCATGGCATCATCATTATCATTACCAACATTATACTATTCTAACCAAATTATAGCCTAGTACCAGAAGTCCGCTTATTGTTCACATAAACATTATGTTTATGTACAGATTTACTACCAGAATTCCCACTAGTTTAACTCCTGCATATAATGGGTTGAAACGAAGCCTACAGCACCACAGTTCACCTTAAAATAATGATGTTTTCCAGAAACATTCAACATTGCGTGTATTTGTATGCAAGACTGTATGACAGTGAAAGAAGAAGATTTATTATAAATATCTACCCTAGTGTCTCAAAATGAATATTTTGCATGAGTGCACAGATACAAAGTCATGAGTAAAGCTTATGTTTATTGCTTTTTATTATTATTTTTTAAAATCATATTTCTTATTAGAATCCCATTGGATTTTCTGCACATTTTACTTTCTCATGAATTCTTTGCATTTCCTGTCACCACCAACAAAGCTGTGATAGTTCATTCACTTGCATTTCTATGCCTGTCTAATCTCAAGGCTTTCCCTTGTACAGTACATCCTCTCCTGTCAATAAAGTGTCCGCCCTGGACGGAGCGGCGGCGTCTCTTGGAATTCTTGGCACGCCGCCTTTTTTTAAGAAATGTGGAGAAATTGCTTTCCTCTGACAGCTCTCCAGGACACCCATTGATTCAACATTGATTCCCACTGCAAGGAGGTTGTGCGGAAAAAGAGGGAGGGAGAGAAAATCATCTGCCTTGAAAAACATGAATGAAACTGTTTCTTTTACATTGGCTCTCCTGCTCACAGCTCATTACAATCTCTGTTCCTTCATTTTGCTGCTTTCTCTGTGATCTCCCATCATGCACTACCACTCATTGCTTATTACATAGGCATGCCGGCACCTGCTTACTGTGATGTCTCCAAGCTTAATAAACACTGAGCGTGCAGTGTTTTTAATAAATATCGACTGGATTTAAAAGAAAAAAAAATTAGATTAACTAAAATCCATGATTTAAAGAACATATTTGAATATTGCACAGCATAGCCTGGGGCTTCAACATTGACAGTAACTGTGGGTTTTTCAAACATTAATTCAACGATATGCATGTTGTCAAGTTTAATAATGGCTTGTAAGAAAAGTACCTGCAAGAAGTCAACAACTGGGGCAAGAATCGTACAGTTCAGGAAGCCTGCATTGAGTTTTAATGCTTTTCTGTTGCATCTGTTTAGATGTTTGATCTTAAGTGTCTTAAGTGTGATCTCTGGCTTGGGTACTTTAATTGGTGTACTGTAAAAATCAATGCTCAGTTTGCATGTCTGCATAGCACTGAATATTTCACTCAACCCCCTAAAGCCCCATCCTTCAGTTCGTAATGTCTCAGAACGAATAATCCGCATGTCAAAACAATGTAACAGTGTGTCGTTAGCATCATCAGTGTCAAAATTATGCCACATGCTCCCCTCTCTCACCACTCTCTTTGACGATTTGAATCAATCAACAGCCTGACATTGACCTTGTTGTGGACCGCCCCCAAAATGGGTTGGAGTGTCCGTTATCCACATTCAAGCAGCAGGAAGCCTGCCATGGCAGTGACCCATGGTGCTGTTGTCCCCCATGTTCCAACCTAGGGTGCCAAGTGTGGGCTTTAATTATGTCTGATTACCTGCTGTCTCCCTCCGAGGACCACTAATTGAATGGAAAGGGAGCCTCTGCTTGATATCACAATTAGTCTCACCATGGAAAATGCCATGAACTGTTGCTAGAAGCTATTGCAAGGCAGTTACACCATCCTGTTCTTGTTTGACAATTGTCTGCCATTAATGTCAAAGATGAGTGTGCTGAGACTTTTTGAGACAAGTTGGTAATGGCACATAAATGCAACAAAAAAGAGGGCTTGGCTGTTCGCTCGGTGGATTTATAATAATTTGGTTTTCTATTGCATAGAAGAATCCACAGGGGATTAGTATTTATTTTGAGTGGTATGCAACTCAGACAATGATATAAGGCACTAGAAAGACACTTATTAAAGCTCTAGTGCAGTTCACCACATAAGGTTCTGTTCAAGTGACCAGGAGGTTGTGAGCTCAGATTTGAAATCTGCCAGAGAACCATTGACCAGCCAATGAGCATCAACAGCTCAGCTGCATGCTTGGATTATCTGCTTCATTTGTACATCTGTTTAAATAAAAGCAAATTAATGACTGTAAAAGTTGGAGTTTTGGTTGATTCAGACCCTATCCTTTGTCAGAATAGCAGAATATTTTTCTGTATAAAATAAAAAAGGGCTTTTATTACTGACTTTACCCATCTCTCACTATGAAAAATTTGTCAGTCACTCAGTGCAAAGTGACCTCCATGTAAGAGACCATCATATATTAAATATTATTTTCAGCATTGACTATAAAATCCCAGAAAAACTAGCCTTTTTACTATTCATGTACTTGCCACTTTATTAGAATTTGTCCCACTGGACAGTTCAGTATATCACAAATGCAGTAACAAATCTGTAGTGCCACATTTTGTTCCTCTTCAGGCTGACCTATGGCTCAGAAACATGGCAAGCTACGTCAAACAGCTAACGTCAGGTCCAGATCAGGAAAAGGAAGTGGGGCTGATTGGTACACACCCTTCATACCCTGCAACCAATGTAACCAGACAATCTCTAAAATGGAAAATGCAAGGGAAGAAAAGCCATGGAAGACCCCGAAATGGAAGACTCTTCCAGAAATGTTTGGAAGGAAGTGGAGAAAACAGTGCAATAGAGAAGCATTGTGGATGACCTATGCTTCACTAAGAGAAAAAGGGGTTACTTTAAGTAACGCTAGTCACATTTTGTTGTAACTAAGTAGCATTGTTACAACCAAATCCACGACCAATCTAAGATCCACTGCAATGCCACACTCACATCCTTTCCGGACATTATATCGATTTCTCACTCACGTGATTACTGACTGACCCTGTTTCCTGTTTACCCTCAATCAACTCACCAGTTCCCTCACCTCTATTCTTTGTAAGGTTTTGCCATTTTTCCATGTGCAATTACATTCATTTTCTCTGTTGCTATTCCCAGTTTGACATTTGCGCCTACTCTGGATTTTGATTCTGTTTATCCTGCATTGCTCTGTTTGCCTGATCGATTGACACCTGCATGGTTTTTGGCCATGACTTTGTCTTCTGATTTGGATTGTTAATAAAATTAAGTGAGGGTACAACTACCGAACATCATGTCAAAATAGTACAGGACAATTTGTTACTTTATATACAGTAATGGAGTCCTATGTATCAATTCTTCAAGCTTTGCCACTGTTGCTCTTGCTGGTTAGTGTTTACTGGTAACATTAGGGCTGAGTGGAAAATAATGTAACTACCCCAGAACCCCCAGAGAGCATCTCTGACATTCATGAGTACCAGTACACATTCAAAAAACAGTCACAGGTCCTCAACCAGGATTCTGCAAGTTCTGGCTGTGCCTGAAACAGCTTAACACATGCTAACGTACCACAACCACCACCAAGGTAATACCTGATTAGATTTGTAGTGGTCTCAAGATTCCAAAAACAGTTACCCAAGTCTCACCCTTGGTTCAGTGGTTAATCTTACCTGGATATTTGTATCTTAGAACTGCTTCTGTAATCATAAAGACTATCCTATGCTCATCCCAGTATTCTTATTCGGAATATGCTCATAACCTCTACAACTGTATGTTGCAATGATTTATAATCCTACTGTCCTGTATCACCCAGAAGATGATGGGTTCCCTTTTGAGTCTGGTTCCTCTCAAGGTTCTTCCTCACGGCATCTCAGTTTTGTCACCTCTGGCTTGCTGATTAGGGATGTACTGATTAGTCTAAATCTACATCTGGATTTCTGTAAATCTGCTTTGTGACAATGTCTATTGTTAAAAGTGCTATATGAATCAAATTGAATTAAATATAATCAAGGTCCCATTTCAGTGATGGACATGGCAGATGGTGTTGGGGGAACTATGCATGGCTAATAGGCTACAATCAGGAATTGTGCACGTATATAAGTAGGTCAGTGTACTTGAAAATGGATAAATGATTGTAGGTACAAGGTATGTGAAGGTGGTAAACTAGGACCCATATCCTTTTTAGCAGAAGGCACTGGCTCGGTTCCTGTTCAGTTATGAGCATCACCCCTTTTGCCACATTATTAAGAGACTCTGTTAGCATAACACGTGAGCTGGTATGGTACATATTCTATGCAACTATGTAACACACACTTTTCTGTTTTAATATATGCTTGTGTGATAATTCGTTCTGATTAGTGCTGTTGACTTCACTGATGAGGGGAATTGTTTGATGTGCTCCCACCCATAACTGGCTTATTATTTCACGTTTGCATCATGCCTAGCTTTTTCCTCCCCAATTCCTCCCAGGTTGTTATATGACTCTTGCAAAAATTAATTCCAACTTTTCTTTTCTTCCCTCATTGCTTTGATGTGCAGTTCCAACTCTAAATAGTGTTACGAACATGATCGCACCACTGCTATCAGTGTTGATCCACCCACTGCTGGCAGCACTGAGTATAGCTCGAAACAGTCTGCTGATTTAAGAGCTTGAATGTGTTTCTGTATGTATGGGTGAATGAAAGATGTCTGCATCTGTGTGTGAAGCATGTTTGAGAAGCATGAACAAGACAGTAAGACATCAAAAGTGCATCTGTCTTGGTGTCCATATGTACCTGTGTGCTGACTCTAAGGGTCTGAGTGGTGCCAAATCTGGTGGATTGGATCGCCTGTCTGTGGCATTGTGAAGGAGAGACAGTGTGTGCTGTGTGTGTGTGTGTGAGCGCGCATGTGGACTGTTGAGTAGGTTTTTCCTCTTATAGCCTCTTCTCTGTATGGAACTCCAGTTGGGCGCTGTGGGCACGGGATGCCGCTGTCAGTCACCCAAAGCCTGCTGGGCCTTTGAGTTCTCCCTTTTCTCTTTATTTCTTCCTCTTTCACTTTACCTCCCCCTCCCATGTCTTTCTTTCTGTCTAGGACAGGTGTTGCAGCCAATCAGCCGCTGATCCTCGCCCTCTGGGGTGCAGTAACGTTACACTGTGGGAAGCTCTGAACTTCCTGGCTGAAACTGGAGCACACAGGAACACTAATGCTTTGGCACAGGATCTCTATGCACCCTATGACTTATGAACAAGCCTGTTAAGACATAGAACCATTTAAACGAGTGCTATTTTATAGTTTTTCACAGTTTTTAAATGGACTTGAGTGACAGCCCAGGTCTGCTCAACCTGACAAACATGAACACCTGTTGAGCTTCCTTTCTGAATTTATTTGGAACAGTATGTCATTACATGTTTCAGTGGTGTCACATGGCTCTGGGGCACTTTGGAGGCTTTTTTAAAATCAAGGCCAGAAATAAAAGTCATTACCAAGGGCTAAGACATGCGCTGTATGAGCTCATACTTTATGATGCACCCACTAGGACAGAATGAAACATGCCAGTGTTTCATACAAAACATTTTTCTTGTTGATTTAAGTATAAGACTGAAATGTTCTCCACTCTCTATTTTGCTGGCTATCTTTTCTAAAAAATAGGCCTGTTTTTAACTTATAAAACTAGTCCAAAATAGTCCATAAATAATTAAATAACTAGTCCGTAAAGGTTAATCCTGCCCATGATGGTTGAATGACAGATGACCTCGTAAGTGAATAAACATTTGATTTTGGTTATATATTATAGAGGAGCATAATAGATAATCTAATTAATTAATCTATACTTAATTAATCTTATTAATTAGTATTGGACGCTTTTGGGAGCTGAGCATTTTACATTACAGCTATTTTTTTTTTCTTAGATGGTAATTAATGCAAAAAGTGGCTGCTCCAATTAATTTGCATTAGTTTTTTAACACCATGATTAGATTTTTCTAATTTTCTTTCGATATATTGTATTATTTTTAAAAACATTTTTGCTTTACAGAATTTCTTTACATATCCCTAAGACTTGTGCAGACTGAATTTACACACAAATATTACCATGTTTGTTTTTGTCCATGGTGGTACAGTGGGTATCCTTGCTGCCTCACAGGTCTAGGGTCCCCAGTTTGATCCTGAGCTCAGGTTACTGTCTGTGTGGAGTTTTGCTGCATGTTCTCCCTGTGTCTGTGTAGGATTCCTCTGGGTTCCTCCCATCTCCCAAAAACATGCCAGTGTGTCTTCTGGCTTCTCAGAATTGCCCTGAAGCGTGAACATGTGTGGGAGACACCCTGTGATAGACTGATGTCCCATCCCTGGTGTATTCCTTCCTTGCATTCACTTATCCTGGGATAGGTTCCAGATCCACCATGACCCTAACCAGGACAAAGTGGATACTGAAGATCAATGAATGAATGAATGAATTTTGTCCAGCATTGACTTTTCTGTGACACTGAATGTCAACTGTTAAAGATTCTTCAGATAGAATTCAAATAGCTGTTTCACATAGTAAACAAGCAAAGCAAGTGCAGGGACCAGAAACACAGGAATCATTAGCTCTAATGAAGAATAATGCATTCACAGTTGTTACTCTTTGACAGTTTATTGTGCATCTATTAAAGCCATTTGTATGTTAAAAGCTTGCTGTAGGCTCAGAGTGCCAGATGCTACACATGACACACATCCCATCACCCCCATATGCTGTTATGAAATATGAGCAGTTTGACAATATCTTTGTTTGCTTGTTGTTGTCCCCCCCGAGCCAACACTCCCAAAATGTCTAAGGCAAACTGAACATAGACTGCCTATATCATCTGTGATTTTTTGATAAGCAGTAAGCCACATTGTTGTATTACATTTCACTCTCTCAGCTCTATACTGACATTTAAGGACATCTAGCTATTCTTTAGTATCGGTTGCTCTTGGAATCAAAGCAGGTTTTAACATTTTAAGGGATTCCTGCAGCCTTTAACACCTCTTTACAGCTTTGGCTTTGTTGCTGTAGATCTGAGCATTGCATATAAAGGAGTCTTGGCTTACTGAAAATAACATATAGTTTATTCATTCATTCATCTTTAGTAACCGCTTTATCCTGGTCAGGTTTATGATGGATCTGGAATCTATTCCAGGAACACTGGGTGCGAGAGAGGAATACACCTTGGATGTAATGCCAGTCTTCACAATGACACACAGCCATATTTGCTCCAGCGGGCAATTTAGAATCTACAGTAACCAAATCTCAGGATTGAACCAGGAATTCTGAAGCTGTGATGCAGCAATGCTACCTGCTGCTCCACGCTGCCATCAAATAAAATATAACTTCAGTATAAATCTAGATTTTTCTTGCCCTTTCCAACTTTTTCCAGCCTCATAATTCAAACGAGCCTGCAAATAATAACATTTCCCAGCAATAATGTAGTTATAATATTCTTGGATCAGCATCACAGAATTTAGCTACATGATATGGTTTTGTTCATGTTTATACACCATACAGTATCATAATCCACATCAGCAAATCATCAGCAATGTGTGTGACAAATAAAAAGGCCACAACCGCTTCACTGGGACCAACAAACAAAAAGGCCATGCCACCTTTACTGGGATCACAAGGGAAACTGACAGGCACTGAGACCACACTTCCTTCACTGGCACTGAGAGGCATAGACACCATGTGTCCATCACTGGGACTAATAGGCACTGAGGTCACACCTCCTTCACTGAAACTGACAGGCACAGGGGTCACACCTCCTTCACTGGGACTGACAGGCCCTGAGGCAACAACTCTTTCATTGGAAATCTGAGGCATAGAGGCCACGCCTCCTTTACTGAAATTGAAAGGCACAAAGGTCACACCTCTTTCACTGGGACTGACAGGCACCAAGGCCACACTTCCTTCACTGGGACTGACAGGCACTGAGACCACACCTCCTTCACTGGAACTGAGAATCACAGAGGCCACATCTCCTTCACTGTGGCCTACAGGCACAGAAGCTATGCCCCTTTCACTGTGACTGACAAGCACAGAGGCCACACCTCCTTCACTGGGACTGACAGACCAGAATTCAAATCCTTAAAAACAATATTTTGCCCATTTTAAAGGAAATTTAGCAGATCACAATATTTTCTGGACAAGTTCCGTTCCTAACGTCCACAGTTATCTCAAGTTAATGTCTCAACCCTCCAAGGGCTCATCTAATAACACTTTAATGCTTCCCTTGCACTAATAAAGTAATATAAAGGTCTTTTAGATGGACACATGAATTCCCTAAGGGAAAATGAAGAAGGCAATTTGATGAGGGTGCATTAAAACTATAATGAAATGGGGCCATGGTCAGTGAAATTCTAGGACAGGACCTCCTGAACTCCCCTCTTGGGTTTCGTAAAAATCCCCGTATTTCTTTGGGCCCAAGGTGAGCAAATACGAATCTCAATGACTAACTCTGTTTATGTGAAAGGCTTCACACACACCTTCAGTGCTGTGTTTGTGCATGTCCGTGTTTCTATTTCTCTGTAAATGTGTCTGTGAAGGTGAGAAATTATTTGCAGTTTTAAAAACGCAGTGGGCTTCTGAGGACACACAGTCTATTCATGCTGAACCAAGCCTTCATTTTGCTGTCTCTTTTTCCATTTTTCCTTATTATTTTAAGCCTCTAATGTCACTTATTAAAAGCCTCTTAATTCAAATGAATCTTTTCCTGTACAGGGTCTCTGTGGGATCTGGCAGGGGAAATGGGACACATTTCTGTCTAACTCAATCAAAACACTTTTCATTTCATTATTAATGTTTAATTCACTGTGTTTCTTATATTTCACCAGTAGTGTTTGTACTGTTAAATGGATAGTAATGTGGTAGCTATCATATAATATATTTGAGTGCCAGGAACTGTAAAGGCAGATTTATGTCCATTTTGCTGCAGCACAGCAGCAAGGCCACACCTCTTTTGGAACAGAACTTGTCCAGAAAACATTGTGATCCGCAAAATTTCCTTTAAAATTATCAGAATATTGTTTTTAAGGATTCGAAGTATGGTCTGTCAGTCCCAATGACATCTGATGGGTTTTCCCAGACCGCCATACATATAGTGTATTGATGAATTCCGGCAGCAGTGCCAATGCACTGCAATGACAGAGCTATATTTTTTTCTGGCCCTTAAGAAAATTATGTTTGATTTTAATATTTATGATTTTGTTTTCTTAAGTAAAGTGATTTTAAATATCTAATATTGATAATGAAAGATTTGCATATACATTCTGTGGTTTTGATGTTTGACGACGTCATCATTTCCATTATGAGTCTCTGGCACATCAGAAGTACACTAAGCTAAAAAGTCAGTTGTCATGACATTGCACTGTAAGTCAACATGGGAAGTCTCACAACATAACCTTACTCAGATTTTATATCAAAATTGACCTGACACATGTTGGAATGTTCATGTAGGTTTAATCTAGTTATTAACTTAACCCTGTCCTTAAGGTAAGTGATGCAAATTATTTATACTCAGAATATAATGCTCTGGAGTCAACAGGAGTCCAATGTGCCCACTTTCAAGTAACACATCTATTGTTTATAGATTATTTTAAAAACAGGTTTTAAAAACTAGACAAAAATACAAACTTTTGCAAAGGTTCAAAAATACTATGTAAAGTTAAATAAATTTGCACAAGTGTGATCATAGGACAGCCAGCAAAATTTCTCAGTTTGCACCCCAGACATGAGAGGAATTAAATCTCTGTACTCTCAATTTTTGTATAAGAAATTTCAAAGGAAGAAAAACTGATAAACCTTAAATGTTCTGCTGAAATTCAGAAAATTAGCAATTAAATGCCTATAAATTACTACAAAAGATTCTTAATGAATAGTTTCCTATTCATTAGTATTCATAAAAAAATATTTATTTATTTATTTATTTATTTATTTATTTATCTTTCAGATCAAATTATGGAGGCTTAATTCAAAATAGTTTTATTTTTAAATTAAAATTTAACATAGCTGCTTCATAAAAGAAATATCGACAAAATAATTCAATCAAATATTTAGAAGAATTTGCACATTATATGCACTCTCTTTGAGCAAGGCAATGGAGGAAGTCATTACTGGCTAAATTGGAGGAAAATGAAGCACTTGCTGTACATCCTGTGCAGCATCTTGTGTTGGCTGTGGTCATGCATTTTGTTGTTTCAAATAAATTTCCTCTTCACACCTCATCTGCCTTGGAAATTGGGTGGGCTGATCCGATTTCTGCACTGCTGCTTGCCAGGATATTGGTATTAATTGTCGGCAGAACCAGCGCACCACCCGTTTTATGTTTTTTTTTCTCTCTACTCACAAACGAGAAGTTTTGTGAGAATTAGCACAAATAAAGATACATGGGCAAGAGAAAATTTCAGTGACAAATCAACAGAGAACAGTTTTTGGTTGTCTATCCAGTGCTATACTGAATTCTGCAGGAGTAACCCCTTTACCTATAGAGTTTAAAGTGTGTAGTGCTCCAGGTTAAATAGCCTGCTGAAGGAGAAGCTTTTTGCTTTTCTTTTTTAACTTCCTGTTAATTTCCCTCCACCTCATCCCTGCCACCTGCTCATGACCTTAGTGTCCACTGGCCTCGTTTGTGAGACTTAACGCTGAGTAACAGAAAATCTGCACCTACTTAGTGCTCTAATGTGAAACAGGCTTGAGGGAAGGTGTATAATCTCCGCTCTGGGTTGTGCAGCACGTGTGCTTTGGATTGATAAATAGACACTGGCCTATTTTTTGACAGTATGAGTATGAGCTT
The DNA here is from genome assembly GCA_022985145.1 of Pangasius djambal. NCBI lineage: Eukaryota > Metazoa > Chordata > Actinopteri > Siluriformes > Pangasiidae > Pangasius > Pangasius djambal. Next base: position 15,053,467 of record CM040994.1, read on the forward strand.
TCTTGGTAGGGGATGAGTTTGGCTTCGGACTCATTTTAGTGTTGGGCTGCTATCAAATGTTTGCTGCATACGAATTCTGACAAATCATGAAGTGGCTCATATTGGACCCCAACTCCATTTTGCTTTTGTTAATTATTCTTAAAGACCCATGATGCCGTAGAGCAGTGTCTGAGCTTTTAACATTGCGAGAGCAATAAAAATATATTTAGAATGGCGGATTCTGGGTTCTAATCCTTTCATGATTTGTAATTTGTTATGATAGTAGCCATGCTTGTTTCCCAAACCAACTTAAACTTTTATAGTGTGACAGGGAAAGAAAGATTCTGTATCTGAAAAGAGTATGTAAAAGCTAATGGTGTGGCTGTACATCCTATACATCCTATACATACTATACATACATACTATACTACAGTATAGATACATCCTCATCACAGTGTATATTTCTGAATTGTTTTTCTAAATTGTTATTAATTCCCTCAAATAAGCATGTGTTTTGAAAGACTTGTATTAGGCAAGTAATCAAATTGGATTTTAAAAATGTCAATGTAGGTTTTTTTTTTGTTTTGTTTTTTTGCTGAAGTATTCAGAAGATGTAATGAAATGTGTTCTACTAGTCCTAATATGTATTAGGATCTGTAATATATCTATATCTATATATATCTATTCCCAAAAAAACCCTATACACTGATCACTTTGAATTTTATGTAGTTTTCCCTGCCAGATATTCTGTTATAAATTTGTACAATCACCCTACTTCACATTCAAAAAGGGCACTAAACTGTACCATTTCTTGTCGCTGGGGTGGTGCCCTCTAGAATACACTTGAGTACACTAGAGTACACTTGGTAAATATATTTTAATGCGAAACCTTCATATAACATACTTTTAAAGCTTTACTCTGAAACGTAATTATGGTCCAACTATGTACCTTACATTTTTAAAGGTACACTATATCCACATTTCCAAATGAAAGACTCATGTTAGAAGGTAAGGGTATCACTTCGGTAACAAGGAAAGATCCTTTTTTTTTGCTGAGAGTACAGGTGAGCAATCATATTTTAAAAGTTAGCCTGTAGTTATGGCTGTTTCTGTTTAAACATTTGCAGTGACAGTCTTTTCACAAAGATGGAAATCCTTAATTTGCTTTATTTGTCTCAGTGTGAGTACCAAATCCAAGTAATGCAGGCAACTATGGGGTTGAAAATCATGAATAAATGATTCGTAAATACAAACTCAACCATTAGATATGCCCTAAAAGACAATGTCCCGGAGAGCTTGTTGATGGCATACACAGGAAACACCACAGAGCAAGACCAAAGAATCTTTTCAATTGTGAATAAAAGTCCTGGAAACAGATCAAAAACACCCTCGAGAGTGTAGGCTGAGACTTGTCAAAGACCGCCATATGCTGAAAACTAGACCCTCTGGGGTACACCATATGATGCAAACCACTAGCAAGGCTTGAGTCCCCATTGCAGTTGTACCAAATCTACCCAAAGGAAATATATCAATTCTGTAGCTAAGCCTTTGGAAAGACAACAGAAGGAAGGAAGAAAAAATGCAGAATGATACAAAGCATACAATGTCATATCAGAAATGTAATGGAAGAAACAGTATGGCTCAGACATTGTACAGACTAGGCTGACATCATCATCATCTTCATCTTTGTCTTCATCATCATCCTTATGAATTACATGATTATTGGCGATAACATCAGAATAAACATTGTGATCTGCACAGATACAGCCAAATGGTGTTTCATCATGCAGTCACATGGTCTGAAACCATCAGCTATGACAAGGCTCCTAATAAGGAGATTTCAGGACCAAACATTGCAAGTTCTTGACAGGAAAGGTCAACTAATCTAAACATGACAGAACATGCATTTCATATGTTTAAAAGTGAATTGGATGTTGCTGTGCCCTAAAAAGGGCAGGATCTGACGAAGGGAGCAGGAGAGGTCTGACATATTGTCTCATTTAATCACCATCTATAAATCAGGATATCATTAAAAATGTGAGGTTGTAGCACCAAAAGTGGTACTTTTTCATTTCAGATCATTGGGTATCAGGTCACAAACTTGGGCTTTTGTGCCAAAAAGGGATAGCCCAAATGCTCACTGCATTTAACCAAACCACACTGCCCCTCTTTAGCCTTCTCCATTTTCCAGAGCACTATGCATTGCTGGATCCAGGCGTCAAAGCAACATCAGCAATATGGATCTTGAAAGGCTGAGCCAAGGCCATCAATAAAGATGAAGTATTGCTCCAGCTTTGAAGCACAACTGCTGTTGTGACTGGCGCTCGGCATGGGAGCATGGCAGTGCCACTCCATCAAACACAGACCCCCACCCCCTTGCTCCCGAGGCTCGTATACTCAGGTAGAGGCACCTCCCCATCCTGCTAATACTGGATTGAGCTGTTTGTAGCTGGGTGGGCTGTCTGGGTGAGGGCAGATGTTATTAAAGGTGATCAATTTAGAAATGATTGTGTAGATAAATACCATATGTATGTCCTGGGTTGTCAGACTTTGACTTCTTTCCAGGATGACCACAGGTTTCCTTCCTCCAGCAGGTTCTATGGTTTCTAAACTGTGCAGTTTGGCTCTTCAGAACATGAGTTTGACCCATCGACTTTAAACAAAAAGAAAAAAGTAAAGAATGTCCATGACCATGCACATTTGCACTATTTTTGCCAGTGTTTAACAATGCCATTATCTGCATGGCCAAAGATCTCCAAAGATCTGTATCTATACTTGGATTTAAATCCAAAGTGGGCATGGCCTTTCTAACAGACGTCTCTGAATTCTGGTTCTGACAGTTCCACAACCTCAACTACATCACGGGTATTTTCTAAAGAATTTAGTTGGTTCTACTTCCCAAAATATAAACACACGTCACTGTGACCAGGCAGTTACTATGCTTTAAATGCATGTTAATGAATGTGGGGATTTTTTGTCACATGAACTTATATCATATCTGACCACTCGCTCACACCTGCATTAAAGTAAAAACCTTGCATGACTTTTTGTTGTGCAAAACGTAGGATCCCAGTCCCAATGCTACCTCTAGTCCCAACAAGATGCCCTGTGAACCTTTCTGGCAAGCATTCTTTAAAAGGAACATAGTATCTGTTCATTCTGAATAATGTATCCATATTTGGTTACATCCCTACAATAGTTTAGTTCTATATTCAATATAGATTCTATATTCAATATTTAGCTCTCTGGGTGTATGAGTATACATTCATTTGTGTGTGCATGTCCACATGCGTGTTTAAATTCCATTGATTCAGATACAAAATTCTTCCTTCATAAAATTTCTTCCCCAGGATTAGCTGACTACAGTATTTTGAATATTTCACCTGCTGCTGAAATTGCTGGGTACCTCCACATCTGCCAGCTATCAATATGTAATTATATTTTCACCATTTCCCTCGCTGCTACACTCACTTACAATTACATGTCCCAATTTGTCCTCGCTATCAGCAAATGCCGAGCGGCTTTCAATGAGAAGCTGATCCCGTTTGCTGCGCACTGTAAACAAAACCCTGTTTGTTTTCTTAAACTTTAAGATACACCACCTACCTGACTGCATTCTAAAAAGGCACCTTCTTGCTTTATTAAGCATTCAGCAAAGTATATTGGAGATGATAAAGGAATACATAAGGGGATTTTATTTCCTGTTGCAATCATTGCCTTTTTTTTTTAAAATCTATTCTCTTCTAAACACAAGTGTGATTTGCTATGCTGGTTGAAGCAAAGTGACCTCCTGACCTTTAACCCCATAATGGCAAAAAGGAATGACAATAAGTGCTAAAACAACTTGTCCAGAAAGCTTTTCAGCTTTGTTCCGTCTTGTTGGCATTTTTCGGTGTCTGGTTGACAAATATTTGGCCAGGCTTGCAGAAATCACAAGAGGGAAACGAAAGGGCCTGGACACAAAAGGACACAAAGTCGTCCTTTATGTTTTGTCCCCCCTCCTGGGTGTTTCTTTGGTGTTGGGACATGTTTGGAATTCCATTCCCATTCCTTTTTTTTTTTGGTGGGTCATAGTGGAGGAGGGCACCCATATTGGCACTGCTGTTTAGAGAAACAGAATGAGAAGAAGACAAAGAGGGGTGGCGGCTCAACAATGCTGATTGCCAGACGTACTATATATGTGTACATAAACAGGCTTTTTACAATTTTACATGTTGGTAAATTCCAAAAGTGAGCATAAAAAAAGGAAAACTTTTCGCAATAAAGTTGTTGCACTCTCATCAGTGCAGTTATTTATTTATTTTCGCTTATGGCACAGGGTAAAAGAAGCAAAATTACATTTAGCTAATGATCGCCAGCCATGCAAATGCGCTATTTTGATATTCAGATGACGACTTTTTCTTGTTTATTTACCTCTGTGTATATCCCCTGGGCATCTTATGCTAATTTCTTACACTCTATGCCTCGAAAATTGGAGAAGCAGCAAGGGAGGGAGGGAGAGAGTTAGGGAAAGAGAGAGACAGTGAGAGAGAGAAAGAGAGAGTGGTAAAAAGAATGAATTAGGGACAGAGAACGAGAGTATACTTTTTGAAGTAAAGTGAGCATTGCGGTACTTATTTTAACTCAGTACCCACACAATATACACAAACGTAAACATACCCACACAGTGCTTTCTTACTGGATGTGAACTCGGTGTCGGAGGAGATAGCAGGGTTGTCACATCAATTGGACACGGCAGAGTTCAGTGCATACAGATCCTGTTATTGCGCCACAAAGGCCGAGTGACGCTGCACCCGGTCATGTGAGACTCACAATGCCGCCTCCATGCTCGTTGGCCTGTGTGAGAGCCTCCCTGCTTTCCTTCTCCTCTGTGTGTGTGTGTGTGTGTGTGTGTGTGTATGTGTGTATACATGTGCATCTGTCTGTCTTTGGATATAAATCAAAGTTGGTTTGAAAAAAGGAATACCACAATGTAAAGTTTGGAACTCCATAAAACAGGGGATTTATGCTAAAGATACGAGTTCACTGATACAATGTATGTGTATATCTGTATTTCTATGGTAGTCTTGGGTCAGTGTATCTAATCTAGGGCTGGCTTAGCATAGCTAGCATGAGTTTGTCCCGAGGGCACATGGCAGGTAGGATAAAGAAAGAGCCGTGACCTTTGGCCCAAGCAAGTATTGACTTCTGGGTCATGAGATTTCTTTTTTTTTTTTTGGACATGCTCACTAATTAGCAGTGCACCAGTGGGCTTTTAGAAAAGGGTTGTGTAGATTCAAAGCAGTCTGGATGAATGCAAACTATTTTTTTCCCCAAAAAGGAGTGGTACACAGTAAGGTCCATGAGTCTGAATCTACTACCAGTACTGTATGTAATTCTCTTATAAACTAATACCATTAGCAGAATTTCTTTTTTTTATGATTGTTACTCATTTACTCGTAATCATAAAATGTGATCCGATACGAAGAACCGATACCATGTGATCTTAAGTGATGTAAGCCTAGAGAATACGAAATGCCAGAGATCTGGGCATAACAGGATGTTTTCTAGAGAGTGTAAACATGAGGGCAGACAACAGCATTGATGATATGCAGAGCAGTATCCACAAGCATGGTCAATACAAAATGCATGCACACAAAGGTGTTTGCGAGAATGGAGCAGTGAAGTTCGCATGCAGTAGAACTGTTTTATGTGAGAGCACTTCAGTTCAGTGAGCACTGAGCACTGAGAAACATGCGCTGATAATGCTGTGTATGCTCAGGCTGGTCACCCTCATGCTCATAAAGAATATCTTAAGCATAAAACTCAGCACGAAGCGTTCATTGCTAGCAGCACATGGCAGCAACCAACATAAACTGAGCTAAATAAAAATGTTTCATGAAACCCCTGATACTAAGCAGGTTATTTATTTTATATTGTATGAGTATCAGTATGAAAATAATGGTATTGATGCATAACTAGGTTATGATGCTGTATATTGCATTCCAGTGCATTCTCTGCAATTTTAATCATAACAGTCTCCTATGTGTCAACAATATTCTTGTAACAAAATTAGACGAAACTGCATTAGTTTTTCATAATGTATGAACTAGTTCTTGTAAGTGCATCCAGACATTTTAACCCCACTACAGAAAAGGTTTGTGTTTTAATAAAGCTCTTGTTTTGTGGTTTCGGGTCAGCATCAGCTGATTATATTTGCTTACTGCTGTTTGTTAGTCTCTGAACTGTGGGTGAAAAGTGCTGACCAAATTGTTATTACAGTTCATAATTTTCAGAAGAATGCTCTGTAGTTCAAATAATTCAATGAATCAAGTAATATCATTCTCTCTTTCCCTGCTCAAAGGAACACTGGGACAGTCATCACCACCCCCACTCTTCCATAATTAACTCGGAAATTTTGGAGAGTGAGGGGTGGTGTGGTGGCACAGCAAGTAGTTTTAATGTCTAACAAACCCCCGGGATCCGGGTTTAATTCTGAGCACAGGTTATTATCAGTCTGGTGTTTCACACATCCTCTTCATGTCTGTGTGTGTTTCCTTCCACCTATCAAAAACACACAGTTGGATTGGCAACTTGAAATTTCCGCTAGGTGTGAATGAGTGTGTCAGTGTGCGTTCGACTGATGTCATGTATCCAGGTCATTCAGTAATAAAAGCATGCGGTAAAATTTGTGGTGCATTGTTAGAAACACAAGTGTAGTGTGTGAATGGGCGTGTGAGTGTGTGCACGATTGTGCCCTGAGATGGGTCGGAACCCCATCCAATGTGTCCCCTGCCCTGTGCCCCGTGTCCCCTGGGATAGGCTTCAGATTCTCCTGCACCCCTGTAGGTTAAGCGGTACAGAAAATGCATGGATGAATGAATGGATGGACGGAAGTCTGCATGTTTATTATATTATATACTTACATATTTTATTATTATGTGCAACATGCATGTCTAGCATGACTGGGACTGCAGACAGGATATACATTAGTATTTGTGTACAATTTTGTACAATTAATCATACGAAGCAAGCTTATACACACTGGCAACTTAAAAGCAAATATTTTTGCAGACTGAGTATCAATTCAGTCAATACTCGTTATCATTCATGCTGTTAGGATAGAGCCGTCCCATACTCAGACATACACTGAGGTTTTTGTGGTAGAATTCTGTCTTTTCTTTCTGTTTGCCAGGAATTCTTTGTTAACAATGCTGACACTTATAACAGCCAAGTATGCTTGCAAGAAAGTACAAGATCCCAAAAATGATAAATAGTAAGTAGTGAGTGATGAATAGTCAGTTCTTCAGTAATGGTCCTTGAACCTGAAACATTTTCAAGTGAATGACTAAGGTGATTAGCTGAATGAATGCAACCCCGCTTCATTTGCTTTAAGTCACATGTGCTCGGACGATTCCGGTTCATTTTTGTTACATTCAATGATCTTTGATCCTCATCTGTGAACGACTCACAGATCAAAAAGAGAATTAGCACTGAAAGCCAGCACACCTGCTGCTTTGGCTTGTAAGAGCAATAAATGAACATGATGTTTACTTTCAGTAATGCACAGACATTTCGGTCATTCATAATCCTGGCCATTTTTGCAAGTTTTCACCTCGAGTGACATCTCACCACATTAATAACTGGTTATTTTTCACCCCCAAAAGTAAAATACAGGCTTAAATAATTAATCTGCTCCCTAATGTTCCTGACATCACCTGTCTTAATCCAAAGGAGAGACAGAAAAGAACAAATGGGAACGCTAACACTGCCAAAATTACTACCTAGTGGAGATTTTTTTTTTTTTTTTTTTTAAAGCTGTGCTGTTTAAGCTAGGTGCAATAGAAGACAAGGCTGCTTTATGAATACAGGTTTTCTTCAAGGACCATAATAATTACTCAAGGCAAACAAAAGAATATAAAGTGGACACATTACCATAGAAGATTGCTTCCCTTTTTCCAAATTTTCATCCCTTTTCATCTGTTCTTTTTTGGGTAGATTGGTAGATGGCCGTTACCTATTCTTACTGCCTGCCAGCCTCACAAATTAATTAGTCAAATATCTGTTTGGCCCGATAGTGTACTAATGGACTTTGATGAATTTCCACCTAAGCAAGTAGGAATATTCCTTAGTAGAAAAATCCCTGTGTGGTTTCACCCATACAGTTGGTTTCAAAAGTCTGAATCTACTACCATAACAGCTCATCCCAAACTGTTTTATTCTTTTTATATGACAATAATTTGCCAACAATTATTTATTTATTTATATATTAATGAATGTCTTGTCATACTTATCCATTTATAGTTACATTTAATGTCCACGAGCCAAGTTATCACTTATGTTATAGCAGGTATACACACTCTGTCCCTCATCAGATTGTCTTTTAATAAGAAAAAATATTAATAAGAAAAGCCTGCGATGTTACTGAAAAACCACAAAGTCTTCTCTTTGGATGACTCTCTCATGTAAAAAAAAAAAAAAAAAAAAGATTATTACAAAGTGCTGATACTGGAGACTCCTTTCGTAAAATGTCAAATAAATGTCACCTTATAGAAAGCTTCACCATATCAATGATTGTTTTGCTTAGTTAAAAAGCTAATTTTTAAAACCTGTTTAAAGGTTTTTTATTGTACAGTATATATGAAGAATTTGTTACCATAATTGTTAGCATCGTAGCTCTAGTTTAAAACTCAAAGTGAACATGTCTTAGCCAATAAGTGATAAATAGCTGAACTATTTCAACATGGTTCTGTTTATGGTAGCCATTTATCACTTATTGGTCAAAACATGTTCAGTCCAAGAGAGGTCCTACTCAAAGTAATCCTCTTTAGCGATGGTTATAAAAAATAATTACTGCCAACATGCCAGCTGCTAAGAGAGAAATACATTTAATGTGCCGAGTTTAGCAGAGAGGAGCAACACATCAGCAGAGACAAGTCACACATCAGGCTAATCGGAATAATGGAAAAAATAAAACAATTTGGATGTTAAATTGGAGGAGATGGTACACTTTTCACTCCATAGCGCCCTTTAGCTACCTTTCAGAATAACACACTGATCTTCACTGGCAGTAAGCTCTCATTCTGGTCCTGCAATTCAGATGCAATTCTGTGGCTTTCTCCTCTATCTCACTCCCACACTGTCATCTCTCACATGCGTCCATACTCACTCACAGTGTTTCCTTACCTACACACTCTTTTTTTTCTGTCTGTCAGCTTTCTCATATAAGCATATTTACGTAAGTATACAGGTTGATTCAGTCTGTCACACATGAACTTTTGGCTTTAATCTCTTGAGTCTAGCTTACATGCATACTCACACATGTGAGCATTCACACATACTAGTGATGTACCTGAATACATACATCATTCTGAGTTGAACATATAATGTGTTTTAAACAGTTACAAATACAGATATTATATGTTTGTGTAGGCATTGGGACTGTGTGCTGTGGCGACCCCTGACGGGAGCAACCGAAGGAGGCTTCTATTTATTCATCCTTAGTAACTGCCTGGGCAGGGTTGTGGTGGTTTAAATTAGGCTACTATATATTTCGGGTTTGTATTTTGGGAAGTGGAAGCAACTAAATTCAATAGAAAAATCATAGTGCAGGTACTTATAAAAAATAAAAACTATGAGAGCGGGACTTAAAAAAAACAAAAAAACAATCCTGTTAAGAGCAATTATGAACTTGTGTGATGCAGCTGAGGTTGAGGAACTGTCAGACCCAGAATTCACACCCCATGCTGACAGTGCTTGCATTGTAATATGTAAATAAAAAAAGGCCTTGTGGTTTAGGCCATGCCCCATTTGGGTTTAAATCTGAATTCAGATATACAGATATTTAGACCACTAAACAGATACAGGTAGTGGCATTGTGTTACAACCATAACACATACACATAGTCTTTCTCTGCCTGTCATAGATTCACACCTACTGTCTCTCTCTTGGCTTCTTACTGACTCTCTCTCTTTCTCTCGCTCTCGCTCTCTCTCTCTCACACACACACACACACAGGATTTTTTCAGGATTTCAGTGCATGATGTCTCCAGAGACCTGTATGGAGTCACTTTGGTAGAGTCAGTTGGTCCTCTGGGAACAATATCTTTCCCTCAGGTTGGGAGTCTGTCCTCCACTGTGCCAAGGCTGCTGAGACTTCATAAAGAGAGGGCATGTGAGACTTCCATTTACTGAACAGCTCACAATGACACTTGATATTAACTCAGTATTGTCATTTATCGGTATTATCATTCTCGTGTCTACTGCGTTTAGTCAATAAGAGCAAATCTATTTGAGTTAGATTAGTAAAAATGATGAAATCCTGTTTGAGAAATACAATCTGAGAAATTTGCATTCATTTTTCATACCTAATAAAACATTTATCTCATTGTTCAACTAAGACTCTTCACTGTTAAACTAAAGATCTCAAGTTTCACGTTATGTGAAGGGTACCTATCTTGTGCCTTCATAACACATTCATAAGCATTGCATGAATCTTTTATAAAGCAATCCTTGTGGATTTCTGGATGACGTATGTCAAAACCTTTGATATTAGAGGTTTTTTTTTTTTATCCGATGACGTTCTATTTATATGAAAGAGAAAATAGATAAAAATGCCGAGTTATCATTATGGGAGACTGTTCAAATTCAAGTTGTTAGTGTATTTTTTTATTATTATTATTTTCAGTTTTTGGATGGTCTCTAACAGCACATTCATGAAGCATTAAGACCCTTGATGTATCCACTTATAATTTTATCTTTTGGGATGTTTGTATTTATCTACCTTTTATTCTTTTCAGCAGTGATGGCAGTGGCAGTGATCCATTTCCAATGTGACACATGGCTTCTTAATGTGACACATGGCTTCTTAACTCAATGTATTTAAGACACCTATTGTATAGCAACACATGTTTTATAGACGTCAGAGCTTTAAAAATGTGCTCTTATAAAAAAACAGACAGATAACTTGTGAATGTACAGCAACAATTAGTTTTATTCATTAATGAATAAATATTTTATGAATATATATTTTCCATCATCTCAGTCAGATGGTAAAACAAGCCAGTTTAGTGATACTTGTCTGGACAAATATTCAGACATTAAGGTAAGAAAGAGCCAGTTATGCCAATGGAAAGTGTATTGTGGGCCTAAAATATTTGTAACTCTCAATGCATTTGAAATCTGCTCCAAAATTGGCCCAGATACAACCAAGCCTATCCAATGCTTATAAAGACCATTCAATTTTGAGCAAAAAGTAGGCCAACTGTATGTTTTATTCCATAACCTGCTGAGATATGATCTCATCAAGGACTGAGTTGTGGCTGTGTTTTGGCAGCCTGATTCGGATGAGGTTATTGCCATCATTTCACAGTGCTATGTGGGTCAGATGAAAGTATTAAGTGTAGGTCGGCACTGGGCCATCACTCTTCTGCTATGTGGGATGGATCCCCCATTGACTTACTGGTTTTTCAAAATGGGTTTAAAACTGGCAATAGATCTTGTTCTCCATTTTAGAGAAGGTAAAGGGAAAACCACAAACCAAAGTGATGTCAAAGTGGCTCCATGGTTGAAGGTGTGATAAGATGTGTATGAGCTATATAGGGTCTCTTGGTTACAGGCTTGTGCGATATATAACAATTTAATCACCTCTACACAAATTTACACTCCCATGATATCCATTTATGTTTACCCTGATTATATTGTATTACCAGTCCTGCCAACCTTTAAACATTTTCCATAAGAGTGCCGCAATTTAACATTAGAGTGCCTAGTATGAGTTATGATTAAAAAATATGCCAAAAGACAACTCTTATTCTCCCCAATAAAAACAGCAGATGAGCCAATAGACATATGAATCTGAAATGATTTGCGCAGGTGTGTTCTCTGTGATGTTAACTGATACCACCTGGAAGCCCCGCCCTCTTTCCATCATCTCACATGCTCTCAACTAATCTTGTGGGGTGCCAAGGTAAATGGAGTATGTTTTTCATTCATTAATATGAAAAAATAAATCTATCTATATTTTTGGTGTTTCCCACTGCCAGCAAGCAGTTCCTGACTACACAGCCGATATTGTTATGACCTCCCTACTCTCCTTAAACATGAATTATGGAAAAGCTTGTTTTTCTGTTAAATCATTTATCATGATTTTCTAAAAAAATATTTCATTGTGAGAAAGGAAAAAATTAGTATCACACAAAGGATGGTTGGTTTCTTTATTGAACTGCTAATGCCATTGAAAGCTCCAAATGTGTTCAGGGAGCAGAGGTGCAGATCATTAATGCTATTGGCTGCAGAATAATTACGTTTCCTGTTAGATGTGCTTATTTTCAAATATATTTTTTTTACATTGCCACATATATGGTTCTATATGGACTAATAAATATTTAAAATTTTGGTCAAACAAACAGGAATATTCATTCATGCATTCATTTATCTTCAGTAAGTGCTTTATCCTTGTCTGGGTTGCAATGGTTCCAGAGCCTATCCTGAGAACACTGGGCGTGAGGCAGGGACACACCCTAGATGAGACACCAATCCATTGCAGGGCACCATGCACACACACATTGTCACCTATGGGTAATTTAGGGATTTGGGAGGAAACCAGAGAACTCAAAAGAAAACCACATGGACAACAGATGCACAGAAAGTCCACACAGACAGTAAGTGAACTCAGGTTCGAACAAGGGACCCTGGAGCTACAAGGCAGCAATGATATCCGCTGTGACACTATGCGACCCACACAGGAATATGATCTAATGAAATTCTTATAAAATTTGCATAGAATCTAAAAGTAGCTACTCATAACATAATGTGGAGAACAGTGGGGGCACAATTTTCCCAGCAGCCTCCCAAAGAGACTTATTGAATGTTACAAATGGTTATCTGGTAAATTACACAGTTTAGTCCCACAAAGCAGCTATTGATGAATGTTCACGTTGAGAAGGAACATTCTAGTATTTACTCTAGTGAAAGTAAAGTTGCACATTATGATTCTCAGCCTAAATAATGGGGTTAGGGTTAAACTTACTGCAGTATCTGCAGAGGTTCTCTCAGCTTGATAGTCACCCTGATGGAAAAAAAAAAATTCTAGGACCTTCAAGGACTTCTCACTCACTATTTTAAGGACTACATGAGAGATGTCACACACTGAATAAGTTCTTTATTCATTCATCACATTTTTTTCTTTTACAACTTTTACAACAGCAGTGATGGATATTCTTTTTATCCTCAAGGAGACAGCTAGTATCATTTTCCAGCCAGACTGGATTAAACTTGCATTTCCTGGGCATCATAAATTATTTCATCATTCAGACAGGTAATATAAACCTGGGCAATGTGTGTCAGGGTCAGTGCAGGCACATGTGCTGAAAAGTGTGAGCTGCTGCTGGAGTCCAGTATCATTTTTAAGCTGAATGGTAAATTATTTCTCTAACATTAAACAATGACTATATTGATACATTTCAAACCTGCTTTGGTGCTTAGGCGGGAGGAAGTGTGTCCAGCAATGAACTACCCCCATTCAGTGTGTATACCTACCCAGAGTTTCCATAATAGCCTCTGGAACATGAATTAAAAGTAAAAAGAAATAACCTTCTTTAATACAAATAATTTTAAACACATCACAACTAAAAGGGCTGTTTTCAGGTTTTCCAGGACTTGTATTTCAAAAAGCATCTTATGCAAACCTGTTGTCAATATTATATTAGTTAGGTTATACTAGTATAGGTACATGCTCTCGATAGTTTTTTAACCATTATTTTCATCACTGTAAGTAAATATAAGTTGTTGTGTTTTAATATTAGGTCTATCGTGACAAGCTATGAATTCATCAGTGTTCTGTGAATGAATGTATTAATTACTTGCAATAAGCTTTTTTTGTGTCTGTGTTCGGTCTGTATACATTAGGAGGGTAATGAAATACTGCTATCTGTATCTGTTTATTGCTCCAAATATTTGTATCTACAGTATATTCAGAGTTCAACCTGAACTAGGTGTAGCCTAAACAGGAAGCCCCCAGAAACATTGGAAACCCCTAGATAAAAAAATATATATATATCAGTTAGAAATTTCAGCAGCATGAGCATGAATTCTGTGAATTCTGGCTCTGAGAGTTCCTCAAACTCAGCTACATCCCTCGAGTTGTTCATAATTGGTCTCAACTACAGATACGGGTGAGATTGTTGTTGTTATTATTGTTTTAATCCTGGTTGTGCAGTTGGTATTTTTGTTTTTGATTGGAACCCCATAGATTTCTGGTCCATACCAGGTATTACATTATACTGCATGTCCATCCTGATCAACAAAATCTATAGGAATTATAATAACTGTGAATGATTTTGGTTTGATTTTTGTTTAATTTCAAACAAAAAACGAAATAGTAAATAGTATAATAGTAAAAAAAGCTATGACTGCTAATCCCATGCATCATGCTAAATTAATCCTTGAAAATTTGGTCCAAACTTCTTGTGAGACTGTGGAGTAACTAGAATGTATTCCTGTCCCTAAAATATCACTTGGGGCCCCAAACCTCATTTAATTACAGACTGCTTTTCTTATAAAGTAGCAGACATCCTGTTGGATTATTTGTTAGGCCCAAGCTCTCAAGCTTTTCAACACCTAACACCCTACTAACACTAGCCCTGATTTGTGCCTTATAAGCCAGTGCTCCCAGGATCACCTCTGGATCCACAGCAACCATGCCCTGGAGTTTACTGAAGACTAATAAACAAATGAATCCTCATTCCCCCTGTACTTTCCATCCATGTGGAGATCTTGCTTTCTGTTTCCAGGAACAGGTAGATGAATCCTGGTCTTATCTTTTCCTGCAAGTGGTCAGATATGGCTGATTATGGAAGACCCCAGCCCTTTCTTTCCTATCTCTCAACCCACCACAAGCCAAAGGCTTGAGATACAGCTCCATTTTGAGGAAAGGCATGGATGGCAAAAGGACGCTGGTAGACAGGTAGTGCATCACTCTGACACTGCAAATTCAATTCGGCTAGGAGAAAAAAGTCAACCTTGGAGCAAGGAAGGAGATTCTGCTTTCGGGGACTCAGTTTAGATAAAGATCTGCATGATGTTTTTAGCGTGTTTGTGTTCTCCACATTCTGCTGCTAAAAAGAAATGAAACAAGGGAAAGGTTAAAGGCTTTATGCTTGCATTCTTTTAATCTGAATCACGGAGGTAGGTTCTGGCAAAATAAAAAGGGAAAAATGAATACTTGCAAATACTTGCAGATCAATTGAGTGCTGTTTTATACTTTTTCACCACACTATATTGACCCAAAATTGAACTGAAGAAAAAGGCCATTTAAAAATTCAATTTCTCCCTGCCTCTATCTATATCTTACTCCCTCCCTCGAGCATTCTTCTCAGGCCAAACAGAAAGGGCAGCAGTAAAGGCCAGCTACTAAACCTCCTTAGGGTACTAACTCTGAGGTTTTCTATAGGTTGTAAGATTATTCAATGTTCATGTACATACTGAGGCAGTGGAGCTGATGCACAGAAAGTCATCCATTTGAAAATGAGCTGAGGCAGGATTGAAGATGAATACATCACATTAGGTTGTGCTAATATGATGCATTCATATTCTGCCACAGAGAAACCCTTTCTGCTTTCTCTTTTTCCATTTAAAGACAACAAATTAAACAATATCAACACTGAATCCCTGGATCTAGGGGGGGAAAAAAATCACAATTCTTATAACATGGCCTGCTGTTCAATATTTTAAACATTTTATTTTTCAGCTGTGCTGTCACAAACTTTAATAACAACATGGAGAGCTCTGTGTAAGAAATATCTGTTTCAAGCATGGTCCCCTAACCAAGGCTAAAATTCACTGACAAAAAAGAAATTGCTATGTAACTGTGGTTCTGTGAAGACCAGATAACTTCCAGGGGCAGGGAGAATCACCTGGATACCTTCTTGTGTGCGTGCCTACGCATGATGAGCCCTTCAACAAGGTCACATATGAGTTGCCATATGATATTTGATATAGAAACCATTTTCATCAGGCCATGTTCCCTGGAACCTTCTTGATGGAAAGTTCTTGTCGGGAATGACAGTCAACTCAGATGAACAGTTGATCTAATGATTTAATCACCACCATCTGGTCCAATTAGTATGTGGGATGCATACTGGGCATAGCAAAGAATGCTCAGCAGATTCTGCATCATGGAACACTGTAATGTCACTAGATTGGTTGGTTCAGTGGGTGACTTTGGGCAAAAACCCAAGGTTCAACCATAAAGTCACTTTGAAATCATCCGGCCACCAACGCATGTAAGACAAGCTTATTACCAAGGCATTCTCCCACTCTTTGTGCTGAAGTTATCGCTAGCAAAATGGCAGTCTTTAGACGGATACATTTAAGTTCAACATCCTGCAAGGCCTAAAAAAAAAGGGGGGGGGGGGGGGGGGGGGGGGGTAAGGGAGAGGATTTTGAGGGACATTGCCCCCTTCAGAAAGCCTATGACCATTTTATGAGCCCCCAGTGAGACATTGTTCACAGTGCTGTGGCTACAGAGGTTGCCACATACACCTCCAATGTAGACAGGGAATATGTGCTGTCTACCAGGCCCTGTACTTTAGGAACTGGCCAGTGCACTGGATCCAGATGTTGGAGTCCACACCATTCATGAAACAGTTTTCACCTGTGGCAGACACAGTCTTCCACCTGCTCTTCACTCCAAGTGGGCAAACCCATTTGGAGCAACAGATCTATGCATGAACTAAGCTGCTAAGACATTCTGACCACTGAAGAGGAATGAAACCAGTAATATGTTTGCAGAATAAAGTCACAGGTCCAATAGTTTGGTGATGATGGCTAGATGATGAGGTGTAGGAAGGCAGAGTGGAGCAAGCTCAGTGGCGGCATATCGGAGGAAATCACACAAATGTGTTAGGCATGCTTAACAACAGGCCTACTAGTCAAGAGACTACAGGGGCATTACATTGTAACCAACTCACAGACAGTGCAGAAGTGATAAATAACAAGGCTAGCACTCTAACAAGGGATCCCAACTCAAGCTAGTAGCAACAAAGTTCCAAAGTGAAAAGTATAAAATACACTCACCTCAGTTTGAACAGATGAAAGGAGGTGACAGAAGTCTAGCTGTGGTTTTGGTGGATACGTTACCTGCAGCTCTGAAATGTCATCAAAAACTGTTAGGCAGATCACTCCAAGGTGCACACGTGCGAAAAAATGTGTTTATATAAAATACAACCTCATACAGATACATTGTGATTTTCTTGAGCATGTGCATAAAAAGGTATCCAGTTGATTTTCACCACCCCTGGTATTTAGGATCTCATGTTGGTCTCAGCTCCAACAGTCTCATAGTAGCTTTGTAACAGATTCTGACTCTCTCTGCCGAAGCACTGCCTTGCTGTTGCATTTGTTTATTACACCAACAGCTTTTTGTCTTCCCACCAGGAGGCACGAGTCGCAATCGATGACATGTAGACCTCCATGTCCCCCATGCTTATGGGAGGAAATGAGGAGTCTTCACGCTGGCTAGCTGTCATTTGGAATGCATCTCACACATGCTAGGGAAGAGCAAAGATGCGACATGAAAATGCAATATGTGACCCCTTTGTTTCATTTAGTGTTTGGATTTCTTTTGATATGCAGATTTACATAAATATGCATTCTGCAGAAGAGCCTGAAGACACACATACAGAAAGATTAGGATTAGATAACATCTAAAAAAATGCATAGAAAGTGACAAGACTCTGAAGTGAGCATTATTTAATTTATGCAAGCTTATTTCAGCAGACAGACATTGGCACTGTTTTGACACTGATGCCATAGTAAGCCAAGCCAGTTTTAAAAAGTCTTCCAAGGTAACAACTCATCTCACCCCATGGAATAATTTCAGATACAGGAGAACGGTCAACTTACATAACTAACTATGACTGAAAGCTAAAGCTGACTGATTAGCATATACCGCAGGTAAACCCAAGTACTGAAACCTTGAGCATTTAGCATGCTTAAACACCAAAACACTGTGTTGCCTGTTGTCCTGCTTCTCTCATCTACACTCTTGGGGGAAAAAAATGGTCCAAACCCAAAATGGCAAGCTTTTAATGGTCTTAATGACAAATCATTGGTCAGAAAATTAGCAAGAAGTTTGGGCTTGGCCCATTTTTTTGCCCAGTAGTGTAATATCAAAGCTCTAAAAGATGTGAAACATTGCCAATGTAGGAATGAGTCCTATTTGCCTGGCAGGGTTCTTCTAGTCATATGTGCTGAGACAAAATACGGAGCCCATGGCAGCTAGCTCAAAGACAACCAAATACAAATGTATTTCTTTATTGTTAGAAAAAAAAAAGAAGTTCCCTTTCCTCTTATGTTGACTTTTCAGGTAACATTAGCCAGCCCAGCATCTGTCAGGGATGGTCCGTGCTCAGTGAATATTCTGGAATAAATAAAATGATGGTCTATAAGCAATATATATTTCTGTTACGCAGAATGCCAGCGAATTAAGACTTCATTCATTTAGAGCTGCAAAGTGCCATGGGAACAAGATGCAAAATGGCATCCCTTGTCTGATGACAAGAACCTGGCTCCTAATGAATCTTACCCCCACTTACCCCCATAATCTCCCACCTACATTGTACACAATCTGTCTTCACGTGAACCAATTCCCACCCCAAAACAATTAAGATAAATTTTAGTTGTTTTTCTCATTATTATCCTCTTCCTCGACGAGGGTGATAGCAAGCTGCCAAGCTCCTAATTGTGCTTCATTGAGACTCCCCAAGAAAGGCCTTGAATGTCATATTAGCGAAATTATATGAATCATACCGCGACGCTGGCCCGGTTTCCCCTTATGCTAATGCAATTAAATGCTTAGGAGAGGTTTTGGAAGACGAGCGCTGATGAGCAGAAAGCAGGCTCTTCGTTTCCTCCCGAGACAAAGAGAGCGCACCCCGGCTAGACGAGAGAGGAAATGAAAATGTTGAAGAAAAACAGCGAGGACAAGATTCCATTATCTCTTGATCAATACGGCTATTTGTGCCACCCATTCAATCCTGAGCTTGCTGGTGGTGAAGGAATGCCACAGAAATACACGCAGACATTTGTACTCTGGCTTGAGAAGGGCCCTAATGTGATTTGTTTAGCTGTATAAATAATATTATGATGAGGATTAGAGGGGGTATGCATCACTTTGGCCTTGATGGCTCTCTACGGGGGAAGCGTGGTTAATATGCAAACGTTATTTGCTCGTGATTTAAACCACATGCATCTATTCATGGAGTTAATAACTGGATAAAGTATACAATTCAGAGATCCCCGTGTGCGTTGTAGTTCAGTGTAATATATGTGGAATTGGAGATGACAGTGGCTGTTAGTGTGAGAAATATGGAAAGCCCTTCAAAATTGCGTTGTATTTCTTAGCATAGAATTTTAATGAGGCAAACGGCACACAGAAACATACCCTGCTCTACTGTAGGCCTGCATTTTTAACTTCAGCCCTAACACAGAATATGAATGTAACAGACCAATCAAACAAACTGCTGTGAATTGTTGATGAATGGCTCTGGCATTATGTTACTGCACTCACATTCTAGCTAAACATTAAATAATTCCACAATGAATCAATTAATTATGTGACTTAGTTTCTAATCTTTCTTGCTCAATGTGCATATCACACAGATGATCCAATGAGATCATGTTTGATTGAAGTAGCTGATATGCGGCAAATTGGTCCTTTCATGCAAAATACTCTTATTAATAGTTACCCTGGAGCTTTTCTTGTATCTCTGTAGAGACTCGTTTATCATTTTAATCCAACACTAGTCAAGATCTAGATACACAATTCTAATGGCACAAGTTTTTGTGTCACACAGACAGAAAGAATGTGAAAAGACCCATTGCCCCAGGTTGAAATCTTTGTGAGATAATTAACCACATAGCGTTTTTACATTGAGTCTAAATTCATCTTAATGGCCTTTTGTGCTCCAGGATCAGCAGAAGAAAAGAAATCACCTATATTAAAACTGATATATTGCAGTATATTTTCAATATGTTAATACAGTAAGTAGCATTTTTTGTATTTTCAGTGTATTCATTATTGTATGAGGACAATGTTACATTTCATAACCTCATATCTTACACCTCATATCTACCCTGCTGTTATTTTAAACCTCTTTTCCCTGAAGTAGTTGCATACACTTTAAAAAAAAAATCATTTCTAGTGTCTGTTCTAGTGAGGATTTCTGAACCAATAGTTTCGCATGGAAATGTTACACTGGCAGCAGTAAATTCTGGCTTGTCACATCTCAGCACATTTTATTAGTAAATGAAATAGGCTTTATTCCAGGCTATAATGTCACAAATCCCATAAAATCCACCTATAATGTTTAGTTTTGGGAGCTGGCTATCCTCTTTAAGGTTTTACGCTGTAAGACAACTCTGAATATGACTTTTTTGTGACAGGATCATGGAATACAAAGTTGGAATCCAAGAGTTATATAGTTGAAAAAGATGCTCAGTTCAGTAAGATTATATCTGTCTATTTTCAAGCTGTAACCTTTCACATTTGTATGCATGCATATAGCATACTTGCATACTGTCATATTTACATACTGGCATTCTTACATATTTGCATATGAGCATTGATGCATACTTGTATATATTCATTCTGATGTAATTGCACGCTTGCACACCAGCATAGTAGCATACTTGCATACTTCCCCACTAACATACTTGCATACTAGCGTACCTGCATACACACTTGTCCATGTGCATAGTAGCAGACTTGCATACTAGTATACTTACTGTACATACTTGCTTACTTACCTAGTAGCACACTTACACATTTGCATTCTAGCATAGTTATAAATTTTCTTGCCTGCGTGATTACATGCATACTTTCATACTTGAATGCTTGCATGCATACATGTTGGCATACCAGCATACTAGCATACTTGTATGCATACTTGCCTACTTACACATTCACATAATAGCATAGTTAATTCAGATATGATTCAGGTCATCTATTTTCTTTGTAAATATCTGGTAATTTTTTATCTTCTATCCATGGTTTTAGCCATTTTTTGCTGTGCTCACTACGTTGTAGTTTTGTAGAGACGAAGAAGCGTGGAAGATTTATGACATTTGTTTCTATTAGTCGGTGGACTGGGTGGGCACTGGGGCTTTTCCAATGCCCATCATTAGCTCATCAGGAGGTCTCCAGAGGCTTGGATGCATCAATCTACCTGACAGGAGCAGCTGGACGTGGGAAAATAGGGACTGAATAGCAGGATTGGGTGCTTCAGCTAAATCGAAACTGCTGTGGCAGACTGACAGCTGTTTCAGTCACAGATTTGAGATCACATTTTGATCTGTTAAAATACTCCTAGTATAAGTCCTAAAGTTTAACCCTATTTTCATGGATGGGCATTGCCACACCATGGGAGTGTTTGATGCCCCATGTAGCCACAGCTAGCCTTTTTCCCCTCAAAGCTAATTGTCATTACCCAACCTACTTGCTTTTATGACATGCACTTAGCTGTCTCTTTCTCATCAAGAGCAGGTGTTTTTTTTTCCCTGAATGTTTCATCTCGAAGCTAGCAATCAAACTTTGATCACCCTCTTCGCTTGCTTTGATGATCAGCTAGTCTGTGCTACTTGGAGTCAGAACGTTAATCAAGGAGAAAATGTAGCACAGATTGAGGTGTGTAGGCTAATTATGTACTGCGCTTCAGTTTTGGAAAAGGTTACTTACAGATTTTACAGGGCATTACGCCACTCTAAAATGGTAGAGGTTCTGCAAAAAACATTCTTCTTTTTGCTCCATATTGAAATTGATTTGTTTTTATCCACTGAGTTGTTGTGTTTTAGAAATTATTTTAATGCATCCATTACTTTTACCTTGTTTTTTATGGTAATGCAGATATTTAATAGCTAAAGCAACCCTTAGTTAACTTAATAAAGTGTCTTAAGAATTAAGACAACATCTTGATGATACAGTAGTTGGTAGGGAGTCCTAGAAGCTGAACTGGCCCTGCTTTCTGAGACATGCTAGCTAATCTCTGGTGTCTCTTAGCTAATGTACATAGACTAATGCAGTTATTATGCTCCTTTAGGCATGTTTAGCTGCTCTATGATGTTATATGAGCAACAATTTGAGGAGATGTGGTGGCAGGACACATGTGTTAGTAACTGTTGTGGGATAGAGCAACACAGATAGCAGGTAGAACAATGTTAATATCCATTCATTTTCAGTAAGCTATTTATCCTGGTCAGGGTCACAGTGGATTTGGAGCCTTTCCCAGGAACACTCTGGATGGGACACTAGTCAAAGGGCCTTGCACACATAATCACCACGTTAGAGTAGTCAGTCTACTTACTAGCACCTAGAGAAAACCAGAGAACCTGGAAGCATGTGAAACTCCACACAGACAGCAACCCTTCTGTAGCGCATGATTGAACCAGGGACTCTTAGGCTGAGAGGTGGCAATGCTACCTGCTGCACCACTGTGCCATCTGCAATGCTAACAGTTTGCTCAAATTTTGGGGGATGGGATTTTGAATCAAGACAATGCCATAGTTGTCTGTAGTTGGGAGTCCAAGTCTGCTGAACTGGCACTGCTCTGTGAGAGGTGCCAGACAATCTGGTGTCCGTTAGCTCATGGGTACAAAATAGGGCAACTAACTGCTCTCCATCAAGTACAATTGGATGGCATCAGCAGAAGTGTACCAAGACGTGGTGGCAGGAAGCATGTGTTAGAGTTTTCCCTCCCACATTGGTAGTTGTTGTGCCACAGCAGACACTCAGCTAGCAGGTAGGAACTATGTTAAAAAAATTGGAATGGAATATAAACTTTACCCCACTAAACCCACTGCCTTAGAAACCTCAGAGGCCATGAACCCAAGTATTAGCAGGAAGGTACTGTTTTCAGCTCAATCCTTCCTGATGAATGATGTGCAGCCAGAAACTGAGATTCTCCACTATCAATGCTTAATCCATTACCCTTATGTTTCTTTTCACATTTCTCATTGTACGCAGCCCACCTCTCTCCCTCTGACCCCTTTGCCTGACCTGTTTTTGAACTTGCCTCAAACAGACTTTTTCTCCTACTTTGATCTGGTCTACTTTTCCACATGCCAAATTACTTGGATGAATATGGATGATGGACAATAAAAAATATACAAGGAACCTTGTCAGAACGGTCATCCTGAGAAATATTTATGCTACTGCAAAAGTCCGTATTTGACTACACAATCAACCAGGCTGCTATTACGTTCGATTGCCGCTGTGCAGATAGCATATTGGTTGGAAATACTATTTTACAGACAACAGAGAAAATAATCACTCTTGGTGTCTTCTCTGATTGACTCTGTTTGTTCTACAAATTAGTGTGGAAAAACAATTTTGCAACTTGAGAAGTCAGTGCTAATGATCACCTTTATACCACTTTTCCTAGCCTGAAAAAAATCCCAATAGTGATTGTATTTATTAAATACCTAGTCTTGGACTAATGTAATGTTTACAATACAATTCTAATTGATCAGTTTTTTTTTCATATAGTTTTGAAAAAACTAACCTATATATATATTTTCACATAAGCTTATAGAATGTCTTTAATGGTAGGATAAAAGAAATCCAAACATTGCATCTGCTTTTAGGTTAGATTTTATTCTTGGCCTTGCTTTCATCCCCCGAGAGAAAAATAGATAAGGAGAGGGGGAACACAAACAAATAAATATGTCCTTTCAAAGTAACAAATCTGAGTCTAGGAACCACTCACCTGTAGTGTCATAATTATAGCTTGATTATTTCTAATTTACTCACAGATGCAGTGTTCATCAAATCTCTACCTGTTTGAACTGGACAATGTGGCACTGAAATGATAATCTGATATTTTACCGTGTTAGCTTACTAGCAGCAGGGGTGGACATATCGCAAACGTACTAGCTAGCAAACTGGGCAAGTGAAAGTTCCATTGTGTTTGCCCAGTCTCATGTTTTGGTTGCATGGATATAATTAACTAGGCTAGAAATTGGTCATTATTATATTTTTAGATGCATTAATACAGAATAAAAACAATGAGTGTGTTGTCAAATTCCCAGGGAAGGGATAATTCTGCATAGCCATAGTCAGTCATCTGATAATGTCTCAGTATGTCTTTTTCTAACTTTTTGGTATTCTCTCTTTTATATTGCACATAAAAATTCAAATCTGACTCTGTCTTTGTTTTCGCTCGACAAGCTATTAAGTGAGTTCTCATCTCTCATCTAATTTACTCAACTATGAAAAATCAAAGGTTGCACCAAATGCAACCTTGGTTGATGTGTGTAGTGCAGGTATTCTCCAACTTTTTTTTTTTTTTCACAGCCAGAGAATCCTTTAACCATAAAATAAATTGTATGGACCCTCTCTGAGTATTACTCTCATTATTTAAACATGGACAATAATATTCTCGTTATTTTTCATGTACTTTCCACGGGCAGAAAACATTAGTTCAAAGTAGTTATTATTTATATGCTTCTTGTTTTTGAGTTTTTGAGATTTCGATTAAACCCATTCATTCAAGGGGCCAGGCAAACAGGCTAATAACTGTTGGAACTCAATACAAATATAAAGAATTTGTCTTGTGAATTCCACCATTATAAAGTAAAAAATGTAAAGTAAAAAACACACAGATCCCCTGTGATATGATTCATGGACCCCTATGTAGTACAGCATCACTCCAACATAAAATATATTAACCAACTGAAGCATGTTATATTTAAACATACTTATCAAGTATTTTTTTTTCTTTCTCTGCTTGGTGGACAGGTGAATATATCAGCAGCCTATGGAACCTATTTGTCTGCTGGGCAACTGCAAATAGAAAACTGATAGCTTAGGACCCAGGCTGGCGATTTGTCCACCCCTGTAGCAGGGGTTTTCTGCCACTAACAACTGCCCCCCATTTGTAACAGAATTAGAATGTGCCTAATGTATATCTATCTGCATTAGACTAAGGTGGCATTAGAACAAAAGTAAATATGTTCCTTGACCATATTTCAGATAAACTGAATGACATTTGTTTGAAACAATGAAGCATTTTTTCACTCAACGAAGAGTAAACCTGTCAGTTAAATATGCAACATCACATTATTCCTCTGGAAACTTTTACATGAGCTCCATGAATATTAAGCACTGTGTAGCTATTAATTTTAATCAAGATCATTTAGCAGTTTCATTTATGATAATTTGAAGAAATGCTTTTTTATTCACCCAGCTTCCTTTATTATATTATGCAATTAGATATTGTTGTTTTTTTTTTTCTTGTGTTAATGAAACAGAAACATTACTTTCTTAATAGTTTGGCAATGTAATCACTGTTGTTGCTAATTTTCTATTTCACGTGTCTCTCTACAGGATAGTGTAGTTACTGAATGAATTAATTAACATGTCTCTCTGAACACAATAAAGGTTTTTGCTTAATGCGGTGATGACTTAGCCGTAAGGGAAGGTGTTACTCTTCATAAAGCCCTCATTCGCAGATAGAATTTGACAGATATAAGCTGATGTTCCACTGATTTGGTTGTCTTTCTAGATGTTGGACAATTGTGGGTCAAACACTAAAGACAGGCCCCTTTGGACAGGAATCACTCTGCCCCACGATCACTCTATGCTGTTTTGTTTGAGTGAGGAAAGGGCAGAAGACAGGACAGGTAATAATATCAGTCTAGCAGGTGTGGTTCCTGTTGTCATTGTCACTGTGTGCAAGACAAACACAGAAGAACTTCTTTAAAAAAAAATCCATTTGAAAGTATGTTATCAAAATGAGCACTTTCAAGTTTTTAATCCATAGATTTCAGTCCTTTCCCTGATTAGAATGTGATTGGATGTGATTAGCAAGTTTAAATTACACTGTTATCTAGCTAGCTCTGTAACTAGCTAAGTTGTTTATGTGTCTTTGAAGTGCAATTATCAGCAGCTAGAAATCATTATCTGGTCTGATTTCATTAAAAAGCAGTGATTGAAAAATTTGCACATCTGGAAGTGGATATACTAAATTTGTTTACAAATGAAGCAAAGTTTAGTTTCAGGTTATGTCATTGTTAATGTCATTCTGCCCCAACGAAATCCATGGTCATGAGCTGCTCCTGGCTTAATGTTTGTATATTAATTTTTAAATATAAATGCAGATATATGTAGTGTTTGACAACAGTGGATTTGGAATGTAACTGAAATAAAATGCTTTCTGAAATGTTATTCCATTGCTCTGGAAATGGCCCAAAATACATATCACTTTGAGAATAATGGATAAACTGTGCTATGCCAAAAAAGGAATTTCCTCTTAAAACACAGCAAATGGAGATTGTGAGAGATGGCAGGAGAGAAGAGAGAAAAATTGGCCATGATCTCTGAGTGGGAGAGATCAATCAAAAGGATACTAGCCAACTGCATGAGACTGTGAACTCATATATGCGGAAGAGGGCAGATAGTTCTTCCCTCCGAGTGTGTTGCACTGCCCTGTGTTGCAGTATGAGCAGCAGTTTGAAATGATGCAATTGACTGGCTTCGCTTAACAGATGACCAAATTGGGGAGAAAATGGGAAAATAAATGAAAAACAAGTCAGTTCCTGTTATCACTTATATTAGCTGTTTAGCTATAAACAGTGATTTTCTCACTAGACTCTCTTTGTTTCTCTTGTGAAGTTAATAAAAATAAAAACTGCATCTTGTCATGTTTCCCGTGTCGCAAAATTTAAAAGAACAGCTTTACCGATGACTGTCACAAAGCACTGAAACTGGAGACTATTTCCAAAAATGCTAAATAAATGTCTCCTCATAGAAACTTCACCATAGCAACAATTACACATGATTTATGATCTGTTTATATGAAGCATCTGCCACACAAGTCCCTGTGCACATTGTCACCATCAAAATAATAATGTATTAGAATGAGCACATTAATATAATACTTGCTTAACACCTTCTTACCAAAAAATCAAGCATTCAACAGTGCTGTGGATCATAATGCTGGTTATTATAGCCTTTTTCCTCTTTTTAAAGAAAGTTGAGCAATTTCATTGCAATGTTCTCTTTGCCATTTCTGAATGTTAGCAATTATAAATAATAATAATAAAATTATATCACATGTAAAGAAATGAATCTCAATGCAGAAGAGGGTGGCAGTTTTAGAAAGAACATAATGTTATAAAAAAATTAAGCTCTGAGTTTCCAGTGTGATTTTTTTTTAATAGCAGTAGCTTTTCTTTATTCATTTGAATTAGTATTTGAATCTACAGTATCTATGACTGATATAAATTCTGATTAATATTCCTTCCATTAATGCAAACAGACTTTGCATACCAACAAAACTTAGCCTTGGCCTTGTATCCACCTGATACTGGTATGGTAATATCATCTTTTCCCACTCATGTCCTTTACTTCACCATCAATCCCAATTCACTCAGCATGCTCTATCCCGGCTCTGCTAACAGTTCTGTGTCTTCACATTGGTAACACATTCAAAGCCAAACGAAGATAGATTTGTTGCTTTTGCTGCCCCAAAGGAGCGGAAGGCAGCTTTAATATGTCATCATAATAGCATTTCAGCTGTGCCCTGCCACATATTAGCCCTCTCTCTTTATTCTGCCTTTATCTGTTCTCACTTTCTTTCATGCCAGCTTCTCCCTAGACTCCTTCGTCTTATCCCTCCATATTGACTAAGCTCGGTCTTACATCTCCACTCGTAAACACTGGCATACTAAAACGGGTGCTCATTCTCGGTCAACATGGGAGTTCTGGGTTATTTTCATGGCTTCTGAGCACCTTTGTTCCCCCTGCCTTATTGTATAGCTGCCGCCACTCAGTTTTGCACTTGCACTGGACATAATAGTCAATACCCTGAAAGGGGGAAGGGGTCGATGAAGGAATCCTCTCCGAAGTGAGAGCACAGCATTCCTGGCCACTCTCCAGAGATACGAGTGGATTTATGGAACTCTAGCACCCTAGGCAATGAAACGGTGCACTGTCAGCAGGATTTGGTGGAGAGCTTTAAAAGCCACCGAGGCATGACTCGTTCTCTCTCCATGGCTACAACCCTCTCCCCTCGACTCGTTCCCTGGCTCTGCTGCAGTTCCCAAAGAAGAGAAGGAACTAATCCTCTCTTTCTCCCAAAATCCCTTGCTAGGAGATGATGCGAAGATGTGCTTAGCACTTTCCTGAGGAGACAATTATGAGCGCTGTCTTTGCAGCCGGAGAATCGAGTGGATTTATGGGTTGCCAGTGCTCAGATGTGCCACATCTGGGATTCGGATAGTTGAAAAGAAGACTGGAATGGAAGACATTGCAGGACAAACATAAGACAACCTCTGTCTGGTTGTCAAGCAACAAAATGCTAATGGTATCTGACCTGTGCAAGACCTCATTCTATGAACATGTTAAGTCCGTATTGATCTGTGTCCAGATGCAGTCTCATAGGCAAGAGCACTTCCCATGTTTTCATGCCCCTAATTGCCCTTTAATGACAGTATTTCTTATTGACTTTTCTTTAATCTTTTTAATGTAAAGTTGTTTCATGTTCTAAAAAAAAGCTTTTGCTGACATCGTAATCGTAAGAGTGGTGCATGTATTAAGAGACTGCTTTGTTCGAGTAACTAAGCAGTGCAAAACTATGGAGCGTGTGTGTGTGTGTGTGTGTGTGTGTGTGTGTGTGTGTATATATATATATATATATATATATATATATATATATATATATATATATTTACTTTTAAAAAGAAGAACCTGTACATTCTCCTCATAATATTTCATATGCCCCTTGGTCCTTTGGTGAAAGAGCCACTAAATTGCCATTAGTAACTAAAAGCAGTTTAACATTTGAGGCAGATGTCTTTTTCTTATGTGAATCTTCCTTGTACATTTACGTTCATATCTTAAGTATATTTAAAACTTTTTACTTTTCTACTTTAACTCAAGTAAAGAATTCGATACTGTACTTCAACTTTTGCTAGAATATTTATTTAGATGACTAATTCCACTTTTACTTGAGTAAAGAATTTGGATAATTTGACCACCTCTGATAATATAGATAAGAAAGTCTACTTGAGTAGAATTTATTTAGCTCAGTTTGCTTGTTGCATAGGTTCAGATTTACATTTACAAACCATTACATAATACTTAATATTAAGTTAAGTTAAGCCCAAACTTAATATTACAATTGGTTCCTCCCACATTTAGTAATGTGTCACATGTCTGTAGAAATATCATTTGGCTTTATGTATATCAATCATTCCAGGCACATGGGTTAATTTACATTAATTTATCATCTATCAATTTTCGATTTTAAAAATTAAAGTAAATAACCAATATACAGTACATGTAAAATATACACATACATATACATATAGTCTAGTCAATCAATGTTGGTTCCATGGATATAGTAATGACTTCACCTCTTTTAGGTGTATGACCGACTGACAGCGCATTTGGTGCATGATGGCAGTGATGGATTTAGTGCTAATTTACTCATCAAATAAGTATTTCCTTTCAGAATAACATTTGAACTCTGGATTGACCCTGATGTTAGTAATTATTGGCACTGATATGCTGATATAAATGGCAATTAGCAAGTCTTCAATGAACAGATGCTGAGAAATTTACAGTTACTTGAGCAATACGGCTTCATAATTTGGGGTCTGCTCTTTTAGGAACTTCGATGTTATTTGGAAGCTTTTTAAAAAGGTGTGGTAGGAAGGGCCATATCATTTAAATCATTTATTGCTTCTCTGATTAATTTTCTCCTTACCCCAGACACTGGTTTTTAATTTTAATAATGGATATAAAG
Organism: Pangasius djambal; assembly: GCA_022985145.1. NCBI lineage: Eukaryota > Metazoa > Chordata > Actinopteri > Siluriformes > Pangasiidae > Pangasius > Pangasius djambal. The sequence goes on from CM040994.1 coordinate 15,083,229, forward strand.
GCGTTATCCAGGATGTTCAAAGTTTGGGATATATATATATTTTTATAATCAAACTCTGATTGAAACTTTTCAACTGATGCTGTTTGTTTATGGATGTTCTCTAGCAAATTGGGGTCTTCCAGGAACAGGTGCATTTATGTTGAGATCATATGACCCTTTAATTGCATACAGACAGACTCCTTTCAGTTAATTATGTGAGTTCTAATGGTGATTGATTGCACCAGATCTAATTTAGGGTGTTGATAAATACTTATGTAATCACAACTTTTACATTTTCAACACGTAAATAGGTTTTAGTTCCAGGTTGTAACACTGCTTAGTGTTGAAAAGTTCAAGGGCATTGAATACTTATGCAAAGCACTGAATATGCAGTTTACGTTAACATGGGAAAGTTTGCTTTGTCTAGTCTGTATGTAAATTCCACAACAGCCTAAAGTGAAATGGTGCTGCAGACATAACAAACAAACAAACAAACAACAAGTCCAAACCTGAAAACAACAGCAATAGGGGAATGCCTGTAAAACAGGATTGCATTGCATTAAAGTTCATATTAATTGTGACTTAGAAAAGAGATTTTTCTTGGAGAAAGCTGGTGGTAGATCCATTCTGAACCTTATATCTGAGAGAAAAAGAGAATTATTTTGTCAAATTACATTTAGATTTATTTAGGGTCCCTGGAGGACTAGTGGTTAGGCCACACCGCCGTGGCCCAGGATCGATTCCTGGCCAGGGAACCACTGGGTTGCGTGCACCAGTGTGCTCTCAGTGCCAGTCCCAAGCCCAGATAAAATTGGGGAGGGTGGCGTCAGGAAGGGCATCCGGCGTAAAAACTGTTCCAAGTCAAATATGCGGACCAATGATCTGCTCTGGCGACCCCTAACGGGAGCAGCCGAAAGACGAACAACAGCAACATTTAGATTTATTTAATTTGCCAATGTATTTAGCCAAAGTGAAGCAAAGTACAAGCCACAGGTTGAGATTTTTGCAGGTTTACGGGAAACACATCAAATTTGCATCTCTTGCTGCACTTTCCAACAGCTGATAAAAATATGCCTGCAGGTTTTAATTTCTAAATAAGACTAAATGATCCAAAAATACACGTAAATTATCATTCTAGACATCTCAACAAAATGGTGAACAAAAAGTGTATACAAAACATTATAGCAATGTTTCAGGGTTATGCCGAAATCGGTACTGGACTACCTTTCCCATCAGCCACTGTACCTCACTGGATTATGTCACATGACTGTTTTTTTACCTGTGTCACGTTTTTTGAGCACAAGCATTTAATCATTTAATCTTGCCCCTCTCTCATCGTCTAGTGTTTGTCAGTTGTGGTTGGTGTTGTCCAGCGCTCTCTGCTACTCAGATTATATCTATCTCGTTCCCTTGCCTCACTGTTTCTTGTTGTGCCTCATAGTCTTCTGTTGTGTCAGTTTTCACATTTAATAAATGAAGTCTGTGCTTGCATCCACCTGTGCCTCCATTACATGACACAGTGTGCCAGGAGGAGAAATTATCTTTTTCCTAACCCTTTTTCAATAAATTTATGCTGCAGTTTGATGACAGAAGGTGGTCCACATTAACAAACCAGAGCCCGATATCTCTTTTTTTCACAGGAAACAAATTGAATCAAACTCAAAGAATTGAACAGAGATGCATTTCATTATCAAACACCTCAAAATGTAGTGGCAGGGAAAAAGATAACACACCTGGATAGACATAAATCAGAGGAAAAGAGTACTGCACCACTGGTGCATACAAGCAAAGTGTGATCTCTTCGTGTTACTTATATTTTGAAAATAACATTGGCGTTTCTGGTCTGTATAAACAAGCTTTTTGCCGTACATCAAATCTGTTAAGCTTGCATGTCTACACTCTCTTCTATAACCCTATTTCTAGTAGACAGCAGTTATGAGAGCCTCAAATCGTGACATGCTGTTTTGAAATTTCACCCTCGCCTCTATTCGTTCAGTTGTGTTGTCATCTTTCCTCAAAACAAAAGAAAAGAAAAACCCAGGGGGTATTGATGGACAGACAGGGACTGTGGGAAATGCCATGTGGAGTCCCAGGATTGCTAGCTGAGTACAGCCCAAAGCTACAGCATACTGAAGGTCATGGATAATAAAAGAGAAAGCGACAACCCTCTTCTGTAGATCAGACAAGCACACTGCACAGCTCAAGGGTGTTCAGAGGTCTCTGATGAAGCTCCCAGGTAGAAAAAAAAAAGATAAGAGGTTGATGCTAGCAAGCTGGGAGGGATTTTCTTAAAGGGTCTTAAAAGGTCATGAGCCAGAGAGAGCACAGACTCTGACATTAACCTGAATGGCCTAATCTTCAGCAGGTGGACTGTAGTGGTTCAAAGTGGTAGACATTTTGTTGGGCACAAGCTATTTAGAGTTTTCATGAATAAGTTCCTAGCACTTTGATGATGCTTGTTTCTATTAATTAGCTCTATGTAGCAATGGAAAGATCACTGAAATCTTCAAGCAGACAAAGCCTTTATTCAGATGGTGTTAGTGTATGAATTTATTGTCAGAGAAGATACTGCATACCATTACTGATATCAGCTGAGGCTCTGTAACTGTTGCTGTCATTATGGCCCATGTATTAACCTGTGTCATCAGGCTCTTTTAAGTAACTTTATTTTCCTTGTGAAGGACATACAATGAAGGCAGTATGGAGACAGTCATTGATGATTGTGCAAATTATTTAAAGATGATCTCAGTACCTGCATTAAAAATCAGCCATATTTCATCAGAAATTCATTCACACCGGTGGAGCCAATGTCGTTGGATTTCATTTCATATTACATAAATAAAGTCATAAGAAAAGGGATGCGTGCTTACCCTTAACCTTAACTTTTCATTCAAATTTGCACGGCATGTAGAAGCTAAATACGGCATGTAGAAGTAAGTGTTTTTCAACTCAACAGGTTATATCTACTTGTGAAATCAAAGAAATGTATATCTAATTATTATTAGGCTATTCTTGAATTTGTCAAAAACAAAAACAATATGTATTTTGGGATATTTCTCATGCAGACATTGCAGATCCGGACAGAAATAAAATCATTAAAAAATGATTTAAAACTAATATCATCTTGAATACATATGTATAATAGCATCACAGATTCCCTCTTGCTTGTCAAAACTAAGCATTTTTTTCCCCCTACCAAATCCCCATTTTCAATTCTTTTCCCAGCCCAATGGCTATTTCCAATGTAGGCACATTTCAAAACATTTTCAAAAGGTCACAATGAATTAATTATCCAGTGGCACATCATCTGTGTGGTTTTCAAGCCATGTGATTGAGTGCTTGTTCCTTTTCTGGGATTTCAGCTTTTGGGCTGAATACTAATATATGATGAGTGCAAATGCTACCAAAAAATACATGGTAATATATAATTTCTCACACTACACTGCTGAAGTTACAGTATCATCATTGTGGAAGATTACTGTTTATTAATTATCAACAGACAATAACCGATTTAACTATAAAACAAGACAGACTAAATTCTGTCTTAGAGAAACTGCACGTTGCGTATTTTGCCAACTTGTCAGTCAAATCAATTCCTGCCAAAAGTACATCCTGTTGAGAAAGACTTGCCTAGTACAAGTGTCAAAATCACCTCACCTCACTCTTCTTACATGGTAGTTTCAGCACACTTAAATTCACACTATATCCATGTGACCCTGTACAGATAGTCTCCTAAATGACAGCAGGGTGAAAAGAGAGATTGATGAGATGATGGCATTTGGGAACGTCTCAAATATCATCCGTTTTTTTCCTCTTTTTCTAATCTTCCTTCTCTTCAATTTTGATGGGTCTTTTTTCTCTGTCCCATACTTATGGTGATGATCCCCAAAGGATGTAGAGGAGCCATTTCTCCGAATGCATGCTCAATGTTCTCCAATACTGGCTTAATTGAAACATCTCTTTAAAAATGTGAAGAGCTGCCCTTTCAGCCTGGAAAGACAGCCATCTGGTAATTTAAAGCCACTTGGCCTTTCAAATGGCACATTTGTAGGCGTGAAGCCTTCTGAACATGAGAAGCACAGGATCACCTCATTGAATAAAAGACCTGTAAGGAAAAGAAAGAGCCTGTGTTTGTGTGATTAACATGTTGTTCTACTCTGTTTACAGTGAGTGTATGAGTCTATGAGGGTTTACTAGAAGTTCAAGTAAGACTTCATATTGCATTTACTTTCAACATGTTTTTTTTTTTACTTGTTTTGTGACAATAAGATGATTAACTACTTGCACTTTGCAGTACACATTCCCTCTCTAAAAGCTTCTTGACTAATTCTGGCTTCATGTCTGGCTGATAGAGGAGCTTTTAACCAGAAGCTATAGATAAAGACTAAACTAAGCCAAGCTGCACTTACTCACAGTCCTTAAAAAATTACACCATTGTTCTTCTGTCTGACGTTTCCTCACTATTGAACCCAGTTGGTTGAATCATGCTAAGGGTAAGAAGAATTTTTGAAGCTGTCTGTGGTTCAATTTAAAACCATGGATTTCGCAAGGTTGAAACATTAACAGCTCTTTCAGCGCGACTAACAATCTCGCTACCACTTTAGCAAGACAATTTATAGGAAGTCCACCTTTTAGCAGCCATTCTCTTGCTCTGACAGGCTTAGGTGGGAGTCCTGACTGCATCTTGACTCATCTTGTTACAAGTCCTTACAGTAGGTTAGCACTTGTGTGAATTTATAGCAATTCAAAGCTGTAGCCTACATATGTTTTTTGGTAGACTAGTCTGTCTAATTCAGTGTGAAGTGCTATGTTATTTTAGAGGATGAGATACACTCAGACATGTTGGCAAGTAATCCTCATTGTGTTCAACCCGTCTTTTCTTGTTCGTTTGACTCTAAGCAGCACAGGACAATAGCTCGAAAAAGAGGGGTAAAACAAAAGAGAGAGGAGGCATTAAAATGCACAGTCTGCGACAACGTCAGCCTCAGAAAAGCCTCGGCTTTCAAAGTAGGCTAATGCTTATGAGAAGCTGCCTCTTTGAGGACATGTTTACACAGGGCCATCATTGAATTATTTCCCTCTCCTGCACTCTAGTTCCACTCCAGGGAAATAACACACCTCGTGAGCCAAGAGACATGAGCCTGTCACTGCTAAATCCACTCTGATGACTTGACAAGATGAGAACTAATACCCAGTCCACTCCCTGGCCTCTCTCTACATGTTAACATGGATTTTGAACATTGTAATATGGGAAATAATGGTAAATATACCAAATGAGATCAAACTATATTAATGAGGCATTAAATAATGTGGCAAGTGGAAGTTTTTCAGGTTATTAAATAGAATAGGACTCATTTTGGTCAGATTAAGAATGTGTAGTATAGTATTGATTAGATACATGCAATATTTTGGGTCCACTAAGAGGCTTGGCTCATTCTTCAAGGCTTTTTTCTCTTTTGAATTTTTGCCAAGCCACAGAGCATGACTGGCAAGAATCTCCATTACTGCTTTATTTTTCCCCTCCTTTATTCCAACAAATCTATCTTGCCGCACTACTATCAGTTGTGGCGCCAAGAGAGTTACATGGGAAACTGCAGCTACATCAGGAATTTGCTTAACTCCTTATAACACCCCAAGAAATTTTGGTAAAATTGACATAAAATGCATATTTGAAATTGATTTAATAACCTAAAACATCTTTGTGAACATTTTTTCAATAATCTCTCTTTCACTCTATTTCATCAAGGCAAGCTTGGTGGCAGAATCATGATTTAGTGCAACTAAATAAGTAGTACATGAAACAGAATACCATGGCATGTTTTTGCTAGAAAAAATAAATAAATCAGAATCCAT
>CM040994.1:15089160-15123868 GCA_022985145.1 Pangasius djambal
ACATAAAATGCATATTTGAAATTGATTTAATAACCTAAAACATCTTTGTGAACATTTTTTCAATAATCTCTCTTTCACTCTATTTCATCAAGGCAAGCTTGGTGGCAGAATCATGATTTAGTGCAACTAAATAAGTAGTACATGAAACAGAATACCATGGCATGTTTTTGCTAGAAAAAATAAATAAATCAGAATCCATGTGGTATTCCTGGTCATGTTGTCAATTGGCTTAACATTTTTTTTATCTATATATGTCAGATGTGCTTGTAGTTGAGTAATGGGGTAAATGCTTTGTACTATTATAGCCCCTGCCTCAGATAGTTCAGTTTCCCCAAAGCACCATATATATATATATATATATATATATATATATATATATATATATATATATATATATGATAATCATGCCACTCTGGGTATGATTTTTCCCACTTATGATGCTAGAATTAGCTAGTATTGCAATGGAGAAACCAGACTCTGGAAAATGGAAACAGAAATCCAGCAAAAGAGAATATGGTTGGATGAACAAAGTATAGCATCTTTGATGTTTCTCTTCTCAGGTTCCACTCCTTTGCTATGTTAGTTACAGTGATGTGAGTGATTTTTTTTTCTTAACCGCAACCTCCCACGCTTGGAGGAGCTTTTGTTCAAAATAGTAATATAAACGATAAACATATAGCCCAAGAGAGATCCAGCCAACACACATACACATTATATTACATGTCTGACAGTACTTCTGTTCTTTTTTGTTTCACTTCAAATCTCTTGATATGGGCAACGTGCAGGCAAGTTTTCAGAGCTATTGTACAGTTGTCAAGTTCATCACCCCTGGAATTCATAGCACGTCGGAAACATTCACACACAGCTGGGAACTGGAATTAAAGGAGAAGCTTGTAATTTTTAGAGCCCTCTTCTGCCTGCAAGCTAAACTGCAATTGCAATTAAACCACTGACAAGCCTTCAACTCCCGCCCAACTGACCTCAGCCCTCTACTGACACTATATATGTCTCATGGTTTGCTGAGCACCTCTGTTCAGGCTGAGCTTAATTCTGGGCTATAAAAATGTAAGCAGAAGCCTGAAACATATAAACGAGCTAGATCCTTCAGATGGCAATGTTACAAAATACAGATATGAGGTGTTGTTGAAGTTATATAAATATTATAGGTCTAAAAATACTTCTTCATCTCCATAGAACCCTTGTATTCCATTTGGTGCTCATTTGGAGCACTTTTGTCCAACTTGAACTAACAGTCTTCCAATCATTTGATGATTAGATCAGTGGGTGAGTGTAAAGCACAAATAAATAGGACCCTACACCCTTTATATATACTTCTAGGAAATATCTTCTGTCCTTTTGTTTTAGTTCGCCCCTTGAGGTGGCTCTCAGATCTGTCTTTCAGTAGTGAGAATTGCAGTTAGACTTTCATTTCGAGTATAGACAAAGTCCTTATCAATTACACTCACATAATGGCTACTGTATTGATCGATTCGAACACTAGGACTTGGACAGGAGATGCAGCTGCAGTCACAGTGAAGAAGGCTATAAAAGGAAAGAGAGAAAAAGCTTAGAGTTTTTCTGGTGTGCTTTTTCAGAATGGCTGATTAGGAGTCTTATAGCTAGAGGTTTTAGAAGCCAGGCACAGGGAAGAGATGGGTTAGTGACAGATACTGTTTGATTTTCACTGTCAATCTCCTCACTGAGTGGCAGCACTGGCTTGCTATCATGCCATACCAAAACTGAGTGGAAGCAGGCTGTGTGTGTGTGTGTGTGTGTGTGTGTGTGTGTGTGTGTACTCACCTTGTGTGTGAAGGACTTGAGGACTGAAAGGGAGATATTTTATGTGTAAGCTAGATAGAGCTGGAGATGATACAGTGATCTATATCTGATGATACTACAAGCTATTGTTTTCACTTTTATATTATCAAATTTGAATTTGGTTTGGTTATTGGCCCACAAATGGTACTGGTATTATCTGAATGATTCTCTAAGCCATTTGCATTACATAGAGACAAACGACCACCATTCAGCTATCCAATTCATGGCATTTCCCCCAGTGATGAGTGCCATAATGTCTCCAGGACAAGAAAGGCCTGTTTCCTTTCCTCCCTGTAATGGCAGGACACGCTGAGTGTTAATTACAGGATGCGATGATTTAAGTTGTCAGTTTTACCATCGTAGAGTTGCAGCTGTGGGCTTTCTCTCATTTCTTTTCTATTCCCCGCAATGATCTCTCTCACACATCCACACACACACCATATAATCTTCATGTTTACTCTGGGGCCAAGCTCCGGCCGACAGGCAAGAAGATAATCCTGCTATGGCATGGGAAGTCAGGTTTGTTGGAGGAAGCACTTTCAGACAGAGATCCAGCCAACACACAGACACACACAGACACACACACACACACATACACACACACACACACACACACACATATATATATATATATATATATATATATATATATATATATATATATATATACACACAGTGAATTAGTTCCCTCAGACAGACTAAGTGTTTGGCAGGACTTTTGTTCTTCTTGTTTCGCTTCCAAACACTTGGTACGGGCAACTGGCAGGCAAGTTTTCAGAGCTATTGTACAGTTGTTGAGTTCATCACCCCAGCAGTGAATCATTTATCCCTAGAATTCATAGCTCTGAGCATGTCAGAAACATTCACATACAGCATCTTACTATATTGCGAGACATGGCCAGGAACTGGAATTAAAGGAGAAGCTTGTAATTCCTAGAGGCAGCTGCTGTCCTGCAAAGTGAACTACAATTGCAGTTAAAACACTGATGAGCCTTCCATTTTCCCCAACCTACTCTATTTACAGTGTGTACAACTTTATGGTTGTCTTTTAGGTAAAAATGGACAGAGCTGAGCAGGTCTGTTCAGGCTGACCTAAATTCCGAGCAGGAAAAAAATTAAGACGAAGCCTAAATCAAATAAATTAGGCAAATTACAAAATACAGGTATAAAAATATAAGGTATCTTTCGAAATTATATGAGTATTATAAGTCTAAAAATATTTTTCTCCTCAAAAGAAACCTGGCATTGCATTTACATGTTGCTCATTATGAACTCTTTTATCTAAATCAACTATCAAGTAAGATATATAATATCTATAATCCATAATATAATCCAAGCTTTTTTTGCATTTGAGTTTTGAATGTGGCTCTCTGGCAGTCCTGGAATTTGAACTAACACCTTTCTGATCATCAGATCAGTGGGTAAATGGTTAAAAACACTAACCACTGGGCTACCACTACCCCTGCAGGTATGCTAGCTAATTAGCGGGTGGATGAAAACAGGTGCTAATTAAGATTCGTGTCTATTTCCGCTGCTCATTCAGCCACTGTTATACTGAATAAACCTCCTGAATACAGATGATTTATGTTGATATGGAAATGGTAGAGGTCTTTTGTGTGAAGTCTGGGAGCACGGGTTTGCTATTTTTGCCCTCCATCTCCTTCCCACTGCGACTGGCAGCACCACCATTGTGTCACAATAAGCCTGAACCTCAGCTAATCAATAGCCCATCAGCAGCTAGAGAGTGGAGGCCTGGTGTTTGTGAACAGTGAAATACACCTCTATATCTACACACACACACACACACACACACACACATACACACACACACACCTGAACTTGTTCTTCTTCTATAATTGTTCTGAGGTTACTGTGCACTTTTTCACATTCACTTCAGACACCCTTCAGACATGCCAACGTCTAGAGACGTTTTACTTTCTAGCTAAAAAGGTTTACAGAGAAGAGGAAGAAAAACACCCTGCAGGTATCCAATTAACAATCAAAGGCTCAAACATCAGGAACCTTACCCTACCTGCCCTATCAGACTAACTATGTACTTGGTAAAAATTGAGTTGAAGAACTGGTTAAAAAAAATAATAAATTCTCCTCCTGCTGTTCTGTTATTTACATTTTCATAAGGTAAGGAAAGTGACTAACAACATTCCTGCACATGTTATTTGAACACAGTACACATTAATTCTCACACAGCAATAAAAACATTCTAAGCAAGGGCTTGAAGGGTATTGGAAAGCTAAGGTCAGCAGAAAGATAAAGCCATATTTTTTCACTATCCCCTCATATCTCAAGATGGGCAAAAAAAAGTCTTTCAAGAAGGACTGTCTCCTCTCTGATGGCTCCCAAGGTGCCTGGAATCATCCTAAGATCAGATATTTTTGTTGTTGTTGTTGTTGTTGTTGTTTCCTAGTTTTATATTGCTAATTGAATTCCTTGGCAGAATGTGCAAGATTTTTGCCCAGAAAATTCAATATGCCAAGGGCTTGTGCAAATTAGCATGAAGAAAAGGATTTATTAACTATTTATTTATGTATAATGTAAAAGTAAATCCCAGGGATATAGCAACGTGTTCAGAATGCTTCAGGGTAGAGAAGCAGCTGGGAGTATTTTGGTGAGTGTTTCTTTATGTTCGTGAGAAGGGTAATGGTTGTACTAGCTGCAAATGCAAATCTTTGGAGGCTCGGATTATAATCAAATTTTTACTATGAACTACTTCCATAATTATGGCACAATATGTATTTAAGATCATTTACATTGGTAAAAGAAAGGTGGACAGTGAATTTCAGGTCTCTTGAAAGCAATGTAATATTCTACAGTAATGATGTTTAGATGTCTCTTGGTCTAGGTTTTCTGCTTCAGCTATCACAATTCATGGGCTTAAATGTAAAACTGAGAATATTGGTTTCATTTGTTATTGATGTTGATTGATCATAGGTACAGGGTCAGAACACATGGTCAGCCACTTGGGTGCCCCTGTAGCAGTTAAGGTAAGAGCCATGCAAGGACAGGACTGGTATCTAGCTTCAGGCTTATACATTTGTCCCTTGACCCTTTCTGATCTCCTTTCCTCCAAGTATCTTCCTTTCTTTCCTCCATCTGTAAAATGAATTTGGAGAGATGGAGAAGCATGGTGCATGGGCATGATGCCTACTATGTCCGGTCAGTTGGTATGAGGCACTTGTGTGCGGTCATGGTGTCTGGTATGCCCGGTCAGTTGGTAGGAGTGTGTGACAGCTGCTCCATGTCTTGGCTAGTAAAGATGCTGGTGTTTGATGCTAGCACCGGGTGGGGAAAGTCCACAAGGGTATCTCTTGGCAGTCGAACTTTCTCAGTGAAGATACAGTGTATGCAGTTGTATCTGTCTGGCACACACACACAATTATACACATACTATATGTGCACTTGCTTAACACACCCAAACACACCCTCAGAATCTTGACCACCAATAGCAAGGACAAGACCAACAAAAATACCATGTTCCTCCCTGCATTTTTTTCAAGATGTTAAATCAGAAGGTCATAGTAACCACTTAGTGGTTTACTTAGCATGTCTAATTATGGAGAATTAACTTTATTTCTGTCTAATTATTTGGGTGCTGAAGGCATATGATTGCTATCATCAGGTTTAAATAGCATGAAACAGCCAGTGAGATGTCCAAGATGAAGAACACATATAGGTATTTAGGTAATTTTAATCTAGTAGTAGATCATCATGACTGGACATATAGATTAATCTTTATGTTTTAAAGCTTTGCATTTATATACCATTTGACAGCTCATTTTCAATACCAAGGACCCAGCCATGGTATCACATGATAGAGGAACTGGTAGCAACACAGGCTGCAGGCTCATTCTTGTTCTGACCTTCTGTTCATAGCCACAGCTCCATCAGAAGGTCAAGTCATGGTAGCACTGTTAACTCTCCAGGCTCACTCTTTTGAACCCATACCAGTCCTGGGATTTGAACTCTTTAACAAATTATTGTCTGACATTGTCCAAGCTCATGGCTTTCTTTCTCTCAAGAACATGGAAGTGATATAGGGTTGCCAGAGAGTCTTATTCCAACTGTCAGTGGACATGGGTGATGGAGAGGCACTGATGCACAGGCATGGTGCACGCTATGCTGGGTCAGTTGATAGGAAGCATTTTTCTACAGATATGGGGCATGCTAAGCTCAGACAGCTGCTCCATCACTTGACTTGTAAAGATGCTAGCACAGGGTGAGGAAAGTCCCGAAGGGTATCTGAGAATCTTGGCATTCAATCTCTTTGAGCACAGATATGCAGTTGCATCTGCCTAGTACATGCATATTTGTACAGCCAGACACACCCTTGACTGTACATGACCGTACAGCTGACAACCAAAGGCGTGGGCAAGGCATGATAAATTTGATATATATGTGATAAATATGAAATAACTATGAAATACTAGAGAATGTTTCAAGCAGACAAGATTGAAACAGCATCCAGGTCCCAGGCCTTGGTAGGATAAGACAGTGATATTGGTATTCCTGCAGGCTCACTGTTGCTAACTGCTTCTAGTCCTGGGATTTGAATCGCAATCTTCTCTTCACAGACACAGATCCATTACCACTTACATCCTGCTTCTGCTCATTTATGACACCAGATCACATAGTCAGACTTCAAAGCCAGGTGGAAAACCAAAATGTTTGAGAAAGCTTTCCACCATTTAAGTCTTTATGACATAAACTCCAAGGGGTAGTTACACCAGCTGTCAGTTCGATCATAAGTCAGGGTGAAAAGTCAGTCCTAAACCATACAATGAGGGCAGTTAGTTTAAAACTAGCGCAGTGTGGAATTTTGGTTGCACCATGGACACGTAATGTACATTGTAGGTAGTAGTGTGTGAAGTGGTAATAGATCCCACAGTGACCATCACAAGCCAATCAGAAACACGATCCAACATAAACAGGAAATACAGTATTGTGTGCATGATCAGGAAGCATCTTAACACAGCCCAAAGTTAAATTACATTTATGCTTTGCCAATATCTCAATTTGATGACATTTGCACTACCCAAATAAAGAGTCTGCTACACTGACTGATATAAAAACAGCTTAAGTTCATGTTATTTGTTCATGTACCATCACTATCCACATGAAACAATACTCCTGAAAAAAATACATAGCAAACAAAATAGATTTATAGGTGCTGTTTTTACTCTGCATATGCCAGCAGTGTTCACTTTGAACAGAATCACAGAGTAGTGTTATTTATGATGAACATTGCACCTACTAGTGGGTAGGTGTAAGTTTTAAGTTGTAACTTTGTTGCAACTTTGCCACTTGGTGCAACCGTTAATCATTTAGTAGTTCATAAACTTGAGCATAGTGGCTATTTATGATTAAACTAGGTTATGACAGAGCTTATGTTCTACTGGTGCAACAGGCTTCAGAGCTGGAGTTATAAGAAAAGAGTTGGCTAGTTACTCTTATTGGGTTACAAAGTGCTGCGTTTAACAGATTGGAAAAGAAAACCAAATTTTCAGTAGTTTGTTGTGTGAAAATCTTGACATGCAGGTAAATTTCCAAGTCAGTTGGTTTGTGTATATAAAACATCCCAAATTCATGACACAGTTTGGTCGTCTGTTTGGGTTTCTCTGGCAGCAGCCAGACCAAACAGCAGGTTCAAAGTTACAATATCTGCTTTCAGTCTAGAAAATTTCTGTAAGATTTTTGCTTTTCAGAGGCCAGCATAGGTAGCAGTGGTAGCCGTCACTGATTAAAGTTTTTTTAACCACTAAGGGAATGGGCTGATGATTAATGGATCACATCTATCCACACTGGCGGAATGTCAGCCTGTGAACATTCTAGAGAAATGGTTACTCCTAATCATGGATATTTCATGGTTGACCTGCCTTTCTGACTGTTTCTTAAGTGCTTTCTAGTCTTAGGTCTTCTAAGTAAGTTGTGACATAACCTCTTCTTTCTGGTTAAGGCTTGCATAGACCTGTAGCAGTCACTTCTGATTGAAAGACGAACATAAAATATTCACCCGCTGACCTGAAAATCAAGAGCACTATCCGCTCCAAGGTATCATATCCAAAATTAAAATAACTGGAGAGTGCAAGAAACCATCTGTGCATTTAAATGGTTCATAAATCCTGAAATACAGGCTGACTTACATATATGCTGATATTAGTAGCAAACTTTAGTTCCAGTTTTATAACCGAGATTGGCCACTGATCTTAGCCATGAGTTCCTTGTGACTGAATTTAGTGACAGAAACCTAACTTTTGATAGGCTGGCTGCTTGAACAGTCACGACTTGAAGAATGTCAAACTGAAGTTGAATAGCAGCAGGCATTTAGGTAGAATTAGGAGCTTTCAGACACAAAAAGAAGAATGTGAAAGCTACATATCTACATATTCTGGTACTGTTTCAAAATATAACGTGTTAAAAACCTTCATAACAAATCAAGAGTAAGTAGAATGTCTTATTTTGTCTTGTATGCCAATTTATGTATGTTGTCAGTTTGACTGCCCTGTAAAAGTGCGACAGATGGCACATTTATCCATTTTATGAATTGAATCCAATTAAAAAAAAACACTCTCTGATGACACCACTCTGATATGTAAATTGCTAGGTCCAAAGTAAGAGCAAAAAGTAAAAAAATGACAAATAGAAGGAAGCAGCAATCGCAGAAAATTACAGTGTGATTAATAACAATTTTGAAGGCGGAAATGGACAAATCAGTGGTTGTAGCAAGATGTTGTATGTGGGTGTGGGTGTGACCATGTGTGTACACCTCTGTCAGTACAGGAGCTGTCATAAATTAATTTCAATGAGCATTATTTATATATTTTTAATAATATTCACATTTGAAGGCAAAAAAACCACATTCAAATATTTAAGATGCTACTTATAATTTGCCTAATGCAAGTGTATCCAATCACAGATTTTCTGCAGAATAAGGGCTCAGAATAAATCAGATCAGATAAATATAATAAACAAACAAATTAGGTGTACCAAGAGTGATTTTTGGTATGTAATATACGTAGATAACAATTTCCATCAAGTACCTATTGAACCCACTTATTGAAGTTTTTCTGTGGCTAAATATTAAATGATATTCTATATAGGGTATATAGTACAATACAAAGGTTACATGAAGTCATTTGGATTTCAACCTGACTTTATTTTGGAATGGCTTAAGTAAAAATGCAAATTTTCCTGCGTAAAAGCAAGTTCAAGATGGTGGATTTATACCGGTGGATCCCAAATATTTGAGTTGAACTACATCTGAGTAGCAGAAAAACTAAATACTGTAGGTAAAATTCCAAATAAACAAATCTGTAACAATAAAATTTATTATACAGTTATTATATTACCTCCTGCTGATTTTCTTTGCTCAGGAAGTCAAATCAATTTTCACGTTCTTTGGTTTATGCTTGCTTCGTCTGCTGCAGCATAAAATTATTACTACTACTATTAGGCACATTCATATTTGAAAGCATTTGAATACTAAAGATTGAGAGGACATCCTAGTCAGCACTAGAAGGAGTTAAATTGCCACTCGCATGTTGTATTATGTTTCTCTTCCACACGAGCGCCTCTCAGACTGATGACTCCAGGCTCCATTTGGAGCCTGTGAACTGTAGGCAATTTCAAACGAGGCTAAAACCCTTCATGTTGCTTTCGCCCTAAATTAAGGTACCTCATGCGGAGCGCGGGGCTGCAATTCAACAAATGCTTCACAGCATCGCTGGCCTTGTTTGCAAATGTTTGCTCAACTCCTTCAAGTATTCTGTGTCTTCGGAGGTCATTAGAAAGCCACATGCTTCTCTTTTTCATATCTTTTGTGTCCTGCAGCATCGCTAATGAGCCATAAATACGTTTACTTTCTGAATCAGGGAAAAAGATGTTTTGATGCGCTAACTTCGTCTTTCCTATTTCTTTTCCCTTTCTTCCCTTTTAACAACTTCCCAGCCTAACCCTGAGCACTTTACCAAAGTTTGTGTGTTTCTTGCAGCTAGAAGCTTATGTACACATAAACAAGGTGAGGGCAAAAGGATGAGAAGTGCCTCTCTATTTATTTGCGACTGAGGAAATTTCAAAGACGTATGGATGGGCAAAATGTGAGAACTAGTGTTGTTGAGAGAGAAGGTTCCATGAGGAAGAATGACGGGCGAGATGACAGGTGAATATTGGGGAACAAAACATTCTATTTTTCAATGTCAATACATCTTCATATCGCTCCAGGCCGGCCTGCGCTGCCTCTTGTATCCTTCCCCACTTTTCTCCGCAGTACATCTCTGGAAACAATATTTCACCCTAGGACTATTCGTAAAGTGTCACTGAAACCTGTCGTCACAGCGCAACACCATATTAAACGTTGTCAGGTAAAGCTACAAGCAGTTTTTTTAAGCTGCTGTCGACTATCACATTTTTCACTGGATGAATGTGTAATGGATGAAATGCCAGTTTGACTTATTGTCATTTAGCTGATTTTTGAATCCAGTGTATTGAGATTAGATTTTATTGACAAATTGACTGTAATAAAAAAAATCAGCAGATAGAATTAGTTTCATATTTAATTTAAGGAGCTTATTGGTTCCTTATAAAGAATATCAGTGAACCTATGTTCAGCTTTCAAGCTTACTTTTTCTGCTTACTTATAAACATATTAGTTATTTCTGCATTGTGATTTGTTCTTTAAAAATGTCTGGCATTTATTTTGTGGTGATGTTCTTGTGGTGAACAACAGCCTACTTTCAAATAGTGTCAATCTGAGTTACCTGGAAAATGACCAAGCACACATGTCAACAAATGTGAGAGATTCTTGTTTACTTGCCACTTTGCCAAAGAAAGCTTTTAGAGAGGGGATTCCATGAACTTTATTTTAGTCTAGTGACCATATCTTGCTTTTTTTCTTGATGGAAAGTGCTGCATGTATGCACTCTGCATAAATCCATTAAATAACCCCCAAGCATGTGAAAGCTCTAATGTGCTGCCTAGTCTCATATTTTGGTTGCCCTGAAATCCAATGGACTTGGCTAAAAATTGGTAGCAAACATAATGTAATAAAGTATAGCGAGCTACTTAGCTAGTCAAGTGCAATCACACAGACACAAATGAGTATATAAATGCTAATGTTTGGTTATGTGCAGTGGTGTTTTGTTTTTTCTTCTTGATATGTTCAACCATGAATGGTCTGATTGTTGTGCTAGCAGGAGAGATATATGATAGCTTTATGTTGCACTTTGTTTTGTCAGTGTTTCCACAATCAAATCATATTGCAATTCATAGTGCATGCTTCGAGATACTGAAGCCTGTGGCACAGAAAAATGTAGAAAAAGATATCAGATGCTCCTTGGCGCATGTGCAAAGTGTCTGAGGCTGTGACTAGCCATAAAATGGCTCCAGACACGAACAAACAATCCATCCATTGTCTTTACAAGACAGGTAGAATCTTCTCCAAACCTAACACAGTACGCAGTGTGAGAGATGTCGTGGTTTATTCAGTCTGACAGATTTTACTTTAGTCTAGGTGAGTGTGTTTTAACAGCTCCAAAAAATAAAAGAAAAATAGGGGCGGTGGGACATTTTAAAAAGCGAGAATCAGCGGTGTCTGACAACACAGCTGGATCGCCTTTGTTCGTCACAAAATGGAGAGGATTAAAAAGTAGAAGCCTATGACTCTGTTTGAAAGGCATGTGAAAGTGTGATTTCTGCTTGAACAGGAGGGACAAAGGGGTTGTCATAAACTGAGTAGGTGGGGGGGGTGAGAGAAAGCTCTTGATGAATCATTTATGTTTGGATGAATGTGCATGTCGCTTTCCAATTGTGACCGATGGGCTTTTTTCTGTCTAATTGGCATTTTATTTTTGGCCAGCGTGTCTCTTGGTAAAGAGTGCCGAGTAGATTGTGGGGAAAACTGTAAGTGACAGTAAACAGAAAAGCATCTGTGGCCTTTAATCATGACCCAAAGTGACATTTTCTCTAGATATAAAAAAGCTCAGTTTAAATGATAAGCAAGAGCAATTTGATTGGATTCTGTATGATTTCAGTCACAAGAATAGCTAAGAATGCTAACACCATCTGTAACTCACATGGTAAACTTTGTAACACTTGCTACGTATTGAGTTATGAGATGTGTTGAGTTTCTTCCACGGTTATCTATTAAGATGCAACATACACACAAATCCATGTTCATTGTGTTCTCTCAATGTGCTGCGTGATTCCCAGTGTGACAGGCACTGCTTGCGCTAGTTCATTGTTTTCCATGTGCTTTTGTTTATGTTTGGCTATGTGCCTTTGTTTTGGGTCTAGTTATGTCTCTGCTCCTGTTCTGTCATTGGTTGGTGTTCATCTGTTCTGTGTTAATTCCATGATTAATTTGTCTATTAATACCTTGTTTTGTATTAGTATATTCACGAAGTCTTGTCAATTGTATTCTGCAGTTCTTAAAGCCTTTCTGTTTCTGTTCCACGTTTATTCCAGTTTTCAAACTCATGCTTGCATTGTCATTTCGATTATGGATTATCCTTATTCAGTGTTGCCTACATGTGTATTGAACCCCATTATGAATTTTAACTATGATTCTTGGATTTATGTATAAAGCCCATGTTGAGTATACACACTTTTGGCCTGCATGAATTGCTAACACATTACTGTTGTAATTGTGCATTTTAGTTCTTTGCTATGGAATAGTTTTGGAATATGCTTGGAATAATTTAACAAATGATCCTTTGGGTAGGTAATGTCTACCTAATGTCAGTTTGATGCAAAAACTATACAGATATTGTATTACTACCTGCCAGAGAACTGGTCACAATGCAAGCCAAATGACGGACAGGTGATGAAAGTGCTAGACAGAGCTCCGCATCAAAACACCAACTGGGGAAATATCTGTCAAAAGAATGGTGTTTCATCCCTCCAGTACAGTTCCAGAGAACTATCTATGCCCAACACCTTACTAAGACAATTTATGTTGTTTTTTCCCCTCTTATTCGTCACCCATCTGCATTTCCTGATTTCACAACTTAAATCCTAAGGATCATAACAAGCCTTGAATCAGAATTGAAAGCCATCTTCTTCAGGAAACGGCAGCCATTTTTAGATCAAAACCCTTTGAGTAAACGGATAGATGAGTTTAGTAGACGACATGGTTTGGGAAAATGACTTTGGATGCTCAGTGGGTGTAATGACCTGATCGGGGTGTGTCTAAGGGGACCACAAAGGCTAGCTGAGGATCTGGGTCACATCTGGGAGAGTCATGGCCAACAGCTGTCTCTCAGGAGAGGCCTTAGTAAGCGCTGCCCTTTGTTGTGTAGTGTAGTGTGAAAACTGCAGTATGCCTCAGAGAGAAAGGGAGAGACAGTGATGGTTAGGCAGGGAGAAAAATAATAACAGGATCTACCATTTACCGGGAAACTTAAAAATGAATGAATGGACTATGGAAGAATATATTTTCAATTTTCATCTACCCATGTTAAAGTAAGAAAAAAAGTACAGTAATTGGGACACTGTGACCCCATTTACAATTGGTTGTTTCATGCATGTAGAGTTTCAGCATTATATCTGGATGGAGATTACCCACATAAAAACGACAGTGTAAATGCACCCAAGACGCATTTAAAATTGAGTTATATCTGATTCAAACTACAGCAAGAGGGCTGAGATGCATTTTAGCCATGTTATATAAGAGTAAATGCATCTGTCTGTCCAATACACACTTGACAACCAAAACTCCTCAACTATAAACATGTGGCGCACAATGTCACAATGCTCTGAATGTTAAAGTTGGTTGCTTTAAAAAAGTTAGTGAGATTACAATGGCACTAAATTTTGTTGCAACTAAAAAGGAGGAACACTAGAACCTGGCGTTTTTATATATAATGAGCTAATTTGCGTATTAACATTCCATATAGATATCATATTTCAGCTTGGCCCACCGGAGATAAATTTGACTGCAAGTGTAAATGCATCAGTAGATTATCTCACCAAATAGTGTAGGTTTGTAACCAAAGAATTGCTGCCGTAATCATAAAGATTGTCCTGCCTGACTGTTATTCAATATATGCTCGTGCTATATAGCTCTATTTGAATAATATTTGCACTAATATTAGTTGTATTAATGCAGACTCACCTCCAGGAACAGTTTGAAATGTATGCACTATATTCTTATGCAGTTCTTGAAAACGTGCTTTAATATCCTGATATCAGCTAATACAATTCAAACATGGCTCTATATCATACCCTCGAGTTCAGTGAACGCTGCATGTTTTGTTTCCTTCTGAGACTTTCATATCATGCAATAAAGGTGTTTTACTATAATGGTGAATATAAATGGCTTCCACGGAAAATGATGAATGTCCCTTGCATAATCGATATTTGTGTTGACACTGGCAGGAAATATTGATGGAGGGGATGGAGAAGGAGATCCAGCATTTTGGCTTTAGGTGTACTTTCGGTCCATGCTTCCAAATGCTGCACACGCAAATTACATAAATTAATTCAGTATAATGCATGTGTTTGCGCAAAGAGCTCATGTGATAAGTTTTCGGAATGTAATAAGAAAATGCTGTCACTACAGTGTACAGTGAGAGAGAAGACACACTTAGAAATAGGGCAGTTCTCAAGAGGAGACACAGTGTACACACATAATACGGAGTTATGGTTCTAAATGTATTTTTTTGCTCTACCTGTATCACCTGAAATATATTTAGTAACACTTTATATGAACTCCATATCCATTTTTATACACTCTAATAATACCTCATAAAGCTCTAATAATGTGCTATAAATAATCCATTAGTATATATTGATATGAGTCTAATAGTCCTAATAAATACTATAAATAATTCCTCTATATACAGTGTACTGAATAATTATTCAGTATATAAGTATATTCAGTATATATAATTCATTGATTATAATCATGTTGTAATGCAAGTGTGCGTATTCATTGTAATGTCATGTGGTTTGCTACATAATTATGAATCAACTGTAATATTAATTAACAATTCTAAAAGCATTATAAACATTTAAAATGTCATTGTTAATTGCTTCCAGAAATGACATGGACACACATATGTAGTACCTAGTTTTAGAACAAAACACCCATCATTTTTTGTAATATTATTAATTATATGAATGTGTTTTTTGTAATTAATCTGGAATTAAGTGTTTCCATATTACATTACAAAAATAAGTTTAATAGTGTCTTACAGCTTATAATGAGGAGCAAATTAACATATTCACGCTACTTGAAGCATGATGATATTTTAAATATTCAGAATGTTTAATGTTATAATTGAAGATTGGAAAAAGACCAGGCAACATTTTCCCATCTTCAGGTGTCCAGTTTCAGTGAGCCGTGTCCACTTTAGTCTCAGGTTCTTGTTCTCGGCTGTTCTCAGCTGATGTGGTCTTCTGCTGTTGTAGTTCATCTGCCTCATTGTTTGAGATTCTTTTCTGCTCACCACGGTTGTAAAGAGTGGTTATTTGAGTTACTGTAGCCTTTCTGTCAGCTTGAACCAGTTTGGCCATTCGTCTCTGACCTCTTTCATCAACAGGTGTTTCTCCCTGCAGAACTGCCATTCACTGCATGGTTTTTGCCCATTTTGGGTAAACTCTAGAGACTGTTGTGTATGAAAATCCCAGGACAGCAGCAATTTCTGAAACACTCAAACCAACACCAACAAGCAGGATATAGTCATGGTCACTGAGATCACATTTTTCCCCATTCTAATGTTTGATGTAAACATTAACTGAAGATTTTGACATGTTTGTGGATGATTTTATGCATTGTGCTGCTGCTACATGATTAGGTTATTGGATAACACACACACACACACACACACACACACAAACATGCACACACAGAGTACTGCACAAAGTACTGAATATTGCACTTATCTCACAAACTACTAAATATTGAACTTATCCCTTTAAGCTAATCTGTTTCAGCAGTTGGCTGCATGAGGGATTGTTAACTATGCATTGATCGCCTAGATAAACTGAATGGGAAGAGAGAATGAAGGCCAGAGAGAAAGAGAGAGGGAGATAGAGGGAGAGATAAAAAAGAACAGATACTCCCCGAGCGCATGGTCCTCATGTGGTTACCATGGAAACCGTCTTCTTGGACTGAGAGAGCTGAGCGTTTTCATATGAATACATCAGAAATGCTAGTGGGCTAAAAATGCCAAATTACAAGGTGCATTGTAATCCAGTGCTTATTGTTTTCTCCCGATAATTGCATTGTTTCAAGTCCCTTTTTTGGCACTTGTAGACTTTGCTGCTGCTGCATGTAATGCTGAGATAATTTTATTCACCATGTTGAGCTTCTGCAAGGTCCTGGCTGAGACAACATTGGTGTTGTCAGGTGCAATAGATCTATCAAGAGGATTGTTTTTCCATTTCATCCCGGTTAGGTGTAAATTGTTCACTCTATACTTTGCAGGTCAGAAGGTGGCACGTGACTTTCCGGGTTTTTTTTAGTTCTCTAAAAATGTGTGCAAATGTGAATTCCATGCGTTTATGAAAAGACTTTACAACAGTCAAATTATAAAGCTTGATAATTATCTAAAATTACTGTTTCAGTTGACACAAAGAGAGCTGCCTTGTCATATTTTTAACCCACTGGGATGTCCATTAGTTTCCCCCTTTTTTTTTCAATTTCATTATTTTAGGACACATTAATGGAATTGCGAATCACGGCTCCCACTATTTCTCATGCAAAATAATGAAGCCGTGTCCAAGGATCAATTTAATTTAATTGGGCGTTAGGCTCCAACCTAGTGGAATTAGAATAGTCTGTGATTGCTATTTAGACCTCACTGTTAAAATATGCAGGCTTAGGTGTAGAATACCATTTCAGTAGTTTAAGAGTAGATAAGGTGGTTCTCTCTCTACTTTGGCCGGTAGATAAACACTGAAATATCTTCTGTCAAAGCAGTGAACTGCATAAAAATGACACCTCCTGGGAACACTTCATTCGGATTCTGTTGTTAGAAGAAGCGAGGCAATTATTTGCAGTCAAATATTTGTAGGTAGAAGGAGCTAACCATTTGTTTTCTATGAAAGGACCAAGCCCTAAATGAGAGTCTCATATAATTGCTAAATTCGCCGCATGACTTCCCCGGAGGCTGGCATTTATTTCACCTAAAGTACGCGAGATGCCAGCAACTTTTTGGGGCAAAACAATTACCATCACCCAGCAACCCCCAGTAATATAGCTAGAGCAAAGTAAAATCACCAGGTGTTAAATTAGCAACTATAGAGTTTGCATGATCCTGTTCCACCTGGAGTGTGTGCGCATGAAATGTCTGTAGGAGTAGTTTACAGCAAACCAAGAACAACTTTTGTCTTCCCTCTGATATCATTCATAAAGATGAGAATAAAAAGGCACTGGAGTAGTGCACTTCCTTCCAATTAACCCACTTTATTTGCCCCGCCAGCCTCTTTGCATGCACATTGTGCTCGCTCTCTATGGCTTTGATCTTTTCTCTGTGCTCTGCTCCACGTTCTGAGAGGTGAAGCTGCCATTTGATTCAAGTTGACTGTAATGGCGTCTGGTAGGGATGAAACGAAAAGAGATGGGAGGGTTTCTTGTGGCATCCTGCTGTTGCACCCACTGTGTGCCTCAACATGTTTCAGGATTGCAGGGTATGTTGCGAGAAGGTTCCGGTGATAACAAGCAGCTTTGTTCTTGCAAGAATGAGCGTGCCTCTGCGGTCCTCTTATATGTCTGAAAACGTTCAGTGTTTAAGGTATTCAGAGGAAAAGTAAAACACTTTTTCACCTGCTAATTAGCAAGACTGTGAGGGGAATTCCAGGTCCGGTTATAGTTACAGTCTGCAAGTTTGCAGATTTTGTCGCAGACAAAAATCTTTGGCTGTCAATTGAGATCTTACAATGCATACCGTGATTATTTAGTGCCATTGCAACCAAAATCAGGCGACCACAAAGTCCTGGCAGTGACAGAAAGGTTCAGTTAGAATCTCAGAGCTGCTATGATGCTCGTCTAAAAGCAACCAATAGCAGGGGACAAAGCTACAAATACGTTAGTGACGATGGCAAAATGTAAACAAAACATGCAAATAAACAATAGTATATCTTTTTGAAGAATGTTTCTGTTTAAGCGACCCCTTAAACAGAACATAGTAATTTTAGTAATTTTCTTAAATCGCAGGTCTATCTTTATAAGATCTTCATTTAACCTGGCAAGGAGAACACGTTATTGCTTAGTCTGTTATAGAATTCGGCCAAGATTTTATTGGGATCATCTTGTACAGCGTGCCGTGTAATAATCTTCAAATACTGCTGAAATCTCACCGTCTAAATCCAGCTTTACATTCTTTAAGTGCTGTGATTTTGGTAACAATCCCATTCCAGACTGCTCTGTGAAGAGCCTATATAAGGAATTATCTGTGTAGAGATATCCTGCTGTGATATAAGATAACCGGACTAAGTTCTAAGAGGGTGAGAGGCACACCCAAGCAGCTCGAACACCATAAAGATCGCCTTCATACATTCCATCAGCTTACACTGGTATGTGTGTTCAGTCAACAGCTCTCGCCGTCCCTAAAATCCCTTCCCACATTCCACATACTTTGCCCACCTCAGATCAACAAACACACAAAGGCCCTTAGTTTTCCTACAACTCCACAGGAAAGTGTTCCTTAATTAGTCTTAGAGAAAAGTCACATGAACATCAAATGTGAATAATTACATGATTCACATGTGAATATTACACATGGTTTTGAGACACTTCATTATTTCTTTTTTTTTTTTCATTTCATTTTGTTCACTGCTATTTTTATTTTTAGATTTTCTTTTTCACATTTTTCACCTGATTTTTTTTCTTTTTTTTTGTTCTTTTTTTTTTTTTTTTACATGTAATCTTTCCACTATTCATTTATTTTCACATTAATGAAAATAATTTCACATTAATTAATGTTAATGTTTCACATGTAGGTCATGAGGTTGTATTTTCATATCAGATTATTTTTTTCCACATGTTAATGTTTCACATGTACGGTATGTGGTTTCATTTTTCTCACATGAATACTAACAGCATGTCCTGAAATCTTTGATTCTTTGTGTACCACAGGGATTTTCCATTGGCCATGTCTTCCTATCTGTTCTATCAAGTTCTGAATTTCAAAAATCAGGAATCAAGTTAGGAATTTACAAAATTCCTCCACTGTCGAGGCTGAAATACAACTGCAGTTCAGTAAAAATACGCTGCAGTTCACAACCAGATTTTGTTTCTCAATATGTCCAACAGGGTTAAGATGCTTTAAGATGTTGCTGAGTGAGGAGTCCAGGGAGAAGAAGGGAAAAACATGCACACACACACACACACACACACACGCACACACACACACACACACACACGCACACATATACACACACACACACGCACGCTCACAAGGAAGCTCCTGCTCGTTCCCCCTTTGAATGTAGCTATGTTTTACTTGTAGACCCAGAGCTTGGTGCATAAGGACATAGGAATATTCAAATGCACTTCACTCTCTCTCTCTCTGTCTCTCTCTCTGTCTCTCCCTCTGTGGCTTCAGGGCAATCAAGAACTGGATAAAGGCTGAAAAGCTCCTGAGCACCCGGACGAATGTGAGAGTGTATGTTTGTGTGTGGTGTGTAGGAGTATTGGCATGTATTCTTCATACTCTTTTTTTCCTCAGCCCTATTTTGATTTATTCATTCTGGTTATTTTAAGCAAGCTGTGAGCCAAGAGGTCCTTCAGAGCAGCGCATATTGATCTAATCAGTCTTTGATTCGAGCGCTCTCTCTCTCTATCTCTCTCTATCTCGCTCTCTCTCTCTCTCTCTCTCTCTTGCTCTACCATCCTCATAGTATTGACAGTTGTGCTCTTTTCTCTATGCATCATTCCTGCTCAGTCTCAAGACCGAATAACTTTACAGCTGAAGGTATTGAGTATCATAACGGGCAGGATTGAACAAACATATCCTTTATTTTCGCATTCATTTCAAGCTCCGGTTGCTCATTGACTGGCCTGTAGTTTCGGGTTTCAGTGAGAACGACGTAATCAAACGAGTTTGCCACTAGGCCATCGATTCATGCCAGACTAATCACAGCTTTGGTTGATAAATTATTCAGTTCATTTGTACGGTACGCCTGCCATTTTCCTGATCCAGCCTTCATCATCACAAAAGGCTTGAAATCTCTCTCATCAGGCTGAGTGCAGGAAAAGATGGTGGATGTTTAGTACTTAGTGCTTATTGAGTTCCCAGATACATCACAGGATCCCCTGGGCCTTTACTGCACACTGAGTGTTGTCAAAAGCAAAAACCTGAGTTGTTCTTTATATGAAAGAAGAGGAAAGGAGACTACCTGACTTCTTTGCGTTTCTCTCTCATTGAGTTTTATGCTTATTTTTCTGGCTTTTTTTTGCAAGATATTATAAGACAAAAGGTATAATAGTTATGTAAAGAATAAAATACAACAGGACATGCTTTTATAGGGAAAATAATAATGATGGGGTGGTGTAATGTTGCCTGACATGAAGCGGAGTTACTGTTACCACCACAAAGCTGATTATTTTCCTATAACAGGACACCCTGTAGTGTTTTATTTCTCTTATACCACATGGATTTGTCAAAGATTACAATTGTTTATTTATTAAAGAATAGCACGTAACACTTTTTATCTGTTCATAGTTGCAATAATGCTGTGGAAAGTTAGTTTCTGTTATCATTTACATTATAGCAGCTATAAACAGATGTTCTCTCACTTTCGTTTTTTGGTTGTCTTGACTTAAAGCTCTAACTGTTTCAAAAACACTGATACTGGAGACTAAAATGCTAAATAATTGTCTACTCACAGAAAACTTCACCATATGAACGATTACATGTTTGATACGTTTTATGGAGTATCTACCATACAAGTCCCCGAGTAAGTTGTTACTATAGAAACGATAACGTATTAGACCAAGGGCATTAATATAAACCAAGCCACACTGTTATAGAAAATTAATCAAACTGACCAATCAGAACTGGGCATTCAATAATGACGTAGTATGTAAATACTGACTGAACTTCCCCCAAACCTCAAACTGAAATATCTGGTTACATCTTCTGATCTCCGTGACTTTAATCGTGGCATGGTTGTTGGTGCCAGGTAGATTGGTTTGAGTATTTCATAAACTGCTGATCTCCTGGGATTTTCACACATAACATTCTCTAGTAGAGTTTACACTCAATGGTCTGCAGGCTGAAACACCTTGTTGATGAGAGAGATCAGAGGAGAATGACCAAACTGGTCTGAGCTGACAGGAAGTCTATAGTAACTCAAACAGTCACTCTTTACAACCATGGTGAGGAGAAAAGCATCTCAGAATGCTTTTTTACAACAGCAGAAGATCACATCAGGTTCCATTCTTGTCAGCCAAGAACAAGAATCTGAGGCTATCAGGGGCACAGACTCACGGAGGCTGACAAAGTTTCCTAACAAAGTGGATGGTGAATGTATACTGTATATGTGCCAAATAACATAGTTTTGGTCAATAATTGCACTATAATATTCATGGAATTCAACAAATTCCTCAGTACAATTCCACCAGACATCAACTGAATATAGTCCATTGGTTTGTTTAATTTCATTGGCTACCAGCTGCTGTGATAAGAAACAGGACTAACCAATAAGGACCTTGCATTTTTCCCATGTCTGTTTGAAAGCTAGAACATAGGGTGGTGATAGCCAGTGAAGCACTGGAGGTGTGCAGGAGGAGAAAAAGCAGCATAGATCTGGTTTTATGATGTGAAATGTCATTTCATATTTCCTATTACCAGCATATTATTTGAATAATTTTCAATGGAACTGTCATAATGGTATTTTATTTTCTATTTTCTTCTATTTTATTTCCTATTTGGTTGATAGAAGATTACACTTTAAATAATCAAATGACACTAAAGCTTCTACTACTGTTTGGTCCAAATGCATGAACTCATCATAGTTATCAATTTAGTAGTACTGATTTTATTTAGCATATTTCCTCACCTCTCCCTGAAATGAATTCCTGCCACTGCTACCAAGAGGTTAAAATGCACTATGAGTAAGCTATGTACTTACGTAAGCACTCCATGCTCCTGTTTGTTTGTCTTTCCACTTGAAGACACACCAGCCGCGCATCACTGATCTAAATCAGCAAGACCAGCATGTCTTATCAAAACACTGGCTCATACCTTTACATCAGATTTCCAGTGGAGATCTAGACTAGGCCTGTGGTTGCAAAGAATTACTTATTGGCTTGACAGCTCAAATATGATAATAATGAGGTTTTAAGAGTCAAATTATTTGTTGTGCCTTTAAGACATACTCCTATAAACTCATAACATATTACACCTTCACCTTGAAAATATTAGCAAAAGTTTGTTTTGCCACGCTTTTCTTACTTTGCTTTTATTTTGGACCTACAATTAAATGTTCACTGTCGTAATTAAAGATTTATTCACTATAAATGACATTTTGTAGGGTTTTTTTTTTTTTTGTGAAACCCAGATTGTGTGAGGTGGTTACTGGGGGACATTTATTATTTATAAATGTACTCAACATCAAACACTCCAAAGTCCTGAATTTAGTTAACTCTCATTTCAATTTCTAAACCGTGTTCAACCATTCAATCTGAATAAATGTAATACAGAAAAAAACTTTATTTTAGTTTCTCATACACAAATGGTGTTATGCACTAAACGCATGGTACGTCATAATGCTTTATGCTACAGCGATATTGATTCTGATTGGTCAGAAGGTGTTGACTGATTTGCTGTAACAGCAGCTCTGTCAGTAGTTGTGGTTGTAATTCAAATTGTATTTTAATGTGTTCCTTCTAATATATTACAGTTTCTATAGTAACAGCTTACATGGACAAATTGAAAAATTGTGTGTGTAATGGTTGATATGGTGGAGTGTTCTGTGAGGAGATGTTTATTTAATATTTCTGGAAGGAGTCTCCAATATCAGCACTTCATAACAGTCAGATGTAAAGCTGTAACTCTGACACAGGAGAGTCTTCAGGATGAAGGGCTTTGTATTTTTCTCAGTAACATGACAAGCTGAAAAAACAAACTCCAAGAGAGTGAAAAAAAAGAGAAGTTTGGGAAGGAAGGACAGTTTACACAGTAGCTGTTATAACAAAAATTATAACAAAAACTAACTTGTTTTGTAGACATTCCAGATCATTAAATGTAACTATAAATGTGAGATTTAATTCTCTAATTAATAAAAAAAAAATTAATTTTCAGCAAATTGCTGTGGTACAAGAACAAAAACCACTTCAGGATGTGCTCAAAAAATTCACATTTCTGAAATTTGATTGGTCATGTGCATAAATTTGGATGTGTATGCGATTGCTACATGCTCCTACACCACAAAGGACATCCTACAAAGTATTTTCAGGAAAAAGAAAAATCAAATTGCAAATACTGCTCATTCAGGTGCATGAAGGAATTTAATCTCATCAGATATCTGTTGTTTCCTGTTACACTAGAAGATTGCCTAACTGATCTAACTTTCTTTTCTCACTGTGTGCTTCTGTTTCTTCAGGGAATTTTGTTGCCTTGTTCCTCTTAAAATTGGGGCTTCATTCATTTTGGTTTTGTGTAAAAGTTCATATTCACTAACTGTGAATTAATACCGAGTCATGCAGTGTAAGTCATCTCCCTACGAAGTACTTTTTGTCTCAGCTTCAAAACAGCATTATTTTTTTATTATGTATCTAATACTCAAAGGCATCATCACGCCTTAAAGTAAAAAGCCATTTGGTCTAAATATTGTACACATAAGTGCATGTTGAATAGAAGCCCGATTTACCAAACACCCACACAGAGGTGCAGTAAATTCATTCAAATTACTAAGCTTTCTGTGTATAGCAGCAGTTGCGCTGACATTTTCTCACTGAAATTGCACACTGTTAAGGTTCTGGTAAGTGTGGCCATAAAGAAACACAACACTTTTGCTTTGTGAAAATGGTAATAAGCACATCTTCAAGCTTTTGTGGGAAATATTTATCTTCAAATGATACTCAGATTGTCTGGGCATTTCATTTCAATACATCACTAGACAATGGATGAATGGCAGTCTAAACAGTCATGTTTCTTTTTTTTTTTTTGGTGTAATTCCTGTGGAAATCTTTTGTTGTTGGGATTTTCCAAGTGTAAGATCCAGTACACTGGTACAACTCGCCATCTCAAATGATGTTTTGATGTTTAGCTCATTACTTACTAAAACATGTTTTTGCAAAGTAGCATTGTTAGCAAGTTAGTAATACTGTGATAGAATCACACTTTAGGAAAAAAAAAATGTAATTTTTTTTTTTTTGCAAATATATCAAAAACCAAAGAAATAATAACTGTCATATCACAATAAAGCCTGGTTTTACACAGTGGTCTTTTAAGATCTGACAAGATTATACAATAAAGATTCTCTAACGATAGCCTTATGATGAAAGAAAATTATTCTTCTGCTTACATCATCAATCAGAATGTTTTTACTTATTAGCTAGTTACATAACTGGAAGCTGTGACTCATGTATCTATTTCTTTCCATGCCACGTCCCTTTTAGACCTATTGTCATACAACTGTCACATTCATTCTGCTGCCACAATGCTGCACTTTTAATTCCTATGTGTTTATTCCTTTGCATTTTGCCACCTCCACCAGCGTATTTGTAGCTGTCCTGTGAGTTTTGCATCATCAGATGAGTCGCACCGCTGTGGTCACACTCTGAAACTTTAATAAAAAATTTCTGAAACTCCCAGAAATTCAGCTGTCTTAGGTCACAGTGACTCTCAGTCAGCTGCCGGCGATGTCACATTATACATCTTCTATGACTGCCAATCTCAACTCCCAACCAAAGAATTCTTTTACAATGTGCAGTTTTCGTCAGTGACAGCAAAATCGGGCTGAAAATTGCATTGTAAAGCAGACCATGAATGTGAACATCAAGCAGAACTATGCTTTGATACTGTAGGGAAGTGTAAATCATAGAATGACATAAATCCATTCATCCATCCATCCATCCATCCTCTATACCGCTTATCCTACACAGGGTCGCAGGGGACCCTGGAGCCTGGAGCCTATCCCAGGGGACTCTGGACACAAGGCAGGTGACACCCTGGACGGCGTTCCAACCCATCGCAGGGCATAATCATACACACACACACACACCCATTCTCACACTACGGACAATTTGGAAAAGCCAGTGATCCTACAACACATGTCTTTGGACTGGGGGGAGGAAACCGGAGTACCTGGAGAAAACCCCCGAAGCACAGGGAGAACATGTAAACTCTGTGCACATAGGGCAGAGGTGGGATTCAAACCCCCCACCATGCCCCCGAAATGGCATAAATGTAAAATAAGAAGAAGAAGAAGAAGAAGAAGAAGAAGAAGAAGAAGAAGAATGTAAACTGGGAATTTTGACTCTGGCGAGTCAACTGTACACTACTGTAAAGTTTAAAAACCTTACAGCCTTTATGTAGAGTATTTCCCAAATAACAAAGAGTTCCAAGTAGAAGCTAAGAACACTTGATTATCCATTGTACACTATCCTTTGCATCTTTTATCATTATTTTCTGCCATTGTTACTTCAAAAGATGCCTCCAGTGGTGGAGGTTAATCCCTGCAATGCTGATAAACCCTGCTGGTGCTAAATTTATATTTATTAATAAATTTGTCTCCTAACACACATTTTTCCCAGTGAATTTACAAGACTTATCCAAGAATAATTTGTTTCCAAAAATGAAAAAAACAAAGAAGCCTCATAACAAAAAGGTGCTTGATTCATTTTCACTCTTCCAATTTGCAATAATATAATAGAAGGCTAAGGCTTAGTGTGAAGACCTGGGCAAAATAAAGTAGGATACTAATGTATTCTTGTCCATACTCACTACAACCCCCAGACTTTGCGTACAGCCCTGATTTGCAAATACTTTCAAAAGTCTCCCTTGTCTGTTAGGTTTAGGATTAAAATATATTATCTTGAGACAAATCACTGACTGTTCATAATCCTTTCTGCGGTATGTATTACTATAGAAAAGGCTTCTTTTGTATTTTAATGGGGGATTACCCCAAACAGAAGGGTAACCCTGTTTATATTGGGGGAGATGTAGTAGCTTATAAGATTTTACTCTTGAATGTTTTTCTGGGCCATTTGGGACGAAGCCTCTATGGGCTTAAAGGGGTAGTAGTTTCCCCTTTCTAATTGTCGCCATTGCAGATGCCATGATTATCATCTCAGTGGCTTTTTTGCCATTTGAAAAGCAATTGCATGTAGTTATACAATGGGTAAAGCTAGCTCTAGGTCAGGGGTTTCAAACCTGCAAGGCACGGAACACTTGTCAAGGGATATCGAGGTCAGTTCAAATACACGTCTACTGCTCAAACACATACGTGATCTCCCTGACTAAGCAGGCTAACTTTAATATCCACGTTATAGGAAGCAAGAACAAAAATGAATGGTGAATTGTGAAATTTAAGCAATTAACATGGCCAAAAAAAAGAATAAGCAGGGTATTTCTGCTGGGGAATTGGTATTGGTATCATATGAGACCATTGATACCCATGAGACTTCCATTTCAAGTACAGGGCTACTGGTGCAAAGACAGCTAGCTGCTAAACATAGCTAGCTAAGTGCATGTGGCAAAAGGTACATAAAATATTGTTGCTGTTATGCCTATACTGCCTAGTTGTACCGTTAGTTGAGTTTGTTAGGGTGGGGGTTCAGACTAAACAAACAGCATTGTGAGAAACCTCAAAAGTTGAAAACCCCTCTAGGTTTTTAGATCATATAGGTTTCAGTGTAAATTTGTAGCCTTTTCCTGTTCTATAGGAACTCCCTAAATAACTGGTTAAGGATTTCTATAGGGATTTTACTGTCAATGCCACTGAGGTATAATTGAACTTGGGGTGCTATTACCATTTAATGACGCTTATCTTTAACCCAGACCTCGTAATCTTTCACAGTAGTTGAGATGAATTGATCTGTACTGTACATTTCATTCCTCAGGAACACACAGAATACAAAGTATTGCCATTTTTCTGGTTGTGCCATGAAGCCATGAGCCATGAAGCTTCTACTTATTTACTTGCTTACTTACTTGCTTACTTATATAAGCTTCTACTTATTTGTTTGGGTTTTGCTTCTTTGAATTATTTTTTTTTTTTTTTGCCGTTCACTGTGTGACTCCTGCTTGTTTTTTAGCCACTGAACTGGCACTATTGCTCTGTTTTGTAACATATATCTCTGTTTTTATATCCGCCTCTTCTTTACACACCCCAAGGAGTCCATATGTTTGAATTTCAGCTCACTATTTACTGCCTGATGACAAGTTCTAGACACTTGCATTACCTCAAAGTCTGAGGTAATGCAAGTGTCTACAAAACTTTTGTTTTGTTTCCTTCTTTTCCTCCCAAGGGCAATCCTCTAACATTCCCAAACCAGGGAAAAATCATCAAAAAATTTCTATGATTTGTCATTCTGGTGAACTTTTAAACGTTGTACAATATACTTACCTATCAGTGACCATTCCAAAAAGACCCCATTTAGGAAGCTAATAACCCTTAATTATCCAAAGGATCCTTGAGAATCCTTTTTTCCCCCTAAGTGTGTAGTATATTTAAGTCCATCCAGGTCCAGGGTTGTTGCTGAGTCATTCTAAGTTCCAGGAAGTTTGGCTGTTTGGATGATTTATAGAATTATGTGTTGTTTTATTCTTTTTTTTTCTTTTGCATCATATTTTCTCAATCCTGGCCTTGTTATTCATCTCCCATCAGTTAAATAATATCCTGGCTTGAACCATCTTGTATTGTTCGGTCTTGATTGTCTTGAGATTGATGCTTGTTCTAGTGAAGTCCTTGTCTGAACTAGGCTGAAAGTGTTTGTGTTGGTCAGGCCTTTTGGACAGTAAGGAAAGCAGCTTACACATCCCAAACACACCCAACCCAAATTATTCCTAACATGGGACCTGATCTTCTAATGTCAGTGGTTTCTTCACAAAATCCAATGACTTCCACATGTCATACATTTTAAGTATGTAAGCTGCCTCAGTGTGAAATATGGATCTGTTTATGCTCTCTGGCTTGAATCACCTTCAGCATCAATGCACACAGACATCACATAGACTTTTCAATGATGCTTATCTTTAATCCAGGAACACGAATAATAATAAAAAAAAAAAAAAAAAAAAAAAAAAAAAAAAAAAAAAAATATATATATATATATATATATATATATATATATATATATAGAGAGAGAGAGAGAGAGAGAGAGAGAGAGAGCATGTACTATTTTTGAACTCTCGTTCCTGAAATATAAAGGTTCGTGACAAACAAGGTCCATTTTAACAGTGATAAATCATTACAAATTATAGTAAATTAATAGTACAATTACAACTGTGTGACTTTAGTAGCTTGTTTGAGTAGCTTGAGCACCCACTGAGAGGAAAACACACCACATAACAGGCCCTATTTCGAAGGCATTAACATTATGGAATAACACCTATGGAAAATATCCAGTGATTAAAAAAAGTGTTCAACAAATCAGAATCATTTTTGTTCATTCAAAGATAAATTTATATGTGTGTACTAACCTCACTATTTGTCTCAGAAATATCAAAATGTGTATAATAAAATGAAAAATGCATATTTAATCTAATGTGTCCAAACTTTTGGCTGGTGCTGTACACTATAGTGTTTGCCTATTTTAAAAGTGCTCTTATTTTCTTTTAATTTCCCAATGCTCAAACTTCATTTCTCATGATTTTATCTTTCAGAATTCATATGTAAGTGAAATAAAAGACTAGTACTAGAATTACTAGAAACAAAATAGAGGACTAAAATAGATCACTAAAGCACAGTTTCAGAGATTACGAATAGGGCTGTTTTTGTAGCATCAACAACATTATCTACTCTACTACTAATAATAAGTAGCTAGCTAGTTAGCTTCCTTGTGAGTATGCTAGCATTGATGCACTTATAGCCAAATTGGCAAATGCAGTTACATTAATTTAAACTGATCATTTTAAATGGTGGTTTAATGGTTCAAGTGCAAAAAAGTAAACATATAAGTCTGAGTGACATGCAGGATTAGCCTGTTAGCATAGAGATCACTCCCTATGTCGTAGTAATCTATGTAAGGTCAGAGTTGACTGAGCTGAAATGTCCATATGCAGCGAGCCTAAACCACAAAGGTCACCATAGAGCAATGAAGCCTTTGGAAGCCAAGCCTATTTATTGCGCTAGCTACATTCCCAGAGCAAGGCTGAGCTAATTGTGGTTTTCTGAAGCAAATCTTTAAGAGTGAGTGGCAAAGCTGGAACAAGACCTCGGTTTAAGGGATCACAACTGTCTTGCTTGAGCCAACAAGAGGCAATATAAAATGCAATTTATATATGGAAGACAAGAGGGCACTTGTACAGAATGAGGGCAAAAGGGCGGGGTATCAAACCCCAGTGGTGTCTGTGTGTACATGTGCCTGGTGGCTCCTGTCGTGTTGTACAACCTCCACAACATATTTATCTATAGTCCATCTTAGAGATATTGCACATAGGCTGTGTAATTAATGGCTGAAGAATGTGTAATTAAGTTTTAAGTAATGTCACTTAGTGGCAACTCCAGCAGCATTTCTGTAACCAAACCAAGTTGTACTTCTTTGTTTATTTGTTTTTTTTTTTTCGATTTGTTAAAAAAAAATGACTGAGCAATTATGAGAAATTATGTTTGTTTAAGCTTGAGAGTGAACCAGTTGAATTCATGACGTTTTTCTGCACTCTAGAATCAAACTGGTCCAGTAAATAGCTATTGTTTTTCCATTGACTTTCAAACAAAAGAGTGATTAAATTACAGCTCTCCATTTATCCATTCATTCATTCATTCATTTTCAGTATCCACTTTACCCTGGTCAGGGTGGTGGTGGGTCCAAAGCCCACATTCGTACACTCACACCCAGCTGCATTTCAAAGTAGCCAGTGCACCTACTGGCAACTAGTTAGACAGTGGGAGGAAACTATAGAAACTGGAGCAATTCCAGATGCAGGGAGAACATGCAAAATTCAGTAATCCAATCGCTGGATCAAACCAAGGACCCTGGAGGTGTGAAGAAAGAATGTTACCCACCGCACCAATGCGCTGCCCTTACAGCTCAGCATTTTCAGGCAAACGTAAAATTACTTTTCTTTTCACATAAAGGACACCCATGCACATCAAGTTGCATACCTTTTACTCCTTAAACAAATGGAATACTGTTTTGGTGTGAAGAAGACTTTACTGTCTCTGCTTTCAGGTAAAATCTGACCATAAGCCTTTCAAAGCAAAGCAATATTACACTATTAACTTAGTAAGAATAAGAGGTGAGAGATGTCTATATTCAAACTTAATAAAGTGTTCATCGGTGCATTATGAGAAGAAAGCAGGCTGGCTGATATACAGTGCTCTTTTCATATAGCCGCATGCTTGCTTCTTAATGAGCACCGCTTCCCTTTTTAATACAGAGATGATATGAATGGTGATCTTCTCTCCGGCTACCCTGATTACGCATCTCCTTTTGATTCAGGCAGCTCAGCCACTGTCCTTGTAGGAAATTTATACTTTAATGCACATTGAAGCCTGGCTTATTGTTAGGCTTCATAGGCTTGATGAGATGGATCTTAGAATATATGTGGAGGATTCGTATGCTTAGCTGTTCATCTGATTTAAACAGAACTGCGTACTGGTCGGCGTTGAAGTCATTGTACTGTCTTGTTCTGTCTTGTGCTGTCTGCACATGTTTGCACTTGTGCACTTTATGTATAATTTATGTAGTCCCTGTAGTTCTGTGTTGTTCTGTGTTTGTCTTGTGTAGCACCTTGGTCCTGGAGAAACGTTGTTTCGTTTCACTATGTACTTGTATATCGCTGAAATGACAATAAACTCAACTTGAAGTTGAACTTGATGCTGTTCTATCAAGTGTTAGATCTGGATTCGAAATGATGCATTTATGTGTTTTTTTAGAGAAAATTGTAAAGCACATGGTAGTGGTTTCATCAATGGTTTCTCTATTGCGTAATAAAGAGTTTGATGTGGCAGGTTGACAACAAATCATGGCACAGAAACATACCCTTACATCAGAAAATCCAGATTCTGTGCAAATTGGTGAAAGGTTTGCTAACTGTCCTGCAATGTCCATGGCTTGCTGAAAAGCTAATATAATGTAAGCAATAAAACACTAGGACATGCTGTTATTTTCCCATGACAACATGATTTAAAGTGTTTTATTCCTCATATGCAACAGTAATTTGCAAATGGTTAAAATTTTAAAATTAAAAATTAATTATTAATTAAAGCTCATGTCATACTTTTTATCAGTTTACAGTTACATTTAATGTCGTGGGGCGTGCAAGAAATTACATTATAACAGCTGTAAACTGGTTCTCTCACTACTTTCCTCTCTACTTTTCTTTCTCCTGAAGTTAATAAGACACAATAAAAAATCACAGCTGGTAGACGTGGTACATGCCAATGTTAGAAAGCAGTGGCACTGGAGACTCCTTCCATAAATGTTAAATAAACATCTCTTTACAAAAGGCTTCACTATTACAACAAGATTTTTTGTTGTTAAATAACAGCACATTTTTAAGTTCCTGTGAATTAGCTGTTACTGTGGAAACAATAACCTATTAGAACGAGAGCATTAATATAAAATATGTGGTTTGTCTTGTAGCCGGAACTACTGTTATACTTGCTGTTATGTAAGGAATAACACATAACACACCTGTGCTGATAAACTTCGCAACGCACCATGGCTGTTAAACAAATGTTTAACACATGTACATATTCATAACAAAATGTCACCACATCAACAATTATAGGTTTTACTTTGTTAAACAACCATATGTTTTTGAAAGCCTTTTATTATTAGTCTTTGATTATTTGGAGCGTCCATCATATAAGTCCCTGTGTATAAGCTATTATTAACCTATCATTGATGTTACAGCCAAAAATACCTGTACTGTTGTCTGAAAAGGAAGCACATCTTCTGACCAATCAGATCGGAGCATTCTCCCATGCTGTGCTATAAAGAAAATTAATCAACACCTTCTGTCCAATCAGAATTGAGAATTCAACATTGCTGTGGTGTATGATGGAACATGTTATAATGAAATTCTGGGCACTTCAATTCCTCTGAAAGGATTGAGTTATTTTGAATAGGAAAAAAGTATAAGCAAAGCTAGCTACAGTGATTATTGATTTTTTTGCATTGCCTTTTTAGTAATTGGGTAGGTAATCAAAGCCCACATTGATTTGAACATTCCTGTTAAAGGTGCTTCTGGTAGAATTAGTGTTCCTTCTTCCTTTTAATCTGACAAGCTTAATATTTTAAGTCAAAAGTTATATTCTTATATTCTACATTCTATTTAATATTGTAAGTCAAAAGTTCTATTCTTGAAAAGTGTTGTTTGCCATGTCTCTGATGATATTTCTAATACTACTATAGTAATGGTTTCAAACTAGGAAGTGGAATTTTACGTGGCGAACACAGATGAGTGGAGTGACACACATAGTGAAATGTCTCAGTGTGGTTATACTAAATATAAGCACTCTTGGAACAATGCTCAACCAATCAGATTTGTGGACTGGAACTAACAGTTTTATAATATACTTTAAGGGCTGAGCTTTGTTTTGCAGAATTTTGACTAGCCGGTAAGAGAGCCTTGGGGTACAAAACTGTTGTAGTTACACTACAATTAGCCTTGTATTAGTTGGTCTAGCCCACTGACTGTGTCATTTTGTGTCAGACATGCGTGGGTTTTGACTGCAGCATTGACTGAAAGGTTGAAAGTGGCAGTGTTTTCCTGGCTTTATTGTGCATACATGTGTTTGCACACACTTCATTCACAAACACATGCACCTGCCATGGAACAGGTCAAGCCTGTGGTTAGAATAACTACTGTTTCCATGAATATATGCATAAGACAGAAAGTGTTCCTGGCTCAGCTCTACAGGCACCGCTATCCTGTAAAAGTGCAACAAATTCCTTCTGCTCTCTACCAGATTAGCTTCAACATCTTTGTTGTGGCTTTCTTGAACAGTGCATATTCATTGAAACATTATGTAATTATTGTTATTTTATCAGAAGTGAGCTCACTGTTTCTCAGATTCCTGGTGGCTGCAGAATTAAAAAAAGCAGATGGTGTGTATTTTTATAGCCAGATGCATATGAGGAAATGGATAACAATACTGAGACAAGTGAAAGCACAGTATTTCAGAACAAAGCAAAATATCGAACTGTGAAGTGTAGGTGGCCTGGAAAAGAGCTTTAAATTGGTTGTTATGTCTCAAAAATAAATATCTCTCTGTGTCTGAGCAGAAGTGTGATGTACCAAAGTATTTTCTTATTGTACTTAAGTCTGGTTTTTAACTTTTTTTACTTTACTTGAGTTGTTTCACATAATACATTTTACATACTTTCTGCTATTGTGGATGATCCCGCATGAATACCTGAAAGATCTGTATTTCCACAAAAACAGCTTGTACCCAAGTCTTACTCTTGGTTCAGTGGATAATCTCATGTGGATACAGTAACTGCTGCTGTAATTATAAAGACTGTCCTGTGCCCATCCCAGGATTCTTATTCACAGTATACTCATATTGAACATCCTTTCAGCACACTTGACTTCATAGTATACAGTTGTAAAAGAGTAATGATTTATATTATATATATTATAGAAATGATCTTTGGTTCCATGTCAAAAGAAAAATTTCTACTTTCTACTCATTTTCCACCACAAAGTTACATAGTCACAAAGTCAAAATGTGACTATGGTATTAGTCTAATGACTAATGGTATTTAGTGTTGATCTAAATTACTAACAAATTTAAACTTTAACACATGCCAGCAAAAATGGACCCATTTCTGTAACCATTCTGCTTCTACATACACTTTTTTTGTATTGTGACAGACCACTATTACCATTCAGCTAGTTTGAATCATCAAAGTTATTATCATGCTAGCTAGCATTTAAGAGATGAGAAATAAAGCTATTGTTTGTTAGCAGGGTGACAGCTAATTATTAGTATAAGATAGTTTGTATAATCAGAATTATTATCATGCTAGCTAACATTTGTTATACTAGGAATAAAGCTGTTGTTTGTTAGCATGGTGAGCACTAG
Organism: Pangasius djambal; assembly: GCA_022985145.1. Lineage (NCBI taxonomy): Eukaryota > Metazoa > Chordata > Actinopteri > Siluriformes > Pangasiidae > Pangasius > Pangasius djambal. Next base: position 15,123,145 of record CM040994.1, read on the forward strand.
CTATTAACAATATTGTTTAGCAAGTTTGTATCTTCAGAATTATTATCATGGTAGCTAACATTTGAGAGATTAGGAATAAAGCTGTTGTATGTTATCGGTGTGACAGGGTGATTAGAACACAGCTAGTTTGTATTTCAGAGTCTTTATCATGCTAGGTAACATCTGAGAGATTAGTATTAAAGCTTTTAATTAGCCTTAGCTAATTATTTGAATTGTTTTTGTTGTTTTTGTTGTTGTTGTTCCTTTGTGAAAGAGGCACTAATTAATCATCAGTGACTAAAAGTGTGTCAGTTGAGGCACGCTTGTTTTTCTTTTGTGAATGTTTATATTTTTTACCAGACAATTCATTTGCTGCACTTTTACTTGAGTAAAGTATACTTTTCCCACCTCTATATTTGAGGAAGTGAATATTAATCCAGGCAGTACATACTAAACTCAAAAGGCTAAGTATTGTATAGGCTCAGGCATAATTTATACGTGATTATTTGTCATAACCAGGCTTTAGATCTTTGTTTGGAACTTGACTTTTTTTTTTTTTTTTTTTTTTTTTTTTTTTTTTTTTTAAAGAAGCCTTAAAGCCAATCAAAGACGCCTATAGACTATTCTATATGCAGTTTCAATATGATTCAATATGATGCGAGTTGCTTTCTTATGTAGAAATATGCAGGTTTAATTAAATCTCTGGCAGACTCCACACTTAGAGTTCGTCAGTGTTAGCCAAGCT
>CM040994.1:15123968-15205922 GCA_022985145.1 Pangasius djambal
TTTTTTTTTTTTTTTTTTTTTTTTTTTTTTTTTTTTTTAAAGAAGCCTTAAAGCCAATCAAAGACGCCTATAGACTATTCTATATGCAGTTTCAATATGATTCAATATGATGCGAGTTGCTTTCTTATGTAGAAATATGCAGGTTTAATTAAATCTCTGGCAGACTCCACACTTAGAGTTCGTCAGTGTTAGCCAAGCTGATATGAATGTACAACTCACTACTAGAACTAATCACTCCCAAAAAGCTTCAGTTCATCAAAGTGGAAAATTGACTGCTGTAGGTGACTACTTCAAAATGAAACAGTGCTAAGTGTGTCAGAAAATGTCCTTTAGATTTCTTTTTTATTTTATTGTGTTTCAAGTGGTATTTAGGCGACGGTATGAGTGGATACTTATTTTGCTGCTGAAAAGCTATATGAATGTTTCATCTAGAAAACCAAATCGTGTAATGATGTAGAATACACATCTCCAGTCATAATTATCTTAACGCACCTCCAGATATGTGACTGGTCACAGATTATACAGTATATGTGTTGTTCAGTTCATGTATGTATGGAAATGTACTATTTGAGTCATTGAGTCTATATATTGAAATGAGAAAGGTTCTGAATGGACATACTTTGAAGACCAAAAACAGAAATATGAGAATCTCTATGTCTGTATTGAAGAAGTTAATGGAAAGCACCGCCCTAAATACACTAAATATGTTTATATTCAAATTGACATGCTTTTTGACGTGATTGTGGTGCTTACTTGTTAGATGATGCTGTATTTTTGTAATTCCTGTGAGATTTTTGTGGGTTTTTTTGGGAAGGGGGGGCATTTTTCAGGGGGACATTGCTAGCACAGTTAAAATGGAGTTTAATAGGGAAAAAAATGTCAAGTCTCACATATATGTAGGTTAATTGTCAGGTTTTACTGATAGCACTGAACTTTTCTCTCTCACCTTTTTTTTCAGTGATGTTCAGTGTCAAAAACGTTGAATAGGAGTATATTTTTCTGATTAAACCGATAATGTGTTCTAAATGGATACAAATACAGAAATGGATAGGGAGGCTCACTATTTCTTTTCTTTCTGTTTTTTTTTTCTTTTTTTTTTAGAAAGCTTGCCAGGAAGACTCATAGGGCATCTGCGTCTGGTTAAGACTAGGGATGTGCATTGGGACTGGGATCCAGCGGGATGCAACTAAAAATTCACCCAAGCAGGTAACTTCTTGGTCAGGGTCATGGAGGTTTAAATTAGGCTACTGGTTTGTTTATATTTTGGGATATAGAACTGACGAAATTTGTTTTATTGCTGTATTGCTGTTAGGTGCGAACAAAAATACTAACTGTGCGAACAGAATATTATAAAAATGATAATAAAAACAGACCCGCACATTTCAGAGGAACTGTCAGAGCCAGAATTCACAGACCATGCTGGCATTTCTATCTCTAGGTTGTTGTTGTTTTTTTTCTTTTCCCCACAGTGTTTTCGAGTGTTACTGGTGGCATAGTGGTAGGTTCATGTTTGCTGTAAATTAAAAAAAAACAAAAAAAAACACATGATTTAGCCGGGTATTGGTTTTAGGTCACATCCACTTTGGGTTTAAATCCAAATAGAGATACAGATACAAATAGTGGTGTCATTGCTTTGCATCCCTAAAATCTTGCGTGCAAATGTACAGAATGTGATGCAGCTATACAACACAGTCGTGCTGAGTTACGGCAGTGACAAGTTTAAAAAAAACAACAACAACAAAAAAAAAAGATTCATTTATTTCACACGTTCATGGATTTGTTTATCACATAATATTCAAATGATGTCTGATGAGCTTACCTGAAATTTCAGGACATAACATCGAAATGCACTCGTACATGCTTTTTCACATATTATATACAACTACATGCCTAACGTGTGATTTTTTCCCCTAGTAGTAGGTAGCCAGTGCTGTTTCAAAGTCTTAAATAAAGGTCACAATGAACATTTTTAAGTGAGTTGAGGAAATGGTGCCGGATAGATGTCCCAGTCCTAGATGAACCCATGTATGTGGATTATTTCAGGTTAAAGGTGACTCAGACTTGCGATTTTCAGCCACCTCTGTTCCACCTTTCCCTGTGCTATAAATAATTCACTAATTCAGTATCATCTTTTTAAAAAAAAAAAAAAAAAAAATCCAGTTTCCACATACTTGCAGTGTTATCACCATGCACAGCTCATTCATAATTTCAGCTCACCTGTCAGGGAGCTGTGAGCCTGGAGCATTGCTGCATCATAAATTTAATGTCACCCACTGTCTGTGACACATTCAACCTCGGCCCAGTCCCAGAGGACACACTGTCTCTCTCTCTCTCTCTCTCTCTCTCTCTGTCCTTCCTTCCAGATATAGAGCCGCTAGGCCCTGCTGAACTGTCTGTGGCAGTTTATTATTTCTCTTTTGATTTATTATTTCTCATGGGTACCAATGAGGTTTTATAATAGGCAAACTGAGCCTGCTTCTTGCAGTAATTACATATTTATCAGCTTTTCATTTTTAAGGCTTTATGACTTGGACTGGGCAGATCACATTTAAGCCAAAAAATGGAAATGGTAAGGAAATAAAATCATGAGAATATCAGATAAAACCCAGACTATGCGATAATAAATGTCTCCATTGTTCACATTGTCGGCTATGAGGTGTTCATGTTCTTGTAATTTTTAGCACATGTATACCCAGTCAGTGAAAAATACAATTAAAGCCTTTCATGCAGAAATTACTATAAAACATATAGAGATTTTTTTAAATTTTAGGACTCAAATATGGCATGCAAATTCAAATGAATTTTGACATTTTCTAAAAAAAAATCATAATAAGTATATGAAGTTAGCAGCCATCAAGTAAAAGTAAAATAGTGTAATGACGTTATCATCTGAACACATGCTTCATACAGCATGCTTTGTACAAAGCAATGACAATGACTATTAAGTATTCAAGATATTGAATATTTAATTTCTTTGTTTTGAATATTTCAAAATTCTAAATCCTTCTGTTTATTTCCAATTTTAAATGAAAAAAAAAAATCCCAGATTTTCAGTGTAGTCTCAGACTTTTGGACCCCAATGTATCTGTTTCAAACCTGACTAGGTCTTGCTAGATTAATATCTTTGGCAAAAGCATAGAAGATGGTTGTTAGAAGCTAGAGATAAAACATTCAGTCATTCCAGACTGTAGAGCCAAATCGGCATCTGCAGCTAACGGCTTGAAATGAAACCAGCCAAAGTTAAAGCTTTAGCATTTGCATACAATCTGGAGCATGGAGCACTATAAAAAACTAATGATGAACACATTAAAGAGGCAAAACAGAGGCTGCTGATTTGGATGTGCAGGAGATTGATTCTGGTGTGGTTGGCGGCTCCGCCAGTCTAACCAGTAAGTAATCATCCTTGTAAAATGTTTATGGGAGTCACTGCTGTGCCCCCGATTTCATCCAGCACCCACTTGGCAATGCAGTGGCTGAAATTGATAGGTACGGCTGAGCAGACACCTGCGCTCTGCTGAACTGGCTCCTACTGATCTCTCCTGGAAGTGTGTGTGTGTGTGTGTGTGTGTGTGTGTGTGTGTGTGTGTGGGAAGGGGGGGAGGGGGCACGCTGTAGGAGATGGGGAGGTGCGTGGTGTTGGTGGTGGTGGAGGGGACAGTGTGCATCCATGGGAGATGGGGCTATTACATTAGCTAGGTCTGATTGGCGGAGCTGAAATTGGAACACATTCCTGGGCCCTTACACAAATCCGGAGGACTATAAATCTCTCAGCCAACTTGTGACGCTTAACACAGCCAGCAGACAAGCATTATATTCCTCAGACTTCCCCCTCAGCTGTTAGCGTGTTAGAACAAAGCAGCTGTGCAGCATGGTATTGAATTGATTGAATTGGATAAGCAATAGCTGATGTCATTTAGTCATTTTATACTTTCATTTTATAGTTCTTGTTGAAACAAGCATCAGATGGATTAATAATGCTGCATAGAAGAGACAGGGCACAAATAAAATACATTTTAATACTAAATGCCTCTACTGTAAATGTAATAATTTACTAAATAACCACCAAAAATGTAAATAAAGTACGGTAATGTTTATATTTAAAACATTAGTCACTGACGACTATCCTTCAGAAACCACGCTGGTTTAGTTCAGAGTTGCTGACTTAAGTCCATAGGTCACGACAATATTTACGTGGGGAAAGTTGCTTGTATTCAGAGCTGGGTTATACACGCACAGAGCACTCATCTGCTATGCTTACAGTTCACTTTAATTCATTACTGTATCTATTAAAAAAAATCAGTCCTCAAGATAAGCAATGTCTCCAAATAATATGCTGTCTCCTCTAATGTCCTCTTTCCAAAAAAATATATATATACTGTATATATATTGCTATATTGTGGTTACATCAAACTATCAGCCAGCCATGCAGGTCTTACTACTACAGAAAATGTGAGTATGTGAGAGTTTTGTTGATGTCAGTTGGACACTTCGGTTCAAATACATAAAGGTCATTGATGTTGTTGTTGAAGATCCATTGCTCTTTATGTTAATGATGCTATGCTCCAGCTATATGATCATTAAGAATGTCTGCTTTGTGTATCTATTCACTTGACCATGCTTGATGAAATATTTTACTTGGTTGCCGTTCAGTCATCCCTTTAGAATTGATTTTGTAGAAACTTCCAGAGAGTTAAATCAGTAAAAATAAAACATGCCACTATCTCTGATCCTCCTGAGATATTTTTAAAGCAAAATAAACCCTCGCTCCATCCCTAACCTCAACTTTTCATACCTTTTCATATGAAGCTGTGCTCATTTATAAACATTTGCAGTCATGAGATCTCATTGTTCCTTTGGTGAAAAGTGCCAATGCAACTGCCTTACTGTTTTCTCAGATAGAGTATTGGCGGGGGAGGTGAGCCTCCCTTCACTTGTTCTCATGCATTCCACTGAGGCTGGCATACTTGACACCCTCCTCTTGGCACTGAAGAGACATGAGTGCAGTAAAGGCCATGGACAAAGTTCATTTCATAGCGAAATGAAATCTGAAGCCGCACTCGCATGTCTGCTATGTCCTCTGTTACCCTTTGCAAACAAAAGCCATAGTCATGCAGTCTTGAGTTCTTCTGCAGCAACTCTCAATTGAGCCCATGTGCATTCCAGTCACTCTGATTGAAAAATTTTAAAAAGTGGTCCTTATTCAACTAGTGAAAAATGGGTATAAATCTAAACATTTGATACAACCAGTTGCCAGTTGCTGAATAGTCAAGCTGGACTTTCCCATTGCCAAAAATTAACATTATGAATGCACAATAAGGACCCAGCTCACAGCTCCAATGTACCCGGTTCTATCCTGTGCTCGGGTTACTGTTAGTATTCTCCTTGGGTCCTTGTGGGTTTCCTCTGGGGCCTGGGGTTTCCTCCCACCTCCCAAAAACATACCAGTAGGTGGATGTGTGTGTATGTGTGTGTGTGTGCACATCTTGTCTTGCAATGGACTGGCATCCCATCCAGGGTATATTTCCACCTCACATCCAGTGTTCCTGGGATAGGCTCTAGAGCCACCTTGATCCTCAGTAACTTTCACTCTCTAGAATTTTCCTCCCTAATTAATTGTTCTTATCTTTTTGTATTTTTTCCCCTATTTTTTATTATATATTTTTTCTCCTGTGTATTAATTCCTCTTGTGCGTCTAACTGTGTTTAGTTTTTGATTTGTTGATGGAAACAAGCACATGTGGATGATATACAGTGTATATATATTCCTCTTTCTTTTCTTTCCTTCTTCTCTCTCTCTCTCTCTCTCTCTCTCTCTTAATAGTGGGTTAAATAGTCCAATAGTAAATTTACATGTTGCTAACAGAGTTCTTATTGTCCACTGAAGAGGTGGGGTGGTGTCAGATTGAAAATGAAAGAAAAAGGGAAAAAATAAGCTACTGAAAAAGATTACATTAAAGAATATGGGTAAGCGGTTTCTCTGCACAAAACTATTGCCTACTTCATGATGTTCTGATGCAGCAAATGAAACCACATAATTATGGGCCTTACAAAAGGATTAGTGAACACACTGAAATTAGATTGAATGTATCTGAGCCATGGAAGAAAAGAGGAGGAGGAAAGAGAGATAAACAAAACAGCGGCATTTTTACAGAGCAAAGCAATTAGACGTTGCTGGGGAAACGGCGGTGGATGTGACCTCACCAGGCCAAATCTAGTCCTCCCTCTTGCAAGAGGGAGATGGTTGAGGCAAGACCTGCAAAATTAAAAGGCAACCTTCAAAGCCCAGTCTCATATTCATTTTCCCTTGTCGTTAACCCAAACATTTTAGCCTTGTTATGGGAGAGGCCAGATACCGGCTTTTGACATTTTTGCTGGAGATCAAAACTTGACATTCTTGCTGTGAAGTTACCATTTATTTCCAGCACCTTACATAGTGACATATTTATTAAAGGCCCTATGAAATGGCTTGAGATTTGATTTGATTCCTTACGTTGATTTATTTCCTTTTTGAAACAGGAAGCCAGAGTGACGGTGTGTTGACGTGCTTGACTGATTCACACAACAGTCAATATCGTTCAAGATATGACACATCCCGGGAAAACTAAACAAATTTGACAACAGCTAAATCAAAGAACACTGAAGAGCTTAACAAGAGCTTTTGGAGGATTAACTCTGGAGGATTTCTCAATGCCAATCCCAATGTCTTCACCCATACATGGTGACTTTGTCTAGGGTGATATCCTAGACAATGAGATGCTATGTGTTTTTGGAGTTAGGGCTTAGATTTTTGAGTTGAGGTGGACTGTCAGCTGTGCTGTAGGTGACGGAGAGCTGCAGGGTCATCAACAGGAGACATCTGACCTGTCTGAATGGTTGGCTTATAGCTAAAGAGTTAGGGTTAGTTAAATATTATGTTATTTGACAGAATGATACTACTCTTACTAATGGAGAAGCCCTGCCTTGCCTCTTGCTCTGAGGTAGCAAGACATTATGTTATTGAACAGCCTCAAGTTGGTAAAACACTCTTTCAAAAAGTTCACATAACTGAGAACTTGCAGAAATTCTATGTTCTTCAAAAATCTAACCAGCTCCAACTATTCATTCACAACCAAGGGATAGGTGGAAAAGAGAACAGTGGGCAGGAAGATGCACATGCATCAATGAAACATTGTTGCTGCTAACACGCTACTACTGTACATATCCCTGGGGGTGGGACATATACATTCTAGAGAGCATTTAATTGGACGAAGACAAGACTAGTACAATCACCAAAGAAATGTTAATTGTATTCCTAGAAGTGACTGACTATAAAATTCAAATGAGAATATCTCCAAAACTACTTTTTCTGTATTTTTCTAGATATACTGTCATAGTGGTGTCCATAACACTAAAAGACAAGAAGCTTCGAAATACCAATTTTGGTTTCAGGGGCACTTTAACTGTTCAACAGAAGGTGTTTTGCAAGAATTTATACCAAACTATGACCTTGACTTTTTTGAGAAACCTTGGAAGTCATTTATATGTCTCAGTAAACATCTGGTTATTGTGTTATCTTGATAGTAAAATGCTGATAATTTCAATCATCTGGTCCTGAACTGCTTGAGTTGAAAGTGAATCTTGCCCTAATTCTTTTCCAGCCTTATTGCTTTCGATGAACCATTCATTACTTGGACATAAATGTTCTTTTCTAAACATATCGTTGGTTTATGCACCAGCGACACTAATGGGCAAAGAGGCCAGTTAATGCACTGTAAAGAGAACGTTACTTGATTGGCCCCTATTCTTAGATCTTCAGTTCACTTGGATGCCCATTTAGTTAATGAATTATTCTGCTTTGAAGATAGCTACAGTATGTTGTCTTGTTTTTTTTTTTGAAAATCTGACCATATATAGACCTGTGGAAAGTTACTGCACCAGTGACCATGTAATTCTGAAGCATAAGCCAAAGGAGTCACCTGCATTCGAATGATCTTTCTGGCTTGCTTAAAATAAAACTGGGGCCTGAGGTGAAAGCTGCTTTTTTCCACAACGGCTGTGTGAAGTGTTGGTCTTTATCTGCACTAAGGGTTGATCCTGACTAGGGAAAAGGTGCAGGGCTGTAAAATTGAAAGAAGAAACACATCAAAGAGGGGTAATGAACCTTGTCCAATCCCAGCCTAACCGAGAGGCTCTCGGGGCCAGGTGATGGGGAGAATTCTGATGAAGCTGTTTTCCTCACCAGAGTAATGGGCAGTGTGGGAGTGTGTGTGTGTATATGTGTGTGTGTGTGTTTATACATACGTGGGAGTCTGTGAGGCACGCAAGAAGTGGCAGCGTAGGTGGAGTGCGTTCCAAACCTCTTATGGCTCTAAACAATCCAAAGCTTCTGTTAGAAAACTTTGCAATCCGAGACTTCCAAATGGGAACAATGGGCACTCAAGGTGGAGTAATCCTAGCAGGCAGCCCATGTACACCTCATTAAGCTCTGAGATCCTGGAGGACTCAGGGACATTCTGGGAGCGGCTTAACTAGTCTCAACATCAAGACGGAACTTGCATCTCCTTGAGAGCTTCAGATCAAAATGAAACAATTTCCATGAGACCTGGTTCCCAAGCTATGTTGTTTCTAATGATGGAGATTTCTCCACGAAGGCTATCAAAATGGTTCTTGTACTGTTTATGGTACGTAAATCATTGATGTAGTAATGTTATTTTGTACTGATACTGTATAAAGCTTACAGTATTCAAGTAAGCTTTCAAAGGACTGGGCTGAATGGTGACAGCAGTTAGTGGTTAACCATTAACAGTTAGTTTATGTCTATATATAAGACAATTCAAATAGGTTACATATGTTTTGTTTCCAAGTGGGCTTCACATTACCACTTTTGACTTAAGCCATGGCTTTGAACAGATGAGATACATCTATTTTGTATCGATGGCCTGTGAAATACTTCCACATCTGGACCACAGTCTGCCAGTTGATGACCCCTGACAGGCAGGAAGTAGAGGAAAGGAACTTTAAAGTGACAGAAAAAAAACAATAACATTGAGCCAGTTTATTAAATGTCTATATAATTGTTTAACCAGAAGATTAAGGATTTCCTCAAGTGTTCAAGTCTGTCTCAAAGTAATGTATGAGCAAATCTCCCTTAAGAGAAAAAAACCCCGGTTGCTCCTTTAGTTGTGCATTGTGTGGCACACCATCTGTTCTATTTCTGGTATGGTTGGTTACACCTTCTTAGGATGGTGTGTATGTGTGTCTTGTGTGTCGTGTGTGTGTGTGTGTGTGTGTGTGTGTGGGGTTGCAATTGGGCTGCAGAGAACATTGGCTCTCTTGTGATTTAATGGACTAAATGGACTGTGCCTGTAGCTGGATGTTTCAGCCTGTCCTCATTATCCAAGAAGAGCCATGCAGCATCCATGAAGAACATCAAACACAAGCATAGCAGCTTTTCAGCGAACATGAATAACAAAGGTAATATGAGGTTTGTCTTCCGAGAGATTGTCTCGGATGAGGTGAGCAAGTATGTGCTCAGCAAATCATCCAGCACAGCCGAAGGAACAAGATTAAAAGAGATGCCTGATCTGTTCATCTCACTCCATAATGTTCATCATCCATGGTGCTTATGGATGATCCTAATCCTCCTTAGCATCTTATGTTATATGATATAGCATGTTGGTAGGTTTCAAAAGAAAAATTGACTCTGTTAATATTGTGTTTCATTATTAACAGCACTGTTGAATTCTCTAATCAGAAGGTGTGGATTAAGTTTCATAACAGCGCAGCTCTGTTAGCAGTTCTGGCTGTTACATAAATGACAGGTTGATGTTAGTGTCCTCATTATAATATGTTATCTTTTCTATAGTAACAGTATAGCAGGCGGAAGAACTACATTATCTAAGATTTTCTCTAAAGAGATATTTATTTAACGTTTATGGAAAAAGTCTCGAGTGTGAGCGCTTTGTGATTATCAATACGTTCTCAGCCATTCAGGACATAGGAATTTGTGCTTTGCAGGTTTTTTTTTTTTTTTGGTCTTATTAACTTTGAGAGAGAAAGAAAAAAAGAAAGACTGGTGAAGGAATGGCTGTTTATAGCTGTTATAACGTAAGTGATAACAGGAGCTTATCTCAAAGACATTCCACAACATTAAGTGTAACTATAAATGGTTAAAAAGCATCATTCATTAATACATAAAAAACTGCAGAAATCTTGGGAAAATCACTGTGGTATGGGAGTAGTATAACATTTTGTGATGTTATAGCAAAATAATCCGCTTCAGCCACTGTCGTGTTTTATTCCTTACATATCACAGCCGCCTTGTGAGACAGTGAACATGCAGAATCAGTACTTGGTGCTTATGCAGAAATGCAGAAAGCCTTATAACATGATTAATACATAGAGCTGCTTAGATAATCCACAAAACAATAGGTGCTCTTCAGGTCTAATTGCTTTCCGTTCACGTGATTGCTAGGTCTTTGCTCGGGAAATGGTTCCCATCTGGTTTCCCAAGACAGGCTATTCTTTTTGCATTTATTACTTTAGGCCAGTTTTTGAAGGTTCCTGCCTAGTAGTTTGGCAAAATATCTGAGAAGTACTTTTTGCCTCACTTTGGCATGATAATACGAAGCTTCAGGGTTTGGGGTTAGATAGTAACAGGGATCTGTGTGAACAAAGAAGCTGCAAGTACATTCCATCCTGTCGAACATGTCCTGACCTGTCATCGGGAAGGGTTTTTTTTTTGCAGATAAAAGAGAATTTTTCTCTTATCTCAATGTGCTTTCGTTCTTTCAGTGTCTCCATTTCAACTTTGGAGATGATGATGTTTCTAAAAGTCAAAAAGTTCAGGTTTTAGAGATAGTGTATTCTAGAGTATTAACTTCCTAACTTTTAGGCCAAACTCCTAAAAAGTGCTACTTGCAGAAAGCTTAGTGATATTAAGCTTCATTCTTCATCTCAATGTGTTTTTAAGGGCAGAGGGCTGCTGGTTTGGTGGGTAAAGGCTTGACTTCTGTTATTTTTCCCCTTGACACAAAATAGATGTTATAGACCCCTGCTGATGTAGCTGCGCCAGCCATTTTGTGCATTATGACTGAAGAATGCTATTATCATCAGAAGACTTACGCAGTAGGCATATTTTTTCTTCTTTTAAGTGATCCTTGGATACTTCCGTCATTACTTTCCTTTGGTAGTGCCCCCCCCCCCCCCCCCCACCCCCGTAATTACCCCCTCCTTATCTCTCGGCAGCCCTCAAATTGTCGCCTCCCAATCATGAATCAATCCTTCCCTTGCCATTCATATCAACCAAACAATTAATGACAGTCAGTTCTAATTAAGGCTTCACAAAAAAGCAGGGGAAACAGAATGCAGGTAACGAAGCCACCCTTTTTATGCAAGTATCAGGAGTCAGTGAGTGTATGGGGCTCCATCAGCTCTCACTTTGCCCATTGTTAGAGAGAATGGGTCTCTTTTGCTTTCTTTAATTTGTCAAGATTTTACAATCAAACTGAGCTCTTTGCTTTGAGAGATCTGACGGCTTATTCCCAGTATTTGTTCCAGTGATGTCTAAAATTTTATTCTTATAATGTGAGAAGGCCAACAGAAGAGTTTGGGCATACATATGTATGGCTAAATAAGCTAGCATAATAAGTGCATATTAAAAACAACAATAGCAATGATAATATAGAAAATAATAATATAGAAATAATATAGAAAATACACATCCCTTACCTGAGTCTGATGCTTGTATCGTGTGATACCAACTATGATCTGTGAAATAAAGTGAACATGGCTTCAAGATGGCAGCCATGTTACTCTTTACATTCTTTTGTCAATTTTAGCAGATAACAGTCTGTCATACAGTGTCAGTAACCAACATGGTTTAAGGAAAGTGTGGGGCGGTTTAGGCATGCAGTTCACATTATGCTAAACTGTTAGCTGTATAGTGCCTTGAATAAGTACCCCCCCCCCCCCCCCCCAAACTTTTCCACTTTATGTAATGTTACAACTGGGAACTGAAATGGAATTAGGATTATACGTCATAAATGTATACAAATTAATGTATTAATAGATATGTTATTACTTGAATGGAGTCTGTGTGCAATTAAAGTGTCATATGATCTCAATATTCATACATCTGTTTTAAGACCCCAGAGTATGTTAGAGAACATACCTACATGAAAACCAAGGAGTTATTTAAATAGGTAACAAAATTCTGGAACAGTATCATATCAGGGTTTGGTTACAAAAATTATCCCAAACTTCAAACATCATGTGGTGCACCATTATTAAAAATCTGAAATAATATGGCACAACCATGACTCTGCCTAAAGACCATCATCCACCAAAAGTCATGATCAGGCAAGGATGGCATTAGTCAGTGAAGCAACCAAATTGCAGAGAGTAATGCTCATCGTTGTGCTACCACCACCATGCTTCATTGGGATAGTGCAAGCCACGCTTCTCTAGTTTTTTTTTTAGCCACATTAGCCTTGTAGACAGTGAAGGAATAAACAAGAAGATAAGATCTTGGATGATTGACTACATTTGCGGGGAATATTGCTCATTTTATATATCCCAATTCACACAATTTTCTATATATGTCTCATTTTGAAATGAACCATAGATTTTTGTTTAAATCCTCTACATAATGATGTGCTTTGTCACACATGTAATGATGACATTAAATTGTCATGGAAAAAAAAAAAATCTTGATCTCTCTACACTGTGTGAGTCCAGACATACAGATCTCAGGAGACCTTTCAACACGGTTGCGTTTTCTTTTTCCAAAGGCATGGCTTTGATTTATGAGTTTAATAACATAAAGAAGCAGTAATCCAGAACTAATTCCAAATTAGCCGTCTAATAGTAGTGCCTATATTACCAGAAGGTAGTCCATGCTCAGTGTGGTGTAATTATTTTGAAGGTGGACAAGGACCACTTTTTGTGCGTGTATGCATATGGCTGTGAGAGAGAGATGTCCATATTCTCGTTTCCTTTTATGATTATGACCCTCTGAGATATAGATATAAAATTAACAGTTCATTAGCACTTATGTCTATAGTAATGTCCATGAGAAATCTTTATTAAGGCCAGGGAAGCTCACAGCAGGTATGTGACTTGGCACTGCAATTTGCCGTATTGTAAATTTATAGACTGAAAAGTCTGGACTCAGCTAAAAAACTTTTGATCATGCCATTCTGGAATTATTACACATGTCTTTGATCTGATTTTCAAAAACATTCCAGCAACTTGACTTACTTCTTTTTTTTTTTGTTTTATTTTAGGAAGCTTATCCTTGTAGTAAAAAAGGCAACAAAAAAGAGAGAACAGACACTGAGAAACATAAAAGTCTGGGCAATCAATTCACATTATACCCCTCAGGCCAAAACAGCTCAGTAACGAGGTAGATCATTTACTGTTAATAAGCAAAAAGAATCCAAATCAGTACATTACTTTAGGTCAGATCTCTGTTAATCAGCTAAGTGGGGGAAATGATTTCATATTTAACACTGTAAATGGTTACATCTGGTAGCTACCAGTTACCATTATGGCTGTCCGCTGAGGGACATTTCTACGACATTTGGTGATGTCCACTTGAAAGTCCTTCTCCTTATAAAATCCTCACCTGATTGGCTAAACACAACATGGTGGCCAAATTCCTTTGCATAATGATGGAAGGTTCAGCTGACCTTTTGCCACCCCTCAAGAAAGATTTTGAAGTTGCAAATGGACATGGACCCTTAGAAAGTAAAAAGGTTATCCTAAATGCTTCTTCAATCTGTCCTTCACATTCTATGTAGAGTCCTACAACAGAGGGAATCCCTTTCACAAATGGTCTTTACAATGCTAGAACCAGCAACCAGTCAAAGACCACACAATAAAACCATTTTTCTATTAGTGTATCAATGTGTCAGGAATTCAGTACATTCTGAATGTTGGTAAGACAATTTTAATTGAAGACATTTTATAATGGCAAAAGGGGTGGTAAACGTGAATCCTGGGCTTAGGTTACTGTTGATATAGAGTTTTTCATGTTCTCTCGTGGGTTTCCTCTGGTCCCGGTTTCCTTCCACCTCAAAAAAAATTTCCCAGTGGTGAATTAGCTATGCTAAAATGCCATCCATTATTGTGTAAATCAAGGGCAGCTAATTTTCAGACTTGCACAGATGCTCGGATATATCTTAGCTTTCCAGAAACCTGGAGTGACATTTTATCCCACAAAAGTGAAGAACTACCTTTGGAACTCAAAACACAATTGGTTGATTTTACTGTAATTGATGATTATGGTGTTGTTCCTTGGCTGTATAAGACTCGTTGTATTAATCCAGAAAATCATGAATAGATCATTTTCATTTTGCCGTTTCAACATTTTTCAAAATGGAACTATTTGCATATGTCTAATGGTTCAATTAAATTAAAAATGAACTACAAAGTACAGACAAGTATTTTTAAGATTTTAACTGCCCAGAAATTCTCAGGCCTTCTTTGAAGGTCTAAAGATCTTGGTGTTGAAGCCAGCTCCCACATTTTAATATCACCATTGGGAAAGTTTTTAAAAAATAATAATACTTGTGAGAATCTGAAATTCCTGCTAGGCTGGAACCAAGCAGTATTTTAAAATACACTGTGGCATGATTTAAAATTCATGACTTCATTTTTAATGTAGAAGTGTGTTGAATACTAACCGGTTCAGAACAATTTCAAGTCTTTTTATTCGTTTACATTAGCAGACCTGGGAAACTAGTAACCTGAGGTGACAGGCTTCCTGATAATTCGCTCTCTTATATTCTCTCAGATAGGCACTAATAGGAATAGGACTCTCTGATGTTGACCTCAGCACTACTGGGGCATGCTGTTATAGTTAAGTCATGAACACAGGGGTGGTGTGATTTGGCCCAACACTGGTTACTTTCCTACAACAGCATGTGCTGAAGTGTTTTATTCCTCTTATGCCATGACTGAAAGTGGACTGAGGTGAAAACACTTAAAAAATGTAAATAAATAAATGAATAAATAAAATAAAGAAGGACACATCATATTTTTTATCCATTTATAATTATGTTTAATGTTGTGGAAAGTTCACCGGACAAGTTAGTTCAGACTCACTTTTTTCCCTTTCTCTAGAACTTAATAAGACCAAATATTGCTTGTCATTTTATAGAGAAAATGCAAAGACATTCTTGTGTTGGAAAACTTCAAGTTACACCTTTAACTCTGACTGTTACAAAGCTCTGACACTGAGAACGCCTTTCACCATATAAACAATTACACATGTTTTTCAAAGTGCAGTGTCCACCTCCCTGTTGCAGTCCCTGTGAAAGTTGTTAATAAAATGGAGAATGTATTCGAACAATTTATTCATAACCCAAGCCACAAAGCAAGGAAAGTGTGTTGAAGCTCTCTGCTTGACCCTACTGAACGTCTGCAGCCTTGATATACTTGATTAGCATGAAAGCCCTTTCTGCAGTCACTTTTAACAAACTTCATTTAAATGGCAATTTATTTTGAATTAAGCATAAGCCTGAACAGTTATAAACCATAAGGTGCAAATGAAAAAGACATTAGCAGGCTACAGTAGTGAGCTCCATTTTGCCTGGCAAAAGATAACAGCAAACTCTCTCCATTCCAATGACTCTGCAACTAAAACACCCCGGCGCTGGCTTACTGTATTAACACACATACACTACTTTAAAGTGAATCCTGCTTATCTTTAATTTGCAATTTAGAAGCATCTAATGACAACATTTGCCAGCTTGGGCTAGAAAACCAGTTTTGCTTTTGCATTACCCTGCGCAGAGCCAGATAAAGACTAATTGGGAATGTAGGTCCCAAGAGAAGCAGGTTGACTTGCAAAAGAAAGTACTGCTTCGAATCGTGCCGAAAAGCCCTCTGAGGGACAGCTATATTAACACGGCCGTTTGGATACTTGTGTGAACAAACTGAAAGTTTTTGTATGTTTTTTTTTTCATGTGGGTGTTTAGTAGCAGCATCCTTTTATAGGTACCTGTCTAATTAGCCAGCTTTTTAACTGTCCAACCTTCAGTACACTCACAGCTCCAGAGATCAATCCTGAGCTTCAGTTTCTATCTGTTGTTTCACATGTTCATCCTGTGTCAATTTCCTCCAGACAGCCTGATTTCCTCCAACCTCCATCTCACATCCCTGTAGGTGCGTTGGTTTGTCTAAAAAGCCCCTAGGTGTGAATATGTGTGTATGTGCATGTAAGCGTGTTTATAATGCCCAGTGATGGACTGGCGTCATGTCCAGGGTGTATTCCCACCTTACTTTCAGTGTTCCTGATCAATTCAATGCAATTACTGAAGAAGAATGAATCACTTTCACGTTTTCACGTTAATGGATGTCAGAGTAGCAGTAGCTATTTTCTGGTACTCAACAAAACATAACTACTGTTCTATTAATACATTACCTAGCTACTGTAGATTGTGATCTAACTAGAAAGTTAGAATCTACAAAGTTCGCAGCTAGCGACCTGCATAACTTAGTGGCTAGCAAGGTATCACCATAAGCTATGGGGTTATATTTTGTGTTACCTATTTCATTTGAACCAAAGAATGAGTTCTGGCAATTTACAAACACAAATATGTGATATAATGTTGCAACCTTAAATATTCACAAACAGAAAGAAGGATGAAAAAGGGGACAAAATTAAATAACCTCACATGCTCATAAGGAGAAAGGTGTGAAATTATATTACTTCAAAAAGAATAGGGAAAAAGAGGTAAGGAACTAAGGAATAAAACACAATGGGCATGTTGATATAAGAAAACACAACCTTCCTACAACAGCATATCCTGAAGTGTTAATGTATCAGTGAGTACAAGTTTTCATTTAATACTAAACAACACGTTGTATTTACATTTAAACTTCTGCAAAGCAGAGTCAGTTCTTGTTATCACTTACGTTATAACAGCTATAAACAGTGATTTCCTCACCAGCTCGCTCTTATTTCTCTCTATCGAAGTTAAGAAGCAGCTTTTCATGTTACCGAGAAACTACAACTCACAAACTCTTCTGTCCTGAAGGCTTTCCGATGGTGGAAAGCTGTTACAAAGCACTGACACTGGAGACTCCTTCCATCAGTGTTAAACAAAAGGTTCCTTAGGGAAAACTCCACTGTATACTGTACATCATTACCTTTTGTTAAATAACAACAAATTAGAGTGAGTACATTAATATAAACCTGTGATTTGAATTATGGCCAGCAGTGTTGTTAGAGCTGTCAGAGAAAATTAATGAACATCTTCTGACCAATCGGATTGAAGATTTCAAATCAGAGATGTTACAAACTCACATAATCAAGTGGAGCCCTATTAAAGACACAGCAAAATTCCAGCTGTAAGACTCTGTGGAGTCCTGAATTTACAAACCGCTTCTTCAGAAAATCTAATCTCAAATTTTTAATGATCCAGTGTTTTCCAAATGTAAAAAATATGTTTGGTTACCTCTGGGCACTGAGAGATAAACCAGAAAACAGATTACATCATGCTTTTTATGTAGCCTTTGTAATGGAGTAGGCATTTAATTACATTTAGTTGCACATTATTGAGATGAGGATGGTTAAGTCAATTCATTACAGGATATTTTTTTACTGGCTTGTTTACTTTCTGAAATGAGACATTTGCCCATTACCTGCAGCCAGGAGCAACTATACCACTCGAGATTGGGCACAGTATAGAGGGACAATAAATTAATGCAGCCTTGATCATTTGGCATGTGTGCGCAAGAGAGAGCGCTGGGTTATGATGTTTGAGCGGACAATAATTCATAAGAGTTAAACAGCGCATTAGGGGACGGCACTGTTAGATTAAAACGTTTAACCGGTTGTATCATTTTGATCCATGCGATTGTCTTGCCGTTCAGAATCTTTTCATTTTCTAAGAGCTTAATTAATCTGTATGTGTAAGTACATATTTAAAAATGTCAACTTGCAACTTGAAGAATAACTTTGAGGCATCAGTGTATATCAATACCAATGTGTGTTATTTACACTGCTGTGAAGCCATTTTGTGTATGTACATACTGTATGTATGGATATAAATCTACAAAGTCAACTCCATAGCTACATCATCTTGCTGTAACCCCTATTCCATGATGCACTGCATGGCATAATAAGTAGTGCATGGAGATTCATATATTCTCAAGATGTTTTCCCAGTGCATGTGTGCTCATTACAGTTTTAACACATATCTCAAACATCTAGGAAGTTACATGTTTTCTACAGAAACTGGGACAATGCATAAGATCAGCATCATTCTTTCAGGAAACAAATATCTAGCCTACACTACAGTCTTCAGAAAATAGAGCCTGATTAAATCCTTGAACCCACATTACAGTTTTTGCCCCAACTCCACAGGGACATAAGGAATAAAACACTTTTTGTAAGAAAATAATAGATGATGGTGTGGTGCAATGAGGCCTGATGCATTGGATGCAGTGGATTATTTCCCTATAACAGCATGTCCCAAAGTGTTTTATTTCTATTGCACCACAGCATTTAGCATTACAATTAAAACTTTTAATTTATTAACGAATGGCCTCTACACAAAGATCCTTCCAAGTTTGTGAGGAAATGCTACCACAGTTTAGGTTTTCGCTATCTTGAGCAGGTTTTACATCACTTCCAAGAGGCAAGAAGTGACAAGTTCAAGGAGGTACTTAAAGTCACATTTCATACCAAACCAAAATCTGACTCAGTACCTCCAGCTCCAGACAAAATTATAGATGACAGCAATTTCCTCATTAGACTATCTCCATATGAGTAAATCCACAGTCAGGAGTTATCGATGCGTTTTTATGCGGCAACTCCTTGGAAGTCAAGGAAATCGCCATCATCTCTATTTTTCCGCCTGGAGCTCCAGTTACCGAGTCTGATGTTTTAGTGTGAAATATCACTTTAATTGCTGCTGGAGCACTAAATTGGACACGCAGCCAGCAGTGAATAATTACTGAATAACAAAAGTCTCTGTTTGCCTCATAGGAATAATTGATTTTTTTATGGAGTTGGAAGTTTTTACACATCAGAAGACTCGCAAGGTCCCCTACCGTGGTCAGTAGGCCCAGGACTTCCACCGGGCTGGAGAAAAAGTAATTAATTGGATCTGATTAAAATTAATGAAGTAATTAAGGAGCTGCTGGGGCCGGTTCCAGGCTCGCATGGATAAACCTGACAATGCTGGGACGGGGAGGACAGGGACTGAGAGGAGAGCCAGGAGTGGTGTCTCTAGTACCAGCGCAGGTTCACTATCAAGCTGCATGGCTTGGATTGTTTTTCTCTTGGGCTTTCAACCTCTTAAGTGACCTAAATAAGCTACAGTATCCACTCGGGTGGTCTGCGTGACACCAGGATTTCGACAGATAACACTAGACTGTATTTCAAATAGCTGCAAATGTTTCAGAAGAACCAATATTAATGCATCATTGCAGCAAGCAAATCTTTCAAGAACTGTTGACTAGCCTATATTTCTGTATTACAAAACATGTAATAACTCACAAAGGAGCAGAGCTGCACAGTAAATCAAAGTTTCATTCAGCATTAAGTTAATGGAGCCCAAGAACTGTAACCATGACATGTTATATAAAAGGTCACGGTGGATTTCACATCTGGTGCATCAGGGAGAAAGGAGAGTGTAGGACTTTTACACAGACAGTGGAGTGTGTCTAAAACACTGGTAAGGATGGAACAGGACTCCTACTGACAGCTCCACTTATCCACGGAACAGGTGAACAGTGAGCGAACAAGGCAGGAGTTGTTTTTTTTTTTTTTTTTTGTTGACTGCCATGCCTTTGGGGAAAAATAAACCCTGCTACCATTGTTGACATTCCAGCCCCATCTACCCCATCTACACCGCCAATCAAACAACTGGAGTTTCTTATGTTTTATTACAAACTGATCAGTGTGAGTACCACAGGCAAAAATAAATCAAATAAATGGTACAGATTGACAAATTAAATAAAGAAAATTATAAAAGAAAAAAGAACATTATATGATAGATTGACAGGAAGATGTTCTGATTGGTCAAAATCTGCAAAACGCAGGTTTACGTTAATTCATTCTCGCTTCTATAGCACCAAATAACACGGGGAATTGTACAGTGAGTAATTAATGATATGGGGAAGTTTTGTTTATTCAGCATTTTTGGAAGGAGTCTCCAGTGTCCGCCCTTTGTAACTGTCAGAGGTAAAGCTGTAACAGGAAGGTTTCACAGACATCATTAATAATTAATACAAATTGTAATCATTGGTATAAGATGTAATGTAACAAAAAAGTAATTGCTGTGGTATAAGAGGAATAAAATACTTGTGAAATAAATCTTGTGTTAGGAAAATTATAATCACATTATTGATTACATATTCCAGCAAAGATTTTAAAGATTTTTATTTTTTTGCATTTTAAAGAATTGTTATCTGGACCTGTTAGATGATAATGAGATTCTTTATTACTGTTTTATTAAAAGTAGGTGCTCTTGAAGGGTAAGTCAGATTCTATATCAAAACTATAGTTTACGAGTCATAGTCTAATCATGATTTATACTTTTCCAGATGTATGCACCTATGTATGAATTCACTTAGACTATTTAAAATAAGCCCAAATTTTTGTTTGTTTTTTTATTGGCAGCATATGTCTGAAAACTGAAGGCCTGAAATGTGTAGGAAGTCTTCCGTGTGAGGATATGACAGAATCTCCAGTAATCCATACAGACCAAGAGAAAGCAAGAGAGCTTAATCTTATAGCAGGGAATTGTAGATGGTTTGAAAGGAGAACCTGAGGCCAGAAAATAGAGTGGAAAGTTAAGTTGTGATATTGAAGTCTGGTAATCGACATTTAATGAGTATTGAACATGGGTAGAATTTGTTCGAGGGGGATGTGGCAGGTATTTGATAATCCCAGTGATCAGATGCTGCAAATTTAAAGAGTTAATGAACTGCTTTTTCTACTGCTAAATTAGAGAGTTTTCACACTTGGCCAGAAAAATTGAGTCTGCACCCAGGACTGATTCTGGCTTCATTCGGGGGCGGGGCTCATAATCGTTGGTTTGCATTCACAAAGAATTCCTTCTGATCCATGGATCAATTACACAATTCTGTACGTCACTTTTGCGCATGCAGATGCAACGGAGCCATTCTTGTACACTCCTGGGCAAAAAAAAAAGCCCAAAATGGCAAATATTAAGTTTTTAATGGTCTTAACAACAAATCACTGATCAGAAAAGTAGCAAGAATTAAACAAATGCACTCCTGGGACCTGTGCCTCCATTTGCTGGGTTACTTTTGCTGCAGTGAACTGTTTGTTTGGGGAAAAGCTAGAAACAGGGAAATTCACTTATATAGTCTTCTTGTACACAAAGGTAAAATTATGATAATGATTAATATGTTTGATGTAAAATTCAAACTAACACATGTCTGGGTGTACAAATTTTTCCAAAAATATCTTCTGGGATGTTTTTTTTTTTTTTCTTAAAAGATTAGTCAATATTTGGTTATCTGCTACACCTGATGCAGCCCATCACGGACCACAAGGTTTAAAAATTTAAAATAATCAAAGGGAAATGCTCCCATACTAACTTAATTAATCTACTTGTTTAATTCTTGCTAATTTCCTGACCAATGATTTATTGTTCAGACCATTAAAAGCTTAATATTTTGCCATTTTGGGCTTGGCCCATTTTCTTTGCCCAGGAGTATATAAGATCATTTTTAGCCATGCAGGCAGGCACAGGATTTGCACTTTTCATGATGTTTGCATCACAATTGTGAGCTAATTATGCTGCTTCAGTCCTATGACATGCTGGTTTCATATATCGGTATGGCATTCTATCTCCTCCAGTGACCATAACACACCTTTCCCTACCATCACGAAACTGCTGCCTGTAGGTTTACTGCTGAATTAACACCAAAATAATTCACGACATCACCTAAATTGCTGACATGCTTGGTAACGAATAAAACCTAATTCTGGGCAGGATAGAATTCTGGAGGTCAGTCATAGTTAGCCTTTAGCTTTTTTGGGTGTAGTAATACTATTATCCTACTTTTCATAACTTCAAGTGTAACTTTATTAACTTTTTTTTTTTGCAAATTTAGTATTTCTGTGCCAGTTCTATCATCTCTGAGATCTCCTCTAAGAAATGTAGCGTGTAATGTAAATAAGAAAATGAATCTTTGCTTCATTGGCTACGGCTTCAGCTACTTCCACCTCCCTACTGAACTCACGGCTGTGCTTTGCCTCAGCTCTTTGACTTGAGGCAGCATGCTGGGAGGTTTTTATGCGTCGACCCCTTTAGTTAAGCTATAAAGTCACCCGCCAGAAAGCCACTGCTGTAATTCCCATCCCTCAACCTCCCACCATGCTACGCTAGCTCAAGCCCGAGGGAGTTGCCGTATTTCAGGCCGATCGCCGTTTCATAGGCAGAGAAATCCACTCACAATTTTGCCTTCTCAGCTAGAGAACATCACTCTTCTGCTTTGGCCTGGTGCTGCAGAAATGCCTTCTGCCTTGCAGGGCTGTAAAAAAAAATTAAGTACAGAATGAAGGTTTTTTTTTTTAAGAACTTCATAAATGTATGGGAGTGGTAAAGCAATACAGTACACACTGTATAGTGGTGAGGTTGTAATGTGTGTTTTTAAAGCTCTGAGCTGGAACAAGCTGTACTTTCATATAGAAGTTGGAATATCATGTAGTTTTAAGTAACTGTCAAACAGATTGCCTTTTTATTATTTGGTACCCCATATTCAGTTAATTACACAATTAATTATACCACACGCAAGAATATGGAATTATCAGCTCAGAAAGGTTTTCTTTTTTTCTTTCTTTTAGATACTGTTAAATTTTTAACAGTATTCCATGAGAATACTGTTGAACACCTGTGCATCTTATCAGCCCATTTCATGAGGTGCGTTTTTCTTTCATTCATTCATCTTCAGTAAAACGCTTTATCCTGGTCAGGGTGATGGTGGATCCGGCGCCTATCCCAGAAACACTGGGTGTGAGACGGGAATACACCTTGGATGGGACACCAGTCCATCAAAGCACACCTTGCACACACATTCACACCTGAGTCTAGCCATTCTGCCTACTGAAAATTTTTTGGGAGGTGGAAGGAAACAGGAGAACCTACACGTATTTATGAGAGAATATACAAAATTCTGGAAACACAATAACCCAAGGTCAGGGTCGAACCAACAATGTTACTTACTATTACTACTACTACTACTACTACTACTACTACTAATAATAATAATAATAATAATTATTATTATTATTATTATTATTATTATTATTATTATGCTTTCTATTTATATAGCGCCTTTCCAACACAAATGTATATATTAAAAAATAGTACAGAAAGCCTATTGGGAAGAAGAAAGGGAAAAGTGTAATAATGAATAACAACATTAACATTATGAAATGACATATAAGGAATTATGCAGTGACCAACAAAGGGTTGAATTTTTTTTTATAAATTTTTTTTTTTTTAACAATTTCTCCAATAAATCTTTGCACACTCTTGGCATCTTCTCAACCCGAGTAACAATGGAACTTCACTTTCACCACTTTCCTAAAGTTCACAACTAGGAAAATAGGCCAAGTTCCTCACTGCTTCTCCTAAGTTCTAATGAGAACAACTTGTTTGGGGAAACAATATTATTTTAAGTAGAAACTGTATGTTTCATGTACAAACTAGTACATTTGTCTTAGCCATTCAGAATGTCTTTAAGACATTTTCTAGTGCGTTGTCCAAACACATCTTTTTTCATCTCTACTGAAATGAGATATGGCCATAAATGTTCCCCTGAGGTATCTCTAAAGTTTTCCCTGTCTTTATAACACTTGTGCTATTACTGCTGCAGTGACTAACAGACTAACACCTGCTCTCTAGTTCAACTCTCACCTGTCTAGTGAGATAAATGTAATGAATTTATTTACATTTGCATCTCAATGATGTGACAAGTAGCTTTGAGGTTCGCTTCATGCTCAACCAGAATTTCTGCGGTAAAATGTTAGTCATCCAAAGCTTCTTTGAAATATCATTAAAAGTTCTGTTTACTGAATAATAACTTGCTCGACATGGCTGTTCAACAAATAAAAAACTGTGATTAGACAACACAAACGGCGTGAAAGCACCTAGACTTTACCACCAGCCACAAAATCAAGATTCCATTATCTGGAAAATTGGAAACACCTCAAATATTGCATGCATCACATCCCTTCTAGTTAAGGAAAAGCAGAAATGACAATTTACCTCACATCAAAAAATGTTTTGCAAATTCTTTTTTCAGGTTTTGCATAAACTGTAACATGTCTGCTCTATAACACATCTACTTTTAAACTGTAGTATCAAAGCTCAGCAGGAAAAACTCAGTAGAAAATTAATTTCACTGGTTTTGTCCACTCACGACCACTGTTTTATCTGAAACTAAGCAACTTGAAGAAGGCTTAAGCTCCACCCACTTGCCACAATCACGTTATGTCAAAGATCCATGATAAGCTTGTTTCCTGATATACAAGTTAATTTATCTGCAATTATGATGTATGATATTATGATATTATATGTATGTCAATTTCCTTTATGAACCATATAAATGAATAAAAGAAAATACATATCAGCAATCCACTGGCAAAGCTTGATTGTGATATATAGTGTTTAAAAGGAAAAAAAATAATCACCCTTTTCACCTGTAATGTCTTACCTTAAATTAATTTCCCTGAAATTGTAGGGTTTATTAATAAAGAGCAGGTTGTGTAAAGTTTATAGACTGTAAAAAGACTATTAAAAAAACTATAAAAGAATCAACAAGAGAGACTGAGGATTTTTATGCTTCAAAACATGTCCACTCTATGTTTTTTTTTCCTTAATTTTTAACTAAAGGTGGTTACTTTCAGTCTATCTCCTGAGAGTCGATTATTTACTCACATTATATGATTTATTTGTTCATTTATATATTCATCGTTATTAACCACTTCATCCCGGTCATGGTCATAGAGGATACTAATGGGAAAACTTGACAAGTGGTGGGAATACACCCTGGATGGGATCCTATGCATCTCCAGGCACCCAAGGTCACACCTAGGGACAATTTAGCACCTACTGGCATGTTTTGGGAGGCGGGAGGAAACCGGATAACCCAGAGGAAACCCATATAAAATATTGGAAAAACCACTGAAACTCCAGTAAACCTCAGTTACTGAGCTCAAAAAAACTCAGGAATATGTTTAATATGTCAGTGGCAGGAAAATTAGGGCAATGTAGTTTATACTTGGTATAAGTTTGAGACATCATCCATGGCACTGCTTCCTTCAGCACAATCTCGACACAGGCACTTTTCCCCCCCTATGTTAACAGATTGTGAGATAAGCATATAAGGTGACTTGTTTGACGCAATGGAAAAAGGGCGATGTGATGAGAGAGAGGCTTCCTGCCATGCATATTAATTGAAATCCACAAAGACCTCCACCTGTTCCAGAGGGGAAAGACATCCTTTTCACGCAGGACTCATACGTGGCTGACTCCTGGATTAGATAACATTCCCTTAGTGATTTTTAAAAAGAACCATTTCTTCCCAAGCGACTTGTGGATGACTTATGTATCACCCTCATGCAAAAAATAAAATAAAATAAAAGTTACATAACTGAGATTTATTTTTGAATATAGACTGAGTTCCATAAAGTCATAAATGTTGTCATAGAAAAAAAAGTCATAGAATTTTGGCTTACCCCCAATCTCCCATGTGTCAAACTTGAATTAGGGAAGTCGCCGACAGGGCCCTGAAAAGAACAAACAAGCTCAAGACTAAGTCCTGTCTCTTCAAACTCCATTGTTTTCTGCTCAACCACCACAGGCAAGCAAACTGTGGTCAGGAAATGATATGTCACACCAGGAGACACAATCAAATGAGCCACTGAAACAGAGCTGCAGCTGTTTTATCTCTCTGGTGTTCTTGTTGGTTCTCCTTCAGGCTCTCCAATCCTGGCTTCAGGTTTTCATTCAGTTTTGGCAGCTTAGCTTTTAGCCGAAAGTAAGGTGGGATTTTGCCCGTCAAACCCCATTTCAGACATAGCCTAGTTTTGGAATTCTGTGATCAGTTTCCCTTGAGGGACCACCAGCATCTCAAAGATGGAAGCCATAGCATCTTTGGCTCATGACAGACAGTCTCTCTATCATGGCAGCTGGAAGCGAGGCCATTTTTTTTTCCGCCTTTATGCAGGCTTTCAATTTGGCAGCAGTCTCTAGTGTTTGTCCCTCTCTTGCTTGGCGTGGATTTTAGAAATGGAGGCTTGGGCACACTCCAAGCATCTTGAGAGTTTGGACTTGATGGCATTGCGTTTCGCCTTTGTGCGCACTAATAAGAGCAGCCAGATTGATCTGTAAGTGAAATGAAGGACAATCAGGCACTCTCCATGTGGCTGAGACATGTTTTTTTTTTTATTAAAGGATGGATGAAAGATTCCAGGATGTGAGCAAAGAGAAAGAACCATCATTTCTTTGGGAAATGGGAAAGTTAGGATTTGTAGATGTTTGCATATACATGTGGAAAAGGTCCCACTATTTAAACCATCTTTTGTGAGACATGTGACATGACCTCTATTTTACACACACCTGGTTTTGGCCTGTTTCCAAATGCAAGGTCAAGCACTATAGAACTGGTACTGAAAATTTGCTGAGTAAATATTTAAAAAATCTGCTCATGATGCTAATCAAACAGAAAAATCCACACAGGTATGCAGTTTCAAAACAGTTCAAGTACCTCTCCTTCATTCTTCAGGGTCATTGGGCGGCCAGTTTTCCAGCCACAAGAAGAATAATCTTCTATGGTATATTTTCCGCTGAGGCATTTCCGAGGTGTTAAGTGCATTTGTCTGTGAAAAGTAGCAGAGATTATGAGGACTATCAACAGGGTTGCAGAGCTCGTTAGCTTCACAGTGCATTTCCATTTTTAGTAGACTTCAAAACATCGCCAGCGACGTGACGGATCTATTTCTCGTTATCGCCTTGGCCCATGTAGATAGCGAAGAATAAGAAGCGAGGTGGCAATAGGTATTATTAAACAAATAATTGTGAGAGGCTGGCTTGCCGTCGTGATTCTCCATCTGTGAGAGAAATGGCAGTCTCATATTTTGGCCATGACTGACAAGCTATTTATTAAAGAGAGTGAGGTGTGTGCATATTGCAGCTATTGAAAGAAATCACAGTTTTTATTTGTGGACAGCATAGGCATACAGGTGGGAATTAGGCAAGATTTTGTGCAATTTACAGCAGAGAAGCAGAATTAAGGTGATCTTAGGATAATACTTTCAGGAAATTTAGCACTGATGGGGAAAAAAATAACAAGAGAACCAATAAGAAACAATAATTTATTGTACAAAGGAAAAATAACTAGTCCCTGGTTTATGGTTGAAATGTAAAGAGTCCAAGTATAATAGGAATAAAAACAGGACATCGAGGAAAATAATCAGCAACAGTGGTGGTGTGATATGCTTTACCACCCCAAGGTTGATTATCTTCCAATAACAGTACATTACAAAATGTTGTATTCCTCTTTCACCACAGCAATTTGCTACTAATAACAATTTAAAAGTCCCTTCATCCTTTAAGTTTTTTGGCAAAGTTACAGCTTTACAGCTGGTACAAAACGCTGACACTGGAGACTCCTTCCAACAAACATCTCCTCAAAGAAAACTTATACCTTATAACCATATCAGTGATTCCACACAATTTTAATCCATTTGTGCGGAAGGTTCACCATGCAAGTCCTTATGTAATTTGTTACTATAGAAACGAGTGCATTAATATAAACCTTGCAGGGGGTACTACTGTCAGAACTGCTGTTATAGAGACTTCAACAACACCTTCTGACCAATCAGAGCATCATTCAAGCATTACAGCACGGTGGCATAAGGCTAATTAGAAGCATTTGTACTAACACGCTCCCTGTCTCCTTTATATCAAATGATGCATTATGTTAGCATTAGGGCTGTAACGGAATACAAGTAATACAGTAATACACCAAACACGCTTTTTAACAATTGATGATATTATTTTTCTTTAATGTTAAAAATGTGTATATTTCAGTAGGCTGTGATTACGTATTGCTTCATGCATGTCTCATTTTATTTAATTTTGAAAAGCAAATTTTTAGGTCAAAGTTTATGCAAGGTAATCAGCACTGCGCCATCTGTGTATTTTTCATATATTTTATACATTTAATACATATTTAATTCTGTTATCAGATTTGAATTAGGCTAAATCAGCCTGAAGAACTAATAGTTCGTTTAAACAGCGTGACAGTTTGTTCATGTTAATTATTCTATGTAAAGAATATGTGAAAGGTCTTTTCTACATTTGCCATCCATAAGCATAAAATAAAGTTCAGTTATTTTAAGAGTTCAACACTATGGATCAGTATGTGTATAGTAAAAATTCAGAATGAAGATTCAGCAGTTTAGGATGTATTCTGAATAAGGTAGTTTTTATCTATACTACACCTGGAATTTCTGACGTTTTATTACAGTTTAATCCTTATTATTGTCACAGACCAAACAAAATGATACAGAATTGCATTTATATAAGGAAAGCTAAATCTTTATGGAACGTATTAACTGTTGTCATGAATATGTTTGTCAGCACACAGTGCAATTCCCAGCATGAAATATAAGCACTACGTTTAGTACATGTGATTTTGTTTCGGTTTTTGGTTCTGTCTGTTACCTAATGTGTTCACCTTTCTGGTATTCAGTCACTGATTGGTTTGCTTTTTTAAGGGTTTTTTTTGGACAGTAATTAATTGCTGATCTGGAATTGGGTTTGGGGGTTGCCAAATGTCACCATTTCTCATTACAGTGGGTTTCGAAGCCTCCTCTTCCTTAGTTCTGTGTAAATCCAATTTCATTACTCAGACCTGCTTTCTATGTTGATTATGGATTATTGATTATATTATTATTATTATCATAGTCTGGCAGTTTTACAACTGGTCACTGTCAGATACAAGCAGAAGTGCTTTATTAATTTTTTTTTTAATTAAAATTATTGCAATACTGAAGTAAATCATGTGCTGTAAGCAACATGTTTTAGCTACTACCCTTTCTCATCAAAATAAAAAACACTGGACATACACTATATGCCCACAAGAGACAAGAGTAGCGCTCGATCCATGCAAGATTAACTGTAAAACACAAATATATGGTGTGCTACAAGTACCTAATTAGACAGGTAAACGTTTTGTCCTTTTCTGACTAGATTAGATTTAGATGGCTTCAATAAAATGGTCATTTCTACCATTTCTCATTTCACTACACATTTCTCGGTTCACTTATTCCTAGTCCCTGTTCAGATTTGCAAATTTTAGAGTATTTAAGTTATAGGGTGCTCTAAAGTATACGGCTGTGTGTTATAACAGAATACATTACTGAATGCATTTAGGTATATTCAATATTCAGCCATCAACACTTATTTTCAGAGTGTTCCTCCCAACCCTGTTGTTTTGCATAAAATAAAGATTTTAAGATACATCCCAAAGTCATCTCAGGTGAGAATCAGCTGTCAAACTGTCAAATGCAGCCAGAAAAAGCAGCTACCAAGCGGTGAATATTTGCCTAAGATTAGAATTTATATATATAATATACAAATATATACATATAGTTACGTGGAGATGGCAGTATGTTTGAGTGTTGAGGGAAGTCTGTTCTGTTCTCTTTATAGTTGGTGGCTTCATGGTTCTATTTTAGCTCAGATTGTATTGCAGACACATGACAGGCAGTCTGACCTCGCAAACTGCTGGTTTAGTGTTAAACGTGAAGTAGGTGTTGAAAAAAGAGTGGGAGAGCATCAGATCCAGCCCTATATGGTATCAGCCATGCGTCCCCTGTGGTGCATGGTATGCGGCTCTGCAAGTGTTATTGTATGTTGGTGTGGAAAGTGGCAGAAGGTGGAAAGTGACCCATGGTGCCCTTCATGTTGGATGCCTAGTGTGTGTGGTCTGGACACGGAGCCACACGACCAGACTATCTCTTGTTCATGCTTATTTTAAATCCCTCTCTGCCAAATGTGTTTTGTTTCTAAGGCTGATCTCAAATCAGGTCTCAGGGTACAACAGTGTAACGATGGCTTCAGCAAAGCTCTGGCTAATTTTAATCACTCCTGCGCTCGCTGACATATTTGGGCAAAGTGGACACCACCCGCAGCTGTCCCTCAGCTCCAATTACGTCCCTTTTAAAAAAGTGGGCATAAAAATAAATGGAGGTGAGAATGTTCAGAGAAGGCAGAGAGCCTGACTCACAAATACTGAGACGTTGGTCCAAAGTGTACTGCAGTGATTTGGACCAAAATTAAAACAATGGCTAGGGGAGTGACAATGGCTCAAATGTTTTTGGCCAGCACTTATTCACGAATCTAAAGCATGAATCATTTTCCATAATGGAACTGGTGGCCTTCCAAATACAGACCATACACATCAGTAGCTAAGCTGACCCAAAGCTTTAGTGGTGTAACACAGTGCCACTATCTGTATCTGTTTAGCACTCATAAATATCAGTTTTGAACCAGAAGTGGGTGTGATCTGCACCAGAAATTGTTTGTTTGTTTGTTTGATTTTATGTGAAGCTTACCTCTATGCCCCTAGAAACACTGGAAAACACTTACTGGCTTATAGGCTGCTGGAAAAAGAGGTCATTATTCATTTACAAAATGTCACAAATAGTGTCACAAATGTCACAGATAGTAATTTCCAGTATTTAATATGCAGAACTTTCTTGAACTTCTACAGTTCTGCAGCCTCGGTTACTTGACTCGAGTTCATACCTGGTCTCAACCAGACATCATGTGGAAGTTTTTGGCAAGCTTTGTACAGTAAGTAATGTGACTGAGTAGGTTAGCTAACTGTCTTTCAAAACAAGGATGTCTTTCCCAGATCAAGGAACTGCTATTTATACAGTTGAGGTCAAGGTTTACATACATCTAGGCTAAAGATATTCAAACTCAATTCTTCACAACTCCACACGTTTCCATACATTTCCTGTGTTAAGTCAAATAACACAATATCTCCTGTATTTCCATAAGAGGTCATTTCAAAACAGTAGCTAAGATAGATTTATTTCAGTTTTTTCTCAACAAATTTTCTATGGGATTCAGGTCAGGGCTTTGTGATGGCCACTCCTATTCTTTCACTTTGTTGTCTTTAAGCAATTTTGTTACAACGTTGGAGGTATGCTTATGATCATTGTCCTGATGTTACGACCAATTTTTAACATTCTAGCTGATGTCCTGAAGTGTTGCTGTATTATGTATTTCTACATAATCCTCCTTCCTCATGAGTGCACCAGTCCCTTTTTCATCAAAACACCCCCCACAACATGATGCTACCACTCCCATGCTTCATAGTCAGGATGGTGTTCTTCAGATTAGAAGATTCACTCTTTTTCTGAGAAAAACTGAGATATTTTGCCTAGGTCTGTTGTTGACAACAATCATTTTTATCAAACCTACCGCAGTTTTGGGGGTTATTACATTCCAGAAAGATCAGAAAAGTCGACAGATAGTGCACCTCCTATTCATATCTGTATTTGTATCTGTTTAGAACACATTATCTGTTCATTCACCCAATCTTTGCAAAAATACTCTAATATTCTTCTTTGTTTCAAAATTCTTGGTACTGCCCTCATTGATTTATTTACATATTCATATTTAACACTGGAAACATCTCTCTTGACATTTTTATCTGTGTCTGTGAATGTTGTTTGTTCAATCTGTAAGGTGAAATCAATCCTCATGAGATGCTTAATTGCGCAGATCAAGGTTTATTGAGCGACTCAATGGCGCTATTAACATGAGGTGAGTGAAACTACTGTTGCAGATCCGGCTGACCAAATAAAATGCACACACACACATATACACACACATATACGCACACACTTTTGAGATGCTTTGAGATGCTGAGCTGAGATGTTTTTGTAGTTTAGTGCTGTGGTCAATCACAGTATATTATGACTCTAAAAGTTGTCTAGTTATGAAACATCCACACGGTGACTTGTTTAGTGGAAACTGAAGAATTCTTGAGGGGATATGGTGACAAAGACATCCTACAGCATATATTAAACAATATTTATCTACACACTATAGTGTGGTAAACAGTAATTTTGTTAAATTCCCTTAATCTCTATCCTTAACCTGGTATTTTAAAGCCTTTTTTCGAAGATTCTGACTCCATACGCTTTTGTTGGCACTTGGCTGTTTCTCATATTTTAAGTGGGACACTCAATCAGAGGTTCAAAAAGCAGACAGTGATGGATGGCTGACCTCGGAGAAGTGGATGTGCACTTACAGCCGTTGGAGGTAGAGCTCAAGGCTACACCTGGGTCAGCACAGACCTGCAGTTTAATGGAGGAGATTTGTCATGCTCCTATTTCTGTTTGGATGGTACATATGCTGAGGGGAGAAAAGCAGTACGGAGCAGTCATGGACAGTGTGCTATCAGCTATCACTTTGCTATGAGCTCACATAGCCATCAGCATTTATAGGAACCCTGCCCAGGAAAAATGTTAATGCATTGCTTGTTCTGCAGGACTTTAACTGGTAAAAGTGAAAAAGCCAAAGTGTCAAGCATTTTATCTATAAGTAAGGAGGTTTCGAGGATTAAATGTAAACCTAAAATGACCATTTAGGATGGGGGAATATTTTTATTTTTTTGGTTATTTCTTTTCTCCCCAATTTGGTCACATGCCAATTCCCACCCACTAGCCAGCTCTCCCCAATGTATTGATAGCTAACAACCAGGAGGGTGAACACTAACATGTGCTTCCTCTGAGCCAACCACATCCTAACCCTATGAGTTCGAAAACTCCTAAGTTCTATCTCCTCTCTTCTGCATACATGATGATACATCCGCTCACAGATGCCTCCGATTGGCCAAGGTCACTGTGATTGACAGGGAAGAGAGAGTGAGTACCATCCCTCCCACCCAGAGAACAAGCCATTTTTACTCCCTTGGCCCCCAGCAACAGATGGCTGTAGCATTGTTGGGATTCAAACTCATAATCTCCTGACGAAAGACTTTGTCCTTTGCAGTTTCTCAGACAAGCTGCATTTTTTTTTTGTCTTATTCTTCAAGTTAAGGAGAAGATGCTGATAAGGGAGTTTATAGCTGCAAGATGAGGGTATACATTAAAAGTGACTAGAGATACATAAAAAGTATGATGTGTTCTTTAATAAATAAAAAAATGGAACCATTGGCAAATTACTGTGGTGTAAGAGGAATGAAATACTTCAGGGAATGATGATTTAGAAAAATATCCAACTTCAGAGTGGTAATAACAACACAGCTTCATGGCAGGCTACATCACATCACCCTATTGTTGATTTTTCTCCTATAGCAGCCAGATGTGTTGTGTTTTATTCCTTACTTAAGTGTTCACCAAACCCATAACAATAGACTTTTTCCTAAGAATGTAGTCTGATGCTGAGATGATAAACAGTACCTTTTAACGATGTAGGTTTTTAAATATTTTAAGAGTAGATTCTTTGGATTTCACACTAGTAAGGTCATATGAAAGAGCAAAAGTTAACAATTTGGCATAACGTCTAACTCTACTATAATGGGTTTGCTGTATTTCCTGAACCTCTCTTTGTCCTCAAACAAAGCTACTGGACCCAAGATGCTCTTTCCCCAATCAGGCAGCCTGGCAAAAGAGGACATTCATAATGGGCTTAGCCTGAATAAATAAAGTTTTTTGTTGTTGCCAGAGCAGAGGTTCTACTTGTAGTCATGTCTTTAATGAGACCAAGTCAGCTGACTCTTAATCCCTTCATCTGACAACACAGCCTGCACATCAGGACAGGGATTTGTCCATAAAGCCATGGGGCTGACCGGCTTTTATGGATGTTTCATTTTCAGAAAGCTCCATGCTACGAAACAACAAAAGGTTTATCTGTATCAGACTACGAGAAGCCAGTGTAAGACTTAGATTAGTAGACTTGCATCTGGTATTGGGTATCCATTCAATACTGTGCTAATTTACTTATACTCATACTCGCAAAAATGCTCTGATACCAACATCTGATAACATGCCATATTAAATGACATACTACACATTGTTGTACTAATGAACAGATGATATGAAACAACAGTGATCTGGACATATTAAAGCAAAGCTCTATATCAAGAGGAGGTGCTACAGTGTCTTCCTACAATGCAAGTAATCTTATAAAACATCTCTTAGTGTTTAAACAGTATCTTAAATAGAGCACATGAGGGCAGCTGACTTGAGCATATGTCACAAGGGAGCCTGTCATTTGTGAGAGCACTTCACTTCAGCAAGCACTGAGACACATGCTTCCCATTACTCGCCAGGTTCTACACTCTGCTGGCAAGCCAAGCACTACACAGCACCTTGCTCTCATTTTTAATGACCACACTCACTGATACTGCTCTGCTCACTCAGGTCAGGTCAGTCATTTTTAATGACCACGCTCACTTATATTGCTTTGCTTGCTCAGGTCAGCCGCCTCCGTGCTCTCTATTTATCTATCTCTAAGATATGGTTTAAATGGCATAACATCTTATACATAAAACTCAGCACAAGGAGTTCATTGCTAGCAGCACATCGCAGCATGCAACATAAACAGAGCTAGATAAAATGTTCCCAGATGCCCATGATTGATAAAAAACTAAGTAGGCTGCTCATTTCTGTATCAGTATTGAGGACTACCAAAAAACATGTACTCAGTCTGAAAAAAAAAAACCAAAACAACAAAAACAAAACTTTGCTATTGATGCATCTTTACAGATTAATATACCAAGTCTGCTTTTGAACAGCCCGAAGTATTATGTTCTTTCAAAGGCATCCAAGCTGTTTCGTTTTTACCTATGATTTATGGCAACTGCATTTGTTTTCTCTGGAGCCTGAAAAACAAAAGTATTCAGATGTGCATTCCAGTACTTTGAAGCTGTGACTATAAAACTGAAGATTTTACCAAAGTGTTGGCTGAATGGCAAGATTTTTTTTTTTCAGCGATGTGATTCTTGGAAATCAACAGACTGTGTTTGATGGAGGTGTGGAAAGTTCTTTTCAATGTCAAATGTAGAGAATGTACTGTATGAATGTACTGATCTTTTCTAAAGTTTTAACTGACTTGGCCCTGGGTACTTATTCCATTGTATATGCCTACATTTTACAGATGCTTTTATCCAATGTGGCAAATAAGTAAGACAGAATACAGTCCAAGCATATACTTGAACATTTGAGGGTTAAAGGTCTTGCTCAAGTGTCTCACTGAGGCTCTCTGAAAGACATGGGTTTTCACTTGTATGCCAGTGATTGAACAGAATACAAAAAGCTAAAGAAAAAGAAAAAACTACATCATCTAGGATTGCACCAGAGAGAAGAGGGCTGGAAATCATGAACATCATTCACTAAATATTGCACCTGGATTATAGTATACTGACTTGGTATTACCATGCAGAAGACCCAATTAGGAGACTGCTCAGAAAAGAACATCTTGTAATAACAGTTATTAGTTTGCCCCCTCACTATTCAGCCAATTGACGAGGAAAGCCAACCTTCCATTGTTTTCTGATAGCTTTTTAAAGCATGCTGCTTTCCTGCCCAAGAGGCAACTTAATAATCAACTACAATGTTATGCAATGAAAATGTTTCCTGTGTATTTTTGGAGGCTGGTGGGCTGAATATGCAAATATGTTTCCTGTAAGCTCAATAATGTGCAAGAGAAGGGGAAAAATTGCAGATGTTCTCAACCACAGGGCATTTAGTGGCACCGTGACTCAAAAACCAATATGGTATAGTGCGAAGCAGCGGAAGCTGTGTGGAACTGATAATAGCCTAGGTCAATGATATGTCTATATGATATGTTTGCATGAGGTTGGAATGCTCATTATCATATATTCTTTGGGGAACAATCCTGTCTTAGCAACCACGTGATCAACAACCTGTCACTTTCCATTTTATCACTCGAATAAAGAATTGAAGGCATTTGCATTGATTCCTGACAGATTTATTGCCCATGCTCTTGGGAGCCTTTAGCGTATTTCTGCTAGCACTGATCAATTAAGTAGAAACATGATTATGACCAAACAAAGCACTTTTCCCCTTACCCCAAATGCAGTCAATCAGCCAGGACATCTTTGCTGTCTAATGTTTGCTTCTTTAGTTTTGCACTAGTGCTACAAACCTACTATAGCTAACAAGTACGGTATGGAGCTTGGAAGCTGACAGAAATATTTGCATACGGATTACGTATATTTCAATTATATACATGTGACATTAAATACATAATTTTTCTGTGATATATTTAATAAATGCACATATTTGAAATTACAGGTTACAAATTGAAATCGTAAAAAGTCAGAACTCTAAATACAAATTGCAAAAATTCAAATCTCAGAAATACAGATTTTAGGCCAAAGGTAAAATATCTGAGATTCTCAGGGAAAAGTAGACACTTTCAGAGTGGTTGAACTTTTGTGTCATCTGCCATGTGTCTATGAAGTGACACATGGAGACATGGAGTACAGTTAAAAGTCAAAATTGAAGATTTGAACTGTAATGTGATAAGTGCATCTAAAAGTTATGTTCTACTGAAATAACTAAATTCCTATTAAGGAACTAACTTTGGCTGTTAGCTACTTTTTCAGCAAGCTAATGCTAGCATAGAATAACTAGCTAGGACATTAGCTACATAGTTATGCTCAGCATAGCTTGAGGTGGACATCGAGTATTTAACATCATTGTTGAAACTAGTTATATGAGTAAAAAATAAAAAAAAAGTGTTTTTTTTAAACCACTATGAAAGCATCTACTTTTCCCTGGAAATCCCAACCACCTTACCAAAAATCTGTATTTTTGAGAGAAATTTTTGAGATTTTTATTTAGGGTTCTGTAATCCCTAAATACCCATAAATACCCATAACTATAACCCGAAATTTAAATTATTACATGTTTTAAAGGGAACACTCATTCGTAGAAAGAACAAAAACAACCATCAGCAAAAATGTAAATTTATTAAATAAACCACAGAATTTTATTTAATGTGACATGCATTTCATTCAAATATACGAACTTCTTACTCACATACTGTTGTCAGCTTCTAAGGTCCATAGTAACAGAGGTTTATCTGTTATCTCTAATCTATCTCTAATCTTTTCCATAAATATCATGCTAAAAATTACTGCCTCCCATTGATGCATAAAGGGATGAAGTCATTTTTAAATGAACTTAAATTTATTAAACAACAGGGAGTCTGTATGTGCACATTTAATATTAATTAAAACTTAACATTTTTGGAAAAGCTATAACTTTAAGGTGTCCACCACTGGCAAGTCTAAAAACACAGGATTTTGTACCTTGCAGTTTCCCAGTAACAAAATGTACAAGAATTAGCTACATTAGCTTCATAACTAGATTTTTCACCAAAAATATTCCTTTAAAGGCAATGAAAAGAAATGGGGATTCAGCAGACACCCTGAGATGGCAGGGGAAATCAGGGAGTGTCCAAGCACCTGGAATTCATATTTGAGGCTTGACACCTTTTTCACTCTACACCACCAGCTAGACAGTATGTCACTTGGGCCATAATATAAAACATGTATAACGTTACCTTGCTTACATGACATTCATTTAAATGCGTTTTGTTCATTAAAACATTATTAAGAGTGTAATTATGTTGATTCTTGTGCTTCCTGTAGAAAAATAAATTGAGTCAAATGAGAAACTTTCCCTCTCAGAGGCTAGCCTGCTCGATAAGAGTGTTTATCCAGCCCACTGCTGATCTTTGAACCTTCAGCTCTGAAGTAGACCTATAATCAAGCATTCTGCAAGTGCTTTGCAATTGCACACTCAAGGTGCTTTGGACTGATTGAGCCTGGCTCTAATCTACAGGGCAAGAAGCACTTACGACAGATCCTTGGCCACACTGCAGGGACAAAGTATTGTTTATGAAAGAGTTACATGTGATTGACATGACCAGTGTTTGCTCAATGCATGTTTACATTGAAGAATATGTAACAACTAGTGCAGGCATGTTAGAGCGCATGTCTTATGCCCTGTAAATTTAAAAACATGTGCAAGCGGATTGTGTTGTAAAATGAGCAAAATAATACGCCTTGTCCATTTTGTGTATGTTTCTCCCTAAAAGTGGCCAAAATGACAATTGTGTGCACAAATTGATACGACCGATGGGCAGGTGTTAAATTTGCCGCAACCCGTTTCCACCATTTAAAGAATAAATAAAAGTTATTACAGTTTCATAAAATTATTTGTCAGAATCTCAAAAACAGGAAAAATGTCTTGAAATTATAAAAATATTACATATTAGATATTTGCAGGACATTTACACCTCCAATGTGAACAATGTTTAAAGAGCCTATGAAAAGTTTTTTTTTTTTAATTTTTTTTACATATACCTCACATCTGCACTCTTCTATTTTGTGTTTATATGGTATTCTGAACATTTTTGATGCATCTCACCACCTTTAATCAGTGGGGTTGTTTTGACACATGATTATGCAGAGGTGCTAAAATCTATAGTTAAGCCATAGTGTTTACGATTTTTGACTCCTCACTATGATGATACAGGAGACACCTGAAAACGACGCTTTTCTGCTTTTCAACTAAAGCAGCAGACACAAAAAATGTGCATAAAATTCACCCAACAGAAAAGCCTTTCATGTCAGTAATAGTGTGATAAAAGTGTAAAGACATACTACTGCATTCTAATATATACATGTATACGTTATTATTATGTGCAACATCTCACATGATTTACGCAAGTATTCTTCCACTAGCTATGTGCGCAATTTATCAAATAGCACACGCAAATGAGCATTTAGGATTTGTGTAAATCAGGGCCACTATTTTCCATAACATTGGGCCTCATTTATCAAGCTGAATGCAGATTGATTTATTTGTAGATCATTTGTACAAGCATTTACACAAGACCTTTGGTGTTTGTGAAAACCCCGTAATTTCCAAAAAACTTTCGTATCCCACTTGTGCTCCTGAGTGTGTGCAAAGTTACACCTAAGAAGACTAACTAATGTAAACCTTGATTAATTGGCTTCAAATCATAGAATTTGCAATGAGTTACTGCACTTTTATTAATATATGGATTAAGGTGTCGATTTTAGATAGCTTAAAAAAAATGAAAGAAAGCAAGCTAACATAAATTCATAAAGGAAGACAAATAAGACCAGTCATTCAATTATGTCGGTTCCATTTGCCATGGTGTCTTTTTTTAAGGCTGTGCAACATATTATTAGAGCCAGCACTTCATGACCGATAAGTGACCGATCTGGTGTGTGTCAAGAGGCAAAGTGGCGTATATTCCCTAGTGTACATAAAGCAAGGAATGTGCAAAAAATGGATGTACAAAATATGCATTATGTTACGTGTACAAAATATGTGAATATGTTATGTGTAGTAGCAATACAAAGTGCAAAGTGCATGTATGCATCTGGTAATTTACGGCGATTGGCATTCATCGACACACACGAGTACGAAGAAGATCAGCGTTTCCGAAACTTTTGTAAATTCAGCAGAAAAATTTAGTTTGGTTTGACTTACGCAAACAACTTTACAAAGAGATTGATAAATGAGTCTCATTATTGACAAAAACAAGTTTTAACTGCATAAATGACCACAACAGTCGCACAGCACCAAGATAGAGAAATAATCACAAGCACTCCAATGCTAAAAATTGCAAGAATTTCCTATACAAGATTAATTGTATTGGATTTTTTTAAAGAACATCCTGTCTATGTTAAGAAGGAAACTGCGTTGCTGATTTGACAGCAGTGTTAAGTGAGATAGGAGCAGAGATTTCAGAGGCATGTAGGCCTGTGTCTTTCTCTTTCTCCGGCTTCTCTCTCCCGCTCTAACCAAGCTGACCTCCACATAAAGAGCTCCAGGGGCTCAGGGACTGTGTTGGCTGTCTGCTTCGCTCTGCAAGCGCCTGATTAATGTGACTGGCAGTTCTACGTACTGTTATTAATGTGCTCTGTCCTACACTTTTAATGTCCCAACTGCTACGAAGGCTGCTGCAGGAGCACATTCCCTTTCTCTCTCTCTCTCTCTCTCTCTCTCTGTCTCTCCCCTTACCTCTGTGCTTTGGCCTAGGATAAGAGAATATAATCCCACCATAGCACAGAAATCTTTCTCGCATTTTCCTGCCTTAAAAAGTATTACCATCCACCCTCTGTACCACTTATACTACACAGGGTCGCAGGGTAGGCCAGAGCCTATCCCAGGGGTCTCAGGGCACAAGACAGGGGACACTCTGGACAGGGTACCAACCCACCGCAAGGCACAATCACATACACTTTCACGCACCACATACAATTTGGGAATGCTAATCAACCTACAAAGCATGTCTTTGGACTGGGGGAGGAAATCCCCAAAGCACAGGGAGAACACACAAACTCTGCACACACAAGGCAGAGGCAGGATTCAAACCCCCAACCCCGGAGGTGCGAGGCAACAGTGCTAACTGCTAAGCAACAATGCCCCCCCTTACAAAATATTTATTTCTCATTATTTAAAAAAATGACCTTTCGCTCCTGGTCTTCATTGATTCTTAACCTCTTGCCATAGGAGGAGGTTCATATTGCACCATGCAATGCTTTTGAACATTAATTTTTCATGTGATTCTACAAGAATGTTTTCACGCGTGTGTGTGTGTGTGAGTGTGAGTGTGTGGCTGCTGTGGGTTTCAGCAGAATGCTACCATTGACGTATCTAATTCCTAAGTCGATCCAAAAATAGTCAAGTCTGATAAATAGCAGCGTGAAATGGATCTGCGGAGAAGCGCCGAAGAATTGATTTCACTGTGACTCATAGTTATTTGGCTCCTCTGTTAAGAATAACAAAGTTAGCTACTTGGGACGGCGCTTGCCAAAACTTGAAAAACTCATGTCCACTTCCATTCCGTTGGCAATCCTCGAGCACAGAAATTAATTTCAGTGTTTTTCTGCTCACAACTTTTGGGTTGGCCCAATCTGGATAGCCCCTTTTCCACCGACACAGTGACAGTGCTGGAGGCGGTGCGGTGAGCTTTTTTTAAGAACTGGTTCGTATTTCCGATGGTTTAAAAGGCAAACCATTACATAATTAGATGTAGGAGTTTCCTAATACACTGTGTACACATAATACCAACTATGGAAAGTTGTAACTCTTGCTTAAAGAACGTTTTTCATTGTAAGTAAAGTCTGACGTTATCTTTTCATATAGATGTTGTGAAAAATTCTTACAGATTCAACCAAGCAAGAGCAGTGTATTGCATTTCATGAATTTCCAGTAAATTAAATATTAAGAAATATTAATTTTAACCTTAATCTTTTGGAAAAGTTACATGAACGTCACATGAAATTTAGGAAGGTGGTTTTTATATTTCATACATTTTTCATGTGTGATTTTTTTTTCACATGGCAGCTTTTCACTGATTCTAAATCATTCTAAATGATTCTAAAAAAAAAAAAAAAAATTATTTAGTCCTGTGTAGGTCTGTGCAGTCTTATTTAGTTCTGTGTAGTCTCAGTGTTGTTTTATGTAGCACCATGGTTCTGGAGGAACGTTGTTTCATTTCACTGTGTACTGTACCAGCTTTATGGTTGAAATGACAATAAAGTCACTTGACTTGATGAGTCCTGGGATGAGTACAGGCCAGTCTGTATGATCACAGCAGCAGTGCTTAGGTACAAATCTGCAGGATGCAAATGAGATTATCCACTTTTTATGGCAATTATGATATACAATAGTTTGAGTTATCTCATACCACAATGTTGTCTCTATTCTAAAATATATTGCATGGCAGTTTTAGAGAATGCTATTCCATTCTATTGTATACTTGTATATAGCTAGATTGACCATGAAGCACTCTAATCTCTACTTTCTTTGCCATTAGTAGTGCTTGGGT
This sequence comes from Pangasius djambal, assembly GCA_022985145.1. Classification (NCBI taxonomy): domain Eukaryota; kingdom Metazoa; phylum Chordata; class Actinopteri; order Siluriformes; family Pangasiidae; genus Pangasius; species Pangasius djambal. Next base: position 15,165,880 of record CM040994.1, read on the forward strand.
GTAGATCAGCAGTGTTTTATTGCTGGACCCAAATCAAATTTATCATCCAAAAAGCCATGGAATAATTTGAGATTAAGTGTCATCTCAGGGACCCATACCAGCATCTTGTTGGTGGGGAAAGGATATTAGTTGCAAGGAATAGAAGATAATGCAAAAATGCCAGGAGCTACCTGATTAAACAGCTTGAAATCCTTTGAAAACCATCTCATCTGCTAGATAGCTCTGGTTCCAAAAAACTATAGAGGATAGGGATAAACTAACTGCATTTTGTTTTGTCTCTCTGTATGTGTGCTGAGAAGGAAGGGGTTTAAAGTCATCACTCCTATTCCCTGATGAGAAATCCATTACCTTCTGGTCATCTGAAGAACAGGTTTTTGAGGCGGAGGAAAATCCAGCTCTAAAACCAAGGAGGCTCTCCAGCAAAACCCTCATGCATTTCCACAGAGGCAATAACACAGCAGATTTTAATGAGGTTTGGACATGATGATGGAAAACTACTGAAAATATTGGGAGTTAACAAGGAGAAAATGGGTAGGATTGATTTAAATCTGAACAGCCCTGAAATGTTTTGAGGAGGTAGGTGGTGAGGAAAAAAAGGAAGAAAGTGTCGAATTCCTGGCAAACATTCCATTCTTCATGTGAAGGCCACATTTCTAAAAAAAAAAAAAAAAAAAAGGAAGAAAAAGAAAATGCCACTTCAACATTGCTGATAAGAATAAACAAGCACATTGGGAGATTAGAGTATTCGTATTGCTCTTTATTGCTTTGCTTTTATCTCCTGATTTGAAATGCATGCAAATCAATCATGACGTCTCAGAGCAATGCACTGGCATCAGCAGTGAGCATGTTTTGAATTAAAGCTAGAGACATTAAACTGCCCATCTGCCCACAAGTTGAACCGAGTCATTCAGTAGGTCCTCATGCATTTTTCATTACTCAATAAAAGGATTTTTGGATTAATCATCTCTGGCTTGGACAGGTTTTAGCGATGGCTATGAAATATGAATAGAGCCTAGTTACACTTCTGACAGGGCTGCAGGGGTGTTCACAGACCTTCACCCAATGTCCAAGTCATTATTGTAGCTTGTCACGGCACTGAGGAAAAGGGGAACATGGTTACCCAATGTGAATTCTCACTGCAGGTTGGCTGTTTTTTGACACAGGTTATCACACGGTGACTAGGCTTTACTGTGGTGCCACAATCTGTGTTGCCACCCTTCAAAAATTTGCTAAAGCCTAGTGCACACGACACAATTTTAGCCCCGATTTCCCAGTAGCCAACTACTACCTTTAAAGGCTCTGCGACTACCCCCAGCTTTATTATTTTTATTTTTTCGGTCATGTACCAATTCCCACCCACCACTCACCTCGCCCCTATCATATGAGAGCTACCAACCGCCAATGACAGTCCAGCAGGAAATCAAATTAATCTGCTGTCCTGCGCAGCAGACCTCTGAATCCAGTTTATCATCCATTTGTGTGGTGAGTGCAAAATGTCAACACAAACACTATTGCTTCTATAAGAACTTATTTTGCATAATCATACCCAAATGGCTACTTTTTGCACTCTGCCTCCGGTTCTCTTTGCAGAACAGACAATCCTAGCTGCCCACATCTCCTTAATCAATATTTCATCAACAATTTTAGCTTACTTATCTTTTTTTCGTCAAAACAAAAAGCAACAAAGTCACATGATGGACATGTTTGTTTTTGTGATAAAGCAGGATCAGACACACTTCAGTGATCTCTCCAGGTTAGAAAAAGGGCTGTTTAGTGTGTAAACCTTGTGTACTCGTATAGTGTGCACACCCCTATGTCCACCAAACAATTGATCACAAACGATTAAAGATTAGAGATTTTGAAAGTCATGTATTTTTCACCAAAAAAAGGGGGGATTTTTTTTATTTAGCTAAAGCCATAGAAATCATAACCAAACTTATATTTATTCTTATAATTATTTGACTGATCCTTTGAATTGAATGATTTCTGCAGAAATGTTTGACAAATGTGCTCTATGACACTGAATCGAATTGAATTAATACAATCCTCAATAACTTTAAAGCAATTAGTTAAAAAACTCCAGAAAATAGACAACAAATTTTTCTACACATTTCAATAATGTTAATGAAATTAATCTGTACTGAGGAGTTCGGTGGAATTTCTTTTAAAGATAAAAGGGTTCCTGGCTAAAAAGTTATAAAAGTGTTCCAACTAATGCTATTGATGCTCTCTGAGATTCCTGTTATCAGAAAATCTAAATCTGAATCTAAGTAACCAAGCAACCAGCACTCATAAATTAATCACAGCTAAAAGGTGTGTAAGGCCTCTTTAATGGAGCTTCAAGACCTGACAGATGCTAAGTTGCCTGCTGGGTGAAGTGTAAAAGACATGGCTAAATGTGAGCGCAATAAAATCATAAAAGAGAGTGTGAAGAGCTGCCAGTGGCTGTTTCTTCAGTGCTTTTAGCCCTGCTGTTTGACCTGAAGTTCAACCCCGTCCATTCTACATAGACCTAAACAAATGTGCTGAATAACGGCCTCGAAATGAACAGATGTTCAGTAGACCTTAGCTAAACAGAGCAAAGTTAACTTAAGTGATTTCATAATATGAGATTAACATGCGTTGCAGCAAATTATAGACCAACTTTATGTTGTTGATATAAAGTGCTCAATGGTTTTGCTCTCTATATCTCAATATCTTACTGATCTTCTGGAATGATATAACCCATCTCAATGGTAGATTCTGTATTATTATTATTATTATTATTATTATTATTATTATTATTATTATAGGCTATGGACATAATTAAGGACTTATGATTTGGGCTGGTTGAAGGAGTTAATTTTTTTAGTTTGGCATTTAGCATCAAATGTATAGCAACAGACATCGGAGAGAACTAAAATGTGATCAAGTCAAAGCAAATCATGATTCACAGTCAGCACAACCTTGTTGTCAGTAATGAGTGGGAAAAAGAAGAAGAATCAAGAGGGAAAGAAAGTCAGAACCCTCATAGGTGTTTAGCATAAGATTTGAAATGCTAGGCTACGTGGTTCCTAATTTATAATTATTAATTATGTTTCTCATAGAAATGTTGAAACATGTGAACATATGCTTTTGCTTGAAATAAAAGTTGCTACGTTTGCTAGCTGGCAATCCTGACACAGGCCTAAGTGTGTATTTGCGTACAAACAGCACCCACTAACTTAACATGACTTACAGCTTCGTTTTTTAACATGTGCTAATACTCATACTGGAGCCAAGATTATCAGTGGGGGGTGATTTTTATTCAGTGTGTTGTCCCGAGCTACATTACACGGTCAATGGGTGCCTTTTATCACCATGGAGGACTGAAAGGGGGGCTGCCATAATTGAAATGATGAAATTAAGATGCCACAGGCAGCAGGGAGGCTCAACCCAGAGGTTTACATTCTCATGCCATGTTTGCCTGAAGCAAGTGAAGGCATGAAACCAGGCAGTTCCCTCCTCGCCCCCACTAGAATAGTTACCCTAATCAAAAGGGGACATCAGAGAAGGCTAGTTTGCTGGAGACAGATCCAGACTGTGCTGATAGCTATCAGAAGGAGGAGAAAGACATTTATTCACCTGATCTGGAATGTCCAGGCACTTGTAGAGACTTGAGACGCTTTTCACATAGCAGCCAGAGCTCAGGAACATATGGAGAGGCGCAAACTGTCAGATCCTCCACACTTGGCGTGTGTTAGAGCTGTGTTTGCTTTGACACCAATCCTTAACTGCTTCAGCAAAGAGTTGGCTTTTCTGGCTGTTTTTATTTGTTCTCAGTCGGCCTCAAAGACACATTTTTGTGCGTGTGTGTGTCTCAGAAGATTTCATTATTCTTTTTTTTTCTTTCCTCCTGTTGAAAGCTCAATATTTCTCAATACTTTGTGCCCTTAGAAGAATCAGAAAAGTCTCAATTTCTGGCATAAAAAAAAGGATGAAATAAACCAATTTACACTTTGCTTGAGTTTTCAAATCTGACCTTGACATGACTCAAAGCAGACAACAAACGTACTGTATGCTGCACTGGATTAAAGATACCTCTGCTCTGGATCCAGTCCAGTCTGCATTGCAAAGACAACATGATATCTTTTTTTGCATAATGGCCCCATATCAGAATTGATCAATTTTACGGATCAACACAAAAATAAATTTTGAAGCAGCCCAGGTTAACAAAAATAATGTTAGATCTAGTCCTAGATAATGATCATGAGCTCAATGGTAAAGTTCACAGCCTCAATCACAGTAAATGCTCTTTATGACCACTTCTCTGCTCCAATTCCAGGTCACCCTATCAAAGCTTGGAAGGCAACTGGGTTCTGAGACAGCCCAGTGGCAGAAATAACATGTTTCTTATACATAATAATGAATAAAAGGTTTAATTTACCCAGGAATTTCACTGGCAACTGAACACCGATGGGAGTTTGTGCACCAATGGCAATGGAGCCATTTTAACAAAAGCAGTGGTTAAAAACTGCCTAAAGACATCGAAAAACTCGCTAGCTAAATGTGACTTCCACAGTGAATGCCAAGGGTTTGATCAAAGTAGATTAGGTTATAAAGGTAGTCAGGGCATATTTTAGTGGAGCTTTTTCATTTTGGGGAGGAACTAGACTTGTGGTGAAGATACATGCCAAAGAGAATAAATATTTCAATTTTCAAATATTTCAATATTTCAATTTCAAGAAACTCTTCAGAAGTTAGTTTTTTAGTTTTCAGAAAAAAATATATATAGATAGATATATATATAGATAGAGAAGGAGAGAGACAGATGTGGAAAATGTCAAAGTGTGACCATATGAAGGGTTTTCCCAATAAACTGCTTTCTCTGACGTTCTCTGTTTTTTCTAATACAAGATGCAAAGTATTATTGTGTTTTAGTGTGGCCTAAGTTAAGCCATCTACCTTTTATCTATAAACAAGAAAATAAAATAGTTATTTCAGAGAGGATAGTTTTCAAGAGGCCTCAATTTTCACTACATAATTTAAAAAAATCCCTACTGAGCTATGATTACCCAAATGGTCATATGCTTAAAAACACTCCAGAATAAGCCCTTTGACAATATTAGTGCACATGGCAACATGTCTTTATTTAATGCTGGCACAGACACAGAGCCTGGCTCCCTAAGCTAACATTAGACCAAAGGCAATATTGTTCACACCACAGGTGCTGCTTGTATTTTCTGTTCAGAGTTAAGCTCCTCCCATCCATGGACCACTGTCAGCCACCTCACACGTCCAAAGTGCTAAGAGCATATGACTGCAGGCTCGCCCACGCTCTCTGTTCATTATTAATTGATGGCCAGGAGGTTGGTGTTAAAACAAGTGTATAAGATATTACTGAAAGACAGGATAATATTCCAGCTATCTATTCCCCTCTTTCTCTCGTTACCAGGCATTCAAAGACTTAAAGGTGTTCTGACTTTGTGGCATTCTAAGCCGTAAAGAGGATTACATGTGCAAATCCAAACAAAGCGCCCGTGGTATAGAGAAGTACACCAAGCAGAGGCCTGATATTGAAAATAGTTTTACAGGGACATTCTGTAAACAGCCGATTCAACATTGCACTTATTTGTCTAACTTATAATGTAGATCTGACGTTTTAATCCAATTTGGGTGTCCTCTACTTGCCATTTGTCCCTCATAAACTGGAATTCAGGCATCAGTGTGTGGTGGTTGTTCACTCCTTCCTTCTATATTTTAGACAAAATGCCAGCTGCATCATATTCTCGAAATAGATACAGCGAAGGCTTAATGTTAAGCAAAACAAGCTCAAGCATTAGAGCTGAAATGGACCTTTGCAAAGGCAGAAAGAGAGAGAGAGAGAGAGAGAGAGAGAGAGAGAGAATGGCCAGCCTTGGCAAGACGCCATTATTGGCAGGAAGCAAAACAGCAGAAGAAAGTGGTGTTTTTACACACCAAATGAATATGCATTTATGCTAAATGAATCCGAAGACTTGGGATGAGCTGTAGATGGTAAGTGTGTGTTGAACCCAATCGACCTCAGTGATCATGTAGTGATGAGGTCCTTGGCTATACAAAAAAAAAAAAAAAAAAAGATTTTTTCCATCTTGCAATCCATCCATCCATACTTACACATTGAAGATGATGAATAATTCCCCAATTTCATCTTTTATGTCCTTTGGCACCACTGAACCATTCGTGTGAGTTTAGCTTGAAATACAGCTATGGTGAATGAATGCTAACAAACCTCTACTAGAATTCATTCATTTTTTAGCATGATTAGAACAGGAACACCTCTGACTTGAAATTCTTTTAAAAACGTCCAGCTTGGTCTGAGCTGATCAAGCTGGTAGACTATCTTTGCCAGCAGGTGAGTGGTGGCAGAAAAGAAACCGTTTCTGAATTACTGCTAATAAGGACGTTTTCACATTTAGTCTGAAGTCCATGCTCAGGACTGATTCTGTGCTTGTTTGAGGTCGGGACTCGTAATCGCAGGTTTGCTTTCACATGCTGAACCATGGCTTGATTTTCCTGTGATACCACAGGAAACGAGGAGCTGATCTCATATGCAGGCCAGCACAAGACATGCCTTTTTCAGTGCTCTAGCGCTATAAAAGTCTGCTTTATATATCAATAACCATAATAACCGAGTTTTAGGCTGGTTTCGTTATACCATAACTGTAAGTAATGTGACAATTTGGACCAATCACACTATTCGGCATGCAGCCCCAAGCACAGATTTCATGCAGACCATGCCGCAGTTTGGTTGAAGCAAACCAGACCACCATTTTTAAAAGGACCAGGGTTCGGATCTCTGTTCCACTCAGTGGCTTGAAAGCAGCATTCACACTTCACCAATTGTACCAGACTTGTGGCTAGACTCCAAAAAAAAAAAAAACCTAAGTTATTTTTAAGAAAATAACATGGCAGTAAGGTATTTGTTGATCGGTTTAGTCAAGTAATAAGGAAAAGGGAAAATAAAATTGTTCAGACCAAGCTAGATTTTTAGCAGGGATATCAGTCTTGAGCAGGTGTCAACCTGTATGTTCTTTGGATTATTTAAAACTGATAATGTTGGTCATTTCTTCTAATTTTGTATCCTTGGGATCCCACTGGCCAGAATTTGGAGATTTAGCAATTGGGTACGGTGCCTTTCTGAGCATTATCTCCAAAAACAGACAGTCCTTGTTCGATTCCTCGTTTTAATACATCAGTGGCAGCTCTCCAGGGAATCCCATGTAGTCAGAACAATAAAACTTCAAAGGCTTTGTTAATAAGTAATCAGATTCAGAATTGTGGAAGGCCTCTTGGAGTATTAACAGAGCAGGCTGATATGTCACCCCTCAATAAGATGGATGGATGGAAGGATGGATGGATGGATGGATGGATGGATGGATAGATGGATGGATGGATAGCTAACTAACTTAACTAACTAACTAACCAAATAAATAAATAAAAGAGATAAAGAGAACATTCAAAAAAAGAACTGGGAATGGTTTTTCATCAATTACGGCTGCTTGTTCTAATTAATCATCTTTGAAGACTTTATTTTAGGGTGAATTAAAATTGTCAATTGTGTTTTAGGCATTTGGAATGAGATCAGGACCCCTTAGAAACTGCAAACCCAGACTATAATGTTGTTGACGGAGGGGCCTTGTGTTCCTGAAAGTGAGACTGAAGTAGCTTTAGTCAGGAGTACGCTAGCAGCATCTGGGCCACTCCACCCTCCAGTCGAGTTTCTCTCTTCAATCTTCACACGCACTCTTGTCCCACTCTTCAGGCAGCTTGTGACGCCTTGTCACAAATCACAATCATTCTAACTCGACTCGCTGAGAAAAGTGCACACTTGAGTAGAGAATTGGCTGGACTGCATAGCCTGCGTCATTTGATGGCTTCTTGAGCCTTTGATAGCAACAAGCAATCCATTCGGCACAAAGTCCTTGAACGGTATGCAACGTTGTGACTCTGTCAACATACTTTTTTTTTTCTCTTTATCTGTGATGCTTCATTCCACTGACACGTCATTCTTGATTTGTGCAATCGCTTGAAGTCAATGCTGGATATCTTTGAGTTCACTTTGAGTTCTTTTAATATGTCCATCATTTGTTTGGCTCTGAAGGTGGGCAGAAGTAATACTCTGGAACTTCAAAGGGAAGTTTGCTTTCTTAAAGCAAACCCATGTTCCTCTGAGCAGCTAAATTACATGGAAAATGGCAGGTTCAGTTGTACAAATTATAGCTGAACTTTTCAACCAGTGAAATAATAAAGCAGCCAGGCCTGAAATTTGCTCACATGTCAAAATGTGATCTAACCACGTGCATGCTCTTTAAGCTGTCTTCTGACTTGTCAGGCTTTATTATTATGGAGAATCGATCCATGTCATCAGTTTTCAGGGGACCAGGTCTTCTCCAGAGCTATTAGATGCTGACTCAAAATGTACATGTGATTGAGGAGAAATTGTCCCCAACTACTATGTCATTTTAGTACCTATCAAAAATTAACTAAATGAATGCATTAATATCCATAGCTGGTTGTTTGTTCACGTTTTGGGTGGAGATCTTTCATTCCGACATGGATGATATGGTGATGGGTGGTGGTTTTCCTGCATGGCACATATAAAAATGTAACAAAAATAGAGCAAAAAAAAATTGTTTTTTTTTTTTGTTTGTTTTTTTTAATGTATACATTTTTTATAATTTTTCGTAAACCAAAAACAGTCTTTTATGCGGTTAAAATTAAAATATGCATTTCACTGTGACGACGCTGTCAAGAGAATAGACTTCTACTGAAAAGCTTGCTTGAGTATAATTTCTTTATTGTTTAATCAAGAATATACCATACACAGTTATAAAAAATAAAATGTAATATAAAGTCAGCCATAATCAACACTTTAGAAAATTCCTCTGTAATATCCATCTAATTGCCGTGACAAAAATTGTCATTTCTATCTGTAGTGTCCTTCTTATCTTAAGTAGTAAAAGAAAAGCACAGAAATATAAAGAAATTAAAAAAAAATTATATGCTCAAAAATTATTTTTTAGCTACACAGGCTAGATAGCAGTCCTATCTGGACTAGCCTGTGAAGATATAGTTAAAAACAGTTAGTGGATGTAACATTTTAGTTACATTTGAAACATTTATTCTTAAGCAAATTAAAGTTGAGTCTGAAGGACAATTGTCAGTTTGACAAACCTGTAAATTGCTATAGAGGCTTATTTATAGCAATTTTAGCAAGGTTTTACTATTTCGTCATAGCTAGCTGTAGTGTCGTTATCAAGTTAATAAGTACATTTATAGCATTTGGCAGACACCCTTATCCAGGGCGACTTACATTTATCTCATTTATACAACTGAGCAGTTGAGGGTTAAGGGCCTTGTTCAAGGGCCTAGCAGTGGCAGCTTGGCAATGCTGGGCATGGAACTCATGACCTTCCGATCAGTAATCCAACATCTTAACCACTGAGCTACCACTTCCCAGTACCATGATGTGCTGAGATGAAGCTTGCCATCAGGTAGACTTATTGATTTTTAGCATTAGATAATTCAGCTCAGGATGTAAGCTGAAAACTGTGAATGGTTTCTCCTCAATCTTGCTCACCATTAACGTGAAAGACGGAAGCATCGACAACAATGTCTGTTGCCTGCTGTGTGAATACAGCTGAGCAATCAACATAAGAGGTGAACTTTTTTTAAAGATATGAAGTGTGATATTCACAAATGGCTCCTATTTTTTAAATAGTAAAGGATGTATTTTTTGATGGATACCAAAATGTCCTGAAAACAGCCTAAAAAGCAGACACATCAAGACCAATCTGGATTGTCAAGCTATGATTGAGGAAATACATCCTGTAATTGCAACTGGCCAGTTATAAATCACAAAAACACCCATCCAAAGCATGACTCATTCTTGTTACACCCTTTCAACACACTTAACTTGCAAGACAGGCCTGAGTCATGTTTTGTACACACGTGTTGATGCGTCATTGTGGCTAAAGTCTAAAAAACAGCCAAGTTAAGAAATTAGGTAAAAAAAACTTCTGCCTCACTTTTAAGAAATCATAAATATATTTTACCAAAACAATGTGGAAATGTTTTATTTAGGCTGCTTTCTAACCTTGTCTTGACTGTCTGCAAGCAAAGATCATGTGAATAAGAACCAGTAGTGGTAAAAAAACAGTCAGTCTGCCTAAAGTTTATAGAACATTTCTGGGTTTTGTCAGGCTGCCTGAGATACATTTTTTAATTAAAAGATGTGGAGCCATTTGGTTTTAGCATAAGAGCTTCAAAACCATCAAACACTGAATGCTAATAATAATAAGAAGAAGAAGCAGAAGGGCTTTTTCACAGATTGGATTTGCTGAAATGCATTCTACAGGAAATCCGCTATGATGGCGGAACAGCTCTGTTTAAGATCCCCAGACTTGTATTGAAAACTGCCTCGATATGAAGAGCCCTTAAAGAAATCTGACCCTTAGAGTAAAGCTGGTCGGCTTCTTTAGATACTGTGATGGAAATATTCTTCAAGGCAGCATGCTTGGCTTAGTTTAATATCCTAAATGCACTACAGAGCTTGCTTAATTTCCTCCTTAGATATGCAGCCATCCGATGCTGTCACTGTATCTGTGTGTTGCTGGTGGGTTGGGGTGGAGAATATTGCACTGGCATTGCTGAATAGCTTCTCTGTGCACTGCGCCGAGGTTCGTGTGTATGTGTGTGCGTGTGAGTGTGTGTGAGACATGAGCATGACTCACTCTGTGTTTTCTATTGACTCGACAAGCCTGCGTCATTGGCTATCTCATATGAACAGAATCCAATAGGGTAACTGTTTGCAAACGCTCTTGGCTAAGACATGTGTGTCTTAAGTATGCGCTCACGAAGATAGGCCTGGATAACTATATTTACAATGCAGCCTTCTGTGTATCAATGTGTAGAGAATGCCACTATTCAATAAGTAAACGTGTTTGCGTGTGCTGAAATCTTCACACATGCATCGGTAAATGAGTCTAAAACATACGCACCATAATGAAACAGCGACACGAATCTCTTTCTGGTATGGGAGAATCAGCAAACACAACCTGGGTGTTTAAAATTCAGAATTTTATTTATTTATATGTTTATTTATCGAGAAGGTGGGGGGAGGCAGTGGCACACTGTGTAATTTATATTGTTGAGAAACACATTCGGTGTTCCTTTTCACATCTATGTATGAGCGACGGCAGAGCGGAGGCGTGCAGGCTGAGCCGGATCCTGAATGCCGCACTGACAATGAAGCTTGGAGGGACTTCAAGGTCACAGCGCAGAGAGCTCTGTGAATGAGAGAGTGAGAGGAAGAAAAAGAGAAGGGGGGGAGAACTGAGAGACGAGCGAGAGAGCAAAGCGAGCTGGAGGCAAAACGCCGATTCGCCATGCGATGCTTGCATATCAAGTTGCTGCCCTGTGTCCAAATTAAGAAGGCTAGAGAACATCACAGTCACTGAAGCACTCGTCCTTTTCATACATGCTCCTAGCCATCTTTCCACACTTTACCAAAAACTAGGTGAGCACAAACAAGTTAATTACAATTTATCTAAGGATGACCCAATTAGCTTGTGCACAAAGGTCCCTCCAAAAAAAAAAAAAAAAAAAAACAACCAGGGATCAATTGGTGGCCTAATTTGCAACTAATTCAGACCATCTGGTTTAGCAGCCCATGGAGTGACAGGTATTCCCCTTTCCTATATTATCTCGACTATTTGCTCAGACTAGTGGAGCAGAACACCCCTGTGCATCTCTCTCGCTCTTTCAAATCAGCCTGACTCCACTGTTCCGGATTCCTGCCTTCCTCCCATCGACCTTCCCGCAGGTAACACTCCTGGACTGAACTCAAGGCAAACAAAGCACGCTCTGTCCAGATCCATCTGAGAAAAGGGCAGCACTTTCACTGACAATTCGAGCACCAGGGGCACTGCATTATGGTGCTGACTGGAGAAGGCTCACAGCGGTGCTGTGTAAGGAATAAAACACTTCAGGGTGTGCTGTTTTAGGAAAATAATCAATGACGGTGTGGTGCAACATGAAGAAGTGGAGTTGATTATTTTCCAATAACGGCACATCACGGAGTCTTTTATTTCTCTTCCAGCGATTTCAAACTTTAATTTGTTAACGGACTATCATACGCATCATACTTTTTAACAATTTATAGTTGCACTTAATGTTGTGGAATGTCCACAAGACAATTTAGTTCCTGTTATCTCTTATGTTATAGTAGCTATAAACAGTCATTTGCTTGGCATCCTCTCTTTTTTTTTTTCTTGACATTAATAAGACAAAAAAAAAAAAAAAACGCAGCTTGTCATCTTACCGAGAAACCGGGAACTGCAAAATCCTCCGCGCTGAAGACTTTCCCATGGCAGAAGCACTGACACTGGAGAGTCCTTCCATAGTTATTCAATAAATGTCTCCTTACAGAAGTTTTCAGCGCGTGAACAATTTTACAGTTCTTCCGTTGTTTAATAGCAACACTTTTATTTGTTTATTATTAGGCTTAGACGATGTGGCACATCAACCATGCAAACCTGAGATTTGATTTACAGCTGGCACTACTGCCAGAGCCGTGCTGTTATACAAAATTAATCAACAATTCAACAGCACCATGGTATAAAGAACATTGTTATTCTGTGTAACTATTTGTGCGCTTCAAGGATAATGGGAACGTAGTGCTTTTGTCACGATGTGAGTTCTGTTATGAAAGGGTGCTGCATTTTTCATCGCTTTATTTCATTCTCTCTGGAATGAGACTGAAAGACAGGTTTTATCCTTCAGAAATTGCTTAACTTTGCATGTTACCTCGCTATTGTTCAGGCTCTATTTAGAGGCAATTCGTTGAAATTTCCAAAGAGGCTCCAGAGGCTCTTTTTTTTTTTTAAGTAACGTGCCTGGATTGCTGATAATTGCTCCAAACGTAGCACGGCTGATAGCGAAGCGCCAGGGGAGCCCAGAGAGATATCAGTAGCTGTTAGCAGTCAAACAGTAAATAGTTGATGGCAAACGCCTGATAGTCTGGCTCCTGATAGAGTCTACCGTCTCACTTTATCAGTCGCAATTAGCACGCCAAAGTATATTCTTGGGTATACACAGGAACTCTTTTCCCCCATCAAGTTCTATTTGTGTCTCAAGACATGGGACAGAGTGGGGAGAGTGACCGGAAAGCTTGACTGGAAAGCTTGTATATGTGTGTGTGTGTGTGTGTTGCTTTATGAATGCACACCCAACGCTTCATGTGAACAAGCGATCCTTGAGAGAAGAGCTCTAGAATGGCGACAGGGACCTGAAAAGACATTCCACAGAGTATAAGCCACTAAGCCTGCATTTTTATTTATTTTATTACTAATTTATTTATTTTATTTTTTTTTGCTATCCAGTTGCAAGAAATTTAAGCCGCATATTCCTGGCTTAACCCTGGAAAGCTTAAAATGTTCTTAAAGCAGTGTGAGAATCATAATTAAATGTTTCCCCTGACATTTTTCATGTGTTCACTTTTCCTAGGACTCTACAATTAATCATAATTTAATGTCAAACGGATACGGTCCTTTGGCTGCTGTGCATAATTGAGCATTACTTAGATTCTCCGAAGGTACTGGTATGTATGAAAGGAAGATACACATCACCCTGGCTCTTGCACACCTCTGTTTTGAATCACACTGCCAGAAGTCAGCCATGCCCAGGCTGTAACCCTATGATTAATTGCACCTCGCTGGAGAGATTACCATGCAAGGATATTAATAATTCCAGGTTTGCTTCTTTTTAAGATTAGTAACAGGCAGGGAAAGCGAAGCAGCTCGGAGGTCGAATCGGTTCCCACTTGCTTTTTTATAGGATTCCTTATCTAGCCAGCAGCTGCTTTGTAGTTATTTCATGAAGATTGCTGTGATGGGCTCAGCGGGGCTTAACCTCAAATCACCTGTGAAGAAAGCTGATTTTCAGTCATGCATTAAAAAATATGGCCAACATACACCCCAGCATTAATGCAGCCTACTTTTCACCTCTTCTTTTTTCATGGAATAAGGGAATAGTTTGAGCAGTTTGAACCACAAAGTAGAAAGAAGGAAAAGTGTGGTTCCATGCCAACTTGGTTTCATTCATAAAAATCCATACAAAGGCAACTGTTACTGAATTTCCTAATGAGAGATTATAAAAAATAACCTTACTTGCTAGGTATTTGGTGTGGAACCAACCTGGGTTAATGTTGTTTATATTTGAGCATTTTAAAACTTGTTAGATGAGATACTTTTAAAGCATTTTTGTGACTTTCCTACAGTCAAGTGATTTACTGATTTGGCTATGCTCCTACTGAAACAGCTGTTACTAATGACCCCCTGTAGGAGTGTAATAACGCCTTCTGATGCTCCGAGGCAAATTCCCTCATTTTCCTCATCGTCTGTTGTTCATCTTGAAGAAAATCAAAGGAAATGCACCACAATTGGCCCCTGAGGGGAGTGGGAGGTCTTCAAGGTAAGGAACAAAACCTTCAATCTTCATGCCCCTGTTATTGAAGCTGCTGCATGCAGAATTTTAGCCACTCTTGAAAAGAGAACGAGAATCATCTTGGTCATGCAGGTCAAAACTCAGACCGAGTTAGAAAGATGTGAGCTGTACAGAAAGGCAGAAGAGATTGGCACGTGACAGGTGCCATAGATCAGAGAACCAGAGAAAACCCAACTCTTTTTAAGAAGAACAAGTGCTAAGATATGCACCAAAACATTACAACTAACTCTGCAACCATTCATTCAAAATACAAACAAATATTTCATGAAAAAAAATTTATTCAATATGCACTAGGGGTGTAATAGCTGCATCAGTATTTGGATTTAAACCCAAAGTGGGCGTGGCCTTATCCGGAAGAGTAGTAACAAGTAACACTGGGGAAAAAAACTGTCTACATTAAACGTTTAATTGGCATGTACCTGTGTATTGGTCCTGTCTCCACCCCGTCCCATCACTGATCTGTTACCTAATGTGTGCACCTGTTCTGAATTCAGCCCTTAGTTGGTTTTTCCCATTCGTTTGTCTTTATACACTGTCGCCTCAGTCTGTCGCCTCATACTGCAGTATGCGTAACTGAGCCTTATGTTCCTGCGTTCCCTGTTCTTTGTCTCCAGTTTTACTTCCATGTTTAGACCCATGCCTGCGTTACTGTTTGATGATGGAGGATCCATGATTATGGATATACCTTTAATTAGCCTGTCTGCCTGTACCTTGGCCCCTGCTACGTTTCCTGACCCTATGATTCCTTGATTTCCCTCTAAAATAAATAGCACATTGATTTCACACACGTGTCCTGCCTTCTAATCGCATGTTCCAGGACACAGTATTGTCAGTACAAAAATAGATTTGAGTAATCTGGTAAAAAAATAATCACAATAATGGCCTTTTATAATGGCCTTTGGATTTAAGCCAAGTCATTTTACTTTATTTATTTGGTAGTTAACTTAATTATCTGAGGGTAAGTCAAATGAAAACCGTAAAAGTGTGACATTATAAATTAGAGACAGTACGCAGCTGTAATTTATGCAAGGCATCAGCATCAGCATCACTGGAACACTTTTAGAAAATGGAGATTATGTAGAAAAATGTTAGACTTCTGTGGCACCTATTTGCAATAAACAATGCAAAAAAATGTTGTTTTTTTTTAATTAAGGTTTTCATTCAGGTTTTCGGAATAAACCACTTTTAAAACTGACCCTGTTTCAAAATGTACAGTGTGAAACTATATTCTAGAACTGTATTTGTTAGAAAATATCTCAAGCTTGTGCAGTCATTATTTTTATTTGTACCTGCCAGAGATATTTTCTAAGAAATACAGTATAGTTGGTTCGATTTCCCAAAATGTAAACAAACTAGTAGCCTAATTTAAACCACCACAACCTGGACCAGGCAGTTACTAAGGATGAATGAATGAACACTGTAAATCCATCGCACGTCAATAAATATGGTGTTTGTTCCGATGCTCACCTTCAGTCTCAAGCAGATGTCCTAAAATAAAAAGAATAGTGCGCCTTCTACTCATCCCTAATATGTACCTAAAACATATTAGCATTCTGAACTGGTCTTCTCATTGACCTCTTTCCCCCAGGTGACCAGACTGCAGTCAGTAATAAGTAAAAATAAAGGGAAAGCAGATGATGTACTAAGAATCATATTACTGCCAATGTCTTATTGATGCTTTGAGGGTCAGTGACTTCAACAATAAATCGTGAGTCATCCAGATAATGAGTAAGAGCCATTACCTCTCGAGACTAGAAATTTACTTAATGCTAAAAGTTCAGCAGCATTATTTTCCAGCTAAGATGACAGCAAGATTATACTCTGACCTTGCCGATGTCCCCATGGCAGCAATAAGCAACACTGCCATTTGTACCATTCACAACAATCCCTTTTAGTCTCTTTGTTTTTACTTCGATTATCATCATGCTCAGACCTGAAGATAATGGAATGTGAATGCAAACTCTGGCAGAGAATCATCATGTGTTGGTGTACTGCTGAATCAATGGCCTTTTTTTCATTCAGACTCATGCGAATACCTGCTCCCTGTGACATTGAGAGCTGCCGGTGCATGCATCAGTGATCCGGCCCTCTCTTGGTAAACACAAATCTGAACATGGCATCGCTAGCTCTGCAAATGCTCAGCTCTATTGATTTGCCATTAGTGTCCATCTCGCTGGATTTTTATTTTTTATTTTTTCAAAGCAAATACTTGTGTGTTGACTTTATGGCGACTGGCTCTGCGTTAGGTGCGGTGTTTTGGAATGGAGGATGAGACGGAATGAGGATATCTGTGTAAACGATACCCATATTTCTAATCAAACATGCAGGCTTGTATTTGCATATATGCTCAAGCAAGTTACACAGTAAAATCCCGAAGAGCAAATGAGCTCTTACAATGTGTGTCTAGTCAGCCCAGAGTTTCTCAGATTAATTTTCTATAGGTTAAAAAAGGTGCTAGCACATAGCAGGTCTAAGATTAAATTTCTGGTCAGTGGTTATCATGACGCATGACATTTTGCAAAGTATATGAGACCCACCGTAGGTCCTGATTTACATGAACAATTCAATTCAATTTTATTTGTATAGTGCTTTTAACAATGGACATTTACAGCTTTACAGAAATAAATACATTCAGGATATAAATTGTAAATGTATGAATTTATCCCTAATGAGCAAGCCAGTGGCGACGGTGGCAAGGAAAAAACTCCCTGAGACGATATGAGGAAGAGGTATGAGAGGAACCAGACCCAAAAGGGAACCCATCCTCATCTGGGTGACAGTTATAAATAATTCCCTTCTATAACTGTGTACTTCATGGGCAAATAATGCAGTTGTGTAACCAGGAAACTGATTACAGTTTTCACATGAAGTCTGTTTTGTTGAACCTATCCACTGTCCACTGATGACCACTGTTTGTGGGACACCAGTTTCAAAATCCAATGCTAAGAAATGTGCGCAAAATAGAGACTTATCTTCGTTTCCGTTCCAATCCTTTCAATCCATCTACAAGTGATTCTCCATTCACATGTATTTCCACAATTTACTTTTGAAAATGTAGTTTGTTGAATCCACCAGTCTAGTGGTACAATCCATACTGCAAAAGAAGATTTTGGATAAGATCCTTTGGAACACTTTGTATTCAAGTGTAACCTTAAGCAGTAGGGCCACCTCATCATCAGTCTGCACGTATGAATCATTATGTTTGTCATTTCCATTTTAGAAATTTTGGTCACATTGCTGTTTTTCCACCTTTCAGCTTCTCTATCACTCAATACTGTATGTATGCTCTTAACTTTATTCTTGAGGTGTTTGACATAACAGTTTATGAAATATTACTGCTAACTATACACCTGCATATTTCAGATAGCTGTTCGAAATAATTTGTGCTTTTCTTCATCTGTATAGTCAGCCGAGTATTAAGAGCACTCATGTTTGACTGGAGAGGCTTTATGGTCTACACATGATTCATAAAAACAGAGATGACGAACAGGAGAGTAACAATGCAGGGTTTATTCTCGGAAATTGATATTCCTGTGTGGGTTTGTTGTCTGAATCGGAAATTTAGCTCTGTCAAACAGTTACATTATATGAAGTTATTTGCTCATTATTGGTCAGGTTATACCAAAATGCACCTTTACGACACATTTTGAACCACAGAAGAACAAACAGCCTGAGGAGGAAGAGTAAGGATAATTCTTGGTTAGGGTTGCCAGTGGGAAACTCCTCCTGTTGGCTAAACATTCACTCCAGACTTGTCAAAGCAAGGCATCAGATTTGGACAGCAGTCTACTCGGCTCCGAAGTGACACCATCGGATTTAAGGCTCGACTCATTCTTCCTCTTGGAGATGTACATACTTCTCTCTGTGAGCTTACAGTGCACTTTGTCCGGCTAGGGAATTTACTGCCGAGCGCTCCAGTGTGTAACAAGCATTAAAGAAGTAGCTCAGACAAGTGCTGATTTATAGGACTCGCTAGACAGACAGTATTGTTCAGAAAAAAAAAATGAACTGGGGAGAAGGGAGGAGAGGCATTTGCTTGGGCGCAGCAACACAATCGGGAACTGTGACATAAAAGGCCAGGGAAGTGCAGACCTGTCAGCACATCTAAATAACAATAACCACCCAATAGTGGCTTGGACCCGGTGGCATTCAGCCAATCTCTCCTCACTTTGCAATTACAAAGAGCTCCAGGCTCCGGGTAATCGCCATTGATCTCCGTCAGCCTGGCCAAACGTCATTGATTCAGTTTGGGAAGACTCTTGGGGCTGGAGGAGAAGAAAGACTGGAATGTTGGAACCCTTCACTTTTTTGTTCCTCTGTCCCATGCTATTGAAGATCACAGACTCAGGTGCCAACTTAGTTGTTGGCGCAGTTCCTGAAATGACTTGTAGTGGTTCTCGATCCTTATTTTGTGATCCAAAAGGTTTTAGATAGCTGTGAGTGAGCAGCCTTGGGTCATGGAAGAGGTAGTATTGGTGCCTCCCAGATCCTGACCATGGTTCACCACTTGACAGCCCTAGTTCTATGGTGTGAATTTTTTCCCCAATTTGATCACCTGCCAATTCCCACTCACCAGCCAACAGCTTCCAACCAGGGAGGGTTAGGGCTAATATGTGCATCCTCTGAGATGTGTGAAGCCAGTCAATCACATCTTTTTTTTTTAGAATTGCTGCTCATGTTACATCACAGCGCAGCGTAACACACTTATAGTTAAGTGCTATCTGCCCTTTTCCACATACATGAGCTCACAGACACCCACGTTTGGCTAGTGTCACTGTGATTTGCAATAGAGACAGAGTTTGCTATCCCTCCCACCCAGGTGGCACAGCCAATTTTCCTACTTTGGTTCCTGGCCATGCATATCTGTGAGATCGTCAGGATTTGAACTGAAGATCTCCCGACAATAGGGTACAGTGTGCTTTTAATTTGGAAATGCTTTCTTTTACTTTTCCAAGGACTGAAATTTTGAAACTAAGCAAGTTTTTGTTTTCGCCTATTTCATCTCTTGTGTGCAAGTGTGTTCTTGCAAAAGGAAATAGGCTAGATAAATTTAAAAACACACACTTTGTGTGAGCTTGAATAAATGAATGGCCTTGTCGTTTATGCCCCATGACATATAACCTGACGTTCAATAATGGAATTCTGCACTTGCTGCTAGTGCTGTCTCTACTCAAAAGCAACATAAAACTCCTAACAGCCTAAAAGTAAACTGTAGCAGTTCACAAAACTGCATATTGCACCCGATATTTTTGAAACTTCATTAATTTCACTGACAATCCTGGAGGTGAAATTGCATCAGTTTCCCTATAGGCATTAATTTGTATTCTTATTGCAGTGTGCCCAGCTGGCGAACAAACTCCATAGTTCAGCTGAAAGTAGCTCCAAGGACACATGCTTCTAAGGCGACTACAAGCCAATTATTCTCATTTCATATGTAAACATAATAAATAGCTGCATGAAGCACAAAGTGCTAAGTGCCCAGCTTCTTGAGTTGAAAGTTTACTCCACAGTGTGCGAAGAGAGCTAGCTCTTTCTAAAGACAACCAATTATTGTGCTAAGCTAAGCGATTTTTTCCCCCTATCTTCAGAACACACACATAGAGGAAACGTAGTCCTGATGAATTAACTCTTGGTCAATAAAAAAAGAAGAGATTAATTGCTGAAAAGTTAAATTAGGCCTGTATGGGCTCAGTGAACATTTGCAGGAAGGGTGGGGTGGTGGGGGGGCTTTCAAAAAGGCTTTACAGAAAAAGTAATTCTCCATAATTGTCCATTTTTTATTCATAATATATGGTCTGTGCTGGAACTCAGGGATAAAAGAAAAACCAGATAAGGGCATAATAAATTAACTCATGTTTAAAGAAAAATCTTCGATTTAATAGAAGATGAAATGGCTCTTCTTTTAAAAAACAGGTGATGCACATGTTCTCAGCTGGATAAAGTCCATTATTGTTGTTCTAATGTTTTCACACTAAGATTGCTCTATCTTTACACAGTTGGCTTGACCCTCTGTGAAAGTCAATGCACTTTTTGCGCATATAGTGCCATCTCCATTCCCACCAATTATGTTCATAATGAGAACGTGGAACCCTACTTCGAAAGATGACATGCATGCAAGATAAGTGAAGGAGGTTATATGTTGCCTAGTAACGTGCCCTGTATTTAACCCCTTCTTCTCTGCATGTCTCTTCTCAGTTGAAAGTGCAGCTATTGGTGAGGTCACACATTTAGCAGAGCAAATGATTTCAAGACTTTCATTTCATTCAATTAAGTCTCTCGGCCACAAACTTCGGTGTGGAGGCTGTATTATTGATTTGTATGATGCATTGAGGGTGTGAGAGGTAATGGACCAGGGAAGCTTAAAGAATCAGTATTGAACTGTGCAGGGAAAATAGAAAAAGCACGATCATCCTCAGTAATGGCATAAATAAGAGATCAGGACATATACACAAACCGAACAGAAAAGGTTTGGCTTAGGAAGGCTGTAGATTAAGATTATGACTGTATTATTGTAGTATTCTAACTCTACTTCCACTTCTGTCGTATCTATATTTACTTGTCAAGATGCATTCCCAGTATATTAAGCACGGAATTATAAAACAATGGAGTGGTATGATGCGGCCAGACCTCTGACTGATACCAAGTGCTGACACTGAAGACTCCTTCAAGTCTAAATAAAATCCCCTAAATGCTAAATAAACATCTCCTTACAGAACGCATCAACATATTAATGATTATACGCATTTTTAATTTCCCACCTAAGTTGTTACTACAGAAACGATAAAGAACATATTAGCTTGTCAGAGCTGCTGTTATAGAAAATTAATCGACATTGTCTTACCAATCATAATAGAGAATTCGACATTTCTGTGATTTAAATAGCAATACCCAAAGTATCTCAAAAACCACACTTCAAATAATGACAAATGTCTCTGTTTATACTGTTTACTTTGTGTTCAAATCTTATGGACCTATTGTGGACAGATAGTCAAAGGTTGTTCTCTGTTTTGTTTTGTATTTTTCCAGACTTGTGTACAGTTGAATATCCTCATATTCTAAGCATGTGTCATTTTCACAACCACCATCAGATTCTAATATATTACACAGGCCTACTTTTCATAGATTTCAGAAACTACTAGATTGAATTACCAAGGGGAAACCCACAACAGTACAGTCTGGGTCTCAGGAGGTTAATACAGATAGTCACTGCTTTTCATCACAAAGAATTCGACAAATATATTAATTAACCAAGATCTAATGGCATAAGATGATACGGCAAAGTTCAGCCAGTGTCAAAATTGTTGACCTCACATTTACTCTGTGTTGTTACTTGTGACATGAATCTCCATTTCTTATTGCTCATGTGTGCAGTAAAATAGCCAGTGCCAGCTGGTTATGTGCAGGCTTCAGATGTTTTATATAATTATTACTCTGTAATAACGATTTCTGGAGCCTTGTTCATCTGGAGCTTGTTTACCAGGCGCTCTTCAGTCTATGTGAGCTTGATACTCTCGCTTTCAGAGCTTTGCGTCATACTCTGGCCTCAGAGCTCTAATGCATCTCTAGACGGAGCTGATCCATCCTACAGCATTAGCAGCCAAGTAATAAGCCCTCTCCCTGGGAGAAGCCCCATGATCTGGGAACTGATCGGAAAGGTGATGCACGCCGCATGTAGGAAATGTCATGAGGAGAGATAGTGTGGTCTAAGAGAGAAGAGGGTAGTTTTTCTTTTAATACCCCTAGCTCTATCTGATTGCTGAATGCTGTAGAATGGAAATGCTACCTCAGTAAAGATGAGGTGGGAATGGTGGAACTGGAAGTGATTGCGTAAACAGACTGGATGGTTAAATTTGAGTTAAATATTTCGTTTTGCTTTTGTTCATTTGGAGACATGATAAGGAAAATTCATGTAAATAATGATGAAGCATTATCTACTTGTGTACTCCCCACTCAAAGATTAGGATTATAAAGTCATGTCCACATGGTTCTACTTGCATACTTGTGTGGTAGCTAAGCTCAACATTGTTCTTGACATTGCTTTTAGTGCCAGGAACTCCCATAAACGGTTCACTGCAGCCAATTTACTTACTGTTTACTTTATGGCTCATTTAACTCACAGCAAACGCCAAAGCCTCCCAGGAGGATTTCTTCCTCTTCTGAAAAAGCAGAAGTATCGTATAGCATTGCCGAGCTGCAAAGATGCCTCTATTGCAACTCGCTCCGATGCGCAGGAGCAGTAATCTTCTGTGGTCAATAATGAATTATCCTGATATAAAGCCTGATGCTGATAATTCTCAGCGAGAGGCGACGGCACTTTCTCTGGCTAAAATTACTTTGGAATGCCTCCATGGCCTCTGGCCTTAGGGACTGCACTTTTAAACTTGTTTTGCTTTTGTAGTTCCTCATGGTGCAACTTTGCCATTCTGTATCTTTTGGCAGACAGCAGCAGTTTGTTTTGGGCTAAACAAGGCTCATTGTGAAAGAATGAGAGATCAGCAAGTTAAGACTGTCTTGGAATCCCAGCTTATGGGCCCTCTGTAGTGGAAGACGATCACGGGTGGCCCTGGGTGATCCTGGGATTCCAATAGGTAGATGGAAAGTAGTGCTTTCAGGGCTGGGTTGTTATAGGAGCCTCAAGCACAAAAGATCAGTGACAGGAATTCGCATGTCACCCATTCACTGGCTGTAGTGACTCATCCTTTCGCCCAGAGGACACAAAATGGAGAAAGATAGAGCAAGATTGATTGAGGGGTCACTGGGATTCTTGGCAACTTTCCCACAGCCTGAGGTGAAAGAGGCGAGGGAGGACTCTGGTG
The DNA here is from genome assembly GCA_022985145.1 of Pangasius djambal. Lineage (NCBI taxonomy): Eukaryota > Metazoa > Chordata > Actinopteri > Siluriformes > Pangasiidae > Pangasius > Pangasius djambal. The sequence goes on from CM040994.1 coordinate 15,189,201, forward strand.
CTGCCACATGGCTGTTTACATTGTGAATGACACTAATGAATTTGAATGCAGATTTAGAAAGATCACAGGAGACATGACATAGGTGGAGTTCTTGAGTGCCTTTATCTTGTAATGGCCCAGTGCTTTATCCATGCAACTCTTGGTCAAAGCTCTCTAACCCTTCTGTTGTACTTGGGTCAAAATGATTCATTGATTCATTCATCTACAGTAACCACTTAATCCTGGTCAGGGTCAGAATGGATCTAGAGCCTATCCTGGGAACAGTGGGTGTGAGGTGGGAATACACCCTGGATGGGATGCCAATCTATTACATGGCACCATGCACACATTAATTCACACCTAGGGACATTGGACTTTTAGAATCACCAATCCACCTACTAGCAAGTACATTGACAATATCCTGAGCTCAGGATCAAACCAAGGATCCTGGGGCTGTAAGGTGGCAACAATACTGCCATGCACACACACCTCTTGTACATTCAATTATACACAGGGGCAATTAAGAGTAGCCAGTATGGCTTCTGGCAGGTTTTTGGCAGGTGGGGAAAAAAAATGAACCCATAGGAAACCCACGCATACATGAGCAGAACATAGAAATACCACACAGACTCGGGATCAAAGCCTGGACCTTGGAGCTGTGAGGAGGCAACACTACTGGGAGGTGGTGCACAACCATTCTGCCCTGGTTGAAAGTCACTACAAAAATATTTTCCATCATGACACTGGCTTAACACTTGGTTCATCCATCCAACCATCTTCCACACCACTTATCCTACACAGGGTCACAGGGGAGCCTGGAGCCTATCCCATGGAGCTCGGGGCACGAGGGGAGCACACCCTGGACAGGGTACCAACCCATTGCAGGGCACAACCTCTCACACACACATCACATACACTATTATCACATACATATTAACTATTCACATACTACAGGCAATTTGGAAATGCCAGTCAGCCTACAACGCATGTCTTTGGACTGGGGTGGAAACCGGAGTACCCAGAGGAAACCGCCAAAGGATGTAGAACATGCAAACTCAGCGCACACTTGGCAGAGGCAGGATTCGAACCCTGGCACTGCTGCGATTGACTCATCTTTGTAAATACAAAACAAAATGTGATTTTAGTTACACTTGTTGTGCTTTTCCTTCATCCATGTATGTCTCTGGCCAGTCCAGATGTTCACTAAGAGACTCATTGTGGTGATGGATCATCATAGTCCTGTCTGCTCTGCACCTGAGGATGTCTATTCTTTTAGTGTGTGTTCAGGGAGCAGTGTGATGATAGATACGAGGTAGATGAGGTGGGTGTGTGTGTTTGTGTGTGTGTGTGTGCGTGCGTGAGGTAGCATGTGTTACAGAAGTAATCAGGCAGATTAGTGGCCATTGTTTGCCTGCTGTTTACCCACCTGCTTCCTAGGCTGCTTTTCAATATCCATCTCAGTTGGTGCTGCTTGAAAGTGGCTCTTTTGACTTTTGCAACTTCTCAAAGTACTGTTCTACATTTGCAACTTATAGCATGGTAGCACTGATCTAGTCTCTGTCACAGGTGCTCCACCCACATCCTACAACCCACGGCATGTCTGAAACCTTTTCACACTCTGTTGGCCACAAGTTTTACAATCTTGAGGGTTGCATTTGCAACTAATTGGCTATATGTTTCTTTTGTGCAGTCCATTCCAACAAACTTTTAAGAATTCACACAAAACGAGCATTTTGGAGCAAGACATAGTCACTGGATTGAAAAAAGCTCCTGGTAAAATGTATTAGAAAGTCTTCTTTTGAAACAGTTAGTAGTGAGTGCAGAAGGTCACTTAAACAGCACTTTTTACTGAAAGTATGTGGGTGAGTCTATGATTTGGGTGACATTTAGACGTAGTCTTTAAAATTCAACTTAATTGTTTATCATTTAAATCCAAGAAATTTTGTACAAATTTGTTACATTTGTATATGCTTACACCCCTAGCACATACCCGTTTCAAATTCTGGTAAGCAGGTGGTCAGTGATATAGGGGTCAAGAAACCTAACAGTAAATGTATGTATGGCCATGAAATTTAGAATAGATTTGAGGAATCGTGTGTACATGTTGAAACCACTCAGTGAGTCGTCAGGGGTTCAGGTGACATTAACATCACTGGAGAAACCAAGTGAAGTATCTAAGCGTTTTCAGCAAGATTATTATTTTTCCATTTATTCCTTTTTTTTAAAATTCCTTTTTTTTTAATATTACCTCAGCACAACTTTCCATTATATCGTCAAGTGCATCACTTATGGACTAACCAAACTAATCTAATATTCACAAAACATTGTATATAGGGTGTTGAATTTAAAGATGGATTTTTTTTTTCCCACTTTGGATCATTTCAAAATCATTTGCTGTATCTGTAGAAATTCTATTTATTTATTTATTTATTTATTTTTACTGTTTATATTTATACAAATTGTAATGCAGTATTAGATTGTTAACCCACAGCACAGTTGAATGCTCGAATCTGATTGGTCAGAAAGTATGCATTATTTTTGTATAACAGCATGGATCGGAAAGTAGTTTTGGCTGCAACATGAACACTAGGTTTATATTAATGCTCTCATTCGAATGCATTATTGTTTCTATAGTAACAGCTCATACATAGGGAATGAGGATACTCCACATTTAAGACTAATAATAAACAGATTTTAAAAAACATGTCGTTGTTTAGCAAAGTAAAATGTATAATCATTGATGTGGAAACATATTTTAGGAGACATTTAGTTAACATTTATGAAAGCAGTTTGGGTTGAAAGTCCTTTGTAACAAAGGGTGTTTGGGGGTTAGCGGCACTCCACTGGTGTGTTGTGCTGCATCACACCCCAATACCCTGTGTGCATTGTTTTTGTATAACGGCATGGTCTGTTGCGTGTTATTCCTTACATATTAATACTTTTTATTTTCATTGCTGCCACAAAACCCAGGGGTCCAGGGTTCAATTCTGAACTTCAATTTAATTCAGTGTTACTGTGAGTTTCCGTAGGGTTTTACTCTGGGCTCTCTGGTTTCCTCCCATCTCTTAAAAATATGCCACAATGTAGATTGGCTACGCTAAATTGCCTCTAGTGATGCCAATGGGCTACGATGGACTAGCATCCCGTCCAGAGTGTATGAATGAATAAAGGAATGAATGAATGTTTTACCAGTTAGGTTCCTGTCTTAGTTGCTCATGTAGTATAAACTTTCTTATGATTAAAATATCTGAAGTGTTGATGCTCAATTTAGGTTTAATATTAGACTCGAATTATGCCACTCGTATATAATATATGATAATAAATATGCATAATTAACATGGTCTCCTACTGTTTAATGTCTCTCAGCCTATAGACTACTCGTGATTTGTCATAATGCTGAGAGCCCTAGAATCTCAATTGCGTCAAAATGCTGCATGTGATCGGCTACCCACAGAGATATGAGAAACGTGTTAATAACTGTGCTGTGTATGACTTCCTGATGCAACACCAGGAAAGTAAGGAAAACCACCTACCTCAACATACTGCAATTAATACAGTATGTTGTTTAAAATCCACACATCAGGGTACAGAATGAAATATTCAGTGTTTCAGGGTGTTTCGGTTTTATTTCAGGACTGGGGGCTTGATATACCTAAACAGCTGCTATAATGAAATGGTAAAGAAGAAGTCTATAATGGGATGTTGTGATTTTAAATCGGATATACTGCTATACTTCATGTTGCCAAAAAGTTATTTCTAAATGCAGCACCTCATGAAATCACCTTTATGTGATTTTTGAATATTGTCCTTCTTTTAAAGAACAATCAGAAACAGCCTTTTTTTTTATTTCCAAGTATGTTTGTTCTTTAAGTTTATATTCACTTTATATGAGTATTTTTAATTTTTAAATTTGTTTTTTTTACATGCAATGAATCTTGTTTGAAAATGGGGTGATATACCGAATAATACACTATATAGTTACAATGAAAAAAATGGAATTTGTGGTCAGATTTAAGAGAACATACTGTATTATGTACAGTTTACATAAAAAATATGAAGTTTCTCATCAAAACGTGATTTCATTTCTAATTACTGGATTGAATTATGTAGAATGAGCATGATCAATTTTATTTATGATAAATGATGATATTAATGTAAAGCAATTACATAATGAAATGTCGGTGACTTGGGTTCGGTCCACAGTTCATGTGAGAGTTTGGAATTTGAATTTATTCTGGGCTTTGAAAATATATGATCAAATCTTGTACAAAAACAAAAACAAGTAATGTAATCACATGGAACTGATGTACACATTTGAATTAAATAAATTCAGTGAGTTGTTTTTATGGGCTTGATTTCTGCTCTTATATAGTCATACAGTGTAAAAATAAATGTAAAAATGTATTAAAATAACCCCAAAATAACACCACCCTTAGACACATTAGACTGTGTTGAAGTCATACAAAAGCAATTTTGCCATTCTGTTGTGTTCTTCCAATCAAGTGTCATTTACACATTCGTGCTTTTCTGTCTGCTGAGATAGCTGTGGTTGTAGCCTTTATGATCCGCTCTGCTGATTCATCACATTTACCACAGCTCCACTGAAGTGATACTCTCCATAGAAGAGGAATTTCACAAACCAGATCAACAGGCTACAAAACGAAAGGTTTTTTTTAAATATACAAGCAACATTTTTTCTTCTGTTGATGTTGTGAAGGGGTTTTTCTTCACCAAGGAAAGGATTCTGCAATCATCCACTTTAGTTGTCTTCCGTGGTCTTCCAGGCCTTTCGATGTTGAGCTCAGCAGTGCTTTCTTTCTTTCTTTCTTTTTAAGAATGTACCCAACTGTTGATTTGGCCAAACCTAAGGTTTTTGCTAACTCTCTTATAGATTTATGTTGTTTTTTCAGCCTAATGATGGCCTCCTTCACTTGCATGGAGATCTCCTTGGACTTCATATTGGTAGCTCCAGTCGAACAGCTGCCAAATGCCAACTCAATACCTGATATCAACTCCAGACCTTTTATCTACTTCATTTGTCATGAAGTAACGAGGGAATGGACCGCACCTGGTCAATTAAGTTCTTGTCAATCAATTGTCCAAATACCTTTGAGCCCCTGAAAATGGAGGTACTTTGCTTAAAATGGCTGTAATTCCTAAATGGTAAATGGCATATTTTTGTGGAACCTCTTAAAATAAAGCTGAAAGTCTACACTTCCAATATATATATATATATATATATATATATATATATATATATATATATATATATATATATATAGTGAGATCCAAAGAGCTCTCAGTCATGTGAAAATATTAGGACACCCCATGAAAGCCTGTGTTTTTTTAACATAGTTAAACATATGGACATTTGATCTTCATTTTAACAATATTGGGAGATTCAAGTACTATAACTAAACAAATAAAACCAAAGAAAAGTCTTTTTAAAATGATCTGTAAAATGTCATTTAAAAAGAAATCCAATTTCGTGTGAGGAAAAAGTAAGGACACCCCCACATTTATTTGTACTTAAAATGGCTAAAATTACCTGCAGGTGTATCACATCAGGTGCAAATTATTAGAACATCGTTACAGAGCGTTTTGAAGGAGGCTTGCCTTATTTAAACCTCTGACATTTAGTTTGGTTTTCTCTTAATTGTTGAAATGAGAGGTGTCACCATGGTGAGATCCAAAGAGCTCTCTGAGGCCTTCAGAAAGAAGATTGTTGATGCTTATGAGTCTGGTAAGAGAAATAAAAAGAATCAAAAGAATTTGTAATCAGCCATTCCACTGTCCGGAAAATCATTTACAAGTGGAGAACATTTAAAACAACTGCCAACACGGCCAGGTCAGGCCGTCCAAGCAAATTCTACGCAAAATGCTTAAAGAAGGCTCCAAAAACCCTAAAATATCATCACGGGACCTACAGCAAGCTCTTGCTACTGTTGATGTTAAAGTGCATGAATCCACAATCAGAAAGAGACTGCACAACTTTAATTATCATGGGAGATGTGCAAGGAGGAAACCTTTGCTGTCTAAGAAAAACATGAGGGCAAGACTGAAGTTTGCCAAAGAACACACAGACAAAGGCCAAGACTTCTGGAATAATGTGCTTTGGACAGATGAGTCTAAAATTGAATTATTTGGAAACCATAACAGAGGGCATGTTTGGTGTAAACCAAATACAGCATTTCAGCAAAAGAACCTCATACCAACTGTGAAACAGTTGGAAGTGTTATGGTTTGGGGATGCTTTGCTGCAGCAGGACCTGGCCAGCTCACCATCTTAGAATCCACTATGAATTCTACATTGTATCAGAAGGTGCTTGAGGAACATGTGAGACCACCTGTCAAAAAATTCTAGCCGAAGCAGAACTGCAACATGTCAATGATACAAAACATACCAGTAAATCCACCAAGCACTGGCTGAAAAGTAAAAAATGGAGAGTTCTGGAATGGCCAAGGCAAAGCCCAGATCTAAATCCTATTGAGATCCTGTGGGGTGATTTGAAACGGACTGTGCATGCAAGAAACCCCTCAAACATCACACAGCTGAAAGAATTCTGCATTGAGGAGTGGGGGAAACCTTCTTCCAGTCGATGTCAGAAACTGGTAGATGGCTACAAGGAACATCTCATTGAGGTTATTTCAGTCAAGGCGGGAAACACTAGCTATTAGGGCATAGGGTGTTCTAACTTTTTCCTCAGATGAAATACTCATTTTTGTTGATTTCTTTTGTTTAATAAGTGAAAACAAAGTGATTTTTTTGTTGTTTACATGCATCTACATCACTTTCATCCACGGGTACAAATTAAAACAAGATCAGAAATTGACATGTTGACATTTCTTAATAAAGTACTGAATATTTAATGGGGTGTCCTAATTTTTTCACATGACTATATATATAAAGTAGACTTTGACTACAAACTTGATTAGAGAAGCAAAGCCCGAAGTATTAAAAATTCATGTCCGACTTCTCACTCAAGCTGCACAGTCTGACTTGGAGCTTTCTGCTGTTTATTAAATGAAAGGAAGGAAGTTTGCATCATTTTGTTTTTAAACTCCAATAATCTTTGACCTCAAGGGGCTTATCTGTTTAAAAAAAAAGAGTGAAATGCATAAATCCAACTATATTTCAGGAAACACATGGCGAGTGTTATGAAACTGAAAGATTCCATGAATAAGATCTTGCGAAAAGTTACACAAATCTGTGAAGTAATGCATATTGATAAGATCACTGATAATCAGTGCTAATTCTAAAGCGCCCGTGAGATTATTGAGCAACTTGAGCAGTTCAGAAGGTCAAACTGAATGCATAGTGTACTGTTATCGATTACTTAGACTTCTGTATCATTGATTTAGACTTTTTATCAGCTAACTTACTGGGAACAAATCGCAAAAAAGCCTAAAGAACCATTATTTATACTCGTAAATACAGTAAAATAGTCTTGCAAATGAAAAAAAATCATAATTCTTGTTTATTTTGTTTACAACAATATGGGTGACCTCTGTGTCCTGATGCTAATAAAAGTTGGACAGCTGGAAGCAAGTTCCTACTGTGTGAGTCTTGTATTTTTATTCTTACATAACTCTGTGTGTGTGCGTCCTCCCATGGTGCAGAAATAATATCTACACTTAATCCCATATGGACTGCTGAAGATAGAACAGCTGAGCAGATGATCATGGTCTCATATAGCGTAATCTGGTTATTCTGTCTGTTTGAGTTTTACAGTAAAGAATCCAGCTACAATATAATATAATTAGCAGTTAACTACATATGTTTACTGAGAAATGAGAATAACGATATTCGGCATGATCAGAATCACAATCAGAATTTGCCATATACAGAACATTTACGTGTATTCGAGTTTTTTCTTGGAGTTTGGCCAAAACACGGTCCATCCAACACAGTTTACAACACACACATCACAGATAACACAATACTCAACACAATTATCATCTTAATATACAAACACACAAATATTGCACCTTAAGCAGAAATAATATTCATTAGTATTTACTGAAATGTTCCCTACATGGTGTTGACACTTCTCATGATGGACAATGTGCACACATTTAGGAGTTACCTCCTGTTCTGTTTTTCTTTCTTTCTTTTTCCATTTCTTAGCATTGAATCTAAAAATAAAAAGCATTAAAACAATAAAAAAGTAATAACCCACTGCAGGCAACAGCGTCATTTTTTACATTTCTTTGTTGCATTTACTCTTAAACAAGATTTGACGTTTTAAGAATAGAATTATTAAATACAGAAAATGTGGTTAAGCAGAATCCCTGTTAATGGTGTAAGGACATTATAGACATTCTAATGATTTTGTGGAAGCAGGGGCGTGGTCGAGTAGCAGTTTGTGAATGGAGGGCGGAGCCAGGAAAAGTGTGTAGTAACAATCTATACCTGTGCGGGATTTTTCTAATGAGTGTTTTGTGTTTCAATGAGTGGCAGCAAGGATAAAAAGGGGAGAGAAAAAAAGCCACGGGAGAGAGGGAGAGAGAGAGAGAGAGAGAGAGAGAGAGAGAGAGAGAGCCCAAGCCTTCCTACCTTTTCTTCATTTCTGGTCCAATTCATAGAAATGTTACAGATTTATTTAACCTTTAATTTTTAATTAATGTTTTACTATCAATCTATAATTTGTTTAACAGGTTTGGACTTTAATAATGACGTCATATATATGATAGTCAATATCGCAATATCATTGAAAATAAAGAAACAAAAATCAGAGAATTTACTTTTCTTCTTCCCATGATCTTCAGGAAATTCAGATGATTGGGGAAATACTTGGGGAGATACTTGGAGAATATTCCAGATATTTCATAGGGATTCTTTTTTTTTCAGGTAACAGGATTGAGTGAATATTATGGGACACTAAAATTAACATTTTTCATAGCCTACAGTATAATGGACGACTCATGGAAAAGGATGAGTCGAGCATGAAATGTTAAATGAATTCACACATTCATGCAAAAAAGTACCATTTGTGAAGCATTTAATGATAGCTATAATGTGCTGTAGACAGGTTTTTATTAATATTTCTAATTATTTATCTGGTACATAAATATAGGTTGTTGTGAAGGACATTGTGTTTACCTGTGTTTAAAATGTACCTTACCTTTACTTTACATACATATTTGTAAAAATCTTATCAGTGGGAACCAAATGGCACCCCAAACAACTTCATTTTCTTTGTGCTTTAACGTCATTCTTCAACTTGACAGCAGATCTTCTTTATTCCCAATCTGGACACTTATAAACTATGCAGTCTCTTGAGCAGAATCCCAAGGAGCTTGCAGTGCCATTGCTTTTTCGCCCATTTCCATCATTTTTAATACCTTAAGTGCAAAAACAAATAGGATTTGAAGCTCTGCGAACATGAAGGCTCTTGGGGACATTGCTTTGTCCTTTTAAATTAAACACACTTCAGTGGATTTCCTCCAACGTGTAACAGTGCCAAGCTGCATGTTGTATACCTCTCATTTCATGAATCAATGTTTAGTAATCCAAATCAACCAGGCCAGTGTTAGCTCAATGGCTGTAGTTCTGTACTAGTGACTGGAGGATTGTGACTTCAGATCCCAGAGACGTTTAGATTGTATACTGTATTACTTGTGAGTTTTTTTCTTAAAAATTTATGTGTCACACATTGTTGTTTATTTTCCAATACCAACACAAGCTGAATTGTTTTTTCCTCTTATACCACAGCAATTTGCCAGTTGTTTTTATTAAAGGTCGAATTTCCGTCTGTTTTTAGTTACAAGTTAATTCCTGTTATTACTTATGTTATAGCAGCTATAAACAGCTGTTGCATCATCATCCTTTCTTTTTTCTTTCTCTTACTTGAAGTTAATGCAACAAAATAATCGCAGCTTAGCATGTTACCAGAAAGCGCAGGCTCCTCTGTCTTGAAGACTTTCCCATTGAGGTAAACTTAAAGCACTGACACTAGAGACTCCTTCCATAAAGGTTAAATAAATGTTTTGTAAGGACCATATCAATGACTACACTTTTAAAATCTATTTATTATTAGTCTTATGTGGAGTGTCCGCCTTACAAGTCCCTGTGAAATAGATGTTACTATAAAAACAATGGATTAGAACGAGCACTTTAATGTGAACCTGTTATTAGCCAACACTTTCCGACCAATCAGTATTGAGATTCAACAGTGCTGTGGTATCATAGAGTAATCCAGTAACTGATAAAAAGCTCCTGAAGATGCACCTCCAAGAGCATCTGAACATTAATACAAAAACACCTTCAGCCCCGCGCTTTGTGTGTTGATGCAAACCAATATAGCCAGTATAAACATGACAACTCGTGTTATTCTGTTACTGTCAGGACTTAATTTGGAATAGAAGCACTTACACGACGTCACAGCTGTATTCTCAAATCTGATTGGATAGAAAGTGTGCATTATTTTTGTATAACAACACGACTCAGAGAGTAGTTCTGGCTGTAACATGAACAACAGACGTATATTAACGCATTATTGTCTCTATAGTAACAGCTTGTACACGTTACTTGTGTGGCAGACGCTTCGCATAATCTAAGACTAATAATAACTAATTTTCCAGTAAAATGACAAGCTGAGAGAGAGAGAGAGAGAGAGAGAGAGATGCTGATGAAGGAATGACTGTTTATCACAGTTAATATGTAAGGGATAACGGGAACGAACTTGTCTTGTGGATCTTCCACAACCTTAAGTCTTAACTATAAACTGTTAAAATGGATGATATGTCATTCATTATAGAATAATACACTCCAGATCGCACAGTTATATGAAAATAATCTACTTCGGGGTGTTAAAGGCACTCTAGTGTGCGTTGTGTCGCATCACACCACCTCATCCTGGGTTATTTTCATGTTTTATTCCTTATTTAATCCACCAATCAGGTTTATTCGTTGCTACTTTTTTGCATTTACTTCTGGTCAGTTGGTGGATATTTAATTCTGCAGCACTTATATCACTGACAAACATGTATCTGCTTGTAAATTGCATTGGATCGCATTGGAATCGCATTGGAATGGAAGCGCCGGCCAAATAAGTATAAAAGTATAAAATTGCTGAGTGGAAGATCACTGAATTATTGAACGCTGCTTCCCATTAGGTAACATCAGCTAGGTTACAGGCAGCAAGCATGTTCAAGTTTAAATTTGAATCCAAGTGACATGTCCAGTCAAAGTCTGGCATACAATGTTAGATTTTTCACGTGTTGTTTTTCATGGCATTGGTGCTTCAGGAATCCTACATCAGTCAACTGTTCGCATTTTGAGATTATTTCATGTAACTAGGATCTTAGGCACAGCTGAGGAAAGTTGACCTCATAATAGCATATCCTTATTGATCTATCATCACCAGGGCTTTCTTTAAGATGGCCAGTTTCATAAGCAGCAATATCGATCGCTAAGACAGGAGTCTTGGGAATCGACCTGCATGTTGGAGAGAGTGTGTGAGTGTTTTATCTGTAGAAACAGTGTTTCAGATACTTGAGTTGATTGACGTGTTTGTGTTGTATGGCACTTCTACACTAACCACTTTTGCCACTTTTTGGGCTGCAATGATCTACTGCTGTTTCTTCAATTCTCAGTGTAGATGACCGTGTTTATAATTTCAGCCGCAGATACAAACCTTATTTTAAAAGATTTCTCTTTTTTTGTAATGATTTATGAATCAATCATAAATCATCACACTAAAACTGGAGATCAAATGTAATTTCTCAGATAGTTTCTCTTAAAGAATTAAGGGATATTGGCAGTTTGGGGTATTTTTAAATTTATTATAATAATTGAATTATTTTAATAATTTTTTGAGATAAAGTTAATAAAGATATTGGACACATTACAGTCAGTACACATTAATTCAGCGCTTTCTTTTTAGTTTTGCCTGCTCTTCGGCACTCCTTTTTCTGTTGTTTTTTTTTTTTTCCATCCTGCTCTTTGAATTAACTACACAATTAGAAGTGCTAGAATTTAAAACCTTGTATGATATACAAAGCTCCCCCACATACACAAGGTTCACACACATTTGCCATGTGATGTGTGATGTATTTTTGTTTTGTAAAAATAGATAGTAGCTACTGCATATAACAACTATTTATTACACTTACTACATTACTTCCAGTGTACAATTAATTAAGTCCAAGTGTATTACTATGAGCATTTCCATAAAATCTATGGGTTTTGCAGAGATGATTAAATTTACAGAAAATCAGAAGTATCAGTGTACTAAAAAATGAACACATCAGCAAAATAATTCTGTGGCTGGTGCAAAAAAAAAAGTATAATTGTGAAGAAAAGACAAATGTTTCAAACCTGTAGTGTACCATGAACATAAATCATACTGAACATAAATCATATCAAACAGGTATGTTTACTTGTTTATTTTCTTTCTTATAAGATCTAGAGTATTAGATTACATTAGATGATTAGATTTTACTTTCGAGCTGAGTACTGCTTACAGATTCCACTATTGAGTTTATATCCGGATCCACATTTATCCACTCGCCGTCCACTTTAATAGGAACACCCGTACACCTGCTCATTTATGCAGCTATCTAATCAGCCAATCACGCAGCAGCAACGCAATGCGTAGAATCATGCAGATACAGGTCAAGAGTTTCAGTCAATGTTCACATCAAACATCAGACTGGGGAAAAGTGTGAACTCTGTCACTTCGACTGTGGCATGGATGTTGATACCAGAAAGGCTGACTTTAGTATTTCAGAGATAGATAGATAGATAGATAGATAGATAGATAGATAGATAGATAGATAGATAGATAGATAGAGAGACGGATAGACAGGCAGACAGACAGACAGCTCAAATTATTGGTGTAACATCTTTCATTAGATTTCATTAGGTAAATAGATAGATAGACAGGCAGACAGTTAAAACTCTTATCAGTGTAGTTTCAGAGAACTTGTATAACTGCATACTGTATGTAAAAACTGAAAAAATAAGCACCAGAAACGATTACAGTAACAATAGATAGATAGATAGATAGATAGATAGATAGATAGATAGATAGTACTCTCATCAGTGTGGTTTGAGAGAGAACTTGTATGACTGTATATGTGAAAAACACACAGAAGCCCCAGTGTTTGAAGGGGAGGAGTGAAGGCGAGCGATTCTCCTCCTCCTCCTCCTCCTCCTCTCTCTCTCTCTCTCTCTCTCTCTCTCAGAGGTGGAGACTTAAAGAGTACTCGTATATCCAAACCTGGCTGCTTTTACTTCCCATTACACTGCTCGTCTGCGGAGGAGCTGTGGAAAAGCTGAGGAATACTAATTGACTGTAGTGCTGAGCTGAGGAGGAGAGGAAGAGAGGAGAAGCCGCAGAGCCTGGACTGAGCCTGGACTGAGGCTGCACAGAACCTGCTCAGAGCCTGCACAGAGGCGCTCTCCGCCGCTTGCACATCTCCGTCATGTGATTGTTCTTTCCTGCGAGTCTTTAGTTTAGCTTTTTTTTTTTTTTTTTTTAATTAATTAATTATTTTCCATTTACATTTCTGCAGCGTGTAGAGACAAACGTCGAAAGTGAACGCTGTGCTTTTTAAATGGTGGATTCGGCTTGAGATGTGTGAAAGAAGGGAAAAGGGAGTTTGTTACAGAAGAAAGACGCCGTGTTGGTGAAAGCTGGGACAACAGAACAACCTGAAGAACCATCACGACATTTACTGGGACGGTGTGTGTGCGTGTGTGTGCGTGCGTGCGAGCGCGCGCGCGCGCGTGTGTTGGTGTGTTATTCTGCTTTCGCAGCGAAGACCCACCGAAGGCATTGGGCTCAAGCTTCGGAACGGTTAGTCTTTCCTGTTTTATTTCTTAATCTCTGAATGATTGCGAGGGAATTGCAGGCTTTGACGCACTCTCCTGGATCCACTAGTCCAGGCTTTGACGACTCGCTTTGTGGCAGTGAAAGTGTTCGACTTTGCGGCTTGGTTTTAGGAGGAACAGCTGCCGAGAGAACATGAGATGTGTTCGGGCTTTATACATGAGCATTACAGGCGCTAGCTAATATATAACCGAGCTGGATAAAGCCTTAAAGCGACGCGCCTTTTATTTCGTCTCTACGGAAAGAAAAATAATGACTAGAAATGATGTTCTAGCTCAAATGTAAGGTCGGGCAACAACACAACGAGGTAAGAGATTCATTAACAGCTTTATTATGGATTCTTTTTGAAGCTGTTTTGCTTAGGGTGCACGTTATTTGTTTATTTGTTATGCGCGAGCTTGTGTATATATGTATTTATATGTGTGTGTATGTTTATATACGTACATAACGTTAGCTCGGTGCTTTGAAGCTAGCTAGCTGTATAGCTAGTCTCACTTCATCCTACTGCCAATAGGTCTCGCGAACAGGTGTTAGCTTGTTAGCATCATAGATATTTTATCTTATCTTGTCATAACCGGCTAACTTAATATCTCTTCGTCTTTTTTTTTTTTAAATATCAAATTGTCTCCCTAGTACACACTCTCTTAGGCTAGGTGTTAGTTATGCTACTTAGCCTGTCAGCTAGGTGGTTATTCGTGTGTATGTGTGTGTTTTTTTTTTTTTTTTAGTACCACTTGAAGAAATTAGCTTGCTAACCCCTGTGTTAGAATTTAACTAAGAAACGTTCACTAGGTTAGCTAGGTAATGAGCTAGACTAGTTTTAGTTCCATAGCGAAAGGCTGAAAAGGTTACAGAGGGGAAAAGTACATTAGAGAATGATTTGAAATGACTGTAAAAGCCCTAGCAAGCTAACGTCACCGGAAAAAACATTGTTTAACTAGCAAGTTTAATTTGGCGTTATGCTTTCTGGTTGTTGTGACTAGCTATGAGAGTTAGCAAGGAGAGTTACTCAGGTTAGCTAGGTGGCTAGCGAGGTAACCTTTAAAAAATGTAGTGAAAGTCGTGTAGGTATAAACGCTGTGTGTCTGAAGCAGATTTCTTGGCATTGTTAATCACGGGTTTATCTTCTGGGAATCGTGTAAATGACTCGTACTACAGTTGACGTAGGCTGGATGTGTAGAGAGGGTGCAGCAGCGCCCTTTGCTGTTTTGGGCTTTGACATTTAGAGACATTGCGGTCAGATCAGCGGCTGTGGGAGACATCCGTGGGAGTGTGTTGCAGAGAGCTGTTCAAGCAAGAACAAACTGAAATAGTTGCGAGATGGAGATCAAGCTTGAACACAGCGCTGATGTGTAAATACAGCTCAGCTCAGGTAATCGTTGATTAGTTTCGGGTGATGATGTGTGTGTGTGTGTGTGTGTGTGTAAATGTGTGTAGAGAAAGATATACGATCAGAGTGATCGCAGTAACGACAGGCGTGTTTCTTATTCCTCTTTATTGTTTTTTTTTTAAATCACGTATATCACGTTTTGTGTGTCTGTTGAGATGTTGGCAACCTTTTTGTCGGCTCCAGGAGGCGTTATTTGTCTTGCGATCCCCTGCAGTCTGTGTGAACGGCGACGTCTAAACGCATTCAGGTTTAGACCTGCTTAGTTATTTAGAAGAGAGAGAAAGAAAAAGAAAAAAAAAAACACCCCATGTGTTCTGTACAAACAAGCAGCAATGTGATCATCTTTGCTGATGTGAGTTATTGACGTTTTGTCACGTTTTGAGTGAGAGAGGCATGTGATCAAGATTGATCACTGTGATGAATGTGTAGTAATGTATAGTGTATAGTTATGGCATATTGCTCAATCCTAATGTCCAAGTATACACGCATGTCTGATCTCAAACAACCAAACCTTTAAACTGGGCAAACAGAGGAAGTAATGCATATAAACGTGGGTAAGTAGCTGAACAGACTGGAGCTGGGATCTGTTTAGATAGACAAAAAAACACTTCACATATCATGATCTGTATAAACTCGCTTAATTACGGCACACATTCACACACTGATCCATCAGTGTGAGCATCAGATGAATCGTTATTACACGTTGCCACATTTTGATTGCACTTTTCAATTCAAGAATGATCACATCGCTGAATCTTATACTGTTAATGACTTTATATATATATATATATATATATATATATATATATATATATATATATATAATATAAATGAGCCCGTTTTGAAATATATTCACAGTGATCTGTCAGTGTGATCATCTTTCAAGAATACACACGTATTGTTATTACACACTGCTACGTTTTGAGTGCATCGTGAATGATCAAGTTGATCAACCTGTAATGTTTTTGTCACCTAATCCACATATGGAAGTGTGTGTGTGTGGCTTTAGAAGGTGATTAAATGTTATTCATCATACACTGAAAATTATTCACAGAAAGATATCTGTAATATTTATGCCCCATGGTCCAGTCCTTTTTTTTAATGTTTAAAAAAATATATATAACTGTCTGTGTGCACAGTAAGAAGTAATCACAATCGTTTAATTATATAAAGAATAACATTTAAAGCTTCAAAAGCCTTCCAGCTTCCAGATGTTTGTCTATTACTTTGTAGCTTTGTTTATTACATATACTATAGGACTGAAACCGAAATCCTTCCTCAGCTGTCCGTGTCTTTCTGTATAATTATGTCTGGATTTATTTTAGACATCGTGGGACGTCATACGCAAATTTAATACACACCGTTGAGATAATCTGCCTGTGATTTTGGACCCAGGCTTCTTTAGATTTTTCGAGAGCCTCGGGCAACACTGACCATAGTGTGGGTTGATTTTCTTGCTTTACGTCTCTGCATATAGATGAGTCTGGCCATATATATATATATATATATATATATA
>CM040994.1:15207698-15233579 GCA_022985145.1 Pangasius djambal
AAAAAAAAAAAAAAAAAAAAAAGGCTGGCCTATATGGTATTCCATATATAGGCATAAAGTCTAAAAATGGTATATTCTGTAAGGAATGAAACACTTGGGGCAGGGAAGTTACAGGAAAATAATCAACAGCAAGGTGTTGTGATGCAGCCCGAAGTTCCCGATTTTCCTACGACAGTGTTTTATTCCTCTTATACCACAGCAGCTTTCCCAACAAGTACAATTTTCACAGTACATCTATGAAGGAACATGTATTTTTAACTATTCATGGTTACATTTAATGTCGATCACTTGCGTCAATAAGAGAGCTTGTGACTGTGAAATTGCAAAATCCTCTGTTCTGAAGAATTCCCCTCAGCACTGACACTGGAGACTCCTTCCATCTTCCATAAATGTGAAATAAACATCTCCTTGCTAAAAGCTTTACCATATCAATGATTATACATTTTTCTTTGTTATATAACAGCTGATTTACTGCTAGTTGCAGAGTATGTGGATTAGCTGGACCTGAGGTGAGAGCGATGTTATAGAAAACTAAATCGGCTTCTGACCAGTCAGATTCAAGAATTCAACAGCGCTGTGATATAAAATCTTGTTTATTAGTCTGAGTGCTGGAATGCTGTACAGTGGGGATTTGGTGCTGTAGCATTTTCCATAGCATAATCGATTATTATTTTAACCGTGCAGGCTGTTTGAGTGTAATATTGTATACGAGACAATACAAGAGTGCAAATTGTGACCTCTTTTCCCGTAGAGCTCTAAAGTTAGCCGTGTAACTTTGCCCCACTTGGTTTTAAAAATAGAAAACCGGGGTGCCGGGGTGCAATGGGGAGGGTGGTAGCCACTACCAAGCATTTCGTACATCTGACATACATGCGTGCTACCTTGACAGATCTGGAGTGCATCTCTGATTGCCCTGTCTCTTCTATACATACGCCTAGAGGCAAAGTCCTGCGAAATAGGACAGCCAGGAAGTTAGCACAGAGTCGTGTCTCATAACGTGACACGTAAGGCAGAGTCATGATTGGATCTGAAACCTAATCGAAGGACGGTGTGGCTGGGCGAACCCGCACTCGCAGCATAAGAAGCTCTTTCTTCGAGCACACACTGCTCCTGTTTGTTTTCCCGCGAGCCGCTCCATCCTTTTGAGGCTCCGCGCGCTGCGGCACAGCAGCGTGCAGCGGCTCACGGTTCAATCTGCAGACTAACCTAGATTTCTGTAGCGGCGCTCGTAAATAACCAGGGTTCAATTTCAGAGCGAGGAGGCGCCTCATCCTGTATACAGTTTCATCATGTAACACTGCACCATCTGCAGATTTTGAGTGAGAATCATTTGACCATGGGAGAATATAGATCTGAAGTACACTAAAAATACTAATGCTTCGAGCCGTCGCTCGCTGACGGACGTAAAGAAGGTAATGCAGATGAAGGCGAGCAAATCTCAATTGATAAGAGGTGTGCTATTGTTTAATAATGACCAATTTGTCAGTTATTAAACAGTCAGCACTACCTCCCTGAATTGTTTTGATGCATAAACAATTTTAAATTACTACTTTACATGCCGGTCTCTAATGATAAATTATGCTTGTCACTTCCTAAATTGTGAGAATACTTTAGCAGTTTGTGCCCTAATTGTAGGGGCTGTAGTCACAGAAGCAGCAAAATACTTTTTAACGTCCATCCCTGATGAGGAAGGCACATATCGAAAGATAATTCTTTCAGCAAATAGGCCTGATTGCAGGACTTTAAACTACAAACAAACTCACGTCGATCCAGTTTCAAGTAAGACTGCTTATGATTGTTTTTCAGTGTGTATAAGAACTTTCTGAAAGTCACTAAGGGGGGAAAAAAAACATAACAGACGCACAGTGTCGTGAACGCATCATACAGTCTGGCGAGTCGTCTTTTACTGTTTGCAACTAAGCAGGATAGAAGAAATCCAAAAGAAACCTTCATGACGTCCTCTGTGTTTGAGTTGATGTTGATAAACCGTCTCTACTAGAAATGGGTCAAAGCCTGCAACAGCAATTACCATGTTGTTATTGCTGTTCATATAACCAACTCTCTGAGGTTTCCATTATTTTGGCTTAAGCTTTGAAATTTGCGGATGGTTAGCTCTATCAGAGAATGGCTTATAAACCAAGGCCTGAAATTATTCACTCTCGGGGAGCTGTTAGTCTTAACTAAAAGATCATTTTCTGTGAACACCAGGGACGTTTTTTTTCCTACAGTGATTTTCTTTTTCTTTTTCTCTCTTTTTTTTTTTTTAAAAGCACAATCTCTTCGTTTTCTCAAAAAGCCTACAAAATGCTCGATTGCTTCACCCTTTCACTCATCCGTGGCACTTTACATTTTTCTGAAATCTAGTCCTAATTGTTAGAAATTCCCTCAGGCCTGACACGGTCTGAGTAATTGGTGAACCAATACCATCAACTTGTAGCAGCACTCCAGTCGAGCACATCTTAAGACTTTCTGCTGCGTCAGAAGCCGCTTCCCTTTTGTCCAAACCTTGGCTTTGACATTTTAAAAGAAAAAAAAGCTGCGAGTAGACATACGACCTCGCGGCTCTGCCTTTGCAGCGTATTCTCACAGTGCTGTGATAAACCTGCCTTTCAGTAGCCAGAACGTTGGGCTCAGTGCAGGAAAGATTGCTGTGGTGTCATCTTTTTTTTTTTTTTTTTCCTCAATTTAATAGAATTTCAGAAAGTCTGGAGCTACTTTAGAGACGCTGTCTAATTCATTGACTTGGAGTGCAGTTGGCAGAGTTTATAAGTTTAAATGGGGACTTCAATGCTTTGGCTGGAAACCGAATAAAAAATAACTGTATATTCATTGTGTAATTATCGTGGACACTTCTAAATGTTCAGAGAATCAACCTAGATTATAAAATGTAGCTACCGATTTAGCTACTTCTATATTTTCATGTCCAAGGCTGAGTGATCAGATCAATAACTAGTTAAGCTGCTGAGATTTGACACCACCGCTGTAGGACAGTGCCAGTCAATGTTTCCCACAGCAAGTTTGCGTTGCGGCTCCATGAATAGAGCAGAAGGAAGTTCCCCCCTGCCGAACAAACCTGGTGAGTCTGAGGTGCTCTGTGACCCCTCTGCAAATTACCCAGCTTTTCCCGAAGTGAGAGGGTGTCTGCTGTGATCTAGCCTGAGTGAGTAGAAAGGAAGGTAATTGTTGAGTTGCCTGTTCTGAAATCGGTGAACCAGTAAACCCCGAAGCCAGCGCAGTCACAGTTTTCTAAACCGCGAGACCGAAAGAAAAGGACCACCTGCAATTTCTTAACAGATTAGTCTAGTGAACAGCAGGGAAAGTGAGTGTGCTCATTCAGGGGGGGATGTCATTCAGATTCGGAGCTGCTTGTTCATCCCCACCTGTTCCCTAACAAAAGACTCAGTCATATGAATGGCGCCTGCTTTCACACCGACTCTTTCGAAATCATTTACCTTAGAGCAAGGGATTTGCCAAGTGCTTAGGTTAATTGATAACACATTAACCCTAAGATTAGGCATCACATTTTTACTGCGTGCGAATGCCAAAGCTTACACAGCATGCTTTGGATATTGAATGAAGTATGTTTATTCCAAATGCAATACCACTATCATTTTTTTTAAAGGGCCGACTACGTAAATGAAAAGAATGCTGGGTCTTATCTTTGCAGATAAAAATAGGAGGTTAGGCTGTTTGTTCCTGTGCAAACTGCTTGACCTGATTGCACCCTGATATCCTTTGAACGCCGTGTCCTTGACGCGTATCTGTTTGGAAAATAGACTCATTTAAAACCTAAACGTCTTACCTGGAAGGAGATTAATGAATACCACTAATGTTGAGATCCCGCTTTTGAAGTGGCATAGTGAAATTCACATCCTTTGGAAATATGACTTTGATGTCGTCTGTGTCGGCTGAGGCTTTTGGTGAGGTGCTTTATTACCAATTAAACACAGGAATCCAGATTGAGACACTCGAGTTTAAAATTCAGAGCACCAGCCTTCCTGGTGAATTCCAAAGCCTCAGATAACGCGACAGCCCTGTGCTGACGCCCAGCAGAGACTTAAGGCTAGTGCGTAATGGAATATTACTTAAGAAATTATTCTGCGCCCTAACGGAAGCCTTCGCAGCCAAGCTCCTTACGATGCCAAAAAGTGGGTGCGGCATTTACCCTGACCACCTGAAGGAAACGTAGATGAATTCTGTAAACAAACCGTTCTCCTCTTTTCTTAATTGTTGCATGTAACTGCACAAGTCCATTCCTTCTGCTTGTGTTTCCGTAGTAGGGCATTTCTCTTAACGTCTCTTGAGCGAGTTCGACACGGTTGTTTTTCGCTGTAGGCATTCTACCACCACTTATAAGCTGAAGTGAGAAGTCAAACAGCAAAGAACTTGCATTCTTTCCACGCCGATACAGCCGGCTGTTGTCTAGGGGACTGGAAAACCCGAGCAGCGTATTAGCCTGGAAGAGGTGATCATTAGATAAGGCTCATCTACCATGGCAACCCTCAAAATGTTAAACAACTCTGACGTCCAGATCTTTCCGGATGGAGAGTGCGCAGGCGCCAGGCAGTCTGCTGGTGAAAGAATTCTAGCAGCGGATTGGTTGTAGAGACAAAGAGATTACATGTTTGACAGAAACAAACTATGAAATCTTCCACCTGGCCCTGGACTCTGGCAGCGCTGACCCAGTAAACATGGCCAGAGATGTGGACACCACGAAGCAGACCTGTGTTACTTCTCACACTTAAACACCGACGGCTGCTTTTCACACCGACCAGCGGCTTTGCCTCTGAATGGAGGACTTTGTTCCTGCTTCTGGAGATGGTTCGCTCACACTTGTTCCCCAGCAGCTCACAGTGACCTGACCCTGTACATGTTTCTTTTTGTAAGAGCTGTTGTTGAGGCATTTTACGAACAAAAAAACTGTGGCTCAACACTCCTAAGGTGTGACAGTTGGATATACAGTATATTAGTGAGCCTGTATTGTGATAAAACATTATTATAGAGTACGTTTAAACATATCAGTGCTGCCTCTGCATTTTTTTTTTCTTTCTTCCAAGAGAAGGCTGCCTATGTAGGTGGCATATTTGTGCTCGCAATATTTGGAAGGAGCCCTGGGACCTTTTTAATACCACACGAGTTTAAAGGAGCACTGCGTTTCTTGGACAAGGCTTTGTGCAGGTAAGGAGTAAAACACATAGAGGCGTGATGTTATAGGAAAATAATCAAGGACAGAATGGTGCGATGTGGACTATTTGATTATTTTCCAATAACAGCAAGGGTTTCATTCCTCTTATACCACGGCAGTTCGCTAATGATAAAAATATTTTATTTAGTAAAAAAGCACACCTTTTTAACCATTTATAGTTACATTTACTGAGTGGAAGCTAATTCACATATGTTGTAGCCCCTATAAAACATTCAGTCCTCCCTCCTTAGACTTAAGCCCTGACTGTTACACTCGAGACTCTTTCCGTAAACGTGAAATAAATGTTATTTTTTTTTTGTTTTTTTTAGTCTGTTCATTAAAGTCCTAAGATTATGTAGATCGTCCAAGTGACTGCGAACGAGCTGTTGCTATAGAAACGATAGCATTAATATATCCGATCCGATTGGAGAATTCCACAACGCTGTTGCTACAACACTGCTGTATTTTTCAACAGTCTGCTTTGTAGATGATATGATGATGACAAACATGATGCAGTCTCCTAACTCGTGTATACTTATAGGTGCAGCCGTGGACACACGTCCCTGTGCACGCTACAATTTGTCAGGTGTTTGCTACGTTAGGAATATGTATTTTGCCGAAGCTTTTAAGTCTGCACCGGAGACCTGGAGACCTGTAGTTACAGTATAGTACTATACACTCGGAGCAGTTGCATCGCCTGCTTGTTTTCCATAAAGGAAGCCATAATTTTCCTCCAGTGTAGTCACAGTGTTTCATCGTAGTACTCTGGAGCAGCACTTGTAGTTTGTATCTTTGCATCTACTGCTCTCAGCCCAAATTTCAATATCATGTTGAGGTCAGTTTAGATTGCGGAATAATAACGGTATCGTTTTGTTTTTTTTTCCCCCTTCACTTTCCTCCATATGTGAACTGTGTCTAGTGAACAAAACCACAGGCTTTCCTCCTTCTCCTCCCCTTTGATTTTGTCCAGATGCAGGTACTTTTACGCTGCCTTCTAGATTTATCTCAGAAGCACAAAAACCTTTGTCCTTAGCCAACACAGTAGCAACAATTTTATTAAATTTATTTATTATGTTTTTTTTTTTTTAGAAAGCGTGAACTCTTTTGTATTTAGTGTCAACATACGGTAGTAGTTTCTCCTTCTGCACATGCTGGTTCTTGTATCTTAAGGACGTGTTTTCCTCAGCTTCATGATCAACACCAGGTTTCTTCTGTCGAAACAGGTGGCATTATTGTTCAAACATCTTAAACCGTGTACTCGAAGTTTACACTAGCATCGGCTTTGTTGACATCTACTGTGCGTGTTTGAACTGTTTATTGGCCCGAGTCTTTAATCCAAGATGGGCTCCACAGATGTGTTTCTTTTTAGCAGGTTACGTGCGCAAGTTGCGTGCCTCCGTGGAGCCATCTGCTTCTCCCTGAGGAGTTTGCGGAGTGTGTGGGGAGGGAGGGTCGGCGTCATGCTGCTCTCGGCACATGGAATCCACCTTCAGAAGCTCAGCAGCGTTCTCACACCCCGAGCATCGCGGCTTTGATACGTGCGTGTCAAACACACAGAGGGTGGAAATAGATTTGCTTCCTTCCACAGCACAGCACTGTGGTTTGTTCAGAGCAAACATCGATCATCTTTGAAGTGCCGTCTTTCAGTCTACAGTCGTTCAGCACTGTAGCGTCTTGTCCTCCTAATGCCCTCCCAAATACGTGCACACACACAGAGACAGAGAGAGAGAAGAGAAGAGACGAGACGAGACGAAGGATAAGGTAGTGGGGTAGTGTATTTATTTATTTTTTTCCCCCCCCCAATTCCCAAGAGGACTCTGTGCCTGCTTGTTGAACATGCTCTGAATGGCATTGTCACCCCCTTGGCTAAGGAAACGTGACGAGCCACTCCCCCCCCCCGGGTGTTTTCGCTGCCGTCTCTACCCAAGAGCAAGTCCGCTCTCTATCCTTCCTCAGGCATCCTGAGCAGTGTCATCCTAGATCAGTGAAAGTGAGAAAGCAGAAGCGTTTAGCCAATCCCGCTTTAACACGCTGGCATCGCCTCAGTGTGAGCTGAACTGCTCATTCACAGGATAAGGGATTCGCTCTCTCTGCAGCCACTTGGTGCAGATCCAATGTGTGTGTGTGTGTGTGTGTGTGTGTGTGTGTGTGTGTGTGTGTGTGTGAGAGGGAGTCCATCTTGCGATTAAAGCAAGGAAGCCTGTAGCCTGAGATTTTCATGGCTGATGATTTGAGAGTGTGATTGTGATTGAAGGCGTGCTTGTCCTCGATTATAAGAGTCAGTGATTCTCTGTCCTTGAATGCCCAACTAAAGCAATTTGTTGCTTTTTGTGTTATTTGATAAACACACACACACACACACATACACATGCACACACACACACACACACACACACACACACACACAGATGCTGTCAGGACAGTGACACCATTTTCGTAATTTTGCTTCTGTGCACCACAATGGATTTGAAATGAAGCAATCAAGATGATATTGAAGTGTAGACTCTCAGCTTTAATTCAAGGAGCCGAACAAAAATATTGCATTAACTGCGTAGGAATTACAGCCATTTTCACAGATTCCCTCCATCTTCACAGGCTCGAAAGTAATTGGACAACTGACTGATAAGCAGTGTCATGTTCCAGATTTCAGGCAGTCATTGACCGCAAAGGATTTGCCTCGTAGTATTAAAAATAATCCTAATATTTATGATTGTTAGTTCGTCCAATTACTTTTGAGCCTGTGAAAATGAAGGGTAAAAATGGCTGTAATCCCTAAATGCAATATTTTTATCTACACTTCAATCACATCTTGATTGCTTTATTTCAAATCCCTTGTGGTGGTGTAGAGGGGCAAAATTATGAAAATAGTGTCACTGTCCAAAAACCTGTGGACCTGACTGTATATATATTGTAGTTGTGTAGATAAGGCATCGCCTACTGTCTAGACTTTTTTTTTTTTTTGCCTTGACCTTGCTGAGACTATTTTTGTCCCATTACGTGGAACAGAAAGAGCTGTGGTTTGAGGCAGGTGTAAGCAAGGGGCTGGCCAGGTTATTTATAGACTCAGCAGTGATAAAGAAGCAAGATGAGGCTTTGGCAACACCACTCTGGGGACTTGGTGATGTGTTAGATGGATGTCTGTATCTCCACCGACCATGTGTCTCCACCTATTTTGGAAGGTAGACCCTTTAGAGAAATACCCCTGGCCCCGATTAATAACCTGCTTCTAAACCACCACTGTTGGAGGTTAAACAGGTTGTTCTCACCGAGCTGTTTTTACACCAGGGTCGACCTTGGAAAGCTACAAGAGACATACCGGGGCTGACATGCAGGTTGTTGCATTACATAGACTTTGGCGTTGGGACTGGAGCTGTGCTTTGTACGCAGTCTCGGTGTTCCAGCTGTCACTACCGCCACCTGTCTTTCTGCACCGTGGAGCTGATGGTGGTCTTCATACAGCGTCTGAGATCCCTGATAAGCAAAATGAACAGCTTCAGTGTTTATCCCAGTGTGCTCGTCAGCATGCATTTGAAATGGTTCTAAAAAGAGGCGTGCAGACAGAGCGGCCATTACCACTTTGATTACAGGCTATTCCTGGATAAACGCACATTGAATGCAGCTCAGACATAATTTGAAAGGTCACGGAGCGCATCTTGTTCATCGGTGGCGGAGATGTGCTTGGAGGCAAATATAATTTATTTTGACAAGTTGTCGAGAAGAGGAACTTAAGAAGAGCAGTCGGAGTATTTTTGTCTTGTCTCCTGACCATCTCATTCTCTTGGAAGGTCAATAAACCCCAATTTTCAGAAAGAATTAGGAATATTATCTGATCTCCATATTCCCCACGGCAACAGATTAGTTATTTCAGGAAGCATTTGGATGATTGGCAAAGTTGTTTCAGCTATCACATTTCCTAAGCAGAAGCTATTGCCTGGAAGTAGCCGTTCCTGTTTTCAGCTTTGAATCTCATTCTCAAGCTCTGCTTGTTGCTTGAACTGATTCCAAAAACCTAACCTAGGCTAGATGTTCGTCTTGCGAGCGGCTTATCTTTACGTTCCCTGGAGAGACATGCCAGGATTGAAATGTAAAAGATTCTCATTTTGCTTAAATGTGATTATACGAGATACCTACAGATTTCCGAAGGGCTTATAATAGGTTTTAATTCATCTCGGGGGTTAATTTGCATGCCACGCCACACCACAGTGTTGCCGTGATGTAATTCCAGAGATCTAAGCAGCCTTGACGGAGGAATATGGTAAACCCCATATAAGCTGTAACTGTTCTCGAACAGAGCTCCACACAACTAATCAAAGCATTTTATGCTGTGCTTAAACATTTCCTATTTCCCATGGATCATTTAGCTTTGCGATGAATTAAAAATTGATGTGTGGGGTCTGATAGGCTTCTCTAACCTTTTTAAAACGTTTCGGGTGAATTCCCAAACGCAGGATATGAGCAGTAAACTTAGTTAATTCCTGATTATGGGTTATTTAGTTTCTGACAATCTTTGTCTTGATTAATGCGGTGAAGGAATTTGCGAAAGTGCAACGTAATCCGTTTGTAGATGAGTTTTTTTTTTTTTTTTTTTTTTTTTTTTTTAAATATTTCCTTCAGCCCACAGGTGGCCCGTGTAACACAAGATCTCAGGAGTCTTTGTAATGAACCATGGGAGAGTAAAAGCTTCCCATTGTTGCAAGAATGTGTTCAGAGTCAAGATGGCCGCCGCACCCCTTACTCAAGTATCACCATTACTGCCAGGTCACTTGGTTCATGTTTGCTCTGCAGGCATGTGGGGACCCGCGTGTTTGCAAGGGCACTTTCAATTTAAAAACAGACTGGGTGTGACTTTTCCGCCCCACACTGCTGTCTCTCTGTAGAGTCCTTTCATATTTGTTTCTTTCAGCTCTTTCACCATAGGTGTTGGGAACTCATGCACAGTTCGGTTTCTTGTTATATCTCTCTCATATATATATCTTCTATGCAAGATGTTCAGGATTTGCTTGAACATGACATGTACTCCCATATGTGCCACCATGCTCTGCATTGAAATATGATACGAAGCATGAAATCTTTGAGAATTTCTTGCTGGAGATAAGCATATGTCGCCTTGTCCTCATGTCATCTCAGCATTAATGAGAGATGCGTGGAAAAGCAGAGAACTTCTGACCCTGGTTCAGGAGAAAACGAGGAGTTCCAGAGAACATGCAACACACACACACACACACACACACACACACACAGTGATAAGAAGACACTTTGTAATTATATTTTGTATATTATTTTTGTATATTTTTTTTTGCTTGTTGATGGTAGAGGAAAGGCAGAATATGAGCTCTGAAAATGCACATTCCAAACATTCCTGTGCAGGAGTTCGACATGGAGTTTTTTTTTTTTTTGAAGAAAATGAATTCTTTAAACTTTTGTTTGGTAAAAAGAAAAATCTCGATAGACACAAATACTGATTTTGTGGTATTTTTAAAATGCTAATAAATGGCTAATCACTGGCAAGCTTTATTTCAGTGAAAGAGCTGCTCTATTTCACGCTTACCAAATTACACCCTCTGACACCACTGAGGGTGTAGCCCACACACTGGGTAAGAGAACGTCAGGTAGGAAAAAACGACAGTTTCCATAATGTCCCTATCTCTCTGTGTTCCTGTTTGGCAGCATTTTATTTCCTTTTTCTTTCCTGTTTTTTGTTTACTTGGAGCTTGTGGCTTATTACTGTATCTTGTTATTAGTGTTTTATCTAGACTATAAGTTGCTGCCTAACAGCTCCAGGGTCACAGGTTTGGTCCTGAACTCAGAATACCATCTGTGTGGAGTTCGTTCTGGGTTTTCTGGTTTCCTTCCCCTTCCCAAAAGCATGACGGCAGGTGCATCAGGTACTCTAAATTTCCTCTAGGTGTGATCGTGTGTGCGTGGTCCCCCTGCGAAGGATCGGCGTTTCATCCAGGGTGTGTCCTGGATCCACCACAAACCTGATCATGATAAAGCAGTTACTGAAGAAGAATGAATGAAGTTGTATGTCATTTCAAGATTCATTAAAATACCAGGGATTTTTTATTTTTTTTTTAAATAGGATAACTACAGTGTAGCTGTCCAGCAAAATTATGCATGTAAGCCACATTTTACTGTACAAGCAGCAGCAAAACGTATCTGTAGTTGCGTTAATATGGTCCTGCAATGGAATCTGTTATACTATCTGAAAAGGAGGAAAATGTTGCTGACAGCTTGGCACTTGCTTAAGTCGGCTTTGTAAGCTGTACACCGACGGATTTTGATATCACTTGATCTCTCTTGATTGCTTCCCACGAAAGAATCAGGCTGCATCGGTCTCCAA
The DNA here is from genome assembly GCA_022985145.1 of Pangasius djambal. Taxonomy (NCBI): domain Eukaryota; kingdom Metazoa; phylum Chordata; class Actinopteri; order Siluriformes; family Pangasiidae; genus Pangasius; species Pangasius djambal. The sequence goes on from CM040994.1 coordinate 15,219,227, forward strand.
ATTGCACAGTTTCGAAACCGAGAAGAACCTCATTAATCTGGTGTTTTTCTTCCCCTTCTGGATTCTGCCAGAGCATTAACAGTTGGCTATCGCTCAAGACGTTATAGGTTCAAAACCACATGATGGCTCCTGGCACTGTGCCCTTGAGCAAGGGACTTAGTGCCTCTGAACCAACCTGACGTGGCTAATGTCATTCACTGTGGACTGTACTGTGGTCTTGAAATCCATGGTTAGTAATAAACATACCAAAAATTCGTCCAATTTTACAGACCTGCATTTCTGCAACAACCTAAATGTCAAATGGTTATCAATTCCCTCCAAAATAACCAAGATTGGTATCTTCTATCTGACATTTCCTCCAGGTTGTTAGACTGTTTTCTTATTCTAGCAAGCAGTAACTTATTTCTTTCTTTCTTTTCTTTTTAAACAAATGTCGCACTGATGCCGAAGTGAGAAAATGAGATTCTTTTCAAATGGTCGTTTCAGGTCAACATACTGTCGTTAAGTGTTAAGTGGGCCCATGCCTGCGATCATTTTCACTCCTTCAGCGTCTTAAAGCAATTTCATTACATTTATTAAAATGTTGAGAGAGGGGAAAAGTCAGTGTTGGTGTTCATCATTTGTTAACATGTTTGTTTATTTATATTTTTTAATTTAGTGTTCGCAGCGTGGCCTAAACCGCTAAATCATATTGCTTGTTTCAGTGGTGTTCAGATTAAATAACTGAGCTGCATTCAGTGCTGTCTTATTATTACCGCTTCAAGGTTCAGTCTTCTGTGTATTTTATTTTGCACACATTCTGAAGGTCATACATTCATAAACAAGTGACCAAAATGGTTTTGTCTTTTTCCCCCCTCTTGCTTAGCACTGAATTAACCTCCTTACGCTGCTATATTGCAGTAACAGATTCAGCATTGTTCCTCTCTAATTACCAGTGCTAGGGCTTCTGGGTGCATGAGCAAATCTAGAAATAATGACAAATTAAGAGGTGAAGCACTTTTTTAGTACCAAAATGAGGGTAAAGTTCGTGCAGATTTGTTCAACAAGGCATTCGTTGTTTTGCCTTCATTTTCCAGAAATGAAGGCTCTGAGCTTCACTGGTTCAGTGAATATGTCTGAGTGGAATGCGTTTGCAGACAGAGTGACTCACCGCCTTTATAATCCTATCTAATACAGCGAGCCCCCATAAGCGTTGTGCACAAAGGGTGTTGCCACGGTGCCGGGGGGAAAGCGCTCACTGGCTTCCAGAGCTTCTGTTTCTAGCGGTCTGCATATACCTTGCTCCGTAAAAAAAACTTTCGACCACCAGAGGCCCACCCTCTGTGATAATGTGAACTTATTTGGGCCTTAATCTTAATGTTGCACTTGAGGCAAAGATAGAGCGAGGAAGTTATCAGGTTTAGTTTCACTGCTGAAATGTAGTGAGACCTGTCAGCCCTGCTCTGCTGACTGAATATAGCCTCTAGTTCTGAAGAGGAATTTAGTGATGGCTTATCATTTTTAGGCCCTCTCGTTGTGAGTGCTGTAAGGATGTCTGTATCGGCAACTGGAGATGGGTTTAAACCCATCCTTTCATAATTCCATCAGCCTATGACCCAACCTTGTCCATCACAGTGATGCTCCATAAGAATGAAGGATTTGCATTTGGCAAATTTCTGAATGGAGCGTGAAAAGTGATCGAGAGTAGAGTTCTCAGTTTCCAGAGATGAGCCTTCCTCCACCACTACCACCACCATCACTGCTGCCTGAATTAGGTGTGTTATTTGTTAATCAATAGCTTAGAAATAGCAGGCTGTTTTTAAGTCAAGCACCCTCACTCATTTTGAGTAACTGGAAGAAAGTGTTTGCAGCTTTTACAACCTCTCTGGACCGTCTTGTTTTCTTTGGTGCGGGTTGTTCTCTCCCGTTCTATTTTCTCTCCCGTTCTATTTTCCATTGCCCAGCCTCTTTATAGGAAGCACTGGACTAGTCAGGCTTAATGCCTCTGTCCATGCATTAAGGTTGACATGTTTTACTGCAATATCGTTTACTGCTTGTGTTGGAAAAAGAATGAAACTCAACTGTAGAGCCTACTGCTGTGATAAGTTGATGAAGCTTTTGGAAATTTGTAGTTGTTAGACAAATACGGGTTTCCTCTTGTGGGCGATGGATTTATTTACATGTAAACAGGAATAAAGAAATAGCTGGCGTGCTGCACATGTCTGTCTGTCAGCATGGTTTATAATTGTGATACTAGACAATGAGTAGAGAGTAGGGTGGTGTTGGTTATTCACCAGAGATGATTGACTCAGTGTTGGCTGACATGGAAACAAATGGCTTGGCAAGCAGTGAGTGTATTTAAAATCCTAACAGGAACACACTGCAGGGGTAGTAGATGATGGCTGGCCACTGAAGGTTCTTGGCTCTGATGACTGTTACACAGCTCCAATCATGTTCCATCAGCTCTTAATCTGGATTCACAAAGGGGATCCTAACCTGAAAAACACTGTTATGTTATTCAGCAGAGAGTCCCAGTAGTACTCGTTTTTTTTTCCTCTTCTGTTTATATCTCTGTGTGTCCACAGTGCAGGTGTCTGGTTGCTGGCTAACACGAACCAGACTTCAAAACAGACAAATTGATTATTTTTGTCTTGGTTACAGCGAACAGACATTGAGAAAAACACTAAAGGCTATCAAGAGGAAAGCTTACTGTACAAGGCTATTGTTTTTCCGAGCGTACTAAAGAAGCTCTGGTCTGTTCTCACTGGGGCCCGGATAACTCGGAGCGTGAGAGCCAGCTCTTCTACCGCCTCTTCCCTCATAGCCTGAATCCTGGCCAGAGTGGCACTGAGAGGAGGGCCTCTGGGGAAATCATCTGTATTGTTTGGAACTGCATCCCCCTCTTCAATCGCACAAACCCGGCTGCCCACTGCCTTCCTTTAGAGCACTCCTCCTCTTGCTGTGAGCTTTACTTGAAAGGACCAGTATGAATAATAAACCCCCAGAGTTCAGTGTTCTGTCTCTGCCTCCCCATGAAACAATAGGGGAAAAGCCATGCATTTATTCCAGCCTCACCCCCGCAGAAATGCTTCACTCAGTTGGTCAGTGGACTGACCTCCTGTCTTAACGCATTTTTCTTCACAGTCTGCTTGGTGCAGAGTGCTTTTCAGGGACATGTTTGGTAATGGCTGAGCGAGTTTGCCGAGCCAGGACAGAGAAAGCTGTGAATGTTAATAAGATTAGACTTATCCACCTGTGTGAACAGTGTGTGTGTGGAGGCAAACGAAAGTGTAGTGGTGGGAGTAAAGAATCGGCCATACTGTTGACCGAATGCAAGTTGGTGCTGGGGTGGGGTTTGGGGGACATTTATTTTGTCCGTGCTTTAGATTCCTTAACTAGACATCACCGTGTCTCCTTTGGTATTGAAATGCACGCTAATGAATTCTCTTCTCTTTCACCAGGTCTCAGAGGCAACCTCTAACAATGGGATTTCAGGAGTACTGAAGAGATTCTGACAAAAGGCACGGGAAGAGGGAAAGCAGCGACAACAAAAGAAGAGGCTTGCCGGGGAGCTGGGGGTGCTTCCAAAAAAAAAAAAACAAGAAAAGTATCAGTTCTTTGGGGCTCAGCAGGGGGTGTGCATGCTGCCCCCTCAACTGGACATTCTTCTTTGTGCCAGAGTGAGACAACAAAAGCAAGTATGCGCAATAAACTGAGCAAGTTCTGGGATGCAGGCTGCTGGCCCATGCTGAGGCTGGGGAGCAGGACTATAGCGCTGCTCCTGCTGACATTCATGCTGCCGGCAGAAGCTCAGGCTTCATCACCCCAGGGAAACTTGGAGGTGCTGGGAGACATGGCACAGCTGGAGGCCTCCATGCACTCGGCAGTGCTCTCTGACCTCCAGGAGGCGCAAGCAGTAGTGTCTGCAGTGGCGCAACCAAGCGGCTTCCCAGATTCCTCTGCAGTAGTGGGAAGGATGTTCCAGATGCAGATCCCCTCAAAAGCCAAGGATTCTGGGAGCATAGTTAAGGTGAGCCAGAGAGTTTATCCACTGCCTTTCATCAGATGTTCCACATTTTTGCATATCTGATGCATTAGTATTCATTGTTCAGTAAACTTAGTCAGTGGCAGAAATGACATTGACATTGCCTCTAGCGTCATTTCTCGAAACGTATTCTGTGCTTCCCTTCTGAGTAGCGACCCATAAAAGGCAGCAGTTGCTCTAATAACAGAACACAACTTATAAACCCCATGAGTGCATCACACATTAAGGCCCAGTGCTCTCACAGAATTCAGAGGATGCACGCACCCTGCATGCTGATCAGTGTTGGTAATCCCAAATTCATCTCCTTTATATAGAGCATGTACCATGTGCTAACACTGTTTAGACTTGTGAGAGAACATGCCGTTCTTTTTGCTTTAAAAATAAAAATATATAATAATCAGAACTAGATATGGCTGTCTACAGTCTTGCTAGATAAGGCTATCTAGTAATGTTTTGCCCTCAACAGTCACTACACCTTGACATTAAATATGCATATACTGCTTCTCCAGTAATTTTATTTTCTTAGCAGCCAGCCAACAGGTGGTGATTTTTTATTATTTAAAAAAAAATAAATAAATTTTCCTCTCCCATGGTTCCATGTCAGTTGCTGTAAAAGCATGACCCCAGCACATAAATTGTCATTGTTTTTCCCTGTCCCATATAAATGTTAGGAGACTTTCCCTTGGCTGCCGTGTAATGCTATATTCATAGGATAATTTGTGGCCGTCAAGACCATTTTTAAAGTTTGAAACCTCAAGCCCCTTTGTGTACTTTTGGAAAAAACCTCCTCTGACAGCTGCACCGAATAATGCTACGACTCAACACTTTATGAGGGGGTACAGCTGTTGTTTTCAGTATGCAACCTTAACTGATTCGTCTCTCCACCCTCACCTCACGAGAATGAATTTGGTACTAAACAGAACTCATCACTAACCATATTCTGCACATTTTAAAGTGTAAGCGTAGGCTGGGAATAGGCCAGTTACTGATATTCACCAGGGTTGGAAAACGTACTAGCCTGGACGCCCGGGACAGCCGGAGTTTGTATTTGGGCTGTTTGTTTTTTTTTTATATGTAGTTGTAGGTAGGTTCAAGGTTTACAGTGTATTTAAACATAATGAGCTTTAGAGTGGAGCGACGCACCTTGATGCTGTAGCTATAGCATACGCTACTCATTAAATATCTCCACACATCAATCGAGATGTGATTCGGCTGGGGGTAGAACAATGTTTAGAAGGTCTGATGCACACCGAAGAATCCCAGCAACATAGTGTGCAATGCAAGGCCGTGATATAACTCCCCTGCTTCCTACAGCCACCTTAAGGCTGATTTTATACTTGCTGTTAACTACGTGTACACGAAATGGCCGCCTCACGAATCCTGCCGTCATTTGGTGTGTTGCTTGTGCACCGTCCTTAGAAATGAACTGCGTAAACAAACTAACACGCATACTTAAATACTACTCTAGACTGTAATCAACACTAACTAGTTTCCCTATTACAGTGAGTGTTTGATTTTTATAACGCTCTTTAAACCTACTGAAAGGTCTGTTTTGAGTACCAGTTTTATGGATTTCCTAGTTTAGTAAATATTTTTGAATGTTCGGCGAAGGTTTTCGATTTGAGACGCAGATCAAAAACCGCAATCCTCCTGATCGCAGAAAGGAAAATGGATGTCGTCAGCATGTTTAACATTGCTGTGAATGAAATTGCTAAACATTACAGTTGAGCCTCTAAACCAGGCGGACCAGGTTGTTTTTGCTCTGACATGCCGTCCAGCGGATGCCGATTGAATTCCTCTAATTGTACATAATGTACGCAAGCGAGTATGTGAGCAATGGCGCTCACGCCGCGGTTGTGTGCGTGCATGTGCGTGTGGTGAAAGTCAAGTATATTTGCACTTTTATGCTTAAACATATCAAGAGAAGATAAAGACTCTAGCCAGTCTCAAATAATATCTTTTATGTGCTATGTAAGGACACAACACCACTGCTTATGGCCAGGTCATTGACCAATGAACATGACCATATATTTATTTGTTTCGCTTAATCTTTATTAATGCACTTAGCTCGGTAACTAGCTTGCCATACATTCTGGGCAGCAAAAACGTGGACCTGGGCAGCACAGTTTACTTTTACTTGCCCAGTAGGCTAGTAATAAATGTATAATTCATCCACCCCTGTAGCACTCCACCATTTGTATTGTATTAAGTGTACAGCTGTTAATGCCAAAACTATCTTGTTCCCTAGCTTAAAAAAAACTTGGAAGATTCACAAATGGCATACTGAGCTGTTCCAGTCTCTAATGCACTTGATTGAATTCCTGACTCAAATGTGTTGAGCTACAGGGAACTGGACTGGAATAAATACCTCGACTGAGAGGAACAGAGCCTATAAATACAAGAAATAATAGTAAAGTCCTGTTTGCATTTTTGTACTTGTTGTGAATAAAAAGCGACAGAATGCCAAATGCAATTGACAAGTGCCTCAGTCTCATGGGTTATGACAGTGACAGATGCTTTTGTTGTTCTCTTTGTTGGCCTCTTCCGCATGGTTTGAAATGTTCTGTGAATCTCCCGCACCCTTCTTTCATTTTCCTGCATCTGTACTCCACTCCTCCAGTGCTTTCGTATTCGCCTGCGACACCAGGATTCTTTTACGTTCCCCAGCCCCTCCTTTTTTCCAAACAAAGACGGGTCCTGAAATCTAATTAGCCTTGGCTGTGCAGTAGCAGAAAGCTTTGTATTCCAGCAGCCCGAATAAAAAAAAAAAAAAAATTGCCTTGGGAATGTGACTCATTCCATGTTTATGGTTAAAGACAAATCATGCCAAGTCAGACCACTTGTATTAAAGGGTTATGCCTTATTTTTTTGTTTTGATTTCCTTTCCATAGCAACCAACTTTGCGGTGCTGGGTTGTATGGAAGTGTAGCATTACAGTCATGTGCCAGTGGCCTTTGAAGAATATTTCAGGAAGCCTGAATAGTCATTTTTAGAACTGATTTAATTCACACACAGCCTTTTAGTCTTGCACAGAAATGGCAAGGGGAGAGGAAAAGAAGTCAGTCTGTATGTGAGGCTGCCAGCTCGTTTGCTCCATTATTCTTTCTGTCCACAAGAGTGCACTGCTGAGAGTTTACAGATTAAAAAAAAAAAGTGTCGTTCAGTGGCTGCACTATAACCCTGTCCCCACACTTTACTTTTTATCCCCCTCCCTCCCAGTTTGAGCTGTTTAACATGATATAAGACTTAAATGGCATCTAATCTCCTATTCGTTGTCATTTCATATGTAAGGCCTGTTAATTCTGCACTAGGTGATGGGATAAGTGCACTTTTTTCCAGCTTTCCGTCCCGCTGCAACCAGTGTATGCATTTTACATCACCTTTTGCTCATGATTTCTTTTCCCTTGCACTGCTTTAAGCTTGCTTTAAACTGGCTGTTTCGCATCTGGGAAGAAAGGCTGACATTCTTTCCCTGAAGAATTTAATAATTTAATATAATTATAATTTAATATTTTAATATCATATTCAAATCCTAAATTTAGCAGTGAGAGTATTACTAATTTAATATTTTAACTGAATATAAATGTCATTTCTCCCAGAGCTTTATTGCCTTCTTGATGAATGTTGCGGCGTGGAATTTGAGGACACTTTATTTACCGCTTATAATGCTCCGGTTTATTTTTGACCTCAGTTACTTGTTTTGTTTGTAACAGAAAAAGTCTTTTGCTCAGAATGATGTGTAGCTTTCACTCGGAGAATGTGAAAATGTGATTTTTATATGCAGGTATATATTTTTTTTACTTCACAATGAGTGAATTTCCAACAGTAAAATATAGACTGGAGATCTCGTTCCTTTAAAACATCCAACATTCGGCCAAACTGAAGGGTTCCGCCTCCTGAAATTTTCCAGTGAAAAGACTTCGCTCTGCCAATTCCCCCTGTGTCTTCGCAGTCTCCATTTCAACCTCATATCTCACAGACATGCCATAGCCTACTCCTTCAAAACTATGAATCTTATCTTTTCAGCTGTCTTCACGCCATAACAATGAAGCCCTGTATTTTTTTTTTTTTTTTTTTTTTCCTTCCCTGCGGCTCCCCCACACGTGCACGCTAACAATAGGCCTCTTTCTTCATCTCTGACGGCTGAGTTTTCATTTCTTCCCTTTTAATTCCTTCATGTCATTGCAACAGGAGTATTCTCTTCCTCGGTCTTCACTTGATTAAGATATGGAGGTGTCTCAGGAGAACACCGACTTGTCTTCTGGTTTGGTTTGTTAAAGTGTGTTTAAAGCTCGCTTCCTCTCGCATGTAGCCCCTTCTCCAGCATTGCACCTTAAATCCCTGCCGCTAAAATACGAAAGAGAGAACCTATAAGGGAACCCAGATGTTATTTGCTTATCCCATGTTGCTATCCTAGCCTCTCATTTCTTCTTTCCACCCTTTCTTTTTCTCTTAATTCAAAAAGTACTTGCTTTTGGCAGGGACTTGTCTCTCTTTAGAGCGGCCTGCATGAATCATCAGTTTGGAAACTGTGGTAGCCTAAATGTTAGTGGGGCTGTGGTTTTGTGTTTTTGTTGCCGATATTTTGGATTTAAGAGATACAGTAAGGGCAATTCCGAAACTTTCAAACCTGAGAACATATGCATCTTGTAATGTTTCATACTGTTGAAGCAGATCTTAGTAACATGAATCTTGTGCAAACCAAGTAGCACTGAGTATTAGAATAGTAATTGCCAGAATTTGTGTCTACTTTGTAATAGATCATAAGCAATAACAGCGTGTTTTTTTGTTTTTTGTTTTTTTGTTTTTTTTTGTTTGTACTCTAGTATTTAATATGTAAGGAATAAAATATTGACAGGACATGGTGTTGTAGGAAAATAAGTAAAGATGAGGTGGTCAGATGTGGCCTTGAAGTGTTGTGTTCCTCTTAGACCACAGCAATTTGCCATCAGCACTTTTTTTTTTTTTTTTGAGAGCAAGAGGAAAGAAAAGAGAAAGGCTGGTGAGTAGATGAATGTTTATAGCCCTCTCCTGTGGCAGAGAACCTACAGTTTTACCTCTGACTGTTGCAATGCACTGACACTGGAGACTTCCAGAAATGTTAAATAATCATCCCCAAGTTTCATCGTATAAATGATTATATAACAACACATTTGTTTAATTATTTATTATTAGCCTTTTTTTATGTAGTCTGATATATAGCTTCAGGCATATATATATATATATATATGTCCCTCAATATTAACCGGTCATTTGCAACTCATTCAAGAATTCAACAGCTCGGTGGTATCAGATGTAATAATTAATATCTATGCATGTTCTTTATATATTACGAATGGCACAGTTCTTTACAGAACATTGACCTTTTTGTGTGCTGAAGTCTTGACGTTTTAAGTCCACAATTCATCAACCACGTTATAGATTAGTTGTAATTAAACTTCCTCCTGAATTATTGACATCGTTCTATGTAAACAAATAGGCGGTCACTGGTGTGCATGGATGTGACAGCAACGTTCAGAAGTGCAACAAAACTTGCAGCTTAAAAAGGTGTGGCAGAGGACAATTTGCAGCTATAAAAGCGCAGGGACCGAAATAAAAAGCCCAGCTGTTACAGCCATAGCTCCCACAGTAACCACATTCTACTGGTTAGAGCTCTAATGATCTGTCTCGGGAGCATCATCTTTACATTATTTATCAACCTAGATTTATAAGCCATCAGCTTAAGCGGTTGGAGGGAGAAGATACGTTATTTTTTTTTATGTTGTTTGTTTAAATGCATCACTTTCCATTTATTCATTATCATACATTTCTGACTCATTAAACAACTCTAGTTGCCTAAAGTTTACTCCACTAGTCTATGATTTGAACGGCACGTCATTGCAGAAGTTAGAAATACCCAGTGCATCGTTTATGCCTTGCTACAGCCTAATCATTGCATTTCCGCAATCCACATTACATGATCAGTGCTTTTATATCAGGTTAGATCGTTATTTTAGGTTTTCAAGCCATATGCTTTATTGGTTTTAACTGTTGTTTTTGCATATTTCAGGTGAAATAGAAAGTTTTGTTCCACATTTAATGTACTGATAATTTCATACCCCACTATCACACTTCCAATGTCTGTCCCCTCTAGCTTTTTCAGCTGTTGAGGTATTTAAGTATGATGGCAGTAGGAGTTTCAGTGTACCGCAATAAATAATGACCAGGTTTTGTAATATTTTTTTTTTGTTTTGTTTTGTTTTTTTCCCTTCCAGATTACAGAGGCAGGCAAAGATACACTACCATCATGGTTGCACTGGGAACCAATGAGCAGCACCCTTCAAGGACTTCCTTTGGAGGTAGACAAGGGTGTCCACTATATATCTGTCTCTATTGCTAACGCAGGCCATGTGTCCCAGAGTGCTGATGTATTCTCCATTGAGGTTCATCCAGAGGAACATGCTGACACAGACCCTATTCAGTTAGCAATCCAGTTAACTAATAATGATTCTCAGCATTTTGTCTGTGGCAATGAAGAGCCTGTTACCGTGCTTACAGTAATTTTGGATGCAGACCTCACTAAGATGAGCTCCAAACAGAGAGTGGAGCTTTTGGCCAGCATGAAAAAATTCTCAGGAGTAGGGCTCCAGCACATGAAGATCTTGCCTGTTGTCAACAATCGCTTGTTTGATATGTCTGCTTTTATGGCTGGGCCAGGAAATGCCAAAAAGGTTGTAGAAAATGGTGCTTTATTGTCTTGGAAACTTGGCTGTGCCCTGGATCAAAGCAACATTCCCAACATCAGCAGTGTTCAGGTTCCAGCAAAGGAAGGGACAATGTCAGCACATTTAGGATATCCAGTGGTGGGATGGTACATTGCTAACAAAAAGCCACATGTACCTAAACGAGTACGGCGGCAACTTAATACCCCTACTCCTGTGCCCTCCTTGCTTCCTCCAACAGCATACCCTGAGCCATCGAGCCGCATCGTGCCCACACCAACATCCCGATCAATTGGGCCAACTTCTGACAGTTCCTCACAACCTGTGCGGGGCCCTGTACCACTGCCTGTGAAACCTACTATTCGCACCAGAGATCCAATTGCTCATACTCCCACAATAGGACCCCCTCAGCCCACAAAAATTATGGACACTACCAGCACTATTACAATACAGCCCACCATGACCAGGCCACTGTATGTCGGGCCTTCTGTAACTCCACCAACACCAACCACCAAGAAACCAACAAAAAGGCCCAAGAAACCCAAGACCACCCCAGTACCGAAGGAACCTAAGACAACGACAGTCAAGCCACCCCGACGTACCACCCCCTCAGTTGTTTTACATGATGGCAATACAAGACCAGAGCTGCGCAACCCAATTGATCAAGTTAAGTCATTCATTGGCACATACTTTGAGGTGAAAATCCCATCGGACACATTCTTTGATCGAGAAGATGGTACAACGGACAAGTTAAGATTAACTTTGAGGAAGAACAATGACATTGTTGGAGAAGACTCTTGGATTCAGTTCAATAGCACTAGCCAGTTGCTTTATGGATTACCAGACTGGCAGCATGAGGGCAAGCATGAATACTTTATGCAAGCTACTGACAAAGGTGGTCTCTACACAACAGATGCCTTTGAGGTCCGTGTCAATCGCTTTGGAAACAACTTTAAGTCCCCAGTCCTGTTTGCTGCTCGGTTCCAGGGGGATCCTCGTTCGGTTACCAATGATATCCATAAGAAGATCCTTCTTGTCAAGAAATTGGCCTATTCTTTTGGTGATCGCAATTCAAGTTCAATTACGCTGAAAAATATTACTAAGGGATCCATTGTAATTGAATGGACCAACAGCAGCCTCCAACAACACCCATGTCCCAAGGAGCAAATTCAGGCCATGAGTCGAAGGATCTCTGATGCTGAAGGCAAACCTTCACCAATATTCAACAATGCCATGGAACCAGACTTCAGACCCATAAATATCACTATCAAAGGAACAGGTAGCTGCCACCACTACATGTTTGTTCCACCAGCTGAGATCCCAGACCCCGTTCCGCCTGCTGTTACACCAGCTGTAGGAGCAGGGCGACAGAGCAATGATGATGTATATCTTCACACAGTTATACCAGCTGTGGTGGTTGCAGCGATCCTGTTGATTGCAGGCATCATTGCTATGATTTGCTATCGCAAGAAGCGCAAGGGGAAGCTTACCATTGAAGACCAAGCGACCTTCATTAAAAAAGGAGTTCCCATCATTTTTGCTGATGAACTTGATGACTCTAAGCCACCTCCATCATCTAGCATGCCCCTTATCCTCCAAGAGGAAAAACCTCCTCTCCCACCACCTGAGTATCCCAACATGGCCAGTCCAGAGACCACACCTCTGAACCAAGACATTTTGGGAGAATACTCAGGCCTACAAGATGAGGACCCCAATGCCCCTCCTTACCAGCCTCCACCCCCCTTCTCTGCTCCTATGGAGGGTAAAGGGTCACGCCCTAAGAACATGACCCCATACAGATCACCACCCCCATATGTGCCACCCTAATGTTTATAGATCCCTCCAGTGTGGAGGACAGGGAACTTGTGCAGTTCCAAAACCAGTGTTGTCTCTTTGCATTTTTTTGGAAATTGGAGGGGCATTGCAATTTGGGACATTGGATTGGGAGGGTTGGGATGATTTTGGTAAAACTGGACTTTTTTTTGGAGTGGTGATGGTGGGGGTGTAATTATATAATCCTCAAAGACAGCAACAACAACCTCAGCCTCTGGCTGTCTGGCTACTGCTGATCAGTTGGAAGATGCACCCTCCGATCCTAGCGCTTTTGTGTCTAGATGGGCGTTTTTTTTTTTTGTTTGTTTGTTTGTTTTATCATTTGTATTTCTTTTTGACTTACTTCAAAATCAAACTACTTGCCTAACAGCACTCTTTTTATCTTCTGAACTCTTTGGATAATACATAAAGACAATAAGTAAAGTGACTGCAGGTGCAAGTGTTTCATAGCGACATTCTACAATTAAGGAAAAAAAAAAAAACATGACCTAGCGGTACAGTTGTGCAGACAATTATGGGCTTGTTTGATTCAATAAGGTTTGCCTTTTAACATTAATTGTACTGTTTTACCCTTATTCACATGTCTAGTAAAGATGAGCATAATAAGAGGTAGCCAAAAACCTTGAGAGGGATAGAACCTTTTTGTTTAATCCACTGTATATTTGAGGGTTTCTAGATTTCTTTCTTTGTTTTTTCTTTTCTTTTTTTCTTTTTCTTTTTTTTTTTTTTCTTTGGTGGGTGGCAAAGCAACACTGAAAATCTTTTATATCCCTACTAATGGAAATGAGTTATGCTATGGATATGTTTTGGATAAATGTTTGAGGATGTGTGTTTCTGTCCTTATAGAGATTCATGCCAGACCGAGACATGGAGATATTATTGTGCCATTTTGATTTTTTTTTTTTTAATTTTTATTTTTTAATGCTTGAAACTCTGGCATTATTGGGTTTTATGTACGTCTCGATTTATAGTAAGGATATATGGCATGATGTAGCTGCTGCCCTTTGAAGGAATCATAAATGGGCAAAGTCTGAATACCTACATCTCTCAGCAGGCATTTGCTCCTCATTTCCCCTGTTAGTACTCATTGACATGGTTTTGATTAAATGATTTGAAAGACTCACAATCTAGCTTAAAATTTTCAAATGATTTGATCCTCTTTTATGGTTTGTTTTTCATTTGTTTTTGTTTTTGTTTTTTTTTTTGTTTTTTTTTGTTTTTTTTTACTTTTCAATAATGATTATCGAGTGTATGCCTTGACTCAAAATAACTGAAAATAAAGACTGAATATTTTAATAAAGTATCATTCTCTAACCAATGGCATCATTTATTAAATGTAATGATGATACTTTATTTGCAGTTGAATGTCAGTTTTTGCCTTGGCAGTAATGCAGCAAGTGTCTTCTTTAAATTAGTCCTCTGCCTATGGATATAACTGTATGTATAGTCCAGAAGTGTGTACATCAGATATGACAGGGGGGGAAAAAAAACAAAAAAACGTATCTGCAGTTTGCTCTAGACAAGGGGTAAGTATACCAACAAATTACTAAAATATCTGTAGTGATGTTCACAACCCAGGGAAAATACGTTTCCTTCATTAACATCGCCATCAGAATATATCTGTCTAATTTTATAACGCTTTTGATACAGCCACAGTTTTATTAAGAACAATGTTGAATTTTGAATTTTGTAACGATCTGTTCAGATGTCGAGAGATTGCAGGACCGGGTACCACGGTATAGACTTGCATGTAAAACCCCTTAAAATGTAGCCTGGTTTTATTTTTATTGCTGTG